>CM055441.1:23761916-24402679 GCA_029228465.1 Salix viminalis | reverse complement strand
TCTTCATTTCACTGCATTGCCAGTGAGATTAGAACAGCATGCAGAGATAGAGGTCTCATACATATTACATTATATTTGGATTCGTATCGTATGATGATGGTGATTCGACGTGGCGATTCGAATACCAGAAGTGATTAACCTACAGTACAAGCTAGCACATACCAAGCTATAATATAATAATGAAGCAGCGGAAAAGGATAGGAAACCAGATATGCTGCCGGGAGAAGGAAGATACGAGAGATCCCGGCCGGCGCTCTTTAACGTAGACCAAGACGTCTAGCAAGTAGTAACATGGCATATTTTTGGCAGACAAATACATCTCCGAGTATCTAATGCCAGCCATGCAGTGTTTTTTTCTCGGTCAAGATTAGACTACACCAGATCGGTGTGCATATATTGTTTTATGACCGACCAAGGATGATGAGTAAAGGGAAATCGACCGTGTCTTGCAAGAATTATTTAGTGCTTAATTACAACAAGAGAACAAAGTGCTGGTAGATATGCAATCCATGCACGTGCGTGGGGTTTTACTTGTACTGGCTGTCAGGCGTCAGCATTGATTGGTCAATTTGCAGCCCAAGAGAATCGAAGTCATGCTTGTGAATTACCTAATCGGCAATATGCATGATTGAAGCCATACTGAGTGTCTTCGTATCGTGACGTGATGGTAGAGAGTTTATAATCTATATAGTGATGCACTTCTTATAAGAATCAATGATAATTAGGGTTTTATTCATTTACTTAGTGACCACAAAATGTACTTTCCCGAGAATGAGGTTATCGCATCCAAAAGTAAAAGAAAAATAGAAACCACACGGACATGTTGTGCTATAAATATTGAGGGTGTAATGGTTAGCAGCATTCAATATCCTACAAATTGATCGTTCAGCTTGAAATTAATATGGAATACAGTCCAGTCGCTTGCATAATAAATAAGGGGGCCATCCATGGTGGTCATGGCCGCATCCGCCCATGGAGTTAATGATGGCAATGCTAGCTTGATTTTAAACACCCCGCGAGCCTCACGAATACTCATCTCTCGGAGATCAACAATAGGCTTTGCTCAAGCTGATCTCCATACCTTCCCCACTCTTTAGGTAAAAATAATAATTTGAAGGGAGGCCCATATTGCTAGAAAGAAATATTAATTATCATTCACATGAATGATTCGTCTTAGCACTTGCAATTAGACTTGTCAATTCCGTTCCGTGCCGTTAAAAAAATCAAAACAAAACAGCATTGTTTTCATCTCGATTTTAATTCCGGCTCGTTCCGGAAATTCCGGCCAAATTCCAACCGGAACATCTCGGTACCGTTCCAGGTGTGCCGTTCCGGCCTTAAAATCCTCTTTATTTTGATTAATTTATGATTTTTTTTTCTAATTTTGAGATTATGTTTGTTTGACTTTGTGTTTATATTGTATAATTTAAATTTAATTTATCTTGAATTTTAATTATGCTTGTTAAATTAATATTTTAATTTATATATATATATATATATAAACAGTACAACCCCAAAACGGCACGCCGAAACGCTCCAAAACCGGAACGTTCCGTTCCAATAGAAAAATCAGAACAGCGATCGTACGGTATTGACAACCTTGCTTGCAATATATTTTTACAAGTATTTCTAACGTAAATTTCATAATGGGCCAGGCCCAAATAAAAACATTCATTTCGATCAAGCTGCATGGTACAATCCAAAAGGCCTTTGTTACGGGCCTTCATTTTGATGAGAAAAGACTTCTTATAATTCATTAAAAAAAAATGGAACAAAGCAATGAAATTGGATCGCCGCACGGGGCTGCGGGGGGCAACTAGATCGACTTCTGCAACCTGAAAACAATCTAGCAGGTTGCATACCATTCATTTGTAATTGAAACTCTCATACACCTTAAATACAGGTAACAAAACAACCATGACAAACTTGCCAAATGCATGTAAGAAAATTGTATTCCAAGCATGTAACACAAGGACTTGAAAAAATCAATATCCAAGAATAGAGAAGAAACTATTTGTCAGAAACCTGCTCATGTCTCAGAAGACATGAAGGCATGCAACCTTTTTTGTCAAAAAATATTTTGAATGCATGTCATTTGTGGAAATATACTTCTTAGCTTCTAATCAATAAACCAAATTCAGTCCAACCAGTCTCATTAGTATTCACAAAGGGCATATCATGACCATGGCAAACCATAAAAGTAATTTCTAAAGGCCTCTAATTTTGATACCACTAATCTATGTCATCGTCATCCTTATTCCAAAAATATGGCCTTTTTAATACATTTTCCTACTTCATAATTAGCTCATAAACAAACACCTACAGGCTACTATGCAGGAAATTCGATAAAAACTGTCACCGCATACTGGCAAAACATAACAAAAGATCAATAAATTGAACAGGCAAGGAACCAGTAAAGAGGTATAAAGTTAATTTTGCATGCAAATGATATTTAATGGCATGGGATCATCCTTCTCCCGGCGATTGCGGCTATTGTCTAGCTCTCTGATTATTTCTGGAGATACCTGCAATCAAAATCATTTCAATGAAATAAACAGAATTGACTCATTTTGCAATATTATGTACGTGTAAACATATAAGAGAACTATCTGATGGATGATGGTCTCACTAGTTTATGCTTCTGCCTTAGAACTAGTCTTCATAAGATTATCTTTATCTTCCTTCTGCAATCCATTCTTGTATCTGAGAGATTTCAACAAGAATTGTATGAGTGAAAAGGCAAGTGTCTTTTGAGGGAGAGCTGCTTGATTTAATAGCATAAAAACTAATAAATAATGCAAGAGAGTTTAGGAAGAAGCATCTCATGTCATACAGTGCTGCTCAAAGGAGAAATTAGGCTGAAAAAAAAGAAATCTCAAGTTCTCAGCAAGGACTCCAATAAGGGCAGATGGAAATTCAGAAACAAGGGGAGAACAATAAAATATAATACCTTGAGACTGCCTCCTCTGATGTTAGTCTGTCATTATTCAGTTCTCTTATTACAATTGTTACAAATAACCAGGATTTCATAATTGCTAAGAATGGTTTTTGTGGATTTTGTTTCCTTCATTAGTTTAGGGATCTTCTAGATTTCTCATGTGCCTATAGAAGCACATTCTATGTAGTTGAATGGCGTTTTCAAATGATTCAATCAATTATCATGACCTCAAAATTGATTGTTTCACCTGAAGGATGTTTGTTTTCTTTCCTTGTGATTCAAAGAACCTTAGTCAATCTCTAGGGGTTTTTCTTCTTTTTATTTCTACATCAATTGGCACCTCCAAAAAGTTTTTATTGCTGCTCTAGAAAAATAGGTTTCACTGCAGCTCAAAGAGAAAACAAAATATCTTATAGACATCGAAGAGCCACATTACTGTTAATGAGATAAACAACTGGGATCCACTACATAAAACACCTGATTTTGCAAGCTAGCAATATTTATATATCCCATCTATCAATTACAAATAATGTGTGCTTGTAGACACAGAAAAAACCTAGAGGAGTCCCAGACTAAAGAGAAAAAATATGTTACTCAAATAAAATACCAATAAAATGTTGTAACAATAATTAAATCCTAATAGTTGCAAATATTTTCAAATGGAAAACTTCCTAAAATGACAAAAGCAAAACAATAAATGCAATTAAAAATAATTTGAAAATAGTAATTATAAGTAATTTCCCTTGTTGACTTGCATTTGTTGAATTAGTTTGCTACAGTAGTGTTTCGTATGAGTTATCAGATAGAGAACATATATGAAACACATACACAAACACAGTAAAACAGAATAATCTCCCATTACCCGTGCTCCCATTTCTTGTTCAGTCAGGTTACATGTGCATACCATAAAACAAAGTGAAAGGGAGCAGTCTGTACACATAACATTAAACAACACATCTGAAACAATGCAAAACATAGACTTGATGTGGCTAAATCCAACAAGAAACACCATTTAGCTCTCATTCAATATTAAGCATTTATAGTCAATACATACCAGATAGAGTTCAGACAACTAAAAAGAGAAGAGGCAAGAAAAGCGAACATAGAAAAATTACCAACCTTTGCACAAATGAAAGAAGTGATTGTTGCCAGATTACAGGCATTATTCTTGTATCCTCAAGAAATGTCATAAAATGAGCAACAACTGTGTCAAGTACACAATATGGCAAGGCATATTTCTTGTCCAATAGAAGCTTCATGAAATAACTGCAATGGTTTGCCAAAGAACAATTGTCAAGTAGTATTCAGATCATTTAGCAACTAAAAAAGCACCAGATCCAAAATGGAAAAGATTTTAGAAAAAAACCACTTTTGTGAATTTGCTATTGCCTATTCCTTCCCTGAAGTATGGAACCACACTACACAGTTTCAGGCATCAACAATTGTTTCAGAACAATGCAACATTTCTCAATATCACCAATTATTTCACTCCTTACCTTCTCCATACTTACAACTTTTCTTCAGTATTTTATAATAAAATTTATTTGCAAGCATCAATAATATTTGGAGCAACCATCACATCAAGAAACCCAATGTACATGTTGCTAGGACCTCACTACATAAGTCATGACTCATTTTCCTAAATCAGGGGCAGGCTTGCATCCTCATCAGGCATGACTTATGAGACCATATTTATATAAAATCCCAGCCCATTGCCTCTTTGTGTGATAATTCCTAGTAGAGTACTAGAATCTTTTTGAAAGAAAGGAGCACAACCATTCATCACAATGTGTTTCACATGAAACATAGAAAACTCTCTTCAAAGCTTTCATGTATAATTAGGACTATGGACTGTTGAAGTACACAGAGGCAAACCACTTGCATAAATAGAATGGATTGACAAGTAAATTTGCTAACTGTTACATGTTCCTTTTTTTTATTTTCTATACATGTTAAACATTTGTTGTGCCACAATATTCCATCTCCGCAAGCTTCAACAGTGTGACACTGCAGTTCCATTGAAATGTTTGAGTTAGACTCCTCCCCAGTATTTGAAACTTGGAAAAATAAAAGATGCAATGCAATGTTCCAGTGCTACAGAAGCATCTCATGCTCGTGTGCTGGATGTTTAAATTATCAATTGTATATCTCAAAATGCATATGTTAATCATGAAATTCTTGTATTTCTCAACAAGAAATTCCAACTGAACAATGAAAAAGATAGGGACAGGTAAATGAGTAATGTCAAATTGCAGTGGGTCAAGAAAAGCAAGATTCAAGAACTTTGAAATATGGAATATGGAATATGGATAGTAGAGTTGCATCCACTAGATTTTGGGGGGTCATCAAGAGGATTATCCATTCATAGATCAACTCAAAATGGGGTTATTCGTGCCTTCTTAACAGGTAACAAGATGGTGTTATAATTACACAGGCAGAATAGTCTGGATTGTCAATCAAGACATACAATGAAACATCCATGATTGTCCTCTGCAAAAGTAAGCATACCATGAATGAAGAATAGGAATGGAGACCTTTTGAATGATACTTCCAACAATAACAGCTTCCCTAAGAGTCCACGTCCCTGACTGCATATCAAGTAAGAAAAAAGGGGTCTATATTAAAGCATAATTAGTGTTTCATTAAATCAAAAATTATCAGAATCGGGAAACCTATAAATTGGAGGCCAATATATTTATTTACAGGGGGGTTATTTTTGTCTATCCTATGAAATCTTTGTTCTGGTTTTGAGTTTGCTCCTGTGAGACTCTTTTCTTTCAGTTACAAATTGGATTAAAAACTGTAATTTCAATGCTCTGCAAAAAATAAGAACATAAAACTCCAATTTGTTTAAACCCCAATTGATCCTTCCTCTTTGTCCTGCATTGTACAAATGTACTTACAAAATAGCATTTAGGATCTCAACAAAAACAGGGAAGTATGGAAGAAGAAGAGGATAGCAGCAAACTAATGCATCAGTCAATCTAACAAGAGCAGCATTAGAATAGAAACTCATCATGACTGGGTGAAGAGGCAGTATTGAGAGAATGGACCATTACAGATTAGCAAATCAGCCAGTGATTAAGAGACTGGATGTTAACAGATTAGTAAATCATCCAGTGATCAAATTCATAGAATAAACAACATGCAGAAGATCTTCATGCTAGTATATACCTTACACAAGGGAAGCAATATTCATGCGGACTACTTTTTGCTGTTTCTGTTGGTGTTTTGATGCTTTGCATCGTGTTTATAGTGGAGGGGGCGATAGAATCTGAAACCTCTGGGAGGAAAAGTTCTGGGTTTTGGTGCCTCTCTCTTTTCTTCACCATTGATGGAAGATAAGAGTGAGCTGATTGTAGAAATTTAGAGATGAGAAGACTGAACAATGCTGCTTGCTTTGCTTATAAATGTTACTGTTTGAGAGTTTTAAAAATATTTTTTATTTAAAAATATTTTTTATTTAAAAATATTTTTTTTTAATATTATCACGTAAAAATATTTAAAAATACTAATTTTTTTAATTTAAAATAAAAAAATATTTTTTAAAGCAGAAACACCTTATCAGTGAATTTCACGTTTCTTAATTCATGGGCTAAGTTTTTCGGCTGGCATGACTTCTATGGGCTAAGTTCTTTGTATCCGCTGAGTTTAGCCCAATTCTGCGGTATGAAATTTTTTTATGGGAAGTTTAATATCAACATTACATGTTAATTTGAATTATAAAACTAATTTTTTATATTTTTTAATTTATTTCAGTATTTTTAAATTATTTTTTATAGAAAAAAACTAATTTTGTAATATAAATAAAACCTAAGTGCTTAAATTATATAACAACAATGACAAGAAAGACACTCAAAAACCATCAGTATATATTTGATATTATTCTTTCAGTATTTTTAATTATCATTATTCTTCTTTTATAAGAAGAAAATTTAAAAAAAAAATCTCTATACATTTTTAGTTAACACTTGATATGTGTGTTTTGCTGTGAGCGGAATCAATCTTTTATGTAACTAAAAGTCAATCTTTTATGTAACTAAAAAAACAATGTTCAAGCATTGTTAGTTTGCTTTAAAGAAAAAACAAATCACTAGACCCAAATTATAAATCTCATTGGATTCATTAAGATGATTTAAATTAATTATATGATTTAAAAAAATTACATTAAATACACTAGATGTAAAGAGAAAATATGATAATGATAACCAATATAAAAATAACGTTTGTTATAAGAAAAAAAGTTTATGGAATTGAATTCCTATATAACCTAATATTAAAAAATAAAATAAAATAACAAGAAAAACCTTAATCAATTCGAGTTGGTATTACAAACTCATTGCGTAGGTCATGAGACTAGTTTGTCCTTGTAAAAAGCAAATTAAGAATAAAAAAAAACTAAATTTCATACTTGTGACATAGGTTGTGAGATTAGAATCATCGTATCAAAAAAGTATGAAGTCTAAAAAAAAATACTATATTTCATACTTGTGACCTAGGTTGTGAGATTAGAATCATTGTATCAAAAAAGTATGAAGACTAATTATCAATAATTCAATGTTAAATGATAAATTTAAAAAAAAATTAAAATATAAAAAAACAATTAAAAGAGCAAAGACCAAAAAGTAATTTAAAAAAAAATAAGTTTTAGTCTTTAATAAACTCAATGTTCAAAGTTGAAATTGAAAAAGAAAATCAATGTAAAAAAGATTTTAAAAAACCATTATCAATCATACTTTGTGACCTAAGTCATGAAACTTGGATCATTGTCAATAGTGGAGCCATGATTTTTTAAATGAGAGGTAAATTACTAACAAATACTTGAAATTATGTGAATATAATTTATATACAGATATCAATTTGAAATATATGTATTAACTCATATCAAGCGATATTAATTTAAGAATACTTTTAAA
The DNA here is from genome assembly GCA_029228465.1 of Salix viminalis. NCBI lineage: Eukaryota > Viridiplantae > Streptophyta > Magnoliopsida > Malpighiales > Salicaceae > Salix > Salix viminalis. The sequence goes on along the minus strand of CM055441.1, from coordinate 24,394,825 downwards.
ATGAGAAGATTTACATTAGGATTATTTTCTTCAAAGTTTTCATTATCAATCTCCTCGAAGATATATTTCTCAATGTATACAACCAAATCATCATTCATCCACTTATTTCACATCCTATTCTTCAATGTACTATTAATAGTATGCATGGCAGAAAAACTCTCTCTGTTGTAATATTTGCAAATGGTAGAAATAATGACAATTCGATAAGCAAGCGCGCGCGCGCGCGCCCCCACCCACTCACACACACACACACACACACACACACACACACATATATATATATATGAGAATATTATATTCTTCTTTGTTTTTATCATTTTCTCTATAAAGATAAGCAATACTTTCAACACAAAGAACTCATCATCACCATGTAGAACAATAATATACGTATCAAATTGGTTATCAAATATCATAAGGTTCATTATAGAGAATTTATTAAGATAAAATAACAGTAGGGTGAATAAGCTTTTCTTTGTTGAAAGCATAGAACAAGTCATTTGGGTTTAAGCATGCCGCACAAAGAAGTAACTTTATACTCACCTTAGTGAAATGATTGCCTAACTCATTAGGTTATGTGTCAATGATATTGTTAAACAATTCATAATAAAAAAAAACTTTATACTCACCTTAGTTAAATGATCACCTAACTCATTAAGTTATGTGTCAATGATATTGTTAAACAAATCTTAATAAAAAATTATGTATGTTTGTTATCCCTTGATATTTTCACCTTCAACGTCCACGGAGCTTGTACTTATCATCTATATTTTTAATATCAATATCATGTTTAATGAGAAAAAATGACATTTCTTCCAATAAAAAATCTAAACCATTTTTTCTCGTCATTTTGAATCATTACTTTGATGTTTTCAATAAACTCATAACATTTTCTATGTATTGATCATTTCTTTATAATATTTATGACAACTCATTTATAGTTGTTAGTATCCTACTTAAACAATGAAGCATGAGAATAAAATTAAATATTTTCACAATTTATGTTAAAACTATTGTTTATGTTCTTTGTTAAAAGCTCATCTCATTCTCTCTTAAAATCTTAAGCATATTAAGAACTAACGAAAACATCACAAGTAGACAGATACTTGTAACATAATAGTAGCCCTAATGGGTATCACCATACCTTCTAAAAAAAGTTTTTGATTAGGCCTTATACACTATAAATTTATCTATTTTCAAGTCATTCAATAATTCTAACTTGTTGTTTTTATCTAATTACATTTATCTTTTTATATGATGCTTTAACTATGTTTATAATGCTAGAAATAAAATTGAAGACATTTTCAACTTCATTATGCTTCTTTGTAATAATCACAAGAGTCGATTGAAATTTGTGAACAGAACAATATACATAGTATGAACTTGAATTGTTATTTAGAATAAGTTTTTTTTAAGTCATTGAATTCACTTCACATGTTATTAGCTCTTTCATATACCTAACCACACAATCTTGATATGCTTAGTCCATGTTTAAAAACAAAGTTTCAATAGTTGTCTTAAGTGAACTAGCAATTATATCTAACACATGTTAAATGCCAAAAAAAAAGAAATCAATTATATGTCCATTGTTATTTATATCGCAAAACAATTGATATTTATTCATTGATCGGCATGTCGTGTAACACATCAATTAAAAATAAAAATAATAAGTCACCTAGATCTTTGATAGTCATATTTGTAATCTCCTTTGCAACAATTTGAGTAATAACTAGAGAAGTCAATTTGTTTTGCTTCGAAGCTTCACTAAAAGTAAATTTTTAATAATTTCATTATTTTTTAAAAAGGAAATGCAACAGCTTTAGATAATTTTCTTAGTTGCTTAAACATTCACATTCTTCATTGGTATAAACTTGAAATTCTTAGTGCAACAAAAAATAGATAAACTTAATTATAGCATTCAATCGAGATTAATAATCTTTTTGATTCTTTATTGTTTGCTTGGATAACAAAGTTATGATACTTTGTTTTTTCATTCATCAAATTCTTATATTTTATTTGAGTTGTATTGTCATCATTATTAGACTTTCCAATATAAAAGATTATATTTTTCCTCCCTTTCCAATTTCAAAACTCGTCACCTATACATGAATCAAAATTTTTTTTTTACTTGAAAAAGTAATAATACAAGCAAAAAACAGTATCTTTGCCTCATGTTGCACCCTAACCAAATTGGGTGTTCCACAAACCAAGCCAAATTAAAGCGTTGTAATGTTCATATATGTCAAAATTATTTATTTTGCTTAGGGAAATCATAAAGTGAAGGTCGACAAACACTCTTTTTAAGATAAATTGGTCTTCTTAGTCTAGGATTAGCAAGAAGAGTGTCAAGGTTGATTTTAATATGATTTTTCTATGAACTTTGATTGAGCTACATGACTTGAATCTTTGAATGACTCTTTATCCTTAGGGATTTATGTTTGAAATTACTTGTTTAGTGACATGAATTCAATTGATGGACCTCCAAGTTTTTTATTATCATTAAAATCTACATAAAAATTAACAAAACTACATAATAATCTACTGTTAAACAAAAACCAGTTAAGTTACACAATAATCATTATGACATTACATGGATTCAATTCGACTATCAAACAATCTGAATCATATTTAATTTCTGAAGGAACAAACACTCATTTTATAAATTAAAATATATATAAACTAAAATAAGTCAACCTTATATATTTGCCTAAGTGTAATTTGTTTTTTTTAATGATAATAAGGTAAATATTAAATCAAAATTATAGAGCAAACATGATAATAGCAATTTATATGAACAAATAAATCTGTTATTTAAAGATTAGGAAATAAACTAACACTAAAAATTCAAGAATTATAGCAATCTAAAAAATAGGTATGACATATATCAAATGAATACAGATAAATCAATACAGAGAGAAAACAAAGAGAAAGATACCAACCTTTTCAGAAGAAAGAAGATTCAAATAATTCATAGGTAAAACAATAATAAGAAGGTAAACACTTTTGAGATATAAACCCACGAGTTGTGGTCTTTCTCTAGCCACATCATTTTCTAGTTTCTTTTCTTTGTTTTGTTTAATTCTTTGTTTTTTTTACAGCTATGACATGTTGGGCTATTCTATTAATATTTTAATATAAAAAGTCTTTTGAAAATAATTAAGGTTAAGGGGACAATTGCTTCAGGTGGCTTTACCCCTAATCATCGTATTGAAAAACATTTATGAAGCTCAATTTTTCAATCATTTGATATTGAAATGATAAAATTAAAAATTAAAAGTAATCTCAAAAGATGATGAAAAAGAAATTAAAAGAGTAAAGACAAATTTTCACATAAAAATAAAATGATATAAAAGTCTCGAGTGAATCCAAGTTAGCATGATAAATTCACAACTCGAGTATATTTTAAGACGTTAATATTAAATAAATATCAAAATATATAATTATGCCACACATATTTTTAAGAAAAAAATACCTTAAAAATAATCTGTTATCATTATTTTAAACGTGTTATCCATAATAAAATGAATATATAAAAAAAACTAGATAATCAAAAAGTTTTATAGATTGATTATTTCACTCGGATGTATAGCATCATAAAAAAAAATCTAACACTATTAACATTTTTTTTACATGATAAAAAAATTTGGTTCTAGTTGTGGCGACGCGCATGGCAAGTGACTTATATATTTTTTCATTGTAAACCATTTAGCCCATTTTTTCTCGCCCATTTTGTCTACGTGTGGCTTTCATATATTTTTTTTATTTATGTGATATTAGATCTGAAATATTATACATAAAAAAACCACAAATGTCAATTTTTTTTAACAAAAATAACACCGACTAATGAATTATTTCAATTATTATTGTTATTGTTATTATCATGATTGTTAAATTATTACAATTATTATAGTTGTCATTATAATCATTATTATATAAAATCAATATTCTAATTATTATTTGCAATACTATTGTTGTCACCATCATCATCATCATTATTATTATAATTGTTATTATTACGACAATAATCATTACGATAACTAATACCGTTATTTTTATTAATATCATTTAAATTATAATTAGAATTATTATCATTATTTTTTTGTCATTATATTAATATTCTTCATATTATTTTATGAGTTATTATTATTATTACCATCAAAGTCATAATTATTAGCACCATAAGCACTATAACCATTACAATAAATTATTATTATTGCTATTATCATTATGATTAATAATGTCACTACTATTATCATGATTATAACACCTAAAATTATTATTACTATTATTTATAAAACACTAAAATATTAAATTACCCTAAGGAATAAAAAAAACTCAAAAACTTTTAACAAAAAAACAAGCAAGATAAAGAAACTAAAACTATTATTATTATTGCATAAATAATGGGAAAAACAAAATTACCTCATTAGAATAAAAAAAAACCTAAAATTTTAACAAAAGAGCAAACAACAAAATAAAATAAATGACAGAAACAAAAAATATTTATTATTAGCTTATAAAAAAATCATTTGACTTGCAGAATGAATAAAAAAAAGAAAAAAAGTGAAAAAATAAGAAACATCAATTTTCAAATGATCACCAATACAAATTAAAATTTAAGAATGAGATAAAAAAAAATACAACCCCGAAAAAAGAGAAAATAAAATATAAAAAAAACAGAACCAAGAGCATATACATATAAACATGGATAAAAATATGGACTATTTCAGAAATATAAAATATAAAGGAATTAAAATCAAATAAAAAATGGATTTAAAACCAAACTTAAAAATAATAAGGACCGAAATGAAAATGAAATATATAATCATTTTCAATTAAAGAACAAAATTGAAATAAATAAAAACTTATAGAACATAAATGAGGACTATACAAAACAATCAAAAGATTAAGGATTGAAATGAAAACATCATAAATCAATGGGACATCCTTGTGTAATTTAGGCTACAAGATAGAGAGGGGGGAGGGGGGTGTCAACCGTCACGTTTCCGGCCACATGAGGAAAGAGGACATGGTAGTGCATTAGTTGAGACGCTGAATGAATATTTTTCACCACCGCAATCCTCCGCACTCGCCACTTGAAGAGAGCACGAGGAAGAAAATTGTCATCGTGTCATTCAGACGTGCCAATAGTGCTCTGTAGAGAAAAAACAATAATAAAATGTTAAATTACCTATACAATCTTGCACTTAACTCTTTGGATTTTATCTTTTCTGAGGGTATATCTGTATTTATATTATTTCAAAAAATATAAAATATCATAAATACCCCGCAAGCAACTATTAGTTTTTATCTTATTTTAGGATAATATAATTAATTTAACTATGCATTGAATTGTAAAAATTCGAAAAATACTCCCGGGTAAGCAATTGTTTGTTGTCTGCTGACAAGGATAAAATTGTATTCTTTATTGTGCAAAAATACCCAGAAAAATAAAAATTATTCTCAAACATTTAGGCAATGCCAACTAGTTCCGTGGAAAAGTAAAAAATACCTATATGTCCAAGGTTTAAATTAAAACACCTTGAAAAGTAAAATAATAATTACACTATTACAATTCAGAATAATCTATATCTACAACCACAACTTGCTTTAGTCTTTTCTTTAACTAGTTAGATTCAAATATAGCTTTTCCACTACATTATTGAACAAAAAGTTCTCTCAAGTATCACTTGTCCCTTTTCGAACTAAAAAACTCATACTCAATTCGATCTCAAATCTCAACGCATCATCAACACATTTCGACTCTGTTCTTTGTGCAATATCGATAGCCATGGAAGCACTGCTACAAGCTTACCACATGCCATTTTAATGAAACCTGTTTTCCAAGTCAACCTTGTTCAATTGTGTACACAAAGGACAAACAGGTTGCGGTGTAAATTGACTTTTAAAGTTTTTTTTTAAGAAATGTATTAAAATAGTATATTATTTTTTAATATTAGAGTATCAAAATGATTCAAAAAAAAACTTAGAAAAAAATAAAATTGAAAAGCACAGTACAACCGCACAAATAAACGGGCTCGAAAAACAAGAAGCTAAAAGCTTCAAAGTAATATCTAAAAGAACTGGGTCAGCTTAGGAAGTCTAATAAGGTAAAAAAAAAGAAGGAAAAAGACAATCTAACTCCATCTCGATCTAATAACTAAGTTTTGAGAGACTTGGAGAGAGAGTCAGCAAGGATATCATAGCATGATTGGAAGAATGATTGCATTATCCAATAGTAGATAGCAGCCAACACATTAAAAGCTAGAAGCTTCTTTTCATTTTCAGGTTCTTCATATATATGGTATTGGAGAAGTTGGACACCCTATGTACGACAATTTCCCTGCGAGATATCATCAGAAATGTGGCTTGTGAGTGGAGCAAAGATTCCTTTGAATGAAAGGAAACAAATGGAAGGCTACACTGAACTGGGAATTTGCATCAGCAGACCTGATCAGGTGATAAAAGTGACTTATGTACTTCCTTGTCCCCATGGAGAATTGTATCCCTCTGTGCCAGCAACATTCTCTGCACCTTTTGTAGGCGGCAACTTTGGGAGCACCCAAGCTGGTGATGTGTCAAGCCACAATCCTTCACCAGTTTCTTTTGTGCTTGAAATCGGGAGATTTTGGGTTTTTCTAAATACAGAAAACAAAGGGGCATGACGATATAAACGAATAATTTGATCAGGTGAATAAGTTTTGCAGCATTACCTTGTTAAATCTGTTGTCCCACCATTTATTAGGGTTTTCCACCAAGTCCTTCCAGAATCCTTCCTCTAAATCATACCACAATGAATATAGTATTATCAAGTGAAAAAACAAGATGAAAGCCAAAAGGCCAGCAGAGTAACCTAAAGTTTTGCTGATAAATTAGAAATTGGAGAAAAACAAAGTATAATGGGGATGCTGACATTATTAAGAATGGATGATATATTGGACAGTGTCTTCCTTCCCTAATTATCAATGGAAATCACTGACAAATTCTTCTAGAAGGCAAGTTTTTTACCTTTATTTTTTCTTAATTATGCTGGATAGACAATATTAGATAGAGATCATGCAAGGGGGGGCGCTGCCCAATTACATGGGAAATTCACAAATAGGAATGCCAGGAGCACAAATGAAAAATTGAAATGAGAAGAGAAACTCAGCTCGTTTTTCTTGTTGATCGAGGTTTCCCTTTTATTTATAAGGAATATTGCTTAAGAAGAAGAAGGTATTTTGCATATTCCCTTTCAGTATTTCCTTTTATGTAGAAAAATAAATAGAAATGAGAAAAAAGCACTCTTTTTTTTTTAAAAAAAAAAAAATAAAGTCATCCTGACCAACTTGACGAGGTAAGTAATAGAAAAGTTTAGAAAGGAAACTGGCCCTCCTTCAAACCATTTTCCTTATAGCTGTGTTTGTCTGCTCTGATGGTGGTTCTGGTTACAGGAAGCCAGAATAGCAAACCCATCATAGGTGTTCCATTTAACAACTAGTACTTAATAATACCAATCTTCCTACAACAGAGACATGTTCCCCAATGCCACTTGAAACAAGACCATGATTTGGAAAAGGAAAATTACATGTCTTCTTCACGTCAAGACTCATCTGCTACAAACAATCATTAAACCTTCTTCACGTACGAATGGATTCTGTATGTTTATACCAGCATGGTGCCATTTGCCACATGGGAAAGAAGCAACTGATAGTTCCCATAAGAATTGTTCTCTAAGCACATATTGACATAAAAAAAATAACAAGCATCCACATTGCTAGATATGTCAATTTTAGGGGAAATCAGCACAGGGAGGCCAAGTGAAGGTAGTTTAAGGATAGTAGCTAAGTTGTTTGTACCTTTTTGTCTGCCTTGTTTGTGTTGGTAGGACAGTCTTCACATCAAATTTCACCTTTTTGAGTCCTGAAAAAATCCAACTTGGCGCCCCACTAAGCCAGACAGGCTGGCCGTTTATTCTTGTGTTTAAAATCTGGGTGCTTCGGTTTTACCTGTTCAAAATCAAGAAGCAAGCAGGTAAACGGATCCATAAATATCAGACAACTATATAAGAACTTACCAAGAGGGTGAATCATTACCAATCCACTGAGCTTACTACTACGATAATCCCACCACTGATCTGGATTTTCAAGAAGGTCAATCCAGGAATTTGATCCAGATTCACCATTTCTCTTCATGCTGACTGAAAGATAAGTAAGCCATAGCTTAGCAATCAGCATCATAAAAAAAAAGTGAATAAAAATATCTTATATGGATTTACCATCATCATCTAAGGGCCCTTCTAGTTGCTGCTCAAGTAGACTTTTCTTCATTTGGAAAGACCCCTCAACAAAATTGATACTGTTCCCCAAAACCTAGTAAGAACGAGCAAAGCTAGCATTATAAGCTTTCTCACATGTACAAAAGCACAACACCCGTCACGTTTGTAAAAGTGCATCTGTTGCATCTTTTGATGGTCTCCAGGCTATCCCAATCCTACAACAGATAGGCACGCTAAGCAATTCCAGCATATGAAGCAATTCCAGCATATGATGCAATGATGCATCATCTTTGGTGTCACCTTCACATATGTTTAAAAAAAAATTCAATTTCTCTATTATAATCTCCATATCAACTCATTGCAATATCGGCATGGACTACTATTCATTCTGTTTTTAATTTGAGATCTTGTTGAGCAAGAAGCAATGAACCTCATCAGATCTTATTCCACCCTAGTTACTGACCAATGCAAACAGAAGTGAGCTAAGGCAGGGGCATATTTCAAGTATGTCTGAATTTCTTTCAGGGCACGAAGGAAAAGTCTCTTCTAATCTAAGTTATGCAAAGCCTAAAATTCTTAAAATGTTCTGGTTACCAGAATTCCAGAATCTAATAGACCACTCTATCAAAAAAGAAAGAAAGAAAAGAATCTAATAGACCACCCTCCTGATGTCATTCCACAGCATAAAATTAACACAATACTTATAAGCATCCAATGCTAGACATAATTAACCCCAAATCACAGTGCATGTGACGCATGCGTGCATTTTTAGGTCCCATAGTTAATAATGCTTACCAAAACTTGGGTTTGATCCTGCATTTCAGGGAAAGGAGGGGGATCAGTACTTAACTGCCCGCCTATTTTGACAAAATCTCCTTTCTTCAAGTGTGAAGCAGCAATATGGGCCAAATCACCTTCAAATATAATTGGAATCCTAATATTGTAAATAGACAAACAAATCAACCAACCAAAAGTGAAACATAGATAGCATCAGTAACAGAACAAAGCAACTTAATAAGTGTGAAAAGTAACAAACTTTACAGCAGCTTTTACTAGAAACGCAAATCCATCCTATATCTTTTTTTCTGCATAAGCAAAAGAGACAAAAATAACAGAGACCCAGGAAGAGAGAAGAAGAGAGATATCTAAGAAAAATAGTAGTAAAAGAGAGTACCGAAGAGCAGGAGAATGATAAGAAGGTTCCTGGGTAATAACAGTGGCAGCCGTAAACTTGCCATCATGAGATGAAACTAGGGTTTGAATAGGCATATCGATATACCCAATTAAGTTAATGGAATTAGCAACCTTTGCTTGAAATGGGATTTCTTTGGGCCTTGGAAAATCTGTAGATGAAGGTGAATTTCTTGTATAAAGGTGGTGTGTTTTTTTGTGTGGTTGTTGGTGGGCTGTGCTCCTTTTCGTCGGTGGAGTAACAAGATGACTGTTGAAGCAGGAGAGTTATTGAAGGAGGAATCCGCCTTGTTGTTGGTTGTGAGGTAGCGATTTTTGCAAGTACCCTGCATCTGCACAGTGAGTTCTTCATCGCCATGATAGTGGTCTGTGTTTTTTCAGCAGTAAACCCTCTTCTAAACCCTTTTCAACACTTCAGGGAAATTGCTATTTCCACTCACTTGATATGTTTTTGGAGGGTGTGTGCGGAGCCTCGTTGGAGATTCGTGGTTAGGCTATTGGATATTTGAGGTTTAATCTTTGTTACAATATTAATAATTCACCCGCGCAATATTTCAGATTTAAACTTGGTTTGGAAAAAAAAAGTGAAAAAAAAATATTCCAAGTGTGGGATTTTTTTTTGTCAATAAGGTTAAGTTGAAAAATTCCAACTCAACTCCATGTATAACATAAATTTAAAATTAAATTATATGCTAGCGTTATCTCAAGCAAGGTTATTGATCCCGTCCCGGTCCCGGTTCCGGATTTGTGTTTGGAACGGAACGTTCGGGCTTTTCGGTATCGCTCCGCGCATCGCTCCGGTTTTAGTATCGTTTCATTTTTATTTAATTATATATATGAAAAAAAATAAAATATTAATTTAACAAGTATAATTTAAATTCAAGATAAATGAAATTTAAATTATACAATACAAACACAAAATCAAACAAACATAATCTCAAAATTAGAAACATCTCTAAAATTCCAACAATAAAATTATTTTTATAAAAATAAAAAATAAAAAAAATGAATTTAATTATAATTAAAAAGATCGAGAATATTTGAAATTTAAGCTACTTATTGTATGTTTTTCAAGTAATTCTATGTTTTTTTATGGTTGTTGTATTTGAATTTGAATTTTGAAATTAATTAATGTTACTTATTGTTTTTAATGTTAGAAAAACTTAAAAAAACAAAATAAACACATTAAGAAATAATCAATAAGTTCAAACATAATTAATTAAAATACATTCCATTACAAATAATTCAATCAAATTAATTACAAATTAATACCCCTATTTTTTATGTTAACTACTATTATATAATAATTAATAATTATTATTATATAATAATTAGTATAAAAATATAAAACCCTACCCATCCAACCCTACCCATCCAACCCTACCCATCTTTTCTTCTTCTCTAGCCGCCCCATCCTTTCTTCTTCTTCTCTAGTCGGCGTGTTTATAATCAACCTTGTTCCGGCCTCCACCGGTTGCCCAATCAGATCCATCCCATATTGTAGCCAGCAAAGTCATGGCCTTGGAGGGAAAATCTCCACCCATTGCGTCAACCTTTCGAACCACTCTAACAGGAACATCATCCACATAATAAACGATCCATGCACTGGTCCAGAGAATACTATACGCATGGAAATCCTGAGTGGGATCAAACCAAAGAGCGTACCTCTCTTCACGTCCCCTACTTGTACTTCCATTGCCATATAAATTGGTTTGCAGGGTCCAAGGTTTGCCCCCAGTGTTTCCCAAGAACTCAAAATCAATTTCATCGTGATTGGTCCAAGGCTTGATTTCGTTTCTGTACCTCCATCTTTCTTTCTTCTTCTTTTTCTGGTTCTGTTTTTTCTTTTTTGCGGTTGAAGAAATGAAATTGATTTGGAAATTATGGACGGGGTTGTTTCTTCAGTGTATTTGGAAATTATGGACATGAAACGACGTCGTTTGGCTTGACCCGGAACGGAACGCCCGGTACGGAACCGGGGCGTTCCGGCCGGAATTTGGCCGGATTTTCCGGAACTGACCGGGATTTTTACCGGGACAAAAACGTCGCCGTTTTGTCCCGGATTTTGCAACGGGACGGGCCGTTCCGGCCGTTCCGGCCGGAACGGGACGGGATCAATAACTTTGATCTCAAGATCAACTTGATGAGTTCAAAAATAATATGAGAGACTAGTAAAACTATGTTCTATATATTAAAAAAAAATTACATATTAGATTGATTTAGATTTTGAAATCTAATTTATCAACCAATGACCTAAGTCATAAACTCTAACAAGTATAATATTAAAAATAATTTTTAAAAAATAATTGCTCATAAAAATGAAAATCGATTTAAATGTTGTTTGGTTCTGCAGTTCATATTGTGTTTGCGTTTAACCACAGAGCCAAATCTATATATTACCAAACGGGGAGATTTTTACTGTGGGTCCCAATTATAAACCAATGGTTCAGCCACAGCTGTAAAAGCATCTCTCACTCCCGGCTCTCCCTCGAAAATCTCACAGTCATCGATCTCTTGCACATATCAAAACTCCAAATTGGAATATTATTCAAGCAAACCAGTAAATCTAAAGGGGATGAAAAGGAAGCAGTGGCTTGAGTTGAAGTCCCAGCATTTGTGGCTTGAGTTGAACAAATAACATAAATTCTCAGGTATCGTTCAAATACTGACCGTGGACGTGGCTGGTTGGCAATTAGTTGGGCACTGGTTGCCGATGGAGGAGCTGGTTGTGGCAGTAAAGGTATTGGGAGATGGGTTTGTTAGAATGGAGCAAATGGAAATGGAAATGGCTAGAGAGATGGAGACCGTGAGGATGGAAATGGAGATAAAGCAAACGGAGATATATATATATATATATATATATATATAGTAGAACACACACACATGTAACTATATTAAAAATATTTGTTTTGTTTTTTATTAAAAAAATACTTCAACAAAGAGAGTAAAAAATTATATACAAAATTAATAATTATATTATTGGAGGGTTTTTTTAAAGTAATTATTTGATTATATAACTTACTCCTATTAATTGTATAATTAAATTATATACAAAATAATTGTACTATATTTAAAATGGCTCTTCTAAATTGCTTTTATCATTGGAGTAGATATAGACAAAAAAAAATTATATTTACACTATTTAAAACTATATTTGTTTGTATGTTACGTAGACATGATTTGTCACTGTATTTTAAAAATATTTATGAATAAAAATAAAAAATATTTATTTTAATTATTTTTGTTTCTGAAGATATTTTACCAGATGTTGTTCATCGATCACATAGTCAGAAATCACAGACGCGTTCATGTATGAATTTAGTTCGTGATGGAATTGAAAGTAGTTTGATGTGTTGTGTGTGTGTGTGTCTTAAAGTAATTTCACAAGTTTGACAGTACTATGAAAAGCATGGTAACCAAACACTCGAAACTGCTTTTTTATTAAACCTCAAACTCAACCACAGTTTTAACCAAATAGTTCAATTTTAGTTATAAACCGCAGCTAAAAGCGTTTTCATGAAACTATTTTTTTTCAACCTCAACTACAACAACAATAATTGTGTCAAACAGACTCTTAATATCAAAATATTTTGTTTGAGATTGTGATAACACTAAAAAAAAGCAAATTGAAAGAAATTATAAATCCTACTTCATAATTTAACCCGTCAAACTTATGACTCAAGTCATGGACTTCGGCTGGTTTAATAATTTTTACAATTATTTTCTCAATTGAATATATGATAACAAAAATAAATGCTTGAAAAATTAAACATCAATCTAATGTTAAAATGTTTGTTTAAAAACATAATAACCCTATTGAAAACAAAACTAAAATGAAACATAAAATTTAATTTTCAATCAACTCAAGTCAACCCCGCTAATTACGTCCATTGGTTTAATAACTTTATTTTCTCTAAAAAAAATTCTTTTTTAGTTATACTTTGAACAATTAGTGTCTTGCAAAATTAAGCATCAATCAAATATCATGGTCCTTGATGCTTGTTTAAGACAATAATAAATCTATAAAAAATAAACCACAATAAATTATGTAACTCAATTCAAAGTCAACAAAAGATTGAAACTCCTAAATGAAACTCATCTAATTAAATGACACTATCTCATTAAATGAAACTCTATGGCGTAGAAAATGACGAGTTTTTGTAGCTGAAATATAGCATTTCAACAGCTTTTGTTTCCATTCGTTGTTTTTCAGCAACTCTCTCCTCTTCCAAACTCAAAGACTAATATATATATATATATATATATTGACAAATTAAAGGGACAAAAATTAACTTTTGACTAAATCCCAAGGAAAAACTAAACTAAAAGGTTGTTTTTTAAAGAAATATCTCATTTTTTATATGTTTCAATTTTGATTCCTTCATTATGAATCTTTCTCAAAAAATAAATTTGAATTCTTCTAGTAAAATTATTCACCAATCAAATGATGAGATTATTTTAAAAAATTGAAATAATCACATAAAAAGTAAATTGAAATAAATTATCAACCTCAAATCCCAACCAACACAACATCGAAAGACCAAATTGAAAAGAAAAGAACTCAATGATCGAAGATAAAAAAAAATCAAAAAAAGGGACTTGATTTGACACCACATTTGATTTTAAAACAAAAGGCATGTGTTTTTTTTTGTTTTAATTCTAGTCATATCATTTCCAGTTTCTTGTAACAAAACAAAATCAATTATTTTTTTTATAAAATCGAGCATCAACTCAATGTTGAAATGCTTTTTCAATAACAAAATAAGAAAATATTGTGCAAGTTCTTACACATGAATTGAGCAAAAAAACTCTTAATGAGATATAAGAAATTAGAACTCGATAAAGTGTTAAACCCAATAAGGTTATATTTGATTACGTCCTAATAAGGTTTTAAATAAAGAAAAAGTATAAAAAAATTATAAAAAATACAAACCCAACAAGGTTTTTAGCCTGACAAGATTTGATTTTTAAAGTCCATTAAAGTTTCATCAAAGATGGAATTCAACAAGTGTTGAAGCCCATCAAGGCTTAAAACAACTATAAAACCATCAAGGTTTAACAAGAAAGAGTCTATCAAAACTCTAGTAAGAGGACCCAAAAAGATGCTAAGTCCAACAAGGTTTTCAATGATTAAAAACCCAAGGGTTTGACAAAACAAAGTCTTGCAAAAAGAACCTAATAAGGTTTCAAGCTCAATAAGTATCTCATTAAGTAATAAGTATAGATCCTTTAAAGAAAAGTCTAGCATGACTCCTACAAATAAATAAAAAAAAACTAGCAAGGTTTCTAGTAAGTGCCTGTTTGGCACTACGGTCAAACCGGTGTTTGGCCAAAATTCAATTTTTTTTCTTCATTTTAAATGAAATTTTTTTGGTGTTTTTAGATCATTTTGATGTGCTGATGTCAAAAATGATTTTTAAAAAATAAAAAAATATATCATTTTGATGTATTTCTAAACGAAAATCACTTTCAAAAGCAACCACAATCACCCTCCCAAACAGACCCTAAATCTTATATAGATTAAAAACCCAACAAGATTTTAAGCCTAGCAAGGCTTTATCGACCTTTATCTTTTTAAAACATTGCTCTTAACACTACTTTATTTTGAGTGCATCATCATGCTCTTAACTTCCAAAATAAAATGTCATCAAGTCCTATATCTTTTCACACATTGCCTTTCCTAACCCTTTTACATCATGCTTTTGGCATAATTTCTTTCTAAATACGTCGTTGGCAAAAACTCGTTTCAAATATTTTTGTTAGACTTGTCATTCATGGAGATATCTTTAAAATCGTTAGGTCTAATAATCATTTACCAAAAAAAGTTAAAATATAATACAAGAGCATATTTAGCACAATTAAAATTAAAAATATAAATATATCTTAAAAACTCGATCAATAGTAAAAATAAATAGAGTCATTTACCCAAAAAATAATAATATAATCTTCTACTCTAAAAACGTTCCATCAAAATTAAATAACTACTATATATCTAATTAAATAAATGTAAATCATGTCAAGTGTATAAAAGAAATACAAATATATTTATATTCTTAAAAATTAAAAATAGAAACCAAGCAATGGAAAACATTTAATTTAAGTGAATTTGTATAAATTTATAAAACCTAATTTCATGCTTAATTGAGTATGCGAAAGTTATAATTTGTAATCAAATTAAACTTCAAAGATCATATAGAACAAAAGATAAATTCCAAATAACTTTTATTGATACATACTAGTATTAGTAGGAGTAAAACAACATAAATTCCACTAATTATAGAAATAAACCCCGGAGATGGTCAAGAAGTATTTGCTTGAGATGGATGGACATAGAGTGTTGATTTAATTAAAACTTTTAAAAAAATCTGAGACAATAATTATAATATTTAAAACCCAAATGGAAAATGGGTCTGAAAATCTATAAAAAAAATAACAAATACTGTATATATATATATATAACCATTGAGGAATGTATCCAATCCTCGAAATGTTTGGCCAATATCAATTGCCTCTCCCTATCCTTTGCTTCACTATCTCACCCTTTTATCTTTTATCTTTTTCTTTTTGTAAAAAAAAATCAGCTTAATAAATTTGTTTATAAACTTCCACACTTTCAGAATTGAATAGAAAGGTGAGTTAAGTACCTCTCACAGCAACTCTATATCACTAGCAGAAACTTCTGGAGCAGAGAACATGCACTGAGAATGTCATTCTTTCATTTGTAAGTCTCTGTCTTAGTGGTTTACCTAAAGACTTGTTTTTTGGAAATGGGTTTGCTTTCAGATGTTTCTCAATCTGGAGTCTTGCTTCCTGAAAATTATTGATAAAGTGGATAGAATCTTCAATTCATTGTGGGTTTGGTTTCAATATGGGTTTTGACTGTTCGTTGAATTGATGAATGGGATTTTTATTTTATTCTATGACAATGTATGCTTTTCTTAGCATTGATAGTGTGCTGCATTGCTGTAACTAGAAAAAATCGACACTGTTTTTGTTTTTAGTGGCATTATCTGTCAATTTTGGATGTAAGCATGGGTTGCGATTTCATGAGGTTGTGATTTCATAAGGTTCATTAGCATGAGTCAGCTTTTTTAACATGAAAGAAGTTTGAGTGTACAATAAATGGGCTGGAACTTGGAATTCCCACTAAATTTGCTCACACTAGGAGATTTTGATTGACTATTCTGAATTAGCTTTGTTATATTTGATGATTTTAGTTGTTTGCATTGACTTATGTGGAACTTGAGAAACGATTTAAACTACTCAGGATGGATAGAGCTGATCGTGATTGAGGCCACCTATTGGAACACTCTTTAGCTAACCTTCTTTTGATATCAATGTATCTCCAGAACTTGAGATGCCACCTACAAATTAGGTTCACATTTTTCGTGTTTTTTTTCAGGACATGGCTCTGGTTCGGTTGTATTTGTCTTCTGAATCTCCCATTAATTTTGGTGTATGTGATTCATCAAGTTCTCATCAGGGAAATGTCATTTTATTGGTAGTATTTGCATTTGAATAATTCAATTAAATGATTGATCATGTTTGTTCTATTCTCTTACAAAATTCATTGAAGGATTTCACCAGATTGACATTTTGGTGAGGTTCTAGAAAATAAAAGAACATGAACTTGTCTGCATCCCTTACAATCATAATAATCGTTGATGTTTGCAACATGGTAAGTTTTGTGAATGGTTTTGCTTAGAATCTGACACTAGTAACTGGATAGATAATTCTATAAAATATGTGACTCTGTTTCCTTTCAACCATCTATCAGGAGATTGTCTGTTCCCCATTTAAAATGCAACCATCTTCCAAACAATATTTTATGGCCAACTCTGGGTTATGTGTTGGAATACACACATTTTCAACCAAATGTGCAACAGTCAAACAATTGTACATCAATTGAGAAGAAAATATGTCCCGCATATGCTTCTATTAGTACCTTCCCAAGAATTGATGATTTTGTAGCCTTGCAAATCGGTGTTGATGTCGAGGAGACTACAGGTTCTAGCAAGCATTACCAGTCAAAAATTAGCCTAGATCCAGCTGAGAAGCAGACTCTGAGTAAGGAGGTTCAACTTGATGGATGCCAATATTCTGCACAAAGTATCAATGACCTTCCCAAAAAGAGAAGAAAAAGAAAGAAAAAACATGGGAACAAAGGGAAGATTCCATGGAACAAAGGCAGAAATCATACTGCAGGTAAATGTATATCAAATAATTCCCTCCGAGGCTTAATGAAGTTGATTAATTCTGTAGTCTCATTTTCTTTTATTTTGTAGAGACCCGTGCACTGATCAAACAAAGAACAATTGAAGCCTTGACAAACCCCCAGGTGAAGTCATGCAAGGATTAGTTAGTTCTTTTACAGTTTGTCTTCTGTGCAAGGGAATTATTGGAATAGTTAGGGTTCATACTGCATGGTTGAACTATAGTACTACACAGTTGTTTCCTCAAATTTAAGATCTTCACTGATGTGTATGCTCACTCATATATGCTGCATCTCTTGGAATAGCAAATAAGCTCATACCACAAACCATTTTTTTCTCTTTCATTTGCAAACATATGAATGCTCTGAATTCATTTTCCTGCTTGGCTATTCTTTATTTCGCATAGAATCTGAGAAAGTAACAAATACTCCTCCCCGCTCTCCTTTTTGACAAGTTCTTTGTATATTACTCTTGTTTTTCCTCTAAAACTTGATTTTCTTTCCTCTCAACTTTCAGGTTAGGAAGAAGATGTCAGGCCATCCCCGTGCTCATAGGTAAATGTTTATGCTCTCCAATCACAATCTTTATAAATATGCACAACAATTGCTGTGAAAGTTATATGTGGAAAAATGGGACTGCCAAATGCACGATGTTCTACACAAGCCACATTTCCATTGATATCCACTTAAAATATTACGTAGATAATGACCTCAAATTAAAGCTTATAGTAATGAGTTTGGATATGGTTTATGCTCATTTAACTCAGTTGATGATTTTTTGAATGAGGAAGCTTGACTCCGATTCAATGTAACTTTAAGGATTTCAGGGTTTTAATATTTGCTGAGAGTATTCTATAACCTCTATAGGCACTGCAGCCACACAAGTTTTTCAGACTGAAAATCACAATTCAAACAAATTCCTTGCAGTGAAGCAATCAGGACTAAGATAAGGTCTTCGCTCAGACAACTTTGGGGTAAACGTTTGAAATTGAAAAGATTGAGAGAGAGGTTTTTTATGTCATGGTCTAAAAGCATAGCAAGAGCAGCTAAGGAAGGAGGCATTGACCAACAAGAGCTGGACTGGGATGGGTACGATAAAATAAAAAAAGAAATAACTCTCAAGCAGCTTCAGGGCGCCATGGAAAGGGCAAAGGGAGAGGAGATTGCAAAGAGAACAGCTGAGAGAGAGGCAAAGAAAAAAGAAGAAAAGATGGAAAGGGTTGCTCAGAAGAGAAAAGAGCGGGAAGAGAAAGCAATGGAAAGAGAAGAAACAAAGAGGAAGGCACACAGAAAATCAAAGAAACAAACAGAAGAGTCATCTGTTGACCGAAAGTTGACACTTAAGAAGATATTAACAAAGGTAACCTACAGGCTACAGTGCAACATGAAAAATCAAACTATCAATTTGAGGAAAAGTATATGAAATTTGATTTTTTGAGGTGCATTGATGCAAAGAATTGAATTAGGAATACTTGAGTCTTGCTGACTTCATTGATTAGGAATCATATATTTCGAACTTAGAATTAATTTTTAAATAGTTATTCCATAGAAGACCAGGAATAATTGGTAGAAGACATGCAAAACACAGACATATACAAGGAAGATGGGAATCTTATGAAATGATTTTATGCTGGTGCCACACTATGGCCGACGTTTACACAGCATTCTATTATGTACACTGTTTAGTTACTTATAATCCTTTTTGTTAAAAACTGATATTTAGATGTTGGATATGCTCCTATGATACAATTACTATCTTTGTTCTTGGTATCTTTTGCATGAAACAAGCAATTACATGATGAGACCGCGCTTTGTGGGTCCTATACATCCATTGTTGTTCCACATTGATGTTTTTTTCATTACTATTTTTGTATATGTTTGTCCTAACAATGGCTATATGTTGTCTCTATAGATTCGAAAAAAGAAATCCACTGATGATAAGATGATTAGTCATGGGGGATCATTGACTTCCCCTACCCGGGCTTGGGAGAAACTGAATGCAGAGATAAAGAAAGAAAAAGTTCAAAGAGAACCTTCACTTGCGGATCAGATCCAAGCTATAAAAAATAAAAAAACTGAATCCAATACTAGGGAAGCTTTGGCAGCACCATCTACTCCACTTGTTTGCTGGGAGATGAACACAGTGAGCTAAGAGTTGCATCCTGTGAAGCAACTGAAATTCAAGCTGCGTTTTTTTCATATTATGACTTCCATCCACCTGCTGTTATTGCTCACACTTGAGCAATCGTACCCTGCACAGATGATGTCTGGGAAGGAATGAAACCGGGCCTTTTCTATAAAGGATATCTACTGGAATTGATTTCTATAACATTTGTTAACTGTTCTCTTGTTAATGAATATGCCCCGTCACCAATTAGTTTACTATGGTACAGGTCTATTCGATTTGGTTGGAACTGTGGTTAAAATTATTTTTTAAAATGGTTTTTGTTTAAAAATATTTAAAAAAAAAAATATTTTTGACGTCAGCATATCAAGTTAATTTAAAAATATAAAAAATTAATTTAAAACAAAAAATAATAATATATGTTTTTAATTTTTTTTAAAGTGTTATTAAAATGCAATGTTAAACAATCACTTATTGATAAATGCTTGTTTATTTTTAATATTCATTGAATATTTGATAAATAGATCTAATATTTGATTAAAGAATCTAGAATAAAGATAAAAAAAAATTGGACAATTTTTTTGAAAAAATTATAAAACTGTTATAATTATAAGTTTATTTATTATATACCAAAGCATTGTTTTTTTTTAAATGTTTCTAGTCAATGTCTCATTAATATTATATATTAATTAGATTTGTTGACTGATATAATTTCTTTTTTTTGGAATGAAATGATTGTTTTTTATAAAAAAAAAGAACAATTATTCTTATATAATTAATATGTTAGTGTTTGTTAGATGATATGTATACTGAACTGATTTATATGAGAATTTTATATAAAGAGATCACTGGTGTCTATGAAAAAATTAATATGATGATTGTGTAAATGATTTTTAAACTTGATATCATGAAGTTTTCTTGTATATGAAGTATTATGTTTTGACTTATGTTTTGACTTTGCTACATGATATCTTAATCAAGGGTAACAAATGAGTCTATATTGGATATAGCATCAACTATATGAAAATATTTAAACAATAAAAAAAGGCAGTCATATCTTTAAATGAATTAAAAAAAAATTATTTAATCTCAAATAGTATATAAATCTTTTTGTAATGTACAATAAGATTTAAAAAGAGTTTCAAATCTTATTTAATGAACCAATTATTATGGTGAATATTACATGCTAAATTGATGAATGAATACTAATTTTGCTAAGAAATTGGCATTGAAAGGTTAAATAAAAACTTATAATTTTTTTAATATTTGAGTAATCATGATATATTGCTAGATATTGTGGTTTATCTTCAAATATAAATCACTGAATTATTGAATCGATAATAAATTATTGAATTTATTTAGGATTATAATTTATATTTAGGTCAACTTATTATAAAACTTAATGGGTCATACACATTAAAATTATTGGTTAGTAATTAAAATGAGATGATTGATCAAGTATGACATGATTGTAAATATATTTTTGAAATTAAGGACTAAAATGTAATTAATATTGGGTGATTACAATTATAGACTTAAAAACAATTAAGGACTTGATTCAATAAGTTTATAAAATTAGCCTTAAATAATTATATTATTTAAAGAGCATATTGATATTTTATCATTCATATAATTTTTAGTTTTTTTATAAATAAAAAATTGAGCTAGTACTTAAAGTCATAACAATCTTTTACTTCTAAGAGAGGTTTAAAGATTTTCCATTGTTGTTCTTATGAATTATCATTGAAGATGAAAAGAACACTTAATTAATTTCTTTATAAACCCTTCATAATTTTAGATTTGTTTAACAAAATTCTTAGAACTTCAAAAAAAAATGAAATTTAATGTTTTCGATGTGTATATATGTTTTGGAAACCCTTCTTTTACTGTCCCAGTGTCTGAATCTATTTATTTGCTATTTTGGCATGCAATAAGCTAGTGGCATTCCAAATCATCCTTCAAGGCAAGTAGCTCAGTTGGGCAACTTTCGCTGTTATGCGTTTAAAATTCTTGTAGAAACAAATTTCATAACCCATGAGAAAAAGGGAAAATATTTTAAGAATCTCTATCTATCAATGTTGAAGATAATTTTCAGACAAATTTGACAGGGAATGCGTCGACATGGGCAGAGATTACCTGCTGCTGTCCTACACCCCTCTCTGGGCTCACAAAACCACATTCTCATCTCAAAATTTCTTGCATTTTCAAACGCACCCAGCATATATTCCTTACATGTGCTAGGAAAAGGAAAAAAAATCTCAACAGGAAATATGAATGAGAAAATTAACTGCCACAAAACAACGGAGCTATGAGGACAGACTTGTGTACCTTGAACTTGTAAGGTATCAGACCGGCATCACACCAGGTCTGAAACAGCAATGAATCAAAGAACAGAAAACGTTTCCAATCATGAAAGACAATATTACACAAGCGGCAAAACAAAGGGTAGGAAAAGCTACGATTCTATCCTTTTTTTAAGCGTTACCTCATAACTGTGGGCAGGTTTCAACTTCCAACAAAATAGACTGGGTACTGAATCCTATCCTTAAAATTGATACATACTGAATCAGACATTAAAAGATGCCTCAAACAGGGTCTAACTTCATCGAAAAATTGAACAAGCCCAAGACATTTGAAATATCTTGCATATCTACACAGCATCCTGGCTTGGAGGGTAGCTGTTCTGGTAGTTTGATGGTCCACCTTGGAAGCCTCCATTGGTAGGGCCATTCTGGTTGTTGTGTTGCATGTTTCCAGGCATGTCATTGGACCATCCTCCTGTGTTGTTCTGTGGAGGCATGTAATTGTGTTGTGGGGGGGTGTAGTTTTGAGGGGGCATATTGTTCTGCGGGGGCATGCTGTTCTGTGGAGGCATGTAGTTTTGCATGGGCATGTTCTGTTGCACCCTACTCATATTGTTCTGTTGACCCCCCATATAGTTGTTAGGTGGTGGTCCACCTGGTCCACCCATGTTTGGAGGAGGTCCACCTGGTCCGCCCATGTTTGGAGGAGGTCCACCTGGTCCGCCCATGTTTTGGAGGTCCGCCCATGTTTGGAGGTCCACCTGGTCCGCCCATGTTTGGAGGTCCGCCCATGTTTGGAGGTCCACCTGGTCCGCCCATGTTTTGGAGGTCCGCCCATATTATAGTTGTTAGGTGGCAGTCCACCTGGTCCTGCCCTGTAGTTGTTTTGTGGCTGTGGTGGTACACCTTGTCTGCCCATGTTTTGTGGTTGTCCAGCCATGTTGGGAGCAGGGTTTCGCATAGCCTGATTAGCCATTGGAGGAGGTGGAGCTCCACCTCGTTGCTGCATGTTTTCTGTTCTTCTGTCAAAGTTCCTTGATCTGTCGACATTACGAGGTCGATCATTGCGCCTATTTCTTTCATTTGCTCTCGCATTGTTCCTAATCCATTCCTCATGGTATTTTGGGTCATAGGGCACAGCTTTCCCATCAATAAACGGCTCCCCTAATAGAAGAATACCATCAAGAACAATAATATACAGCATCGTGTCATGACTTAACTAGTCACAAAGAATAAACAGTAAAAGAGACAATTTATGATTAAAAGGAGGCATTAGAACTTAATTTCATAACCAGAGTTTCAAAGGAAGGAAAAAAACCATTCATAATGTATGACTCAGTGGAAATTGAAGAAAAGACTACCAGTACAAGAACATAATCAGGGCACCACAATATGTATCCCTAATCCCCTTAGTAAGAAAAGACAAATATGCAGCTTTCTGTGTAGAATTATGTTTAAAAATGAAGGTTGTGAAGCTATTTAACAACCAAATGCAGTTGATTGGCAATGCATCAAAGAATATTTCACAAGATACAATCCTAATGGAGTTTTGCAAATTCTTTTACCCATTTATTTTGGAGAAGAAAAAACTCCCACTCAAATGTGATAACTACATAGCAAAGCTTATCCTGAAAAATATAACTGACAAAACCTCAGTGAATTTACAAAAACTTCTTGTCCAATCAACATTTGGTCAAGATCTCAAAGTGTTACAATCGCATCCAACTTAAATAGAACAAGCTTCAACATGATTTCTTGGTGCACATCACATTTGAGCCAGAAGTTTCCTTTAAAAAAAACATGCATTTACAACAACTTGTATAACATACAAAGGGTCAAAAGAAAAAGGCTCCTTACCTCCATAATCTTTGTTCTTCACATCCAGGTATGAATCTGGAAGAACCCAGCGGACATTTTTCAATTCTGGAATATTGACCAACAAAACACATCCATCATAATCAAACTTAAAAAAAAAATCATAAACCAATCACTTCAAAGCACCAACCAATGTTTTTCAACTAAAACAAGACCGGTTGTCATCTTTTTAAGTGAAGGGAGGTAGTTTTACATTCTAGGAAGGATGCGTCTAGGTTAAGAAAACATATTTTAAGTATCAATCTAAAAGTTGTTTTCTGGGTTAAAATGGACCAAATTATGATATTATTTAACGGTAATGGGATCAGTTTTCAATCTTGAGAAGGCAAGGGTCATTGTCAGCCCCCCTTACATTTGCCCCTGCTTAAAAGCAGATATACCTTTAATCTTGTAAGAAACCTCTTCAGACACCAGAGCTCCAAACGCATAGTAACATCGAGTTGAAACAGAATAGATCTTACTCCTTGCTTCTTCCTCACTGCCATACAACCACAATAATTCTATTACCATGACTTCACATCACAAAAACCCATTATTTCCGGATTACTCTGGTAAGATGAGAGATTTTTATACAGCAATCCTCACACTTTAAAAAAAAGACATGCTACATATAACAATTCGAAGTTAAAAGCATCTCGGAGAAGGAAAAAACTAAACCACAAAAACCCAAAACTGAAATTTTAAACTACAAAACACAATTCTCATCAAAGTCAGATACAGTAACAATTAAGCAATCAAGCTTCTTGATCCTCAAAGAAGTATTATTAAAATGCACTCAAACCCCACCACAAATTGGTGAGGTACACAATCAGAAACCCCAAACACTCATACCAAATAACAATTCTAGCACTAAAACTAATAAAAAAGAAACCAAAAAAAGAATAAAAAACCACGAACACACACAGCCCCTCAGCAATAAGTAACCAAACACAAAACATAAATACACAAGAAATAGACGAAAAATAAATCAACAGAAAAACCAGTGATTGCTCAAACGAATACCAACATTTCAAATAACACTCATGCCAAATAAAAAATCTAGCACTATAACTAATAAAAAAGAAACCAAAAAAAGAAAAAGAAACCACGAACACGCACAGCCCCTCAACAATAAGTAACCAAATACAAAACATAAATACACTATAAAAAGACAAAACCAGTTAACTTCAATAGAAATAGCTAAAAATAAATCAATAGAAAAACCAGTGATTTCTAAAACGAACACCAACATTTCGAATAACACAAGATAAAAACAATCTTAAGTCAAATAAAATTAAAAGATGAAAAAAAAAGAGAAATAATTGAAGGTTTAAACTTTAATAAACTACCTGCCAACAACTTGAGCAAGAGTTTTAATATAAGAATCAATTATCTCGTCACGAGTGGGGTCTCCCTCAGGCTTATCCATAACGATGAGCCAATGCTCGAAATCGCATCCATCAAGCAGAAATAGTCTCTTTTGGAGGTCTATTAGACCAGTTAGGGCTCGGATCGTTGAGGGAAGACGATGTCTGCCTGACAGAAAACGACCTGATTGAAATCCGAGAGACGGAGCGATTGATGCAGGTTGCAGAGGAGAGGGGGCGGAGGAATCGGCGGAGGAGAGAGGAGGAAGAGGCGTTGGAGGTGGAGGAGAGGGAAGTGAAGGAGCGAGAGAGGAGGGAGGAGATTAGGGTTTGTGAGGTGGGCTTTTTGGAGGAGGAGAGAGCGAGTGAAGAGTGAAGTCGCCATTTTCTGAATTGGACAAACCCTAACAGAGATGTGTGAGAGGGTTTTAGCTGGGGTTTTATGGATGAAGTTAGAGAAATGTCCTTCAAGTCTATTAAATGGCATTTTGGTCATGTACAAATTAAAATATCTTCTTCTCTCTCTTTTTCATTAATTTTAACTTTATCTACTAGTCTATCTACTTTAATTTTATTAAAATTATATTATGACACTCAGGTGAATTGGTGGTAGTAATAAGAAAACTGATTTCCTAGTAAAAAAAAAACATTTCTGATATCTTTTAAATAATAAATTATTTATAATACAAGGAATTATGGTAAACTTAGGACCCGTTTGTTTCTGCAGTCGTATCGTTGTTTGCTCAAAATTTGAATATTTTTTTATTGTAAATGAAATTTTTTTGGTGTTTTAAATCATTTTGATGTGTTGATGTCAAAAATAATTTTTAAAAAATAAATAAAATATCATTTTAATGTATTTTTAAATAAAAAAATACTTTCAAAAACAACCGCAACCGCACTCCCAAACATGTTTTTATTTCGCTACTTTGAATTATTGTAAGTATAAAATGTTAGTAAAATAGGCTTCGGAATGGCCCACAGATATTATACAATAGAAGAAGGAGGCCCAGCCTTCTACATATGTGGGCTATTTCCTCAGTCTGGGCTCCGACCATGCAGCAGCTAACATGTTACTCAAATGATTTAAAACCTTCCACGCTCAGCCCATCTGTTTTTACATTATTATTTTTTAAATAATTGTTATTTAAAGTATATTCAAATATATTTTTTAAATTAATTTCTAACACCATAACATCAAAAATATTTTAAAAAAAAATTTAATTTTTTTTCAAAAAACACTTTTTAAAAAATAAAAACAAACACTACTATTTTGATCGATAAACTATTGACTTGTGTTTTAACCGTTTGAACATGTAAATTTATTTTAATTATTTTTTTTTCCAATGGAGTAGTGAAATATGAGGTGGCAATGATGGTTTTAGCCATTTAGATTTGATTGGAAAATAATAATAGTAAACACTAGAGCACCATCAATCTCTTTGTTTAATGGTAGATGAAGAAGGTTGCAAATCCATCACTAACTTTGAGTCTTGCGTGAACGACATCAATCCCAAGTTAGCCGTTGTAAATCCTGCCTAATTAAAAGTCATCTCCTTGTGACCGAGTACACAAGTCCCAATCCGACCATTTACCAACCTAGCATGGATAGATTTTTAAGGCTATTTTTTATTATTATTTAACATTTTACACGTTTGAGTTTGAAAGTATGGTTGAGATTATTTTTAAAAGTATTTTTCACTCAAAAATGCATCAAAATAATATTTTTTTAATTTTTAAAAAATCATTTTTGACATCACTACATCAAAATTATCTAAAAATATTATTTTTTTAATTTAAAATAAAAAAAAAAAAAAAATTTAAGTTTTTTTTCAAAAACAAAGATACAATCAGTGTGAAAGTGCATATTTGAGAGTGTGATTGCGGTTGTTTTTTAAAATACTTTTCATTTATAAATACATCAAAATGATATTGTTTATTTTTTAAAAAAATTATTTTTAATATCAGCATATCAAAATATCTAAAAACACACACAAAAAAAAAAATCAATTTTTTTCGCACTCCCAAACACCACCGGAATCTTCTCTTGAGCTGGTAGTTAGAGTGGGGAAGATTGTAAGGCCACCCACGCCAACATTACACAGTCAACAATCAGCTCACCTGAAAAACTTCACCACCATCAGCTCCACTTTCTTCCTTCCTTCCTTTCTTTTTGTGTTTTCTTGCAACTCTCCAAACCCTACCAGATTCTCACTTCCCCGAACAAATACAGAAGCCCAAACCGTAAACTGCCTAAGCCCATGCATGCCAGTTAGGTGTCTGGCACCCAGTTAGGTGCGTTAGCTCATCTCCTTCACCTCTCGCAACTTGCATTTCTTATTTTGATCTTCTTCCGCTGCAACTTTCTTTAGACCTCCATCCTCTCAATGGAGTTGCCAGTGAAAGCACCGCCAGTTTCTGGTGCCCAGAAAACCTCGTATAGACTAGAAACCAAAAATCTATCCTACAAGCTGTGCAGCAAACTTGACGAGCTTGATTTTATTTGCTGTGGAGGGGCCCCGAGAAGATCTCCCAGATTCATTCTGAGGGATGTAAACTGTGCAGCAAGTCCCGGAGAGATTACCGCGATCGCTGGTCCTAGCGGAGCAGGGAAGACCACCTTGCTAGAGATCCTTTCTGGAAAGATATCTCCACGTAAAGTGTCTGGTCAGGTGCTGGTAAACAGCCAGCCGATGAATGCCAGACATTTCAGGAGAATATCCGGGTATGTCACTCAGGATGATTCTCTCTTTCCATTGCTTACGGTGAAAGAAACGCTACTGTACAGTGCACTTTTAAGGCTACCAGGAGGGAAAAAAGATGCGGCTAATAGGGTGAGAAGGCTGCTGAGGGAGCTTGGACTCGAACATGTTTCAGATTCGAGGATAGGGGAGGGATCAAATTGTGGGATTTCTGGTGGTGAAAAGCGTAGAGTCTCGATCGGAGTTGATTTAGTCCACGACCCTGCTGTTGTTTTCATCGATGAACCAACTTCAGGCCTGGACTCAGCATCAGCTCTTCATGTAGCGACTCTGCTCAAGTCCATGGTGTTGAATCAGGGTAAGACCATTGTTTTAACCATCCACCAGCCCGGTTTCCGAATACTCGAGCTCTTTGATCGGCTCGTTTTGCTTTCCAATGGATATGCTGTTCATAATGGCTCACTGCATTTCCTTGAAGAGAGACTGAAGTTTTCTGGTCATCAAATTCCTCCCCATGTCAATGTTCTTGAGTTTTCTTTTGATGCTATAGAAAGCCTGTCCGGGCAGAACTCAGCGTTTCTGAACAATCAATGCCCTCGAGAGATCAGACATAACGGATCAGGCCATATCGCGAGGACTCCATACTTCAACAATCATCAAGAAAAACCTCTCCGCTTTCCCAAGATCTATATTGGAGGAGGTTTCGATTCTGGGACAGAGATTTTGCAGCAACATTTTCAGAACCAAGCAACTATTCGCCACGAGAGTGATACAATCACTGGTGGCCGGACTAATTCTCGGAACCATATTCTTGAATGTCGGAAAGAAAACAGGACAGGTCGCTTTGCAGACTCGAATCGGATTCTTTGCCTTCAGCCTCACCTTCCTGCTATCTTCAACAACCGAGGGCCTGCCTATTTTCCTGCAAGAAAGAAGAATACTGATGAGCGAGACCTCGAGAGGAGCCTACAGAGTTTCTTCTTATGTCCTATCGAACACCCTCATCTTCATCCCTTTCCTTTTAATGGTTGCCCTTCTCTACTCTACCCCAGTTTACTGGCTAGTTGGATTGAGGATGTCCATCCACGGATTTCTTTACTTCACTCTAGTGGTGTGGATGGTGATTCTGATGTCAAATTCTTTCGTTGCTTGTTTCAGTGCTCTGGTGCCTAACTTCATAATGGGGACATCGGTTATTTCAGGATTAATGGGATCTTTCTTTCTATTTTCTGGCTACTTCATAACGAAGAGTAAGATTCCTAGTTACTGGGTTTTCATGCACTATTTGAGTCTGTTCAAGTACCCATTTCGAGTGTTTCTTGATAAATGAATATGGCGGAGAGCAAGGCTACAGGAGGTGCCTGGAGTTTGACAAAGAGGAATGCATTCTTCATGGAAGTGGGTTCCTGAGAGAGCAAGGTCTAAGAGATTCACAAAAATGGAGCAATTTAGCTGTGATGTTTGGTTTTATTATCGGGTACAGAGTGCTCTGTTTTGTGATTCTGTGGTTTAGATGTTGTAGAAGAAGATGAACATGTAGATCGAACATTTGTTAATGCTCTTTTTTTCTTACTGTTCTTGGATAGATCAAGCCAGTGTACACAATTTATATACTTCACTTCTCTATTTACCTGTAATAAAAAAAAATGTAAAAGAAAAATCTACTCATGTTTATGCTTTGGTTGAAAGAGAAGCAGCTTCCCCGGTAGTAGGAATCTTAACTTGATCGACATGTCTCCAAAAATTTCAATAAAATTAATTTGACAAGACAATAAATAATAATCATAATAATAATCGGAACGAATTACATAAATGAATTTAAAAAAATATTAGAAGATACTTGCAACTCATGATATATATATATATATATATATATATAAATATATATCGTTGACACAATATTATTTCATAATATATATTTTTTACGCTATTAAAAAAACAACTAAGGGGTTATTTGTTTCTGGAAATTGGTTGACTGGGCTAAAAGGGGTGTCAACTCAGACATATTGACACGTCATAACTCACTTGTAATAAACTATATGATTGCTCTTTGCGGGCCTTTTTCTTTTTAATGAGTTTATGCTGCATGGCACGGGGAAAAAAATAAATACACATAAAGGAAAGTACACGAAATCAATCTTGCAATGATTAAACATAAAAGTCAAATCATACTTTAATGTGCTAAATACTGTGCACTGTTTGCTCAAAATAGAAAATGCCATTATAAATAGATGACGATAGTTTTAAAGTTTATATAAAATACTTTTTTTTATTTTTTATATTTTCAGCATCTCAAAAAAAAATTCAATTGAATTTTAATATAAAAATTATTTTAATTATTTTTTAGTTCCTCATTTAAAAAGAGAGAAGTCTCTATTATTTAGCATAAAGAAAAAAATTGATATTATGACTTATTTTAGACATCAAAATAGTTGACTTTAATGTCAAAAATCTTTATTAGATGAGGGGAGTTTAATTTATGTGTTTTTTAATCTTGAGATGACCTAAAAATCATACCTAAACTCTGGGAATGATTTGGTTTCGAGTTGATTTAAAAGTTTTAAATATTGTTTTTTGATTTTTTTTTAAGATTATTTATGGGTTCGTAAAGGTATCCAAACTATTTTCTAGATGTTTTGGATAAAAAAACAAAATATCCTTAGAAGCCCAAGTAAAGTTTTAAATTATTACATTATTCCGGTGAATATTGCAATTGAATTGGGTGAACATATTTCAAACAAGATATAACTTTTGTTAATATTAGCTTTTCAAACCGTGTTTTGGATAAAAGCCTATAATTATATAAAAAAAAACATGAAAGTTGTTGTTGTTGTCGTTGCTTTTCATGTAATGAAGTATTTGAAATGAGGATTAACGCGTAGAATTTGCGATCCGCATTAAAGAACCAACCAAGATTAATAATGTTTTTTTTTCATAAATTAAAAAAAAAACACGTGTAGACTTGGTGGTCAAGCGGGCCCACTCACCTGACTTAATTGTGGGTTTCTAGATTTTTTAATTCATTGAGTTTACATTAGTTAGTATCATATCTAGGCTTTAATCCTTTTGAGGGGTGAAACATACAATGTGTTGCGTGTCTTCTAGATTTTCCATCATCTACTTTCTTTAAATGAAAAACATGAGCAGGAGTATCAATCAATTCGATGGTTGAAATATTAGAAAACGTTTCTCTCATCTTTAAAAACCAAGGATTGAGAAATAATAAAAATATGATTACGAAGCGAAATTATATTGCGAAAAACATAAGGGATAAAAGGTCTAATTTTTAAAATTAGGGGACTAAATTGTACTTTATGCATCAACTTTAAACACATCACATATTTTTAGCTTCTTTCTAAGTTGGATATATATCTTCCAATTTTATCCTTAGCCAATAAATCTGAAGCATTCAGCTATTAATTTTGCAATCACAAGACATAATCCATAAGAAAAAGTAAATTAAGTGACCAATATATATATATTAACCAGGTGAGAACCTGACAATTATATATATATATATATATATACACTTTTTAATAATTAAGGAGAAACACTAATGCCAGAATACAAGCTACAGTAACAGACAAATGAGCAACTTTTTATTCAAACCTCCACTATAAAATATATTCTGCGATCATACATACTGAAAGTGGGAATTTAAAATGCAATGTTTCGATCGAGTAACTAGATATGCCCCCATGCACAAGATGATGATCAGTTCTCTGAAAGAAAACGCATCAAATACTGACTGATGATCATACAAAATTGATATAATCTAGTTTCCTGCTCCAGGACTGGGGACGGAACGCAAAATCCGATCGATCCTGGAAAGATGGGAGACGATGAACCTCTCGTCGACGACTCTCGCATGGCCTTCACCAGCAGGATGATAAAACGGTGCAGTATTGTCTTTCAGAGAAGGGTTTTCTTTCTTCTCCAGGCTCAACAACTTTCTGGCTTCAAAAGAAGGTGCATGGCAGATCAAAATGAGAGCGAAGATGAAAGAGATTTTGCTTGAACGATCCATAAATGCAAAATATATATGCTGCAAAAAGAATTAAATCTGTATGCTGAAGAGGGGAGGGAGTAACCCAGGTGGAATGTTAGCTATTTATATATAGAGCTTGTTTGGCACTGAGGCCAAACCGCCATTTTGCTGAAATTCAAAAAAAAGATCCATTTTAAATGAATATGTTTTAGTTTTTTTAGATTATTTTGATGTGCTGATATCAAAAATAACTTTTAAAAAATAAAAAATATCATTTTGATGTATTTCAGCACGAAAAATATTTTAAAAAACTACCATAACCGCTCTCCAAACTGGCTCATAATCTGGGAGAGAAGAATGATTTTGGATATTAGTAGGAGAGTCGATATCTGTGGAGTTGACAGAGCAATATCCTTGGTTTGTCAACTTAGCAATACAAAATTTGCAGGCTGGTCTATGGAATGCTCGTGGAATTATCTAGGTTAGGTACATTTGAACCATGTTGCTGGCCGGCCTTACATATTTCTTGGTGACTTTTTTTTTTTTCTAGCAGCACCACTCCTGCTGCAATAATCTTGATTTCTCAGTGCGTCACATCTTTTATTTCTCCACTCAAGACATAGATTTAGTCCCTGTAGTCGAGCTTGCTGTAGGTAAATCAGTGAGTCGTGTTATGCAGTGGACTTATTCGTTTTTTAATATAAAAAAAAGTTTTCAATAAAGATAGTATTTATGCATACACGAAAAAATATGACATTTGTGTTATTAACTTGACTAGATATAATAAGATCGAGTAATATAATAATTTCATTTAAATTGTAAGGAATTATGGTAAACATATAAAAAACATTTAGAAATAATTAGTTAAAATCAAGATTGTCAATTTCGTTCTGTTATGTCCGGAATAGCCGGTACATTTCGTTCTAATTCAAAAAATACAGAACAAATTTTATCTCACTCAAGAAAAATATGATTTTTGAATTATTAAGTTGATTAGATCTAATAAGATCAAGTAACATAATAATTTCATTTAAATCGTAAGCAATGATAGTAAACAATATAAAAAAAACATTTAGAAATAATTAGTTAAAATAAAAGAGTCACCAATATCGTACGAGGAAGAGGGATAAAGATCAAATCACTGGAGACTCATTATCATTCCATTGTGGACACCCACTACCAGAAAAGATTGCTAAGATGGTTCAAACTCTATTGCAAAAGTTGCTAAATTAACTTGAAAGAAGTCGCGCGGATCTCCAAAAAAGATCCCCCCCACCCAAAAAAAATAAATAAATCAGTATCCATCTATATTTAATTAATTAATTTTATTTAGTTCAAAGAATAAAATTTATTTTAAAAAATAAATTTAAATAACAACAATAAATAAAAAGATTGGAGATAACTCAACTAATAAAAGACAAAGGATGTAAGAAGAAGAAGAGGCCCAACCTCCAATTAACTAAATGTTAGAGAATAAAACTATGAAAAAACAGTTTAATATATATATATATATATATATATATATATATGAAAGCATAGTAAACCCAAGCGAACCCCCTGAAATTGAGTTAGGCCCCGTTTGTTTGTTGTAAAGTGGTTTCTTGGAAAGTAATTCCTGTAAAGTGAATTCCTGGAAAGTGGTTTCCTGAAAAGTGAATTCCTGGAAGGTGGTTTCCTGGAAAGTGAATTCCTGAAGGTGGTTTCCTGGAAAGTGAATTCTGAAAAGTGAATTCGATGTTTGGCGATGTTATGGAAAATGAACTGGAAAACACTTTCCAGTGTTTGTTTGTGTTATGGAAAAGGAATTGGAAAATAATTTATTAATAAATTAATTTTTTTTTCAAGATTATCTAATATATATAAAATATTTAATCACTTAAAATAAAAAAATGAAATCTAAAAAGTATAATGATGAATTTTTTTATTATATCCTATATTCATACATAGCTTATTTTATAAAATATAACAATATATGTCATATCATATTATAGAGAAATAAGCTTGTGAAATATTTTTTAAGTAAAACTTATTATTAATATATATTTTTTCCAATTTTAAAAACTTAAAATAAGTTTTTTTTAATTTTAAATCAAAATCTCAATGCAAAATTTTTAATTTAGGGTGATTAAAAAAAAATAGAATTTTTTAAGATTTAAATTATTAGTTTTTGTGTTTTTTTTAATTGTTAATATCAGAATTATTATTTTTTTTTATAAAAAAATAATACTTTAACATGTTTCTATTTTTTTTTAAAAAAAAACAATAACTAGCTAGCTTCATGGAAAGTGTATTACGGTCCTTAAAACCCAGTAATACACTTTCCGGATTTTAAGCCTTAGGTTTTTCCTTGGTTGGAAACAACTTTCCTGGAAAGTTGTTTCCGGTGTTTGGTAAACAACCGTAATACACTTTCCTGTGTTTGTTTGCTGGAAACTACTTTCCAGGAAAGTTGTTTCCAGCAAACAAACACTGGAAAGCAAGGAAAGTGAATTCCGGGAATTCACTTTCCTTGAAACAAACAAGGCCTTAATTTTCAAAGCTTAGAACCCTTCAAATACTAAACACGTGTTTAACCAAGAAGCTCGATTTCAAATCAATTAAATAATTAAGGATAAAATCACGTAAAACAGAATTGATCCTAAAATTTTTGAAAAGTAGAGAAAACAACAATCAAAACAATAAGGATGAAATATAAAAGGTAAAAAAAAGTGGAAATCGCAAAAAAAAATCTAAAAATTATTTCAGATTCTATAAATAATAATTAAAATAATAAGGATCAAATTTGACAAAACAAGAAATTAAATGAAGATGAAGTTGATTTCAACTTCATAAATTATTTCAAGTATAACAAATAATAAGTTAATATCCAAAAGAACAAGGACTAAATAAAAAAAGTTTAGTGGATGATTTTAAAAATTACAGGGCAACACAAACACTAAGGACGAATAAATAATAGCAAAAAATTAATCTATAATAGCAACTAGGTCGGTCTATTATGCACCTCAATTACAAAAATAACCTCATTGTTAGTTAAATTATTGTTTTTGTTATAAGAATAAATAAGTTATTTTACTATTCATATAGTTTATATGAAAATACAAAAATAACTCTCAATGTTAGCTTAACAATTTATTTACAAGGAAAGGGATGCAAATTTTCTATTCATGCAAATCATAATATACCAATATGTCCTCGATCAATTAAGAAATACTAAAATAACCCTATTGAAGAGACAATTCTACCCCCACCATTTGCTTTAAGGATATTCTTTACAATGCAATGTGTTTAGGGGGTGTTTGACACTGTGTTTAAAAAATATTTTTGAAAAAAAAAATTGAAATTATTTTATTTTAAATTAAAAAATTTGATGGTTTTAAATTATTTTGATGTGCTACTGTTAAAAATAATTATTATTTTTTTTTAAAAAAAAACTTCATTTTAAAAATAATTCTTTACAATACTGATTTTGATGTGCAAATTCTTTCCTTTTAAATGTTTTTGGTTATTTAATTTAATTGGCACTCACATCATATTCTTGAATAGTAACTACTTTAATGGAGTAAGACTTAGTTTAGTTAAATTTCAATAGCTACTAGCAGAAATGACAGCCAAATTTGACCCCTAACAATACAATATGCTTGTTACGTGCAGGTCTTTACAATGTTGCTGTAGCCCAAAAATGTTCATCCGTTTGCTTAATAGTTTCATGTTGACTATTACAGTATTTTTAGCCATGAAAATGACTTAATTCCCAAAAAAAAATCCTGGAAAAAAATACTATCTTCTTACTGGAATCACGAAAGGACTGTAGTTTTCTTAGATTACGGGGAAAATCAAATGGATAGTTAAAAATATTCGGTACATCTCAAACAACAGAAGATATGTGTTTTGCGAATTCATTTGTTCTACTCTTTTTATAAACTAGGGTTAGGGTTTTAAAGAATATTTTGTACATCTCAAACAATACAATCTTCTTGGTTTTTAAAAATATTCATAGTAGGGTTAGGGTTCTCAGCCGCTCAATGCTTTCAATTAACTAACATTAACAAATAAAATAAACTAAAAAACTTGGAAAAGGAAACATGGTTCATCTACTGTAGATGAATAGTGTTCTTATCTTCGGCCCTTGAATTTTTTATTTTTTTGTTTTTATTATTGAATTTTATTTATTTTTAATTATATCCTTACAAATTAAGTTGAAATGGTTTTATTTATTATTATTTATTTTGATCTGTATGTTTTCACGCGTTTGATTTTGTAGCCAAGCATTATGAGCTATAATTGAAAGATCAAGTATCAAAATTGATATTCTATAAGAGCTATTTTCGCACACATTTGTTGTTTTAAAAGGCACAAAAATAATCAATCTAGCCTCTCAAATTTGACTTTTCTCACAGTTGACTTCAGAGATTTTTTATGTTACTATCCCGTAATTATTATTATTATTTTACATTCCAATCCCTAAATATCATATCTATAAAAGAGAGAGGATGTCACCGGCAATTATATAAAAGGCTCTTTCTAATAATGAGAGAAACCAATACTACCGGCCAAATGAGCAACTCTTTTTATTCAAACCACCACTATATACATCCTGAAAGTTGCAATTTAAAATGTAATATTCCGAGAAGCCAAACACGCCCCCACAAGATGATAATTAAGTTATAAATACATCCGGAGATAATAAAATAAATGCGGCTATTGGTATCCGTAGGCTTTCACGCCATATATAGAATAAGAGAAATACTGGTGTGATCATACAAAATTGATACAACCTAGTTTCCTGTTCCAGGACTGGGGACGGATCGCAAAATCCGATCGATCCTGGAAAGATGGGAGACGATGAACCTCTCGTCGATGACTCTCGCATGGCCTTCACCAGCAGGATGATAAAACGGTGCAGTATTGTCTTTCAGAGAAGGGTTTTCGTTCTTCTCCAGGCTCAACAACTTTCTGGCTTCAAAAGACGGTGCATGGCAGATCAAAATGAGAGCGAAGATGAAAGAGATTTTGCTTGAACGATCCATAAATGCAAAATATATATGCTGCAAAAAGAATTAAAGCTATATTCTGAAGAGGGGAGGGAGTAACCCAGGTGGAATGCTATCTATTTATATATAATCTGGGAGAGAAGAATGATTTTGGATAGTAGTAGTTGAGTCGATATCCTTGGAGTTGACAGAGGAATATCCCTGGTTTGTTAATTTAGCGATACGAAATTTGCAGCGGGTTACGGATGTTTTTGAAAAAAAATGAATTTTTTTTTTTAAACTAAAAAAATTTGATGTTTTTAAATTATTTTGATATTCTAATATCAAAAATAATTTAAAAAAATATAATTTTAATATATTTTTAAAAATAATCAGAAACAGATTACCAATCAGATGTAAAATGCCTTGTGGAATTAGGTTAGGTAAATTTGAACCATGTTGCCGGCCTTTCTTGAATATTTATTGGTGACTTTTTTTTTCTAGCAGCATGCTCCACTCCTGCAATAATCTTCTTGATCGCTCAAGATCCATGTGTCACATCTCTTTCTTTTTCTCCACTACAGACATTGATTTAGTCCCTGTAGCTCCATACATGGTAGATAGATCATGATTTATATATTGGTTGATTCATTTTGATTGGCCCATACATCATATTCTTGAATTTAGACCTATAATCTAGTTCAATTTCAATACCTACTTGAAGATATGACAACAAGATTTGACGCCTAAGAGTGTCAAATGCTTGTTACGTGCAAGTCTTTACAAAGTTACTGTTTCCTAAGTATGTTCATCAGCTTGCTGAATAGTTTAATGCTGACTATTTCTGTATTTACTCATGAAAATGATTGATTTTCAAATAAATTTTTAAGACTTTTCTAGGAAAAATACTATCTCTTTACTGGAATGGTGAAAGGACTGTAGTTTTGTTAGATTACGGGGGAAATCAAATGGATAGTTAAGAATATTCTCTTTTTATAAACTAGACTTTCCAATCTTTTTGGTTTTTGAAAATAATCATAGTTAGGGTTAGGGTTCTCAGTCGCTCAATGCTTTCAGTTAATTAACATTAATTAACAAATAAAAAAAATGGAGAAAGAAAACATTGTTGATGAATGGTGTTTTTTTCATAAATTTTTATCTTATTTTATTTTGATGATTGAATTTATTTATTTTTAATCACATCCTTAAAAATTAAGTTGGCAACGGCTTTTTTTTGTTATTATTTATTTTTATTTGCATGTTTTTACTTATTATTTGTCTAAGTTGAATTAGAGATGAATTTTATAAAACTTAGTTTTTTGTTCTTAAAACTAAAATTAAAATATCAAAGAACAAAATTGAAATTTCATAAGAACAATCTTCACACATTTGTTGTTCATATGATATGAAAATGTTTAATTTTGCCCCTCAAGCTTCACTTTTGTTCATAATATTTTTTTAATGTTTCAACCCGTATTAGTTTTTTTATATATATTTTTAGGTTTTGGATGTCTAGAAAAGAGAGAATGTCACCAAGAAAAAAAAACAATAAAAAATTAATTTGATTGTCAACTTTTACTACAATTAATTGTTATTTTGGTGTTTTTGGATTGATCTTTAAGATGAGAAACTCAATGAAATGATTTTTGCCTTAATCATGCCTCTTTAAAGAGATTAGGGCTAAAACAAAATATTAATTTGACTTCATTTTGAGTTTTTATCCAAATAAAATATGTTTTGTCATTAGCAATTGGGTTCTAGAGGTCAATGTGATAGCTTTTTTAATGTTTATGGCTAAACAAATGACTAAACTTTGGATTTTTAATGTCCTGAAACTTGAATTTTAGCTTCCTAACCATGAGAGCTAGTTGAGATGGTATAAAAATATCACAAACAAACAATGTGCCATCCACTCTATTTTGATATAAATATGTTTTTGAAAAAAACAAATTGGTTTTTTTTATTTTTTTAATTAGTTTTTTGGTGTTTTTAGATCATTTTGATATGCTAATGTTAAAAATATTTGTTTTAAAAAATATTTGATGTATTTCTAAATAAAAAACATTTTGAAAAACAACGTCAATCACACTTCCAAACAAACATTTAGTAGTTTACTCAAAGTATATTTAAATAATTTTTCATTTATGATATAATTTTAAAATAATGTTATAGCTTTTATGATAATATTAAATATTAATGTTTTTTTAATAATTTTATATGAACTAATATGCTTCCTTTTTATCTAAGTTTTCCTTTGAATATTTTATATTTTGTCATATTTTACATAAAAAAATTAAATTATTTTTTCTTTGTATTTTTATTTTTAAACTTTATTTAAGATCATGATAAGTTTTGATTTAAAAAAAAACAATTTTATAAAAAAATAAGATAAAAACACATGAATAAAGAAAGAAAGTTTTCATCATAGAGATCTATTTTCTTACTCTTTCTTCCAAATTTGTACAGTTTCTTGTATATTTTTTTATTGTTTTTTAATAACAAATTTTTTTTAAAAAAAAACTTTTTATAAAAATAAGATAAAAAAAGATGAATAAAAAGAATAAAGTTTTCATTCGAAAGATCTATTTTCTTACTCCCTCCAAATTTGTAGTGTTTCTTTTAATTGTCTTTATTTTATTCAATAAAACACTCTTTTAATTAAAAAAAGATAGAAATTTATTTTAGTCAATTTATTTTTTCTTGTTTTTGGAGATAGAAAATAAAATACTTATTTTTGTTATTTAATTATTGCAGATGTTTTCATAATTTATATTTTATTTATTATATTTAATTTAAATTAAATTATAAAATAAACTAATCTTAATATAAAAAATATAATTTCGATTGCAACGAGACGCAAGGTAAGTGGTTAATATTACTATATATATAAACGGCGTGCCACATTTACTGTGGCTTTTTTTCCTGTAGCGCAAGACTCATGTGCACTGTGGTTTGGAATAGTGACATGAAAACATAATATTAGTACAATTGTTATACAAAGACATAACAAGACATAACAAAGACATGGCTTCGGGTGAGTGGTTAAGGCGCGCGCTTTGTAAAGTAGGACAGGAGTTTGAATCTCCCAGGCGACGAAAATGGTTTTGGATTTTTAATATCATATCATTAGGATAATATAAATATTGTATACTATGTTAAACAAAGAAACTGCTTAGGCCGAGTGGTTCAGAACTGCGCCACAGGAGTCGGGAGTTCGAGTTCCAGGGGGGGCGAAAAATTGATTTCCTTTTTTTTTCTTTTTAAACGTTTTTTTTCTTTTTAAACTGTTTTTTCTAACTGTGGTGTCAAGGGCAGTTTATGCGCACCACGATTAATCTCTCTGTCCATTTTTTTACTGTTTTTTTCCTCTACTTATACATTTTTTTTAGTTTATTTTTTGATAATCGGGGTGTCTGTGTTGGCTTACGCGCATTACATTTTTCCCCCAAAAATTAACAGTGATTTTCACTGTTTATTACTGTTTGAAAAGGTGATTTCCCCTGGGTTTTTTTTTTTCTTAATTTCTTTTTAGTTAATATTGTTAGGTGTTGAAATTTCTAATTATTATAGATAAGACATTCAAAATAATGATAATGATAATTTTTAAGTTTTGTTGTATTTTGAATATGTCAGACTAATTATATATTTTAATATTTATTTAATATTATATATATATATATACATATATATATATATATATGACCTAGGGTTTTTTTGAAAAAAAAAATTATATCATTGTTCTGAAATACTTTTAATATAATAATATGAGGAATAAATCTTATAAAAATAAAAAAATTAATAGAATTTTTTTCTCTAACAGTAATTATGGTCTCACCGGTTTTTATTATTTCCACTCGTTATTAAGGTTATTTTTTTTTAATGTGGCTTTTTTTACTGTAGCGCAAGACTCATGTGCACTGTGGACTCGCAATTTGTCCCGGTGCTTCGCGGGTGTAAGTCCTCCTTTTTTTTTGTCTTTTCCGTCTATGAACATGCATTAACGGATCTGCCCCCCGAAAACGACAAAATAGTGCACAGGACACAGGGGCTCTCTCGGTTTTTCCCATTTTTTTTGCACAGTTCGTTGACGGAAAAAGCCCCAGAAGAAGGCAAAATTGTGCACAGTGAACGGGGGCCGGGGCGTATTTTCCCATCAGGTATTTTTGTTAATACCAGTGGAGGCAGGGGTGTGTAGGTCATTCACCATTATTTTTTTGCTTTTTTGTAATGATTTTCCATGACAATTTAATTATTTTAATTGTTCTGACAGTAATATTGATAATAATTTTAACTATTATAATAATCATTTTACTATTAATATTGCTCCTTTTTTCTCTTTGTTCATTTGTTTTGTTTTTTGCTTCTTTTTTTTGTTCTTTGGATTGGGTGATTTTTATAATTTGACTATTTATGCAATGATCATGATAATTTTAGTGGTTGTTTTTTTTTCTTTTTTATACAAAAATCTTTTGCTTTTTTTTTTATGATTTTTCATGACAATTAAATTATTGAGATTGTTTTGACAGTAATGGTGATAATAATTTTAACTGTTATAGTAATGATAATAACAAAAACATAAGGATAGATTTTCAATTTATGTATTCATCTTTTTGTCGATAGAAAATTAACTATTTATTGTTTTTTATTTGATTATTGGAGGGTTCTTTTATATTAATTCATTCATTTATTTATTTTAAATTCTTAGACAATGTATATTTTTTATTCGTATTTATACATCTATATTTTTATTTTTTTTATAGTTTTTTTTTGGGATTTTTTTATCGGTTCAATCCTAAGATTTAAATTTAAATTGGTAGTCATTTTAAATTTAATATTGCTTCTTTTTTCCCTTTATTTTTTTTTGTTTTCTATCATTTTAATCCTGAGATTAAATGATTCTTATGATTTTACTATTTGCGCAATGATAATGATAATTTTGGTTATTGGTTTTTGATTACTTTTTTTTTAAAATCTTTTGCTTTTTTTAATAATTTTTCAGGGCAATTAAATTATTTTAATTATTTTGACAGTAATGTTGATAATAATTTTAACTGTTGTAGTAAGTAACGATAATGACAATAACATAAGAATATATTTTCGATTTATGTTTTCGTCTTTTTTGTGGATAGAAAATTAACACTTATTTTATACTGGTTATTTCATTGAAACATACTAAACAGATAAATTTATGTCTATTTAAAATTCATATATTTTATAGAAAACTTTCACTTCACAAAAATTATATTCAGATTTATTATTTTGTCTAAATTTATGTTACGATAAAAAAATCATACATAATAAATATTTTTTTACATTGAAAACAATATGGTTCCGTCCGCGACGAGGCGTGGGTGCCATGGCTAATAATAGTGCCATGTATATTTTATTTTATGTATTTAGATTGAATTATAAAATGAACTAATCTTAATACAGTTAACTCAATAAATCAGATATCCGAGTTTTCTTGCTTTTTTAATGATGATGATAAATTTATGCTGGTTATTTCGTTGGGAACTACTAAACAGATAAATTTATATCGCTTTAAAATTCATATATTTTATTGAAAACTTTCACTTGACAAGAATTCTGCACAAATTTGTTATTTTGGCTAAATTTATATTATAATAAAAATAATACACACAATTATATTTTTTATATTGAAAAAAATATTGTGCCGCCCGCGACGAAACACGGGGGTATTGTCTAGTATATATATATATAACCGAACCGAAAAAATAGAATAGACCATCTTATATTCCCAGCCAATTTTAGTAAACGTAAAGAATATACGTGCGAGCCATGGCTCCATCTGCATCGGGACATTGATATACAGTAAAGGAGAGGGAATCTTGTAGAAGGAGACAAGAGAAGAGTCTATAAAAACAGAAAGAAAATTAAAGAACCTTTGGATCATAATTGTCTCTGGCTTTTTAGCAGCAGGAAATTCCCTTTTATCCCATGGATGCGTCATTGTACTAACTTCAAACATATTCCACCTCGTCGGTACTTTTGCTTTTTAAATTAATTTATTATTCTTGTATCTTATAAGCAAGAATTCCATGTGTTTAATAAGAATGATATTATATTATATTATATGATGTAATTTTTAAATGAAAAAGCCGCTAAAAGAGAAGATTACATGCATGTTTTACGGTGTGTTTTTGAAAAAATCTGAAATTTTTATTTTTATTTTTTGTTTTAAATTAATATTTAGGTGTTTTTAGATCATTTTGATGTGTTGATATCAAAAATAATTTTTTAAAATTAATAAAATATTATTTTAATACATTTCTAAATAAAAATAAATACTTTAAAAAATAACTTCAAGAACATACATGTATCATAGTTAAAACCACATTGTACGATATAGACAAGAACATACGTGTATCGTATTTAAAACCACACTGTATGATGTTCCCTCATTGTCATGGTCAGCTTTGATAATCTTGATGTTGAGATCATGATTAGAATGCTAATTTGACTGTATTTAAAACACTTCATTATACATATATTTTTAAGATTTAAATATTATATTTTCAAGCATTTTTATATAATTAACGTATATTTTGTTGAATTTTCCCTTCATTCATCTTCTCCGAGAGATATTGTTAAACCTTTTCATATATTGAAAATTTTAAATTAAAAAAGAATACACATACCTTTAGATCATTAAATATTAAAATATAATATGAATGTTATAATCAATTATTTATTTTGTCCTACCAAATCTGGGGAGTCCACGTAGTAAGCTACTATAGCATCTAGTTATATTTTAAATACATGGAGTAATTTAGAACCTTTATTTTTTTAATCTAAGATGTAAAAAATTAGAATAAAAACACAATAATAATAATAATAAATAAAAACTACATGAACTCTTAATATATATAAAAATGGCTATCACTTTCTTATTTCTGCCATCGTTGTTATCATTTACACTTTGAAGTCGGCAGAAATATAGTTAACAAATCATTGTCACGACTGCCTAACTAGTGTCTCTTCCACTTCTATGATTGACATTCCACTTTTCTACCAACATAACTATCATGATGAGAGCTTTGACCAAAATTGCATTCCCATCAATAATATATCTCAC
Source organism: Salix viminalis (assembly GCA_029228465.1). Lineage (NCBI taxonomy): Eukaryota > Viridiplantae > Streptophyta > Magnoliopsida > Malpighiales > Salicaceae > Salix > Salix viminalis. The sequence goes on along the minus strand of CM055441.1, from coordinate 24,350,763 downwards.
CTCTATCCATTTTTTCTTCTTCATATTTTTACACTTTGCAATGGAATAATCATTATTGCCCCACAATCAGTGTCATGACTGCCTAATTATTATCTACTTAATTATCAAATACCATTACTGAAAGTTATATTTGGTATTATAGTAGTGATTATTTTTAAAGTGTTTTTTTTTAAAAAAAAATATATTGAAATAATAATTTTTTTATTTTTTAAAATTTATTTTTGATATCAGCACATCAAAACAATCTAAAAATGTATAAAAAATTAAATAAAAAAGAAAACTAAAATAAATATTTAGATTTTTGTAAATATTTTTAAAATACAAAAACAAATGTGCTTTAACATAACTATCATGAGAGCAACATCGGTCAAAGTTGCATCCTTATCTCTATCAATAGCATATCTAATTTTATCCATTTATTTTCACATTTTTATCATTAAAAGACTTAAACTTTATTTTACGCTGCATTTCAAAAACGTTTTGAAATTTTTTTTTTTTTTTTTTTATTATAAATTAAATGCTTTTAATATTTTTAGATCATTTTCATGTGCTGATTTTAAAAAAAATATTATTTTAATGCACTTCTGAACAAAAAATATTTTCTAACAACCTCAACCACATTCTCAAACATACACTTAATTGAAATACTATAAGGATGTAAGCAAAAACCCAATTCAATTAATGTATTATAATAAAATTTCTAGAAACTTAAAACGACCCTTAAGATTGGTTGGACTTGTATTTTTTGTTGCCTTTTAATTGATTTACACTTAATAAAAATTATACAATATTCATCTGAATCTAAGGTTTGCAATACTAAATTTAATTTAATTTAAAAAAAAATCAACAACATATATATTTTAAGAAATATTTACTCATAGTTTTGGTTGGAAACGACCACCAATTTCTCTTCTAAGACTACATTAATGCACTTTTTCATTTAATATACAAATAAACATTATTGGATATTAAAAAAATTTAGACTTATAACAATTCAATGATTGATTAAATTAGAAGAAAAACAATCAGCAGTTCATGTGGCAAGTTAGTAAAGCCTAATTGTCTGCATAATATACATGGGTATGAAACCTCCCTAATCACTTCTTCCACTGTACGAAGATGGTGACTTGCTTGCAAGTGATCCCATGTAATGCCACATTTGTAGTGCAATGCCACGAATTTTCTAATTGCGTCGATGCATTGAACTCTTATGACTTCCATGTTTTAAAGTAAATATCAGATAGTTTGAAATTAAGAAATTCCACAAATGTATTTGCGAAACAGTCCCCCCAAAAAAGACATGACGTGATGACAAAAGAGTTCTTATTTTCACAGCAGGTCTCGAGTTCGAGTTAGGGAGTGCATCTTTTTTAAAAGTCTGAGACAACAATGTTTTGCTCGCTTATCTGGGTCCACAAAATATATTTTCTGGAGGGATGGGGTTTCCTTGTATATATATAAAAAAAAACTTCTTCCACCTTGTATGTGTGTTCCAAAGCTAAAAGTATTATGCACCGAGAGGTAAAATTATAATTTTATTATTACAATCTATAGTAATATATATCTATTGTTACAATAATTTTGCTACAATAAAACACTGATATGATTTAACTTATTTCTTAATATAATAAATAGATACTTAGGGTTCAATATTTTTGAATTGAACCTTTTTGACATTAAGCTTCCCAAGGCAGCTTGGGAATGGTGATTTGAGACTAAACATGGCTTTGTAAAAGAAAAATAAGGCGGGGATGGCACCATTAGGGTTGTCGTCTTCAGGTGCACCAAAAGGCCTGCGAATTAAGAAGAAGAAGAAAAAAAGCATCCCAAAATCATTTTCTAGATATATTTGAGTACAAAATCTTACCCTAATAACAATTAATTAGAAACCACATTCATAAATTATCTTAACAAAGAGAGGAACAATTAATTCACATGGATGAATATGATTAATTATGATCCATCCAAGATATGCAAACAACGCGTCGTTTAATCTTTTCAGAAAATGCAGTGAGCAAATTGAAAAACGAAGAACATGCATAGTATAATCTAAAATTTGTGTGCGAGTGTGGATAAACTGGAAAATAGAGAAGTAAAAAACATGAACAACTAAAAATGATGAACTGATATTAAAGTGAAGAGAAAGCCATGATTAATCAGTAGACTCACATTGAAACAAGCAATGCGCCTTCTACACGCTCTCTTTCCCTTCGTAAGCTTCAAGAAAAACTCATCCTCTGAGTAAATATGGCCTCCTGGTGAAGCCAAGAAAACCCTTCTGGCTGCTATTGGTGGAGACCAAAGACCACTCTGCTCATAATCGAAGTCATATTGAGATGCATCAAAGAACTTACCCAGAAGTCTCTCGGAGTCTGATTTCGAAACCACTTGAGTACTTGGACTTGCCATTGAAGAGCTTCCTGGCGATGGCGATGGTATATTTTCCATCAGCAGAGAGAATGAGATCATGGAAGGGTTGCGCACATGAAAGAACAGTGATGCTGTGATCGTGAAGAGTGGAAGACGTGGATATAATAAGATTTTCTTGTATTTTGTGCTTATGTTCGAGAATTACTTTGAAGGAAGTTTTGGAATTGTTTGGTAGACAAGAAAGTTAAGGTTTGGTCAAGGATTTAGACCCTAAAGTCTTTTAATCCATGTGACTACACTAACTCGATTAATTTTATCGATTACTTTTGTTTTGTTTTGGATACCATCCACCAATTTATACTAATATTACACGCTTTTTGAGATCTCGTGTTCAACCAAGTACAGGAAGACACTCTCATAATGTTCCTCTGAGTTCCTCAATGCTTTTTCATATGCTGGTATTATATTAAAAATTATAATAACAAAAACTAGACTATGAAAAATTAATTAAGGATTCAATTTAATAAATTAATTATAGACTTACCACCAATTCAGTGAAACTTTTCGATAAGGGTTGTACTTTGTATTTTTTATTGACTTGTTTTAAAATTTTTAGATTGTTGATAGTCAATATAAAATATAAATATAGTATTAATACGGTGTATATATATATATATCAATGAATTAATTTATATTTTAGATTGATAGACGATTAATCATTTTCATCAAGTAATCTGAGCAATTATATTGCTTGAAGATCAAATTTGAACACAACCATATGGTATAGACATTCCATTTATATATATAAAAAAATTCATGCGAGTCATCCAGTACTAATATGGTGTCATCAATGTAACACATATACATGTAAGGATTTCAAAATAAAGTGTGTCCATGTATAAAGGAAGGAGAGACTACCTTACAATGAATGTGGTATTTTCTAATTTTGTTGATGCATTGGACATTCATGGCTTCTAATTCCCAAAGTTAGGTTCCATGACCACACGCATGAAACATACTTGTATGACTTCCATGTTTGAAAGTAAATATCATATAGTTTGGATTTAGAAACAAGACAAAAGGCTTGTTAGATTTACTGTTTTTCAAAAATATTTTTGAAAAAATATAAATTTTTCACCAACAAATCTAGTCAACTTTCAACTTTGTTAGGATGCAAGAGATGTACAATAATTTGTTGTTTCTTTCTTATAAGAACGAGGAACATCAAATTAATTCATGTTTCCAAAGAGCGTGGCGTGATAACAAATAACTTGTGATCTGCACAACAGGTCTCAAGTTCGAGTCGGGTTGTACACTCCTTGTAATAATTTGGGACTACTGGAATTTTACTCACTCATCTGAGCTCACAAAGTGTGATTTCTAGAGAGTGGATTTCCTCGCATAATTTTTTTTTTTATCACATCTACCATACCTGCAGTCCCCAAGAGCAGTTAATGAGAACTTGTAGTTTCAACTTTCAACTGGGACGAAGTTAACATCAAAGAGATATTTAATGTGAACAAAAAAGAAAAACAATAGAATTTGGAAACATACCAGTTGTAATTTCTTCTATGAGTTTCCTATATAACCTCCGGAGAACAGTTGTATGTTGAGCCAATAACAAATCCAGAAAATGACAGTAAAAAACAACCAGGATAAACAAGACCATTGTAAGCAGAGTAGTCAAATCCGTTCCGTTCCGGCCGGAACGTGCCGTTCCACGCGTAAAACCGGCACAAAACGGCGATGTTTTTGTGCTGGTTTTAATTCGAGGTGTTCACGAATTCGGCCGAATTCAGTCGGAACGCCTGATTCGCATCGCCGGCGTTCCGTTCGGGTCAAGCTAAATGGTCTGCATTTGAACTTTCAGGTGACCTCTGCTTTATGTGTGAGCAAAGGGTTTACCTCTTCTACTTTAAAATCTGAATGACGTTAAGAGTTTGGCTGCTGTTCTTCCTTCACTCATCTCCCTTCTGAATTCTAATTGTTCTTGGGATTCACCTCATCTTCATCGCAATGATTGTTTGGAAACTGTTTCGCTTATTTATCTCTGGGTCAAATCCATCTCCATTCTGCCAACTGTTCGTGTAGAGGATGCGATGAAGATGAAAAGGGAATATGTTTGGCTTTGTAAAGGAGATGGATCGAAGGGAAGGGCGGACAGATCGATCGAGAGAGAGACAGGAGGGGGGGTTGGCGGCGGAGAAAATATGAAATGGGGTAGGGTTTTTTAGCTTTAAGTTTGAGATGGGGAACGGACGGGTGGGTGGGTGGGTTTTTATGTTAATTATTATTATATTATAATAATTATTATTATATAATTAGTATTATTAATTATAATAATAGTTAGCATAAAAAAATAGGGGTTTAGAGTTTAGGGTTTAGGGTGTATTTGAATACATCCATTCCAAAAAGCGAAATAGGCTTGAGCACAAGAGATTAAACGATTTAGTATTTGTTCGCTATAATCTAAAGATTAAACAGAGGTAAAATATCAATATTATTATATTAGTAATTATTTTCTATTACATTGCTATTAATTTTTTAATTTCTTTCGTGTTTATTCTTTGTAGGAATATGAGCAGAACAAGAGATGCTTTAGATCCCATTAGCCTTGACAACATTGATCTATTGAATGAATGGATTTGTGAAGAACCCGGTCTTCTTGATGGAGATGACATAAGTTGGGAGAGTATCGAAGCACCTTTCGCTACTTTAAATTTAGATGATGAAGAGACGTGTGTAAATGAGGAGAATGAGCTTGGTGGAAATGACCAGCTATTGGAATGTCTTGTTGACGACTTTCCTTATGTTCCACAGCAAGATCAAGATCCTTATTTTTATATTAATGATGTAGAAGATGTTTGATGTATATTTCTTTTATTTTAGAACATTTTACTTTCATAATATTTTGGAATTTTAGAGATGTTTCTAATTTTGAGATTATATTTGTATTGTATAATTTAAAGTTCATTTATCTTGAATTTAAATTATACTTGTTAAATTAATATTTTATTTTTTTCATATATATAATTATTTAAATATGAACAATACAAAACCGGAACGGCACACCGGAATGCACCAAAACCGGGAACGTTCCGTTCCAATCACAAAACCGGAACGGCACCCGGAACAGATTTGACTACTATGATTGTAAGAAACCAAAGGATTAATTGTGAAACACCATACCAAACACAAATTCAACAGGTCCATACAATCAATGACCTTCTAAGCACTGAGATTTTTAATGAAGAAACTCCAATGTCTTACTTTTAATTGATGTATAAAGTTTTTTGCAAAAATAACTCAAACAAATGTAGACTTCAATATCAACAAATGACAATGAACGCATCTTACCAGCCATAGTTTCTTTGAAGCATCGGTTTTTATCATGATGAGCTGAAAAACATGAACATTGTGGCTTTGAATAATTGTTTTTCAAATGTTGTTCCATTTTGCCTAGGATTTCATAATCAATATTATTTAAGAATATGTAAAATATTTTTTTGTAATTTATATAGGGTGATGAATTTTCCATATAGAATCTTAATGCAAATTAGTTTAGTGTACTTGTTAGTTAACAAACATGTATATTTTAGTTTTTATATCCTTCATATCGCAACTTATAAGAGCAATCGTTTCATTTCTTAATGAAAAGAATATAATATGTATCGATTTTAATGACTTTAATTAATATCTAAGCTTAATAAAGCATTGACCATGAACATTTAAAAGTATTGCTTTTATGCATTATGAATCTTATAATGATAATTGTTTTTATAAAACATTTTTATTTTAATCACTTTTATCTTCACTCTAAATTCATTAATTAAACACAAATAAATATTTAAAAAAATTAAAAAGCCTTTCATTAATAATAAATATGCTTATACAAGAGCAAAGTTAGTGTCATGTGTAACCAAATGATTGGTTACATGAATAGATGATTTTTTTTAAATAAGCAAAATTGGTCAAACCTCTTAAAATTGAATTGATATCTCAAACTCGTAACCCATTAAGATCTAGAGCTGGACTCGATCAAGAAGCTCCACACCCAATAAATTTAATGTAAAATGATTAAATAAAAAAAGTAAAAAAAATCTGTAAGTTAAAAAATAGAAATAATAAAAATATAAAACCAAAAGGAAAATACACAATGCCCGTGTATGACAACTTCTTTGTGTTTAGCTTCCATGAGTAATATCAATAATTCACTATGCAATTAAACATGAAAAATCAAAATTACCCTAAAATGAGAGATGCGTGTCATTTCGTTTTATTTTTTTTTATTTAATTTTTTTTGGTGTTCTTAGATCATTTTTATATGCTGATATCAAAAATAATTTTTTTAAAGAGTGTGGTTATAATTGTTTTTTCTATTATATTTATACTCGAACTCAAAATCTCACGATTATTGCTTGCTAATTATTTCTTATTACAAAAATATTTATTAAACACGTATCATTTTTTTTATGAGACTAGCAAAATTAATTATGCATTAGTTTTTTTTTATAAAAAAATATGAAATTTCTAAATAAACCGATGTCAAATAAAAAGTAATTTACCTAAGTTTTTTTAAGGGGAGTTATGAACTCTGAATGTTGATAAATTTAAGTTTTTTTTTACTTCTCCCGAAGAAACGCTACGCTTTTCATACGAGTAATGTATCCTTGTTCATTGTCATAATCACTTCCATGTCGCCGCATTTTTTTTAAACAACATTCTAATTATCATCGGAAATTGGAACTACTTTTTTCTTATAATTTAAAAAAAAACAACATTCTAATTATCATCGGAAATTGGAACTACTTTTTTCTTATAATTTCGCTCTCATCATGACATTTCATTTTCCTCTCTTTGTTGACAAGAAGAACATCAAACAAACCATTTCAAAGACCTTTTTTTTTAAAATCAAAATTAATCAACTCTTTTTCATTTTTTTTCTCAATACAATATTACTTATTAACTTAGGACACCTTCTATTGAACAAATACATATAGAGTGTTTAACATTGCATTTCAAAAGTGTTTTTTTTTTTAAATAAAATTTTTATTTTTTTACTTTAAATTATTTGTTTTTTGTATTTTTAGATTATTTTCAAGTGCTGATATCAAAAATAATTTTTTAAAAATATAAAAAAAATTATTTTGATATATTTCTAAACGAAAAACACTTTTAAAAATAATTCAATTATATTTCCAAATAAACACATAATTATGACCTTTGAATTGTAATAAATAAAAATGGAAATACAAATCTAAAAATCTAAAGTAATACGCAACTATGGCGACTACAACCTTTTGCTAAAAATGGTGGAAAAGATTCAAGTGTTCTTATATTTTAGAGAGACAATGCTCAATATAGTTCTATATATTTAATTGTATCTATTTTATTTTTAAAAAGTTAATGCATCTCCAATTTATTATTTTGCTAGATTTTCATTATCAAAACCAATGAAAATATGCATATAATCAAGTTTAAATTTGATATTTTCAAATTATCCCTCATTAAAAGATATAGAGTAAAGAAATATTTTAAGAATATGATTCAATAAATTAAAATTTAATATTTAATTTAGTGGAAAATCCTGAAAAAATCATTATTTTCTTTCTAAATTTTCGATAAACATTAAATATAATATATAAAATATTAATTTGATCATGTACAAATCAATTGATATATTTTCATTAATTTTGATGGTAAAAATATAATGAAAAAATAAATTGAAACAAAGTTATAATATCCAATTTAAATGTCGATTTCCAGGACTTGATTATTTTTCTTAAAGAAATAAATCCAAAGTAAGGTTTTTTTGGATAAAAATATATTATATTTTTTATTACATCATCTCGAATCATATTTCAAATGGATATATTATATAGTTAGGGCTAATTCGACAATGTGGTTGACATTATTTTAAGTTATTTTTTAAAATACTTTTTATTTAGAAATGCATTAAAATATATTTTTTTTTATTTTTAAAGAGTTATTTTTTATATCAGCATATTAAAATAATCTAAAAACACTAATTTTTTTTTAATTTAAAATAAAAAATAAAAATATATTTTTTATTTTTTTAAAAAAATACTTTTGAAATGTAATGTGAAACATTCTTTTGATCTATTATGTAGGGTCTGATAATCGGGATTAAAAGTGCAACAACATTTTTTTAATGACAAAATGGATGTAATTAAAAGTATAAAAATAAATTAGATACAAATTATAAGAATAAGTGGAGTTATTTTCCAGTTAAATAAACGGAAAACACAATCCATTGAAAAGAAAATAAATTCTATCCTGGTTGGACTTGCCTTAAAAGCCAAAGAATTACGGTGTCCCAAAACCCCCTAAAAAGAGAACCCAAAAAGGGATTTTTGGGACAGTGAATTATATTTTTAAAAAAAAAGAAAACCCAAAACAGAAAAAAAGAAAAGAAAAAGAAAACACAAAAGTGGTCAGGTCAGTTCTAGAGAGAGAGAGAGAGAGTACAAGAGAGGGTGTTGTGTACACATGACATACATGCAAATGGTAGATGTAGAGAGAAAGGAGAGGAAGAAGGAAAGAGAGATAGATAGAGAGAGGTATATGCATCTACTGAAGAAGAGTGCACTATGTGGGTTCTCCAAAGCTAGATACCCTTTTATCTCTTTCTCTTTAGCCAGCTTTGAAACATGATGAGGTTAAAAGCAAAACCATTTTTTATTGCTCACTCCATGGTTTATACATTCTGTCTTTAATGTCAATCTCACTTTTGAAGAAGACCCATTTATCATCTTCAACTTCTCTTCCCTTATTTCAATCAAATTTCTCCTTTTTGCTCCTCTTTGCATGTTGATCCCAAGATGCATTGCTGAGGTAAGGTTATTTTTATACGGTTTTCTTATTATGTTTTTGAACTATTTGATTGAAATGTGGAAATATGAATGTGGGTTCTGAAGGTAATTGATTTGGCGTTTAGTGATCTGTGTAATTTTTGGGTCTTTTGGATATTTGTGCTTATCTGAGTTTTCAGATTTGTGAATTCTGGATGGAAGTTGATGGGTTCCCTTCTCTAATTTGTTTTTCGTTTTTGTGCTGTTTTATCCTCTTTTGATTCAATGCACGGGGGTTTTATGCTATATCTGCGGCACTTCATTCTTTCTCTCATTGATTATCATAAAATGTGTGAAATTCTTTTGCCCTTCTAATGAGATCTCCAGATGACATATTAGATTATGGATATCAGTTCAAGTGCTTTTCTGTTATGAGAATTCGGTACGATTTACTGGTGTTTTCGAGGCAGAAATCAAGAGCAGCTGCTGTTTTTTGCATGACTGATTTTTGCCCTTTTTTTGATTTTTTTGTAAGGTCTTGAGAGCTCAATACTTAATGCACGCTCTGGAACTTTTCTTAGAAGAATCCATTAAGTCGTGAGTCTGTCACTCATTATTTGGCTTTATATATTGTTGTGGCATAAGTAGAATGGTTCCTTTTGTGAATTGGGATTTTGCTTAGCACGCACAGGTGAATGAAGTACGACTTAGATTTAATTTGATGTCGACCTAACCTTCTGTGTCTCCAATAATAGATGACCCTACTAATCTATAGAAGCGAAGCTTGTAAAGAAATGGAGAAATACAAAGAACTATGTTTGTTTCATATCAAACCATTTTTGAGGGAGCTGTTCGTATTTGCCATGTTCAAGTGTAGAATAATGGACTTGCAAAAGCCACATTGGATGAAAGTTTTCATGTTCTGCTACCAGAAGTGTCTTACACAGAAAGAAAAGGAAATGTTGATGTTTGCTGATCATTTTGGCTGATTTGGAGGGAGTGTGGGAGGATGCTTCTTTATGTAGGTTGAAGGTTTTGCATTGGTGGGATAAAAATACTGGATCTCTCTCTCTCTCTCTCTCTCTCATCTGTGAGCTTTAGCTAAGTAAATTGTAATTAGGTGCAAGTTAGCTTGATAGTTTTTTTCTTCCTTGGGACACGTCTAGTGTAAGGGAAGAGGTGCCCCTCTTTTGGCACTAGAGCTAACATACTTTTGCATTATTTATAAAAGAAAGAAACCATTGAATTCTATCCCAAAAAGAGAGAATTCAACTTGTTAGTATGATGCGGCATGTAAGCAGTGGGTAGCAGGGTAAGGTAGATGGTAGTATACAACATATAGTCTACAGGTATATTTATTGTCACCTGGAGCAGTTGGTAGCACTGTTTCATTTTCCAAGGGCTGGCCTACTGCTATATAAGTTGGATTAGTCAATTATACCAGTGTTGAAGCTAAAACTGTAGCTTTTGTTGCTCTTCAAAGGTTCATTTGCTTTTTTCCAACAAGAGAATGAAATCCAGACAGCTGCAATTATGGTAAGACCCAATTTCTACAAATATGTTATTTAGGTGTGTCAAATATAAATATGAGTATGTGACTACTAGATAACATGCTGATTTAGTGTAATTTTTTGGGCTGCTATATCTCCGCGTGATTTCAAGTAGTAGCTGGGTAGTTGGAAATATAGATTATAATAGTCCTTTGATATATTTCCTGTTTCCCCCCCTCTAATGTTCCTTGTGTCACGTCAGTTGTTTTCTGGATCAAGGGATTTCTATGTTGAACTGCGAAGATAAACCAGCTTTATGATGAATAAAACAATAAGGCCCGTGCCATATTCAATTCTCATCGATTCACCCTCAGGCTTGCAATCACATAAAGAACTTGAAGGCATAGCAGAAGATGCAATAATAAGTCTCATTTTCTGTAGTAAGATTGTTAAATCCAAGAAATTTGGGCATCTTATTCATTTGTTATTTATCCCAAAACAGAGAATATGGGGTATTATTCAGCTCATCATAGTTTCTTTTATTGGTTGCTGACATGCATTTGCCAAGCCAGTCCCTGAGACATCAAAACATTTGTTTATCTATTTATGTATCATTTATATAGGCCTTTTTGAACAAGGCTTGTAACTTCACACCAAATGCTCTTACCAAAGCCCTTGTTTGCTGAATTTGATTGTGAGGAAAGAACATAAATATTCCTCAAGTATGTAGATGTTTTATTATTAGAATAACAAAATTTCAAGTCCCATATTATGCTTGTTTGTTATCTAATGCTTGAAGAAGGCATGGAGATGCTGACTTGATGGATGGATATGCAGTATAATATAATGAGATATGCAACAAAAACAAAATGGTACAGCATCTATGAATATAGAAATGGGAAGCCATTTACATCATATTAATGAAGCTGATGAGGCTTAACACTTTTTGATGTCCCAATATGTTCTCAATTTCAAGTGAAACCTCTTCTGTTTCAGTACTGAGCAGACCGTCATTCCAAACTGATATGATATCATTTTAAATCTTATCACTTGGTTTTGTCCTTCTTATTTTCCTTCAGCTTACTCATATTAATACAATCAATGAACATGATCAGAAATAAAAAGTTTTCCCTTGTGGGGTAGGCTCAGCTATTAAAGGGTAGATTATTTATGTGCATGCTTCGAAGCATACTATAAGATAGGGAATGATGCTGTCAAGCTCAACTGTGGGTTTCTCCCTTTTAATTGCCATTGAGAAATACTTATATCCATTGGACTTAATTTTTACTTATGAAGCCTTTTCAGACTTAAGCCTCATGTGACTAAAAATGTAATGGGAAAAATGGACGATTTACAGTTCAAATTGGTTGGAATTGTATGTAAGATTAAGATCCCACGTGATTTATGGTTTTAGTTGAGACCTAAGCCCAATCTTCTTTCTATGGGATTTTTGTGAAATTTGAATTGTTTGGGGATTTGTAGATGATAGATTCTTCTGGGCATATTTCCAAAAGCTCCATCCTAGATACTCACTTGGACCAATTTTGGGCATCGGCCTTTTTCCTTTTTCAGACATGCTTTAGTTCCTTGTATTAATCATGTGTGTCTAGTGGTGTAAATATTGATTGTTGTCTGGTTTACAAGAAAAGACACTAAATTATAAATTCAGGCAACTCTAGCAGTTTCTTTTAATTGTTATCATATCTTTTAAATATGCCATTTATAAATATTGATTTCCTCTATTAAATGCGGATTTTTCCAGCGTTCTAGCATTGCATGTTAAACTGTGATTTGATGGGTGTTATCTCTGTATTTGTCTAAATTGGTTGTTTTAATGCAGATTTTTTCGCAACTGTAGGATTGCATGAACTCAGTATATGACATGGGTTTTTCCTTTCCAATGAACCATGAATGATGAACGGAGATTGTGGGTAACAAGCCTTTCTGAAGATTTTATTCAGTATGTGATTAGCAAGATTTATAATTCTCTAGGAAATAAAGCTAGAGAGTGATGAAAAAGTGTAGATAGGGAATATAAAATAAAGGTTCTTTAGAAAAATAGGTACATCATTTCCACCAAATTTGGCAGTTATTGTTGGGATCTTTGTCATTTTCTTCTTCTTCGGGTGATGCCTGATCTTCAAACTTAATTTGTTTCATATTTTCTGGTTGATCTTTTCATGCGTATTTGAGACACATGCAGATATCTAAGACAAAGTATGGGATTTTATCTGTTTCCTTTTTTTTGTTCTGTTCTTTCCATAAATGTTGTGCCAGGTGGTTCTTTGTTGAGGTGTCATCTTTTGTTGGTTCATGTGCTGGTTTTCCTTCTTTATCACTTTGTGCATTTATCTATGTGTTTATTTTATGGCCTGAAAACTTTTAAGTGAATATCGAATTATCATGAAAGTACTTGTCTTGCCTAATCACATGATCAAGATTTTAACAATTTTGCTTCGAATTGCATTAGCCAATTCCTAAGACATGCATTGATGAAAAGGATTACGCCAAAATCTAGCATTTACGTCACATATTAATGCAAAAGAACTACCAAAAAAATTAATTCAAAAACCTTCTTAAATATGCTTCTACACAAATCTACAATCCCATTACAAAATATTAATTGTAACACAGACAAGTAAAACATGTCTGACTTTAGTTATAATGTGAAAAGAAAACTGTAACTAAACAATTGTGGTTTTTTCTATGGTAATGGTCCGACACCACAACATCATAGATTGTACATGTAACATTTGAAATTGTCACAAAATTTGTTACTAGCATGGTAACAGCTGGCTTGTTTTGTAACAACTGTGAGTATAAAATTACCTCCATTTGGCTTTGGATTTCGGTTCCATCCTGTGATGGTTTTTATTTGAGTCCATGGTTCTAGCGATTGAGTTCAAGTTTGGATGACATTTTGTAATGTTGCCCCAACTTTTCTTTTTCCACCAGTCTTAGGAAAATTTAGAATTAAATATTACACGAGACTACGAGAGTATTGAGAGTGCCAAATTGGAATGATCAGCATTCTATTGAAATTTTTTGCACACAATATTTCCTAAACAAGCCTTTCAATAATCACATATATAGTTCTTTAAATGATAAGTAGCTTGTAGGAAAATCAGGCATTTTTTTACTAGCTCTTTTTTTTTGTGTTTTTTTTAATGGTAATCATGCACAAATAGTATTCTTTCAAGGTGCGAATTTTGATATTTATTCCTCACTAAAGTTGCTGTTATGCATAGATGCACACAAATTTTCAAGCAAAATTCCAACTACATAGTAGAACCTCCTATGCAAGAATAGATTCTACAAGTTTACAGAGAAGTTTTCCATGGTTTTAAGTACACTGATAACATCTAGCAGTTTTTAGACTGCTGATGTGTTGCAATTTATTATGAAATGGGCTGTAATGATTTCGTTGGGTTAAAAACTCATGCATGCGACAGCTGTAGTTGCTCATGTCAGCCTGCATTTTGACATGTAGGTTATTCACATACTGGGGACTAAGAATTGCTATATCTATATCACATTTTCAGCTAAATATCTAGGCTTTTTAGATACACTGCTTAATCGATGCTATGTTGCCATCTAGCAAATAGAAAAATACTTTAATATACATTGATATACGATGCTGTTACTGATTGATGATAGTCATACAGATGGAAGGAGTTGTTGACTTGTGGATTCAGATGTGGTTTGCTTGGTCAACTGTCGCTTGGGGGAGGCATAAAATATATCAAGATTCTTAACTTTCCTAACTTATCAGCAGAAAGATAGTTATATCTACTTTGAGGTTTTTCTTCTCTATCACTCTATTATCTATATATGTATCTTCCTGTCCATCTATTGATCTTGCTTCTCTAATTAAAGTAACATTGATAAATGGCATTTAGGTTGGAGGGTAATATGACTTGTTTTAAGCGGTAAAAAATAATCTACCATCATGAAAACTTACAAAAAGCTTAGCCCTTAACAGAACTGAATGGAGGAGGTTTTGCTAATTGATATGTTATGTTAATGAAACAAAAGAGCATGGCACATGGTGAATTATGGGCATCCAATTCTCTTGCACTGGATTTTGGAAATGACCTTTGAGGTCATAAGAACATTAAAATCCTCTAGAGTCCTCTCTCTCTCTTGCGCGCTCTCTTTTTATTTTTATCTTTGACACAGCAGATGGAGGTGCATTAGAGCAGGACTAGCTTTAGCATTTCCATTTGATTTATTTGGGAATGTCGTCTTCACTTTTATTTGAATTGGAAATGGCTGCTTGGTTAGCCAAACTTTAAACTTTTTCTTGCTTGATTTTTTTCTTAATTTGTGTTTACTTGTGGGTCTGGTCTATTGGGTGGTGGTATAGCCAAAGGACTGGCTCTATCTTTTCATAGTCTAACTCCTCATGTGCCAGCTCAAAACTGATTCCCTAACAATCAAGGCAGTTGAAATTTCTATATCTTGGTTTTTGCTGTTATATCTCAATTTTTCTTCATGGAAATTATTAAATGCATTTCGTTACCTGATTATTTCTTTGTATTTCCTCTCAAACTTAATATCGGTTAAAATGATCTGTTTTAGGTGCTCTGCTCCCTCTATCGATGATATACTTTTGCCATGCAAATCCATAAAATTTTGTGCAATTAGAGTGGAATTCATTTCTTTGCATGCAATGGATTTCCTTGAGTTGCAATGTAATGCAAGGTGTTACAAATTTTGAGAGGAATTCTGTGGAATATGTTCATCCATACACATTGTAGGAGCAGAGCGGACACAACTACATCAGAAGTTCAACATGCAATTGCCTTACATGGATCTGCTTTTCTTTTCTTTTTTACTTTTTATGTTATACCTCCTTAATGTAGAGTTTTACCATACACATTGTTTTTTACTTTAGTTTTTTGCTAATAGGAGTGCATAATTGTTCAGTCACTAATACTGGTTGTTCTTTTTGTTTTATTTGTTTCTCACCAGATTATGTATCTTTTAAATTTCAATGGATGGTTGCATTTGGCTTGAGAACATATGTGCGGAAAAGTTTGGAGAATCTAGAAGTTTGGTTAGGCTGTAGTGATGACCAGTTCAGCAATTGATGATTTTCGGGGTGATGGCTTTGAGGGATCACATCGAGAGCACTGTATTTTTGCAGATGTTTTCTTTGGCAAGGATACTGGTGGGACAGGTAAGAGGAGTATTGGTACTGGAGTTATTAATTTAAAGAGCCAGGACTGTAAGATTGCAGATCCTTCGCTGCCTACTAACAATGAATACTCAGCTGTCACTGCTCTTTTTTCTCCTATAAGTTTGTCAATCAAGGATTCTAATGTGAATGAGAATTCTACAGGGGCAACTGCTTCAGGTTGTTTTACAGAAAGATTTACCTTTGTGGAGGGCACTAACCAGAATAAGACTCTCAAGCGAATTAAGTTTGCAGTTGATGGACCTGTGGACACTATACCTGATACTTTGAAGGTTCTGACTTCATCCTTACTGCCTAAAGAGATTGTTAGTGGTACAGCTGCTGCAGTTATGGACTCACCGAGCCAAACAGTACCATTACATTTAGTCGAATCATCCTCTCAGGGTGTTATATCTACCAGCTATCTGTTAAAGCAACATGCAAAAATAGACAGACAAGGTGATGCACGTGAGCCAGATGTTCTGAAGTGCAGTTTGCCAAACTCAGATGCTGTTGCTGGCAAAGCTATTGCTTCACCTGTTTCCCAAGAGAGCTATGCAACAAGGATATTGCTTGCAAGACCTTCTATAGATGTTGTTGGGAAGTCTGAATCCCCTTTAAATGCAGAGGAAAGAGCAAAGGCATTCAATTCGCCAGGATTGGATGTCTCCATAATCTCGAAGACAGATTCCAAGATGGATCCTCGACCTTTTCTCCAAAGTCATATCACCCGCTTGCTTTCAGCTTTGGGTTGGTGTATTGGAAAGCGCAAGAGACCCAGTCGAAAATATATGGAGTCTATTTATCAATCACCTGAGGGGAGGTTATTTCGTGATTTCCCTAAAGTGTGGAGGCTGTGTGGTCAAATTTTTTCCGCAAATGGATACAAGGTGGTGCATGAAGGTGGTGGTAAGGAATGGGCTGATATAAGTCACTTTTGGTCTGATCTCTCAGATACATTGACTATTATTGAGAAAGACATGGATAAATCAGATCTTGCTAAAGCCTTGGCACATCAGTGGAGTATTTTAGATCCCTTTGTTAATGTTGTGTTCATTGAGAGGAAGGTTGGCGTACTGAGAAAGGGATGTATGGTTAAAGCTGCACAAAGCTTAGTGAATGATAGAAATGTGAAAAGTGAAGATAGCATTGGAAAAGAGTTTGCTCAGAAAAAATTGTTGGCTTGGCATAGTGATTCTTGTCCGGTCACTAAAAGTGCATCGACAATTTGTGAAGGAAGCTGCCATGACTGTGATGTACAATCTGGCAACAGGACTTTCTCAGAATGCGGACAAGAATCAATGGTGAAAGGTCAGATAGATGCATCTATTCATATGAACGACAGACAAGGCATGTGCTCTGATGGGATGGGAAATCAATCTTGCAGCATGTGTAAGGACAAAATAGGCGGTGTGGGTATGACTGACTGGCTAACTTGTGGGACAGATTGCACTTCTGCCCAGTTGTGTAGTTGCCAATGCAATGATTTTCCTGTTACTGCTGGGAACATTATAGTGCATGGGGCATCTGAATCTGTTTCCCCTCATCAAGACAGCAACTTAGTTGATCCAGATGATGACACTGGTCATATGGACTCCATCCCCCATGATGAGCCAACTTCTGTCCAAGCTGTGACTTCAGGTGTTTGGCAGCAATCCAGATTCAGTGAAGAGGAGGGTTTACAGTGCATTCAAGCTTCGAGGTTCAAACTAAGGGATAAAGCAGTTATTAAAAAGATGCGTAGAAAGTCCAGAAAAATATCAGAAATCAGATCAACCACATTAAGCCAAAGTGAAAATATTGATGTGCTTGGCAATCCATTAGAGTCAAACAAAGTTGAAGAGAAGCTTATCAAAAGAACTAAAAAGAGCTGCATGAAGTCCTCCCCTATGGGTAATTGCCTACATCAGGTGGTAAAAAATGGTACAAAATTAAAGAGGATGCATGGCAATAGTTATGGTTCCAAATACAAACAAAAGAAAACAACTGGCTGCCAAATTGATGATGATGATTTGTTGATTGCAGCCATTATCAAGAACAAAGATTTTAGCCCAGGTGCCACCAGATCTATTTCTAAGAAGAAATCCTGCATATTAAGAGCTGGCACAAAGCGCAAACAGAAAAAGGGTGGCTGCAGGCTACTCCCAAGAAATCTGGGCAAACTGGGAAAGCATTATGTGGGCAGTAAGTGGTCAAGAATGGGATCTAGGACAGTTTTGTCATGGTTGATAGATGCCGGGGTCTTGTCTTTAAAAGATGTAGTCCAGTACCGAAATCTAAAAGATGATTTTGTGATTAAAGATGGTGTAGTTACCAAGGATGGCATCATGTGTAAGTGCTGCAATATGGTGCTTTCGGTTACCAAGTTTAAGAGTCATGCTGGGTTCAAGCTTAGCCGACCATGTTCAAACCTTTTCATGGAATCTGGAAAGCCTTTTACTTTATGTCAGCTGCAAGCATGGTCTTCTGAATATAAGAGCAGGAAAAGTGGTACCAAATTGGTTTGTGCCGATGAAGATGATAAGAATGATGATTCATGTGGGCTGTGCGGTGATGGTGGAGAGTTGATATGCTGTGATAATTGCCCCTCTACTTTTCATCAATCTTGCTTGTGTACCGAGGTTTGCCATTTGCTTTTCTTCTGTGTTTTATGGTGCATTTTCTTTTCCTGTAGATTCTTATAATTAATTTTTTCCTTTTGTTCTTTTTTTTTTGTCTCTAGCAGACTATTTAGCAACTATAAGTGGTCCTACTTGTAGTTTAAGATGCACTGACATGGCCATTAGTGTCTCTCAATATTTTGGTTGTCAAATCTTTTGGGAAATAAATAGCATTTTGATTGCAATATTTATGGTCATTTTTCCTGTTTGGATTCCAAATAATTGATGTCCTTATTATCGTAAGAGTTCACAGATAATTAGTTCTGAAACAGAATAGAATAGAGGAAAACATGCAAGTGGTGGAACAACCATGTTAATTGTGCAGTTTGGTTTTTATGAATGCCAATATGACTAGTTACACACAAGGAGCATGGTGACTTCTCTCTTTGAGTTAAGATTGTTTTTGTTCTAGCTACAATAGCTATATCAACATTTTATTTATTTATGTATTGTACTTCAGGAGCTTCCTGAAGGCAGTTGGTATTGCCCGAACTGCACCTGTTGGATATGTGGGGATCTGGTCAATGATAAAGAGGCGTCGAGTTCTGTTGGTGCTTATAAATGTTTGCAGTGTGAGCACAAATGTACATCTCCCACCTCCATTTTCTTTAGCTTGATTGTTTTCATTGAATCTAAAATTCCCTGCAAAGTCCGTGGATGGCTTGAGAACTGATTTAGGATGCACATGTTAAAGTATGAATTGTACATGAAATTAAAGCTCGTGCTTCTTGGAGCGGGTAATTTCTCTAAGTGTTATGGTGGCTTGAAATTATTTTTGCTGGACATACATGTTAAAATCAAACTAGATTTGTTTCTTGTGTAACAGGGAAACTTTTCTATAGTTTACTGTTGTAGACAATAATGTTGAAAAGCTTGTTAGAATTGCAAGGTGATGACACTAATTTCTTGGATCATAACATTTTCTAAATCTAATCTTTTTCAACCCTACAATGCTACTGCGAACTTCTTAAGAGATTCAACTTCTATTCTAGAAAATCTAAGTATTAAATTAATGCATTTGTTTTCACTAACAATAAGTCTTGTAAACCAATCTTTCCAATAATTTCCTGATGTATAGAGTGAGGAGCTATTTCACTTTCAGTAGGGTGGTGCTAATTGAGCTTGGCATAATAATCCTGTCTGTGAGCTATTGTTTGTGGTTATCTATCCTATTAATCACTAGGATTTTCTCTTCATCTTTGTTGGTAATTGATTTCTCACATAACATTTCATAATGGTATGTGGACTTGTATCCCTGTATCCCTATGCCTACCCTATTCCATAATATTGAGTTTCTAATTTGCCAGATGATTATATTTTTACAGATCATAGGGCATGCCAAAAAGGAAGACAAATATATGAAGGACTGGTTTCTGATACTTGGTTTTGTAGTGGAAGCTGTCAAGAGGTACTTTGGCTCTATTTTCAAAGTTAGTTAATTTGTAAAGTACATTGGATGTCAAATTGAACCCTTCTAGGAGTGTGAAGCTTCAAGTGCTTAAGAGTGATTAATTGTTGCCTAGCATGTCGATCTTGTGTATCTGACCTCACACTTACCACATTTGGTTTCTTTATTTCTAATGAATAACTTATTTATGTTTTCCATAAATTTGGTACGTAGCATTTAATGAATAACACATCACAATTTCGTTTCTTTATTTCTAATCAATCACTTATTTATGTTTCCATAAATTTGATACGTAGCATTTAATGCAGACTTTTATTCTGTTAGTACATGTAGTTTTATTTTGTTAGTACATGTACCTGAAGTTGTACCAGGTTAGATGCCATCTCTTCAAGATTATTTCCTCAAGCTCTGATACCAGATATTGGTTTACGACATTCCTCTGCACAGACAATCTCAATGATTTATTTCTCTCTTATTGTGAACTATCTTGCAAGGTCCCATTTACAGGGAGTTAACAAGCTAATTATTTGGATAACTATAACGCCATACAAACTTGATAAAGCAAAGCAAACTATGCCAGATAAAGCTTATAGAAAACTATCAATCTAAAATAGTAAAAGCTTAGCAGGAGCTAATTTGCAGAAGAATAGAACTTTAAAACAGATCTAGTTTACTATTTCCAACATAGAAACTAAAGGATCCTCCATGCCTGCTTCCCTATTTTTTCTGATTTTTCTTTTTTATTTCTTAATGTGATATTTTGTGTTTAAACCAACAGTGCCTGCTGAATTAGCTTTCATTGGATCTGTTTGTCTGTTTTACTGATTCCTAATTAAGGATTTGGTTTGCTGGTGTTTGCAGGTGTACTCTGGTCTTCATTCTCGTGTTGGGATCAGTAATCCAATAGCTGATGGCTTTTATTGGACTCTTCTCAGATGCATCCACGAAGATCAAAAGGTTCTTTCTGCTCAAAGACTTGCCCTTAAGGCAGAATGCAACTCAAAATTAGCTGTTGCTCTTACCATTGTGGAGGAATGCTTCCAATCTATGGTAGACCCAAGAACAGGCATAGACATGATACCTCATGCTTTATACAATTGGGAGTGAGTGCTTGTTGTTTGCAATCCTTTTCTTTTCAAGTATCTTCTGTATCAAGAGAGGCATCTCATGTAAATATCATTTGTCTTGTTTTGTGTTTTGCTAGAGTTTAGACAATGTAGGATTTGGTTTATTGTCTATACTGCACTGAGCTAGACATGCCTCACTTTCAACAAACTGCAACGTTAAAGTTTTATCGTCATAAATGTCGACAAATTTATGTTTTAGAGCAAGAGTTGTGAGCCTATATGGATGGAGGGTATCCTGGCTTAATCATCATCTAAAATATAAAACAGTCTCTCATGCATCTAGTTTCTTGTATAAGCATTCCCTTGCTTTGATTCTTCACTTGCGTCCTTCCATGGCAGATCTACAAATGTGAGGATAGAGTTAACCTATCCTAAAAGTCTATTAGCAAGTGGAACTATAAGAAAGCTTATGGCACTTAAATCATAGTGTTCATATCATACGTGGAGTTATGTAATTTAGCTTACTGTACTTAGAGATTAGAAGTGATGATTATAAAGGACCTTTGATGCTTGTCTTTGCAAATTCTTTCAATCCTATCCAAGAGAAAATATAATTGCACTTGATGTTTTGTTATTATTTACTTTCTTTTTTTGTATGCTCTTCAGGTCAGATTTTGCTCGTCTAAATTTCTTTGGATTTTACACTGTGGTGTTGGAGAAAGATGACGTGCTTGTATCTGCAGCATCTGTCAGGTGATATGCATTATTTGCTCAGAATATCCAGCATTTTATAATTCTAATCATGCGTGTAGGAATTGTGTTACTTTCAAGTATTTTCCTTTGATTCTATGATTTTATATTTGATGCTGAAATATTTCTAGGATTTCAGCTAGACAGGTTTTATCCCCATTTCTGAACCACATATTGTTGATGAAACTTCTTTCATGATGTGTGGCAGATCAAACTGTCTACCATCATCTGATGGTTGATTTAGAGACACCTAGATTTTGGGATGGTAGAAGAAAGGGTTTGCAGCTTGAAGTTTGACCACAGTTAAAAGTATAATGAGTTTTAAAGGTCAAAGTTAAAGAATAGTTTGGAACTTGTAGGAATTTGATGCTAATAAAATAGAAAAAATTAAGTTTTAGTTCCGTAAGGAAACTAAAATTCTATATAAGTACTAAATATAAAATTTTAATACCTTAAGGTACTATATATCTACAATTATCATACAATATTGAAGTTCCTAAATAATCAAATAATAATTCCCTTTGTTGACTTTCTTGATCCCCCACCGAAGGCATGCAATATCTTCCTAACACAACTATTGTCATTTATTTGTCCTTGACATCTCAATGAGGGTGAAAGAAAAGAAAAACTTCATTTATGAAGCAGAGTTGTATAGACTCCTGAAACTTTCATGTCAGAGAATAATATAAATCATATTCTAGTGTCTCACCTAACAACTTAAGCTTTTAGGTGAGATGGTTTCTTAACATAGTATCAGAGCCTTGATGACCTAGCGGTCACGAGTTCAAAACTCACCATTCTCATTCTATTTGATAAAAATTAAACACAAGGTAGTGTGAATCTGTATGCAAGTTTCAAGCTCAAAGGGCTTTCATTTGAGGGGGGGTGTCCGAGAAAAATATAAATTATATTCTGGGGTCTCACCTGACAGCTTAAGATTTTAGGTGAGATGGTTCCTTGACATTTCAATGGCATACAAATCTTCTCAATATTGTTAGGTGTGATCACTCTTATTCCTTAAGATATCTTTATCATTTAGGTTTCTAAATTTTGGATTTGATGCATGGTTGAGATTTGATGTAGGAAGAAAAGGCAAAAGATAGCTAAAGATAATCAACATTGTCAAAGGCTGGTTGTTTGGGCTAAACAACTACAAAGGAGAGCAAACACTTTATAATATTGTCAAAATATCATATTTGTTTATTTTACAGTAGTAGCAACCTTTTAAATACTAGCAAAAATAAGTAAAATAAGCCCTTGTTCTTCAAAAAATAACTAAATCTCAGCTATCTAAATTACCATCATAACTATTACATAAATAACCTATCAAAAGAAAAACCCTAATTATATGAAAGCTATTGCAGTTCTACCTCCTAGATCATACTCCTTGGGTTGGAAGAAACTCGTCCTCAAGTTGAAACCGCTCTTGCCTCAATCCTAAGGGTGACCAATTATTAATTGCTAACTTTTTTCTGTTTCATACACATATATAGTGAATATTAGTTTTATTTCATGGTCAGGATGACAAACTTGCACTTGCAATTCATTCCCTCCCAATAATAAACTGTAATCTCTATAGAAGCTTATTCTTGAACTTGTATCAAGTACATAATGGTTTAAGCTGATGAATTCGTTTTCTGAAACAACCACAACGATGCAATCTTTGCATTTAG
This sequence comes from Salix viminalis, assembly GCA_029228465.1. Lineage (NCBI taxonomy): Eukaryota > Viridiplantae > Streptophyta > Magnoliopsida > Malpighiales > Salicaceae > Salix > Salix viminalis. Next base: position 24,327,354 of record CM055441.1, on the reverse strand, counting down.
TTGCTATTTTTCATGGTTGTCATTACAGTTATTGTTCTCCGTATCAAGTTCATCATCACAATAAACATTGTAGATTGGTGTAGAATCTCAATCCACATTGATCTCATCATATATTGGCAAAAAAAACTCCAATCCATTACTTCTTTTTTCTCATCAAATAGTGCATGTTGCTCCTCAACTCTCTCCCTCCATTGATATACAGTGTTTTTCCCTTTTTCAATCCACCTCACACTACATGGTTTATGGCTTCAGCATCATGAAAAAGAGCCTTGACCCTAATGACTAGGTACCTTCAGGAATGTACAAGGGGTTGTAATCAACTTCCAAAGCCTCCTTTACGGCTTCCACTCTAATTTCAAGCATGGTTAACACCTTTTGCTTTAGTTGTTTTAGCATCTTGATACCAACACTGATATTGGAAGAAAAGGTAAGATATAGCTAAAGATAGCTAACACAACAAAACTAAAGAAAAATGATAACAAACTCTATAAAATTATCAAAATTTCATAAAAAAAATTTTTACAGTGGTAGCAGTCCTTCAAATAATAATAATAAAAAAAACTAAGTAAAATAAATTCTTACCCTTAAAAATAACTAAATCATAGTTGTCCAAACTATCATCATAAATATTGCCCAAATAAACTATTAAAAGAAAAACCCTAATTATATGAAAGCTACTGTAGTTCTAGCTCTTGCATCAAGATTCGTTTATTGAATAAAATTACTTTGGCTTGTTTGGATGATTTCTTAGTTCTTCTCTTTGCGCCTTTCTATCTCTTTATGTTTTCTCCCTTTGCCACTTTGCATGCTATTCTCTCCATAATATCTCATTATCTATTACTTCTGTTCTCAAACTGTAATTGCCTTTCCACTTTTCTATGCAGGACAGCCCACAATCTTTCTATTTCTTAGGCAGTCTTGCATCATTTATGCCTTAAATAGTATTTAAAACTCCCCATACAAGGGTTCAACCTTTTAGAGTAACTGAATGCTGCGAGATGCAAATCTTGTTTTACCCACCTTACCTATTCCACCAGTCTTATATCACTTTGGTAAACCATATTTGGAAGAATAAGGTTCCGTTGTAGTTGAAAACTTTTGCTTGGTCTATTATCTTTCATATGTTTCAGGTGCAGTGAAGGCTGGATAAGACAATGTCTCAGATCCGTGTCATCTATCTTAATAGCACAAGAGTGTTGGATCACCCTTTTTTCTTTCTGCTGCCTTGTTCCAAGAAATACATGGAAATATGATATGTGCCTTATTTGGGGCTTGGAAGTGTGTTGGCCATAAACCTCGGAGTATTTGATATCGATTTGTTTCCTGGGCTTAAGAAGGGAAAGATGGCTAGAAACTTTAGTGATGTGCAGTGTTTGCAGTTATTTGTTGTGCTTGAATGGTGATAAATGCTAGGATTTTTCAGAATCACTCTTTCTTATAATCTACTTTGGGATGGGATGGTCATTATATGTTCAGCTTTTGGAGTATTTATGAGAAATGTTCCTAGCTTTTCTGATATTGAGAATTGTGTGTTTTGCCCTGCATTCTCTTTGTCTGCAATTTTATATTGCAACTAAGATTTCATCTTTTTGCAGGGTGCATGGAGTAACAGTTGCAGAGATGCCCCTCATTGCAACTTGCAGTAACTACCGCCGTCAGGGGATGTGTCGACACCTTATGACTGCTATTGAAGAGGTATATGCTCAAACTAAAACACATGTCTATGTATCAATCATATATCTGTGAAATTTTTAAAAATAAAAATAAAAAAAGAAGATATCACGTGTCTGTATTTATGGACTTGGGGCTATATTATAGGTGGCAATGCCTAATTACTGATCTAACATTTCATCTCTGTATTTAATTGGATTTTAGAAAAGCAATTTCAATACCATCAAAGCTTTTATATCTGAACTTGTATGGGTTGCCAGCATGTTTACTACTCTGCTTTATCTTTGGTCCCCTTCTTTACAAATTTTACGTGATCATAACCTTGTGACCCCAACCATTGTCATTTCAGATGTTCCTTGTAGTACTTCAATTCCTCTCAAGACTCCTCGTGTTTTGAGTTCTTTTTTTCTTAGATCGTTTTACTCATCACTGTCATTTCCATACTGATTATTCGCATCACATACTGTAGCTTGTGTTGTCACCTTTAATGTCATTGGTTTTCAAGTTATCACTGTTCACACATCTGCTGCATGTTGAGTTTTTTCTCTTATAACAAGCCTATTTGTGATCTGCATTTCCATTTTCCTTCCTTCTAAACTCAATCATGGTGGTCCCAGATGCTAATTTCCTTCAAGGTGGAAAAGCTTGTTATATCCGCCATCCCAGATTTGGTTGAGACATGGACTAAGGGTTTTGGCTTCATACCAGTGAGTAAAGATGAAAAGCGAAGTCTGAACAAGATAAACTTCATGGTGTTCCCTGGAACAATATTGTTGAAAAAACAGTTGTTTAATACAAAAGAAGCAGATGCACAATCAGGTGAGTGCTTGTTCCCTTTCAAAAGAAACCCAGGCTATTGTTGATCATCTCCAATTTTCTGAGAAATCAATGTAATTTTCTTTGGTCATTCAGACTTGGGTCATGAAGTAGATATTTGCCCCACGGAGGAGCATATCACCGAGTGGGTGCAGCAATCCAATGAGAACAGCTACCTTGATGAAGTTGGTATATCAGCAGAGCTCAAACATGTTGAAAGCCAGAATTTGCAAGAATCTGAACCTAGCAGTGAAAGGGAAACTCAAGGTAACTACTACCTTGATGAAGTTGGTATCTCAGCAGAGCTCAAACATGTTGAAAGCCAGAATTTGCAAGAATCTGAACCAAGTAATGAAAGGGAAACTCATGATGGTGCTGAAGGACGAGGGCTAGCACCGCCCATGGTAACTAACCATTCATATGAAGTAGGACTCTTTTCTGATGGAATGCCCTTTGTTGAGTCCGACAGAAAATTTTGTTCTAACAAACATGCTGCTAAAAGGGAAGACAAGAATCCCATAGTGGCACAAACCCAAGTTAGTAGTTTGCAGGAACAACTTTCAAAGCTGTCGTGTGGAGACTTAGTTTCAGCCCTAGGTGGCGGCCCAGGTGAAGTGGCCTGTAATGTTCTAAGTGTTAGTTATGTTTCTTCTCTGGACACAGCATCACAGCAAGTCTGTGAGTTAAATGAGAAGTAGAAACAAAATTGTAATTTATTTCTTTACTCGTTGCTCATCACCTCACAAAAAAAAATCACTCAGTTATATAATACATCATATCCCATATATGAAGCGTCAATGCAATATCAATAATCTAAATTTGAAGCACCCTATTAAATCTGAATAAAATAGCCGAAATTATATCACTAAATTAAATATATAATACCCTAATAATTTTCAAAATTGCATCGGTACTCAGAAACATCAATGTAAGGGACAATAGCAATCGTGTTTGACAATTATTAAATTTGCTAATTCATTCATCCCAATCAATCTTGAAATCCACGGATGGACATTAATGGGCCGAAAGCCTAGAAAAAAAAAGAGCAAACAACTAGAAGGTTGTCATTGGTGCTCAAAGATGCCTCACGCATCGTCATAAAACAGCGAGCCTAGTTCACATTTTGGTGCGTGAAATAAACATTGCAGAAAGCTTTTCCTCTTTTTCTTCAATTCAGTCCTTGATTATTCAATAACTCTCCAACTCAATCCTCAAATTAGATCGATTGGTCAACATTAAAGGACGATTCCTATTTAGGCTTTGATTTGTCATTTCAATCTTCAAATTAAGCTCTACCAAATAGCATGCAAGGAAATATTGTCTTGCCCAAACTTCTGTCATGCAACCACCTATTAGTGTTGCATGGCGCCCACCTAATTCTTTATTGCAAAAGTTATCAATGCAGTTGCATAAATTAGTATTATGAATGCCTACCTTATTAAACAATACAAGTTATCAATTTGAGCACAACATAAGTTGTTAGAACATCGCCTACCTTGTCTCACACTCCAAGAGGTTTCATATGATTTAAGGTATATAAATAAATTAAGTCACCATGTGACCACAATAAATAATAAAAAACACACACATATATAATCATGATATACACTACTATATGTTCTTGTTCTCTTTGCTATATTTATTTTTTCCAATGGTTTTGTTAACTTAGGCTTCAAAAGGTCCCTTATCCCTAATAAAAAACACGTTTTTCAGGAGATTGTGAGTCATAAAAATTAGCTTAAATTAAAAAAAAAGTCTCCAAAGCTTATTGCACTATTTGTGGAAAAATTCAAGTTGAATTTGAGATTTATCGACTTTGTTAACGTTGATATTTATGAGAACTTGAACAAAAGTCATATAAATTAATTTTATTTCATAATTCTTTTTATGTTTGACAACTTAGAAATGCTAGGATATAGGAGAATAAATGAGTTCCCTAATACAAGTGTATCAACTCCTTCAAATTAGCCTAAATAGGGAACTTGTTTTGGAGATTGTGAGCCATAAAATTAGCCTGAATTAAAAAAAAATCTTCAAAGCCCATTATATTAGTTGTGAAAAGGTTCAAGTTCAATTTGAGATTTGTCGACTTTGTTAATATTTCCATTTATGAGAACTTGAACAAAAGCATATAAATTCATTTTATTTCCTAATTCTTTTCATGTTTGACAATTTAGAAATGCTAAGATAAGAGAATAAATGAGTCCCCTAATACAAGTGTATCAACTCCTTCAAGTCCCCTAATAAATCACTCATCAAATAAAAGTGCTCACATAAGTAATTCTAGCCACACAAGAATAGTTTTGAGTTGTCACTTCCTTAATAGATGACACTTTAACTAGCTATATTCCATCCATAACCAAATGCACATAGACAATCAAGTTTCCTAAAGAAATAAGGTAGAAAAATATATAGAAAATTAGGCACAAGAACAATCATATTCTAACCCTATATAGGAGTTCCTCTAACGATAAAAAGTTTTCTCAAACTAAACACCCCTAATATGAACTTTAAAGATTTAGAAATAAAGTTTCAACAAGTGTTAGAAATGAAAAAAAAAATCACCATTGATCTTTCTATGAATCTTACTCATGTACTTCTCATAAGAGAAACAATTTTGAAATAAGAAGAATTAATAATTATATGAGACAAACTTTCAAAAATGAGTATCACCTTTACCAAGTAAAAGGTCCCCCACTTTGTAATTAAGTATTACTAACTAGTTTCTCTAAGGATTGCATGTTTGTGAAGGCAAACTTAAACAACTATGATGAATTTATAAACCTAGAGGAACACATATATAATGTATAAAGTAGTTTAAAGCTTGTAATACACGAGATAGATGCTATATATAAAATCTTTTTAACAATATTATATAAGTCTACTTGACTATGGTCCCATAGCTTAAAGTCCAACTCTATCTTTGAATTTCATGATTTAAACACCAAACTCATATCCTAGTTTAGTATATGTTTACTAGCTAAAAAAACACGATTGAGTTCTTCATCAACATACAACAAGAAGACAAATAGCACTAGAGCAAATGTAAAAAGGTTTAATAAGGATACGATTAATGTGAAAGGTCCTCTGAGACTCATTTTTAACTAAATCCCTAGTTGGTAAGGTATAAAAGTATACTTTATATGAACAATTATGCACTCTCATTGATTAAACATTTCTCAAAGTTAAACAGGTAATGAAAAATTCATATCTTTAAAGAAAAGACAGGGAGCGAGATCACCCCTAGTATCAATGTTAGAAAAAAATAATCTAAAATATCATTAATCTCCTAGCATTTATAGGTCATCTACAAAGAACCCTAAATGGTTCATTCCTAATTGTTTGATGTTTTCTAATTTCATGTCCACACCACTTAACACCATGTGTATTTTAGTATTAGCTACCATTAAAAAAAAAAGAATATGGGCAAGATATCGCTCCTATAATAACCAATGTAAGCATATGGAACCCTAATAAATTTTATCTTTCATCACGACAATGAGCATGATATTGAGGATTTTTATTCACCGGAAAAAGAGATAAGGATATTGATTTCTAATGGTTACCTTCAATAATTTATAGATATGAAATGCAACTAGAATTTGCAAGAATAACATATTCAAGTATCATGTGAGTTGTGATTACCTTTTGCAGGCGGGATATGCCAAGAATATTAATAATTATTTTTAGTATGGACTATGAGTTTTCACTACATTTGTGATCTAAATGAGAAGATGACAACTCATATTAAACCTCATTTGAAATTGGCTTTTAGTGATTTTAGGATTTTCAACAATATAATCATTAAATAGCCTTAGTTCACGTTTCTTACTATTATGGTTAATGATATTGTTACTAAGAATAGATCCATGAGACCTTGTTCTTCTTCCTTGATGATTTAATTCTTCTTTAGTAATCACTACAATAGCAACTAGGAAGGCAAACATGAGAGTGTTCTCATCAAAATCATAAGCATCATAATAATTAAAATTAGAATAATTCATGATGACCTTTAAGGTAAATAAAGTAACGGTTGGAGAGAAGAAAATGATAAAGAAAAATGTTCAAGTTTATAAGCATATTTATAAATTTATTTATTTTCTAAATTTTGGAAAATTAAAATTTTGAAATATTGACAATTATTTTTTTTTCAAACTTTTCAAATTTGTGGTTATTTTTTCAGAGTTTGGATTTTTTGTTCCATTAATTTTATATTTAATTATGATAAATTACTTATATTAACTGTATAATCAATAACATGATTATATTATATATATAAAAATAAGTAAATTAGTCAAAAGTAAGTAGTTATATATTAAATATATTAAAATATAAACAAGCTTTTTCCATATAGAAAATGCTAACAATAAAAAGGTGTTGTGATCCATAAAATCACTAAGATGACATTTGGTTATTAACCTCATATAGAAGAGAAAAGACACTTGAGACAAAGTAGGCAAGATAGAAAATAAGAATGAGGCAGAAATTGTGTTTGGTAATGATGTACAAGACAAAATCATTCTTTTTTGAATCATGTTTGGATACAATGGACAATATATAATAAAATACAGTGGACAATATAAAATATATGTATCAACTTTATATATATATATATATATATATATATATATATATATATATATATATATATATATAAAAGTTTATTTTACCCTGTAATATAAATTGTTATCAATTATATAGTAAAAAAAATGATATTTTTTTTTACTTTAGTGTATATCGAGTGTTGCAAATTAATAATATTATAATAACTCTAGTATAAAAACCAAGATAACTTGATGAGTTGATCTAAGGCTAGCAATAGTCTAAGTTTAAAAAGAAATATAGAAAGGATTCACTCAACCTAACTAAGTTAAAAACTAAAATCAACTCAAGATAAAAAAAAAAAAAACATATCAAAAACTCGATGACATTTTTGGAAAAATAAAAAAAAATTTTAGGTCAAGCGAGATGACTTTATCAACCCATAACCTAATAATAATTATTTTTATTCATATACTAACTCGGGTAAACTCATGTTAAGCCTCCCTAACCAGTGTCTTGGTCTTGCCCCTAATTAATCCTAAGTTAAGTTTTAAAACTATAATAATAATATTTTTTTATGCATACATTGATCTGAGTTAACTCAGGTTGATCTTATCATCTGTGTCAAGGGTCTTTCCTTGAGTTAGCTCTTAAATCAAGTTTTAAAACTATGATAATAATTATTTTTATTTAATGTTGACTCAGGTTAACTCGGGTTAATCCTCCTAACACATAACTTGGGCTTTACGTAGGTCGACTATCAAGTTAGATTTTAAAACTATAATAATAATTTTGTTTTTCTTATGTTAAGTCAAACAAATTATCAACTTACTTGTGACTCGGGTTTTACCATAGATTGACTCATGAATTGGATTTTAAAAATTATAATAATTATCATTTTTTATTTTTTATTTTTTATTTTTTACACTGATTCATTTTAATCCAAGTTATAACCTGGGCCTTATCCAAGATCAACCTCGTATTGAGTTTAAAAACTATGATAATAATTATTTTTATTCTCGCATGTTCTCGCATGTTTTAGTTATATAATTTTGAAATTAATAGTTTTTTTACAGTGATATTTTATAAATAAAAATAATAAATATTATATTTAAAAATATATAAATTCACTTCAAATATATTTTTATCTCCGCTCCATGAATAAACGCTGCATTAGGTACAATTACTTGCGAACATCAACGAGGTAACTAACTACCAATAACGGAAAGAAACTCCTCCACCTCACTGCACTTTCTTCTTCTCACACAACTCTCTCTTTCTTTCAGTACTGGAAAAACAAAAACACTACTCCTACCTTAACCTCAACAAAATCTGTCTCTGTGCAATCTTCTTTCTTCTTTTATAAGCAAAGCAAAGCAGATATTCTACTAATAATTAAATCAAATTCAGAAGAAAAATGTCTTCTTCTCCTAAATTCTTTCACTCCCGCATATCACAACCCTCGAATTCTCGCAGATCAACGGCTTTGATTATCTCTTGCCTTCTTATCGGCGTCTCCGGTTTCATCTTCGGTCTCACTTCCTTTCTTGCCACCTCTCACACCTATCGTTGTTCCAATGACCCGCCGCCGCGATCTGTCCGTGTCGTCTGGGAAACCAATAGCAACAAGAATGATAATGGTGGCGGAAACACCCTCCTTTTGGATGGTGGGGAAAGGAGAGAGAGACATAAGGTTATGGGATTTGTTGGGATTCAAACGGGGTTCGGGTCATCGGGTCGGAGACGGTCTTTGAGGAAGACTTGGATGCCATCCGATCGACAGGGACTTCAACGGTATAGTGTAATTCTCTTTCTTTCTTTGTAGATGACTATTGTTTGGATCTTGATAGGTTTTTGCTTATAGATTCAGAAATCACATTGTTAAAATGAGAGCTTGAATTCTTGGTTTTCTTGTTTCATGAATTAGGTTTTTTTATATATTATTATTATTATTATTATTATTATTATTATTATTCATTGATGGCAAACAAGAACTCTAATAAAAGAAAGAAACAACGTTGATCTGTAACTGATTTTCTACATATTTAAGCCTTCAGCAAGAGAAGGTCTCAAGGTTCTCAATTTCAATAGGACACAATATACTTGTTATGAGTAGCAAAAACACTTCAGAATTTGATGTTTTCTCACTAAACATGTTTTGAGGAGAATGAGATAGAGAGAGGTGTGAATGTGATCTTGAACAGCGATATGTACATCATAGTCTAGTCAAATGATTTCTATTTCGTACTAATATATTGTTGCTATTGCTGAACTCTAGATCTACTTCCTTCTAGAAAACTGTGCAATAGTTTCTTTTTTTACAGACTTTCGTTGTTCATGTTTTTGAACATTGCTGAAAACTAGTAGCTTGTATAAGGCCTTTTCTTTATATTATATCTTGGCTGTTTATAAATTAATTGGCTTGCAGGTTGGAAGAATCTACTGGTTTGGCGTTCAGGTTTATTATTGGTAGAACTAATGATAAATCGAAGACCGCGGAGCTCAAAAGGGAGATTGCAGAATATGATGATTTCTTGTTATTAGATATTGAGGAACAGTATAGTAATCTCCCACATAAAACGTTAGTGCTGATGATGGACTGCATGGTTGTCTTACCTTTTTTTTTCGTCAAGTTAATTATTAAATAATTCTACTGTGCTGGTTTTTGCAGGTTAGCATTCTTTAGAGCAGCCTATGCACTTTTTGATTCTGAGTTTTATGTCAAAGCTGATGATGACATATATTTGAGGCCAGGTGGGTAAATGTGAAACTATTTGATAGTTGTTGTTATTGTTATTCAGTATCATTGTTCTGGGGATCAACTTTCATAGTACAGTTCCGAATAAATAACATCTCTGTCTTTTAATATATTTTCAGATCGTCTTTCAACTCTTTTGGCAAAAGAGCGTGCTCACTCTCAAACTTATCTTGGATGCTTGAAAAAGGGACCAGTTTTCACTGATCCAAAGCTCAAATGGTAAGCTCATTTTCCTTTTGTGTTTCTTAAGTTGTAGACAATGGCTATATATAAGCATGACAATTTCTAAATCAATCCTGCTGTTTTTTGTATTTAGGTTGTTTGAATCTTGTTGTTACTAGATTTATCATTGTATACTTCAAAATTGAGTTGAAGTCACGTTACTGAAGTGATACTATAGAAGAAACTGTTAACTAATCAAACAGCAATGCTGCTGTTCATGGAGCTGTTGCTGTGAAAAGTTTGTTCTTGGTACTTTACTTTTTTAACTTGAATCTTACCTCATGATTTGATGTTATGTAGGATTAGAATTTAATGTTTATGATGTTTTGGAGTCTATATGAGCTTTATTTTATTCCCAATTTTCTAAATTTAGTACCATATTCATACAAAAACTTTATCCACTTCAAAGACTTCCTTATTTGGAATCATTTCAGGGTTGTCATACATCATGCCTTCTTCTATTGGGGATTTTGGTTTGCCCCAAAAGCACTGCATCAATACCTCTGGGCTTAATAATCTCCAAAAGATTTAGTATCCCAAATTTTATATAGCCATGACTTTTGCAGTAATCACATGATCCTGATTTTTGCAGGTATGAGCCACTATCCTATTTGCTTGGGAAGGAGTACTTTCTCCATGCGTATGGTCCAATATATGCACTTTCTGCAGACGTTGTCGCAAGTTTAGTTGCTCTCAGAGATAACAGGTAAGCTTGCTTATTACCTTTATCAGGACACATCCCCTTGAGTGTTTGGCCAGCCTTGAAAAGCTTGTTTGAAATAAGATATACAATAATGATTTTCAAGCTACAATTTTAGGGACATGGAACCAATTGTGAAGCTCTCCAATGCCTTTCAAGAGCTATTGGCTTTTTTGCCATTTAGGGATAAACCTCATGCTTCTGTTTTTTCTTCAATTTTTTAAGTTTTATCGTGTTTCCTTTCTTTGTTCACATGGTGCATGCACCATGAGAATTTCCCATGTTACTTTGGCACAACAACGGGGGTGCTTTCCACCTCTACCGAAAATTACTTCTATGCCTACTGTTATAGTATATGTAAAGTATGCCTTCAGTTCCACTTGCATTTCAGTTCCTTCCCAACGTAAATCACTCGCTTATTCCAGAAAAAATAAAACCAAGAGGTCAAACAAATGAATGGCTTGTGATGATGTAGTGCCGGCATGTTGGGTCTAGATATGATAGTAGCATCAAATGCAAGTAGATCCTGTCATAGTAGTCATTGAAATTTAGAAGAAAAAAATACTTGCAAGATATACTTTCTTAACTTGTTTGTTTTGACAAGTTATGCTTTCTCAACTGGATCCTTGTCAATTCCAATTTTAGTAAATTACATAAACATCCTTAATTATGTATTTAAACTTAAAGTGGCAGGTATATAGATAGAATATTTTGCTTCTCTCTCTCTCTCTCTCTCTCCACGCCATTTATTGCTGTTTAATCTTTTTTGTAGTTGTTATATATGTTGGTTTTGACAAATTCTTCATGGTAGAAAAAAGCAATTTCATTCAAAGAACCATGGGTTAATTTAAAATAAATAAATAAATAAAGCATCTGAAAAGGTTATTGTTCAGTTCAAACAAGCTGTATGATCAATCAAGATGACACAATGAGGCACAATGGATAAAGTCACCCAAGAAAAAGCTATGTCATGAACAAGCGTTTTTTGGTTCACTTAACCAGGCCCATCACCGGCTGAAGCTTGTTTGGGGCTTGCCTTGCTTCTGACCTGAGATAGCAAGAACATACTTTTGTTGAACGTACCATGAGTAGTCCCCTGCTTGCTTGTTTGTATACATAACAACATGAAATGCCACATTATATTTGGAATATTGGCAGTAGACAATCATAATATGTACGCTGAGGAACTTTCTTGACACTTTCAGATTCTCAACATATATTGGAGATGATCATTTCACTCCATGTAACACCTTTTTTCTTGAACTATCAGTTTCCGAATGTTCAGCAATGAAGATGTTACCATAGGTGCATGGATGCTGGCAATGAATGTTAATCATGAGGATAACAGAGCTCTGTGCTCACCAGAGTGTACACCATCATCAATTGCAGTATGGGACATTCCCACTTGTTCAGGTTGGTATCTTTATCAGCCATGAAGGAAACAGAATCAAAATGAACAATATCAGTATCACTCTCTGTTATTACTTTACAGGCATGAACATGTACACTGGTGATTTTGTTTCATTTCTAATGCAAGGAAAACCTGCCTTGCTTCAGATTTTTATGCAGAAATTGTTGAATCATTTTTATAAATCTACATCATTTGATTTCTCACAAGATGGCGGGTTGAATGTTTTTCCATGGACCGAAAACTTATATGTTCTGATGACACCTATGAATCATAATGCAGGGCTTTGTAATCCAGAAGCCAGATTGTTACAACTCCATCAGCAGGAGAGCTGCTCAAAGAGTCCCACTATGGAATCTGATGATTAGGATTTTTGGTTATCCTTTTCTTCCAAAGGATATAGATTGGAGTGGGATTTATGAATTGCATACTCGATGAAGCTGGTAGTGCTGCTAACAGATACGTGTAATCATCCCTTTCAGTCCATTTCTTTTTCCTCTACCATTTTTTTTTATTCTTTCTTCTAATTTGCGGGTTTTCCAGTGATGTGGATTAAAAAGAACAAAGTTTTATACATTGCCACAAACGTATTGGTAGGTTTAGACCATAGGAGAAATGAGAGTTATCAAGAGCGATTACCCCCTGTAAACTTCCATTATTGAATATACTGTAAACTTCCATTGTTGAAATATATAGTCCCATAAAATTTTGATTGCTGTTCTTGAATGACCATATCATAAGCATGGAGCATGATTACTTGGTTGTGTGTTCAGACATTTGCTCACTGCATATCTTCATGCATTATGAGGCAGGCAAACTGTAAACGACATAGCTAATTTGATATTTATAGCGTTCAAATTAGTTTTTTCCGCCCTGCATTTTAGAGGCGGGACAAGTTGTCACTTTCTGGATAAAGAGAGTTCCCAGAGAATAAACAGCTTTTTATGCTTCCCGTGACTGTGCATTTGCCATCAGCCGAACCTCTCAACGGCTAGAACCGGACCTTGAAAGGTGGCATCTTGTAACCTTAAAGAGCTGTTGGGTGTTGCGTTTCAAAAGTATTTTTGAAAAAATTTAAAAAAAAATTTATTTTTTATTTTGACCTGAAATTAAAAAAATAGTGATGTCAAAAATAATTTTTAAAAATAAAAAAAAAAATATTATTTTAATATATTTCTGAATAAAAAATATTTTTTAAAACAACATTAATTATACTCGTAAACAGACTCTAAGTGGGCTGTATACTAGTTCATGGCCCATGAGAAACTTAATCGCTTTGCAAACTCTTTTTTTTCTTCTAATTTTTCTGCACAAGAAAAAAGAATACAGGCATAATTACATTATTTATAAACACTCTTAAGATTATATGACAAGATATGTTAATAGTTTCCATGTAATTGTTCCAATTGCAGGGCATACCCTGAAATATTTCTTAGACAGGATGAATTTGGTATAAACTATCCAAAAACATATACTTTTATTAATGTTTATTTGAAAATTATTAACGTGAAAAAAACTAAAAACTGTGCACACGTCTTTTACTTTTGTTATTTTTAGGAGATCATTATTATTTGGTGGTGGCTATTCTGCGTTAAACTAAATTTATGGGGGCAAACATATAAATAAAAAAATACAGGTTATGAGGGCAAATGTAACCTAAAGAACAAATTATGGGAGCAAACTTCCACCTTTTTTATGGATTTGGATGAAGATAGTGGAGGGAATTTGCCCACACCCTAAACCCGTCTGTCCATATGTGCAAATCTTCTACGGATGATTGGTAATGTATTTTAAAAGTGTTTTTGAAAAGAAAAAATAAATATTTTTATTTTTTATTTGAAATTAATAAATCATTTTAATATATTAATATCAAAAGTAATTTTTAAAAAATAAAAAAAATATCATTTTGATATATTTTTTAACAAAAAATTACTTTTCAAAATACAATTTTAATCATGATACTCTCTCAACCAGCTTCTAAAGCCAAATAATTTTGCTCCCATGCATAAGAAATGTACCAGAGGTTGATGAGATTGTTGTGTTTCCCTATAGGTTCTTAAATAAGATTGGAAGAGAAGGGTTCGAGCTAATCTAAAACCTCCATTTTCTCGCCTGATGGAGCCAAAACGTGTTCCGATAAGAGCACTTTTCAAGCTAGATCGATCATGGTTGTGGGAGCCCACGGCAGATGGTTGATTGCTTGTAATGATGTTTTTGGAAATCAAAACATACTCGGAGTGAAAACCAGGATTTTGAAAAGGCTATATAAACACTAGGATACTTATCCAAACCCCTAAATAGCCTTCGCAAGATGCCAGAATCTTCATTATTATTATTGTTGTTCTTCTTAATCTAAACATCTTGTAGAGCCCCTTCTGAACTTGCAATTGATAACACAAACACATTAACGACTGAGAAAATCCTATCTGTTACTGGATGGGAAAGCGTAAAAACCTTGTATTTAAGAGGAAAACGCTCAAGGTGGGCTGTGTTTTCTTGAACCAGATAAACCAGGTCTCCCATGGCGGTAGAATTTTCTTGGCCAAGCTAAGAACAGCAGACAATATTAATTATTTCCTTCTGCTGTCTCTAGGGTGTTGCGTTTGTGCACCGGTTCTTAACCTCATGATCTATTGCTGTCATCGGGGTGTGTTCGCCATGTGCTCGAGGCTATCCACTCAATAATTTACTCGAGTGTTTGCCATGTGATACTGCGAGATGCCCTGTTGCTTTCAGCATTTCATCTTTCTGGCTAACTCGAGTTCTAACAACTGTCTAAACGATCGATACTGATGAACATCATTAGAAAATGAAAACAACGTTCACTGAAAACGACTTGGTGGGGGACAAATAAAATGTCAATTCTATAAAGCTGCAATTTTAACTTCTTTCCTCCCTGAAACACCAGCTAAAGGCACCATGTGATTTCTTCCCATTTTGTTCTGATTCGTTTCATCAAATGGGTGCCCATGTTTAGGGGGTCCATAATTGCCTCCCATTTACCTGATTCACATTATCCACTGGCTAAACTAGCAAATCATCCAGTTCTTACCTGGATGAATGCCAAGAATGGATGTGGGTTTGCATGTTAATGATAGAGTTGTGCTGGTGATCCACCTCACGGTGCCCTTCCATGGATAATCAATCCATTGTTTTCCATTTGCTCGGAAGTTCTTAGATTTGGCACTGGATTTGCTATCCAGTTAAGGTAATGATAACAGATGTGGGAGGGGAGAGGAGAGGAGAGTGGTGCAGTTGAACTTTCAAGGGGATTTGTGACATTGAAGGCCTGTGAACGATGGAGCATTTGACTGGGCCACAAAACTGCAGCCATGCCCAGGTTCTTTGAAGTTAGACTTTGAAAAGTCAATTTATTTTACCCAATATCAATTATTTAGAGGATATTGCAAGTGGGGTTTTAACCTAGAGTTGAAGGGACTTGTTTTTTTTCTCTACATCATGGTTTAAGTTCCATTATTTACATCTGTCACCCCCGCGGTGTTTTACATGCTCACTGGGTTTGCAGGATATTCAGTGAGTTCGGGAGATTAGTTGAGGTGTGAGTAAGCTGACCCGGACACCTCGATTATAAAAATAAAAAATTATCGAGAGGATATGGTTTTTTGTTTTTTGTTTTTTTAGCTGGAAGGAGTTGGCACTCAATGTCCTGTTGATTGCTTTGCTGCCAGCCTTTATTTTCCTGTTATTATTATTATTATTATTATTATTATTATTATTTGCAAATCAAGGACTGTAATAGCAAGCTTTTCAATCATTGGAGCACTTGGGCCATCGGTTGTCCTTTTATTGTCTGTTTACAATTATTTTCATTGTAATTTTTTTATAATTTTAGATATTTTGATATCAAAAATGAATTTTAAAAATATATTATTTTCATATTTTTTATAAGCAAAATGCATCTTACAAAATTATTATTATCACAATATCAAATAGTACTTTAACTTCCAATAAATTGAATCACTTTTTTATTTTAATTAAAAGAATATAAACAATTTCCTCTTTTATAAGGGCCATTCCCCTTGATTTC
Source organism: Salix viminalis (assembly GCA_029228465.1). Classification (NCBI taxonomy): domain Eukaryota; kingdom Viridiplantae; phylum Streptophyta; class Magnoliopsida; order Malpighiales; family Salicaceae; genus Salix; species Salix viminalis. The sequence goes on along the minus strand of CM055441.1, from coordinate 24,311,189 downwards.
AAAAATTGGACTCTTAACACCAAACAAATAATGAATTGTTGGCAAATTATATAGATCCTTGGTTTAAACTTTTACTTTTATGTTTTGTTTTTACTCGTTGTCGCAAAACCAAGTTCAATTAGATATTATGTTTATAATTTGCTATTCAACTTGGACCTAATGGGACCTAACGTGACCTAGTGTTGACGCTGTATTTCAAAATATTTTTAAAAAAAAATAATTTTTTTTATATAAATATTAATTTTTTTATTTTTTTGGTTTTTTAAAATTATTTAAATATGTTAATGTCAAAATTGATTTTTTAAAAAATATTGTTTTTATATAAAAAAAATAATTTTAATTCCACTTCTATCATTCTTCTAATCTGAACACACAGTTAGTATCATTGGATTGATTCTTTATCGAAGTCCATTGTGAACATTCATGGTTTGAACTTTGGATTTTCACTCTTTGTAAAGAAGAAAAATGAAAAAAAAAAATAGATTTGTACTAAAAATTTAAATTATTAGAATAATTGTGAATATTTTTTTTTAAGTACCTTAATTTTTATTGAAAAAACCATGTTGTTAATAAAAAAGACATGTTTTACATATAAAAGGCATAAATAAGAAATGTGGATGTTGACAAGGGAATATATTTTTCCTCTAGTCTTTTGAATATTTATTTTAATTTTCAAAGAATTAAATAAAACCTCACTTTTAAAATGGTTCTATTGCCTTTTTATCTATTTTTTCTCTATATTTCATAGTTTACTGCATCAACGATAGAGTCAAGCATAACTCTATGCAACTTGCATTTATAAAATATTTATACGTCTATCTATCTTTTATTCTTTATTAAAAAAATCAACTTTCGCTTTAGTTTTTAATTAACATTCATAGTTCTTTTTTACAATTTACCAATTGATATATTTTTTAATATCTTTTTTTATTCCTCAATTAATGAGATTGGAAAAGACATGCATGACACTAGTGTCTTCTTCTTTTGGGTTGGAAATAAATTAATGTAGTAAACCCTAAATTACTCTCTTGGCACGTGATCGATATTAATTGAAGCACACCTACTTTAATTCCTTAATTTGAAGGGTTGACATTGTTAGAGTTTCTAATTTTGTTAGATAAAATTAACTTAATGTTCTCTCTCTCTCTCTCTTTATATATTCTTTAAGCATGAGCAATTTAAGAACGTCAAGATTCGTTAGATGTCTCCTCGATCTTATAATATCTCGTAGTAATTAACTTTGAATGACAAACTACAAAATATTAATTGCATTTCACACCAAATTAACACAAAATAAAATAATTCTACAAACAAAAAGCATATATTTTCTTTATTAACGTAGATAAAGAGGAGAAACACAAAAAACTCAAAAGCTGAGACCATCATATTAAAGCAACCACAAAATTCAAAGCTGAGACCATAAAAAAAGCAAACACTTTAATCTTAAACTTTTATTACCGGTCATCTACTAAATGGTTAAAAGCACATACTTGTACCCACAAGAAAAGAGACCGGCCGATGTGTTCTTGTCTTAATTGTTCCTCATCACTTCACTTTTTAGTTCAATTTTTTATCATTTATCACCTGCTAGATGATTATTTATTATATGAAAAGTGAGGATGAGGCAATATTTCAATATCCCCTTAGTTTTGAGTTTTGAGGATTTGAGACTTTCTTTCTTTAATCAGTGATTCTTTTAACTTGGATAGCAGACTTGTTAAGATTTTCTCTCTCTAAATTTAACCAAATTAATGTTTCTTCATTGGAAGGGATCTTTAATTACTATACAAATAAAGTAAATCTTAAAAGAATGTAAGAAAATCCCGTCGATATATAAAAAAAACAACGACTGGACCAGTCGGACTTGGGGACAAAACAACAGACTCCTCATCCCTTTGTATTATCATCAATCTCTCTCTCTCTCTCTCTCTCTCTCTCTCTCTCTCTCTCTCTCTCTCTCTCTCTCTCTCTCTCCCCGGAGAGGAATCCAATGTGCCCCTGGAGAGGGCATTAAAAATTTGGTGTCATCTTTGCATGCTGCAGGTGAATTCGGTAGACATTTTTATGGAGCAGCAAAGTGGGTTAACTATCAAATATCAATAACAGCTAGCTGCTGCTGCTTCGTTTTTTAAAGCCGTATCAGTTATGACTGAAACGATCGACCTCTATATATTAGGGTTTCGACTTGAAAGAGAAAAATGGGAGCTGGTAAAATGTAGGGCCAAAACATGGTGGCCAGTTGAAAAGATAAAATATGGGTGTGTTCTTGGGTGCATGCCCCACATGAATGCCTGAATGATCAGTGGGTCTTGCCTTCCTTGCGAAACATAGCAATCAAGCAAGCAAGCAAACAATCAATACATGTATGATATCTATCTATCAACTGAACTGCAACCCGCGAGTACATATTAGTGTCTGGAAATTACCTCAAATTTATCTAATCAGTGTTCGTTTGCCATTTGAGGTCCCTCACTAACCAGACATTCCAAGCAATGGCATCCTCTCGTATAATTTAGAAATAATATAAATCATATTTTGAGATTTCATCTAATAGTTTAATTTTTTTGATAAGATAGTTTTTTGATATGGTATCAGAGCTTTGTTGACCTAGCAGTCACAAGTTCGAATCTCACTAACCCTATTCTGTTTGATAAAAATCAAGCACAAGGTAGTGTGAATCTATGCAAATTTCAAGCTCAAAAGACTTTTACTTGAAAGGAGTGTGTTAAAGAATAATATAAATCATATTTTAGAACCTCACTTATATTTAATTTTTATAAATGAGATAGTTACTAGACACGGAGAAGTTGCATCGTAGAAATTGCTTGATATCCATCCACGTACTGTAACCTAATAATGATGATGATGATGGCCATGAAGAAATTAAAATCTGTGGATACCTCCAATTTTATCTCCTATTTTCTTGCTGTATGTATGCTTGCCCCCATCTCACATGGAAGATTGGGAAATGACAGCACTAAGATCGGTCAAGGTTCATCGCAAGCTAGCTGTTGGGTTTCAAATCAAAAGCAAAAACAACGAAGGAACAGGGATGGCATTTCAATGTTCAAAGAAAGCAAATCATGGCGCGCTGTTCGTTTCTAAGAGATTCAAGGATTGAAGATGGGCAACGATATAGAAATTAATGTGTTAAGCTTTCTTCTGGGATATTTGTAAACAGTGATAATTCTTTTTCTACAAATAAAAAAGCAAATCTTGGAGAGATAAAGGATTGAAGATGAGGAACAATTTAGAAATTAATGTGCTTGCTTTCTTTTAAGATTTTTGATACGGTGATAAAATTTATTTCTAAGGTGTTTTTTATTAAAAAAAAAAATAATTCCTATGGATTGAAAGAGATTAGAGATTATATGGATAAAAAAAATTGAAGCTATTTTTAATCCATAACTAGTTTCTAAGAGAGATAAGGATTGAAGATGGTAATGATATAGAAACTAAGAATTGAAGATAGTTGCTAAGAGGTGTGGCATGTTAGCAAAGAATTTGAAATTTGAATTACAAGTTTTGAGTTTGAGTCAAAACATGTTTATTTTATAAGATTTTGGGATAATCAGAGTTTTACTCGCTTAACTTGAGTCCGTCAAAAATACATAAAAAAGATGTAGTTCCAAAAAAAAATATTGAAACTAATAGTGGGCTGGCTTGTTCTTTGTTTTTTTTAAGCTTGGGATTATAATAGATATTGGTTTTTTTAATATGTTTTCTATTTAAAAATATATTAAAATATGTTTCTTTTTTTTTTATTTTGAGCACTAATACATCAAAACAATTTCAAAAAAATCAAAATTCTACAAAATTATAGTTTAACAACGAGTCCAAACACCTTAAAATGCTTTAGAAAAGAATTCAACACTCTCATGATCTCTCTTTCATTATCATGTGACCATCACGTGTGTTTTTGCAGTTAAATGACTAAAAGCTTTAGCCCACTTATGTCTCAGGATTCAGATAGAAATATAAAAAAATCATGGTGCAGATCAGAGAGGCCAAAACAAAATTGGAATTTATCGAGTAAAGGGAACAGGAACAGGTACATATGTAACCAATCACAATGTTTTGGTCACCATAGATATGCTCGGTTAAATTGTTGTTTTCAAAAAAACAATTATTTGTTTATGAATTGTTTTGACACACCGAAACTAAAAATAATTTTTAAAAAAATATATAATAAAATAACATATTTTTAAAATCATCATCTCTAAACAAATAGATAAAAGTTAATTTTCCGAGTAGGGGATATGCAATTTGAATTCTCTCATGTTTTTTTATATATGAAAAAACATCATCAGTCATATTCCAAATCTTTCCATTAATTTTAATTAGTTTTAATAGTTTGAATTAGGCTCGAGAAATAAAATAATAAATGATTGTTTTGTTTTTATTGTCATAATATATTAAATTATGATTATTCATTTTAATTTCGATGATATATATTAATGAACATAATGGTCAGTGATTTTAAAGAAGCATGAGGGGATATCAAACCATTAAGGCAAATCATTTGATCACAACTTGACCAGGATTTTCATACCTCTTAGCTATCTCCATTAATGACTCAAAGCAACCGAATATTCCAATAAATACATCATTTAATTAAAAGCTAGTGATCAAATGTTTCATTTTATTTTATTTATTTATTTATTTCAAAATGTTGCGTGTGAATTAATAAACTGATTGTCGATCTGCAATATTGTCTGTAATTCTATGAGCTATACACCGTCGTTTTGTAAACTTCACGCACCAAGATAGGCATTCTCATGTGAACTTGGTAAAAAACCCTGTGATCTGATCGCCATCCACAGGCATGCACTGTGAAACATAAAGGATTTCAAGAGGATAAAACTTAAAGGTAACGATAATGGTCTGCAGTACTTGAGGAATATAAAACATCTAGAAAATAAAATAAAATAAAAAATTGCAGTGCACATGATTTGGTCATCATGGACTGATAAAAAGTCAAAAGAGATGGATTATCCAAAATTTTAGGTCTAGATTGATTAACATACGTTTCAACGAGAAGCTAGCTATGTATACATTGACCCTTAAGGTAAACCAGGCCAAAATAAAATGATCATATATAAAACACACACACACACACACACACACACACGATAAATCATGGATCACCAAGCAACAAACCCTAATTATTTCGAGTTCTCTGTCGTGTTGGTAATCAACTTGCTTGTAGCAATTAGCCAAAAACAAGTGGTGTTAGAGTCATAATACATGCGACGAAATTACTCGGCTATATATATACCAACAAGCTCATATGAATGCTGAATGATTAGGATCATCTAACCACCCTGTAAAAACTATTCTTCTTTGCTTTGTTGACGCCACTAACGTTGAAAATAGTAAAGCGTACACTAGATTCTTCAGCTACTTTAAGATTAACGTGTAAGATAAGCCGCACTTGTAAATTATGGCACTACCAAATTTATCCACTCGCTTAATTAGGGTTCGTGGTGCCAATTGTCCTCAAACTGTAGGGAAGAGGCACCGAATCCCTAAAGCACAGAAATGTTTGACTTTCTGAGACCTTTTTCTTGATAAAAAATAAGAAGGGGATGAAGAAATTGAGTGCGTTTTGTTGTCTGCCTATAAAAATATGTTGCTGAGAGGGCACCCAATGCTAAAGAGTGTTTAAGAATTTTCGGCTCATAATTGATCAACCAAATACCCACAAAGTGGTGGGGTGTGCTCAGCCGTGGTAGTGTCATTTGGCCGGTGAGTGGGTGTAAATATTTAGCATTTGTTTGGGATTGTGTTCGTGGTTATTTTTTAAAGTGTTTTTCGTCCGAAAATATATCAAAATGATATATTTTTTTATTTTTTAAATAGTATTTTTGATATCGGTACATAAAAATGATCTAAAAACATCAAAAAAAAATAATTTAAAAAAAAATTCAAGAATAAAAAACAGTTTTGAAACGCAGTATCAAACACTCGTACGAAGAGCCAAAAGGGGGGTTATTATTAAAAAAAAATAGTATTGAACTTGGCATTTTCCAAGAATATATATGCCAAAATAAAATAAGATACTTTACTGCTTTCCAACTTTTAACTCGAGTAGCAGATATATATGAGGAATTCAAGAGATTAATTAATCATATGAAAGATGATCCAATGCCCTATGAGGATGCATATTAGGGCACAGTACAGTGAACCTTCCCTAGAATGCATGATTCTCTACCCAAATCAATGTTAATTTGTTGGGAAACCATGCCAATAACAAAGCTTTGTCTTGTAATACTACCTCTTAAACAAATATGAAGCTGCGCTCTGCAATTCATCTTGATTGAAAGAAAAGGATGTGGGGTTGTTGAGATTAAGAAAAATAAATAAAATGGAAGGCGAATAATGTCGCTGCATTGCAAGGTTGATCAACTTTTATTCAGAAAGAGACAAGACCGCCCGTCCAAACCCCAAATTTATATTTTATTTTACTGAATCCCAAATACTTGTGTCTTGTGTTGTGTTTTTAGATAGTGATGTCTGGCTGAGATGTCTTTTTTTTTCTTTTAAAAACAGAAACATTTAATACTTGCCGACCAAGTTTTGACAATTAATGAATCATTATTTGTGACCACACACTATAATTAAAAGGCTAGTTGCTGGCTGTGTTCACCACCTACCTATCTTATGCTTTGCCTTATCTTTTTTGTGTTATTCTTGATTTATTTATCTATTTATTTTTTATGTTGTTATCAGGTCGATGGTGCTCTAAGAAATCTGGATCAATTCTTCCGATCCTTCATTTTCAAACCTCAAATTGTGAGACTTCTTTTATATTTAATTTTTTTAGATTAACGAGGACGTCTGGACAAGCTTGCGCACACATCGATTAATCTCACTATCCTTATAGTTAATGATTATATAAGCTTGTAATAGCCATCATATTAGCAATTATAAAGCTCAAACACGAAATCACAATGAAAATAAATCTCTTAATCTCAAGCTTTTTATCACTGTATTTTATATTCTTACTACATCGTCACAGTGAGGTTGTCGTCTGGAACAATGAAAGGATCAGTCCCGATGGGTATTTGTCCTCGAGAAAGCTCTTCCTAATGGAGTACGTGATGGTAATAGAGCATCCAAGGCCGAGAACCATATTTAAATATTAAAGGCAAATTGATTCCTGGAGATTACCCAGATATAATATAGCATTTACTAATTTCATGCTGCCCTTTTACCCGAGTTTCATTCATTGATGAGCATGGCAAGAAATGTGGATCATAGAAATTATCTTCTTATTTTTTATTATCATATTATCTTTCCTCGACGTGGACCCGATCTAGATAAATCGAGTGTGCATGGATCTTAGAGAAAAAAGAAAAAAAGATCGGGAGAGAAAGACAGGTCCATCTTACATGTTGCGTGATTTATATATTTGTTTCTTCATAGGAAATTAAATATAGACCAAAGACCATGTATTATACGGTAGAGATTAGTAGAAATTAAATTTTACGTCAACAAGGAATCATGGCGGGAGTTCTATTTAATGCAAGCTTTACGTTGATGCAATTTTAAATTGAAATGATGCCAAACGTATAATAGAAGCAAGCGATGAACGAAGACGATGGCCATGTATTTTCATTAAAAAGTAAACCTTTTCTTGGATCAACTTGCTTCAATTGAGATTTTAATACGATTTTCAATCCAAGAATTGATTCAACATGGATCTCAAATTTTGATGTCTGAGACATTATAAAATTAAAAAAAATCGACAAGCTTGATTCATGTTTTAAGCTATTTTTTTAATTATTACTAGTGGTAGTTCTAACTGAAATGTATTAATTCTGAAAATAATCTAAGAACATCAAAAACAATATTAATTCCAACTAAAAAAATAGTTTTTTTTATATTTTCAATTATTTGAATGTGTTAGTATTAAAAATAATATAAAAAAATATTTTTATATATTTTTAAATTAAAACATTTTAAAACACAATGTCTAACAACTCACAAACAAGCAAAATATAACAATAGTCAATTTTTATATTGCCTTTTATTTTGAGAATCATATATAAAGAATTATGTTTCAAGACTTGTAATTCGATGCTTATTAAAAACTATTTCCATTCTAAAAAGGCAAAAACAAACTCTAATATTAAAAAATAATATGGTATGAAACTATAGATTTTAATACATCATTAAATATGTTAGCCTTTTTTTGTCATGGCCTGTTGCACTATTTTAAGGTCACATCGCGTATCATTAATTATAAATTCATCACAAATCACGACATCTCTCCCTCTTCCATCTTCGCTATTTATTTTTAATTTTTTTTTTTTTTTAAAAAAAAAGGCATGCTGTGTGGATTGCTTACCTGGCGTGAAATAGATCGCCTGCTCATCATTCCCTGTCTTCTGCTCACCACTGGATACGCTCTCCTCTCCCTCTTGTCACTGTCCTTTCTCTTTCCCGTTAACCCCGTTACTTCCTTATTCACCACTAACCTTTCTATTTTTGGGAATATTCACGGTATCCTCCTAACGTCATCACCTTCTTCATTATTTGCTTAGCTGGATGCCACTGTGGGCTACCTCCTTATGCAGCCAGCTGGCACTCCACTCCCTACTGCACGTGGCCAGCTACTCCTGTCTAGCATTGTACTGCACCCTAATTTACAAGGACGTCGCACGAATAGTATGTATTTACAACAATGCCATTTTACCCCTTCCTCGAGCCTATCGAAGGCCCCATTCGGTGCTTTTAAGTTTTAACGCATCGAAGATTTTCCGTAATTAACAGGCTACCGAGGGTAATTAAGTCAAGTAACAAATATTCAGATGGCGAGCTTCTTTTATTGCCCGGGTTGCGTCTGGTTTTGCTGTAAAACCCGTGTTTGGATAAAATCGGTTTTCTTTAAAAGGAAAACAAAATGTTTTTGTTTTACTAGTTTTCTATATGAGATAATTGTTTTGAAAATGCAAATTAAATTTTTATATTTAAGAAAATAAATTATAAAATAACTTTTAGTGTTTGGATGTATCTGAAAAAATAAATTGAAAAATCACTTATTGATATTTTAATTTTTTTCAAGCTTATCTAACATATATAGAATATTAAATATAATTATCTTATCACATATAAGAAAAATATATATTATATAATATATTTATATATTTTTTATTTTATAAAATATAACTAAACATGTAATAAAAATATTTAAAATATAATATTATATTCATATAACATTGAAAATATCATGTTTTCTTTATGGTATCATAATTAAAAAAAAGTTGTATTTTTATTTTATTTTTCAATAAAAAGAGAGTAAGATATATTTTGTTTAATAAAAAAATCTATGGAATTTTAAGATAAGAACTTTTTTAATTTTAAATTGAGAAAAGATACCTTGCTTTCAAGGAAAGGTTAAATTGTTTATTATAAACTCGCTATAATAATATTTTTTGCTTTTATTTTATTTAAATTACTTTATTATTGTTTTTATATTTTTGATATAATAGTATTAAAAATATTTTTTTTAAAAATAAAAATATATTATTTTAATATATTTTCAAATGAAAAATACTTTAAAAAACAACTCTACTACAATATTAAATGGGCTCTTAAATTCTATTCATAAATGTGGTAGAAGTTGTTTTTCAAATTGATTTTTACTTGAAAACACACTCAAATGATATTTTTATTTTATTTTTGATATTAGCACATCAAAATAATAAAAAAATTAAAAAAAAACATTTCTAAAAGAGGCTGGTCAATCCACACAAACAAACGTGTTCTAAAGTATTTGGTATTGTGGTATATTTTGAGAATGTGATTTTAAAATATATAGGTTTAAAAAAACACTTCTAATTATGTTTTAGAAAATATATGTTTGATTAAAATTGCTATTAAAATAAATAGAAAAAAACATTTTTTTATAAATAAAAAACATATTATTTTATCTCACACAAGATTAAGTTTTAAAATATAATTATATATGAATCCAAATAAAATAAATATAATCTATTTAGCTATTGACTTTGCTTTAAGATAAGATGAGATTAAAAAAAAACAGAAACCATCGTGGTACCAAATAGTCATGATCTGGCTTTCTGTCTTTGCGTAAGGAGTTGAAAAATACTAGAAGAAAACACATGAATCCAGGATAAATAGAAACTCTAGCGTAGATCTATTCAGACGATTTACAAGCGTGGGTCCCATTATAAATCGGCCATGTGTCCTATTTATGATGGGATTGCCTCGAATCCGACGGTCCACATATTCTGTTTGTTTTGAGTTTGATGCCATGGTGCCTTGTGGTGGTCGTATATTCAACGTGGGGTCAATAACACAGTTGTTTTGCTGGGGGATAGATGAGAGATTCATTGCTATTGAAGGAGCGCACAAATACAGTATTAATTGCTTAAAATTAAGGGATTGAGTCTAACATGAGCCCCAAGGCACAAGAGGCGTAACCTGCGCATTTCTCCACCAACAGACCACTCTTTAAGGGAATGTTGAGGTAAAAAACAAATTGTTTTTATTTTTCAGATTTTTTTCACTAGCCACGCGCCATATTGGCACGTTCATTGGACGAGCGCAATAATTCTGGTATCGCCAAACAGCCAGGGGCTGCGTTTAGAATGGTGTTTCTTTAAATTTTATTTTTTTATTTAAATTTAACCTGTTTTTAAATTGCTTTAATATGTTGATATAAAAATATTATTTTGATGTGTTTGAGTTAGAATGATTTTTTATTTAAATCTTATATTATTTATTTAAATTAAGTTTTTTAATATTGTTTTAATGTATTGATATAGAAAATAAAAATATAGAAAATAAAAATCCGACAACATTTTCAAATACACCCACAAAGTTTTCTTATTTGCCTTGATTCCCACTTAGTTTGTTTTTTTATTAGAAAAAACACAGAAAATCTCAACTGATTTTTGTTTCTCCTTTTCTATTATTGTGAACTACAAAGGTATAGAGCAATTAAGTTTAAATTAAAAAAACAAGTGGATTTTTAAGATAGTTCTAAGAGTTTGGGTTAGTATGTTAAGACAACTAGGATGGATTGAAGCATGAAACTTTCATAATGTATCATGTTGTATGTTGATGATGCTTTCATTATTGGAGTGCAAGGTAATTAACAAAACAAATATAGGATATGGGTTTGCATAATTAAATATAGTTTATTATGTATCACAATGAAATTACTATTTTTCTCCTGGATAGAAAAATAAAAGCCTTGATGGTGGGATAATTTGGTCTTTTCAATAACTCATTAGTCATTAAAATATTATTCAAAGTTATCTTAGTCTTTCCAAAAATTAATTACATAGTAAAATGTTATATTTACCTCAAGGTTAATAAAATCTAGAATAGTTGATCGACAATTATCTTGTCTTTTCAAGAATTTTTAAAAATATTAAATTTATTTATTTATCCTTATTGTAAAAAAAAAATTGGAATTGTTGTCCATTTTTTTTTGTTTTTACTTCTTATAATACAATAAAAATACATTTTTATCTTTAGAAAAAACATTAAAAAAAAGGCATAAATCGAGGGTCATTTTAATCCTTTCACATATTGTTTTTTTTTGTAATTTTCAAGAATCATGAAGGGGGCTATGTTGTTCTTAAGTTGGCGTTTGTGTCTTATAAAAGGATGTGTACAATGTTATTTGATGGTCAAACCTGTTATTTTATTGTTTCTTTGAAAGTATCATTGTATTATCTTCCTGTTGATATGGTCATTTTTATTCTTTCTTGTTCTCTCTTTTAGAGAAAATACACGTCTATTTTTTTTCTTTTGTTTTTAACAATTTTAATTATTATATTTTTATTCTTTATTTTCAATTTTTGGCCCTTTTATAAAAAAACAAAATCATGTTGTTAATTTAGTCATTTAATTATAATTTTTTATGTATTATTTTTTAACAAAAATAAATCTAAACTTTGGATATGTGAGGAAAAGTCAAAACAAAAAGAAAAAAGCACTAAAAAAGGTCATGGAGAGTGTAAAATCTAAAAAATCAAGTTTTTTATATGGTATATTTTAAAAACTAAAACGTTGAAGAATTAATTCTTACCATTATCAACAACCAATTAGTCACCATAAATTAAAAATTACATCTAGAAAAATCTAGAGTTTTTTAAAGTGAAAAAACCAATGATTTTTTTAAGATTAATTTCTCATCCATTAATAATTTATTTATGTTAAACAAATTTTCATCACAAGCTACTTGATAAGAATTTTTATAGATGAGTTAAACATTGAGCTAAAGGTAAATGTTCAAGTTTGAGTGCTGGAAGTTTTTGATACATCATGTAATACAAACTTCTTCTTTCACATTCATAATTTTTTTTTGTTTTTTTTGGGATCTGAGAAAACTTCAATTTTCTTTTAGTATTTTTTACAAGTTCGAGTTAAGAAAATAAAATCTTGGTTATTCCAGTCTTTTATACTTGAAACCTGCAAGATAAATTTTAAGTTCTTTATCATCACGTTAGGACTTGAAAAATATAATTTTTACTGTAAGTTTTTAATTTTCTGGTTTTAATTGTAGCCTCTACATGAGATTTCGTTTTGCAATACATGATACATGGATGGATATTTATTATATTTACGATGTTTCTGTAAATAATGGATTCAGAGCACAGCCATGGAAGTCAAAGCGCGTCTCAATTTCCAAGTGAAGTGGGTGGACTAATCATCTCTTCCATTCAAGTAAATCCACATTAAAAGGGATTTATGGGGTGAAAGATCTTGCGTGAAAGAAATAAGAACAGCCAAGCAAGGAGACGATATATAATATATATATATATATATACATATATATTTTATATATAAAAAAAGAAAACACCTACTGCATAAGAAAGAGAGAGAAAAGGATTCTCTTTTACTAGTTAGAGAGAGGAGGAGGAGGAGGAAAGGGATTTAGAGGCCAGAGTCAGAGAGGAGAAGAAGGGCACGGCGAGCCAACAACAACGAGTGATGAAAACTGTCTCGTGAGGTAGCAGGTGAGAGGCGAAACGACAAAGTATAAGAAAAGGAAAGCTCTCTCCTCTCATCTCCTCTCCTCTCTCTCTCTCCCTGCAAGAACCAAACAGGCAGCACCTCTCTCTAAAATCTCGCATTCATTCTTTGCTTCTTCCTTTTATATATCACGAGATCTCCCCATCTCTTTCTTTCTTTTCTTTCCTTTTCCTCCCATGTCTTCTTCAAAGACAGCATTTTTCAGCTCGCGTTCCTTTCCTTGTTTTCCAACACCATTCTCCATTCGCTCACATTTCTAACATCATCGCAAACCCAGTTACATACACAGACAACTCCATTTAAGAAAGGAAAAACAAACTACTACTTTCGTTTTGGTTCTAGTTAAAGGAATTACTGTATAAAAATATGTCACAATCAGCGAAGCCCTCCGTTGGAGGAGATTTGGACCTCAACTCGCTAACTGATCAACTCCGTGACTCACTCTCTTCACTTGAAGCCAACAAGCCTGATTTTCGTGAACTCGATCTGGGTTCTCCCGTTTCACCTCTCCGAACTCGAGGTGGACTCACCGCCACAACCACCGCCACAACCACCACCTCCAGCTCTAGCTCATCCGGATCCGCATCTGGTGCCCAAAACCCACTTCACAAACCCAACAATAACAACCACTCGGGAGAGTTATCGAACTCGAGTGAAAGCAGCCCCACGACTAGCGCCAAAAAGGGTCAACCGGGTCATTCTAGATCCGACTCTTTAACTTACTCTGCTCAAACTGGCAGCCAGAGTGCTGTAAACTCTCCGGTAACTGCTAATGTGTTACCTACCGGTAACATTTGTCCGTCGGGCAGGATCTTGAAGACAGGCATGGGAATGGTGAATCGGAATGCGAAACCGGATGTTTTAGGATCCGGGACCGCGAATTATGGTCACGGGAGCATAATGCGGGGCGGGGGGAGCGCAAAATGTGCTAACTTGGATGTTGTTAATTCAGCAAGTAGGAATGCTTGGGGTGTGCGTGGAGGGAGTGTGGATCCGGAGGAGCTGAAGAAGGCTGGAAATGAGATGTATAAAAAAGGGTGTTTTGGGGAGGCGTTGGGATTGTATGACAAGGCTATTGCTTCGGCGCCAGGGAATGCTGCTTACAGGAGTAATAGGGCGGCTGCATTGATGGGATTGGGAAGAGTTGTGGAGGCCGTGAAAGAGTGTGAGGAGGCTGTTCGGTTGGATCCTAATTATTGGAGAGCACATCAGAGGTTGGGGGCTTTGTTAATTAGGTGAGTTTGTTGATGGGGCTTGATTTTAGCTTTTCATAGGGTGTTTTCTGTGGCGGGGTTTTGCTTTTTTGGAGGATTTTGTGAATTTTAGCAGCGATTTAATCTGCATTGCTGGGGTACTTGTTTGTTTGTCATTAGATTTCTGAAATGAAGTTCAAAGTTTTGTTCTTTCTTGTTGATTTGGACAATTCGAATTATTTTAGAGAGTTTGATGAACCATGACAACAACGACACCTTAAATCTAGATTGATTGGGTTCTTAGTTGTGGTGATGGAGTTTTCATCTTTATGTATCATTTAGTTTATGATTGCTGATTTTGTGAGCATTTAGTAGGTGAATGTGATGTTTTGATATGTATTGATTAGGATGTGGTAGGTTGGTGATGTGTGGAGAAATTCATTCTTAGATGCTTGGTGATTGCATTACAGCCTCTAAATGTTTTGAGAACTAAATGAGTTGTGGTGGATTGTAGTAAGCTTTCTAATTTCAAATGTGTTAATCCACATGATGAGAATAGGCTGATTTATTTGTTTGCATTTGTGTTTAATGTTTGTTATGGCCATTGACACAATTTTTGTGCTGTTTGTTGCTCCTTGGATTTAAGATGCTTTAATTTTGTCTTAACATGCTATTGATCCTGCTGTATTTGCTGGTGCTAGTGTGGGTGGATGCACCTAATCATGCTATTATTTTTCTAAGAGTGTTGGGTTATGTTTTTTTTTCTGTATCGATGACCTCGAAACATAGCTGTGGTTGATTTGGCTTCTAGCTTGCTGCTTATCTGAACAGTTTACACCATTCTATCGATCCTTAATTTTCTTGCACTCTTCTAACTAAGTAGTCTTGAGATGCTTAAACCATTTGAATCATCCTAGAGCCAATAATACTTCCTTTGGAATTATTTCCATGGATGCTCTGCTGCTCTGTCATGAACCATTTGTAATAAATTCAATCCATCTATTTTGGACATGTGCTTGTTTGTTTTGTTTAGTATTTTTTTGTATTCATGTTTTTTACTGTGTTCTATAATTTTAACGGAGCTCTAACTTTCTATTTATTTCCCCAACAGTTTGCTGCAAATAGTTTGATTTTTTATGCTGGGACAACAAGCATTGAACTTGATTTCATTGCAGGCTAGGACAGGTTGGGAGTGCTAATAAGCACCTATGCTTCCCAGGGACAGCATCCAGATCCTGCCGAGCTGCATAAGTTGCAATTAGTAGAGAAACATCTTAACAAATGTTCAGATGCCCGGAGGGTTAATGATTGGAAAGGTGCATTAAGGGAAGCTGATGCTGCTATTGCTGCTGGTGCTGATTATTGCCCCCAGGTAAAATGGAAATCTGCACTTTTGCTGTGTATAAATTGGCAAAATTGATATGGAGAGTAAATTAACGAATGTCTGAACTGGTTCAAATTGAATTTACAGCTCTTTATGTGTAGAACTGAAGCTCTTTTGAAGCTCCACCAACTTGAAGATGCTCAATATTGCTTATCAAAAGTTCCAAAATTAGAATCGTATGCCAGCTACTCACAGACTAGATTTTTTGGGATGCTTTCTGAAGCTTACCTTTTCTTGGTTCAAGCACAGATTGAGATGGCTCTAGGAAGGTGAGTTCAGAATTTCAAACCACTGCAAGATATTAGGTAACATACAATTATGGAGAGCTTGAGAATGGATGATGGATGCCTTGCAGGTTTGAGAATGCAGTTGCAGCTGCTGAGAAAGCTGGACAGATTGATCCACGAAATGTTGAAGTAGCAGTGCTGCTTAAAAATGTGCGACTAGTAGCCAGAGCTCGGAACCGTGGCAATGATCTCTTCAAATCAGAAAGGTTCACTGAAGCCTGCTCAGCATATGGGGAAGGCCTTAGGCTTGATCCTTCAAACTCTATTCTTTTTTGCAACAGAGCAGCATGTTGGTTTAAGCGTGGACTGTGGGAGAGATCCATCGATGACTGCAATCAAGCTTTAAATATCCAACCTAACTACACAAAAGCGCTTCTTAGAAGAGCTGCCTCAAACAGCAAGGTAAAATCTCCTCAAAAGACTTGGCTTTTATGTATAATTTACTCCTTTTTGTAAACTCCAAATTGATGTGCTTTTGTAAACTGCAGTTAGAAAGGTGGGCTGATGCTGTGAGAGATTATGAGGTTTTGAGGAGGGAACTTCCAGATGACAATGGAGTTGCTGAATCTCTATTTCATGCTCAAGTCGCATTGAAGAAATCTCGTGGAGAAGAGGTGTATAATATGAAGTTTGGCGGTGAAGTAGAGGAAGTGTTGGGGCTTGAACAGTTTAGAGCTGCAGTATCATTACCAGGCAAGCCTTACCTTCTACATACTGAAAAGTCTTTTTTTCTTTGCCTGCTTCTTTATCTTCCATCTCTAGAGTTCCAAAATTCTAATGGAAATTGAATGTGCAATACAGGTGTTTCAGTGGTTCATTTCAAATCCTCCTCTAATTTTCACTGCAAGCAAATATCTCCATTTGTGGATACATTATGTGTTCGGTATCCATCCCTAAACTTTATCAAGGTAAATTACTAGCTCAACAATCCCAGTTGTACTAAGCTTTGGGACAGTTCCTGACCTTAACCTGGTTTCAGAAATGAAATAGACAAGGAGTTTTAATTTGCATGCATCTGCTTCGTGTTTTTGTTGAAGGTGGATGTAGAGGAGAATCCAGCAATTGCAAATGCCGAGAATGTGAGGATCGTTCCAACATTCAAGATATACAAAAATGGTAACCGAGTGAAGGAGATTGTCTGCCCAAGTCATGATATGTTGGAGCATTCGGTGAGGCATTACAGCTTTTAGAACTCATGATTGTACTTGTACTATTACTATCCCAATTTTTTACAGTTACTTGCGACGCAAGCCCCCTGTTAGATGGGACCTCCTCGTTGCCCTTCCTGTCTCTTTCTCCCATCATAAAGGACTGCCAGATACCTATGACATAAACCTTCCAGTCAGTCTCCTTCTCCCCCATATAAGGACTACCAGATACCTATGACATAAATCAGAGCTACATAATAATCCTATTAGCGGCCAATGCCAGAAGGAACCCAGAGAGATAGCTTAGTTCACCTTTTGCAGTTTTAATTTATTCATTCATTCCTCTTTGCTCTGCGATTCCATGCTCCCTTCCAGTCTCTCTTTCTTGTTATTCTTTTTCTTCATCTTCTTATCACTTTTTTGTTCTCTTGTAGACCAGCCTGTTCTTGTACCCCCCATTTCCATTCAGATGAAAAGGAGGAGAAAAAAAAAAGAGAGAGAATGAGAGAAATGTGTACAATTGATTAAGTTGTCTCCTTTATCATGAGGGGTGGGTGGGGCTGGTAGAACAGGATCTTGTACATTTTATGTGATATATACAGAAACACTGGGAGCCATGAGGGAGATTGGATGCCTGGTGGGTACTCATTGGGTTAGTGAAAGAAGGATGAACATGTATTGTTACTTTTTCCAGCCATTTTATCAATCAATAAATTTTTCTCCCATTTTTTCCCTTCACCCTCAACATCTCATTTTCTCATGCTTATACATTTGCATCTGCTGCTCATTTAGGGCATTTGAGTAATATCTTTGATACTAGACGACATCTTCACAAGTCATTTGATGTTGCCCTAATTCGGGGGCATGTATTTGCCGAGAGGAGTCCCCTCTTAACAGGGTTTTTTAGCCATCCACATGAAAAAAGCCATTCAAGTTACTGCCAAGCTATCCATGAACACATTCCTCCACCACCTGTTACCCCCCCAACAAAAAAGTCCAAAAAGTGCAAGTGGGGTCGGTGCCAGCTCACGTCTTCAGTCCATGTGGTGACGGCACGCGCCGTCGCTGTTGGATACTTGGACCCTGGTCAGCTTGTGGTCACGTGTATGTGTCCTGTGTCTTCTTAATTGCTTAAAAGAAGATTAAAATGAAAGCGTTGTGGGGCTTTAACGGGAAAACGCAGTAGAATACCTGGTGCTGATAAAGAAAGATGATGTAATTGAGGTGGTGACGGGTTAGTGGAACAAAACGCTTGATTAGTAGAGGACAACTCAGAAAAAGCAGTCATTAATCAGGACCCTAAATGGTTGTCATCCACGTACTGCTGCCGCTACTCCCAATAGTAATACGCTAGCAAGATCCAAACGTACATACTGTTGTCAGATTCTTTGTCCAGATATTGCCATGTTGCGTGATTATCATCTTTTTCTTCCCTCCAATCCAATAAGTTGTCAATTCCTCTATTCTGTATCGTGTTTTGTTTCTGTTCAGGGTTCTGAATTGTAACTTCAAATATCAATTAATTTCGAATATAAAGATGATTAAATATAACTTATGCCATATATATATATATATATATAATATCAAGTATCTACAAACAATAAATAAAATATCAGAAAAGTTAAATGTTTTAATAAAAATTCAAGTCTCATCCTTATCTTTATCATAGAAATAAAAATCTTCATCTTGTGGTTGTGTTGAGAAAATTATCACTCATACATCCTGTCATTTCCCTTAAGTTCATCATCACTTGGATCTTTTCATCCTTTAAAATCAAAATAAACAAAGATACGTGAATAGTTTCTTACCTTAAATCTTCTCTATCAAGAAAGATAGTTGCTCAACTTAAATCTTCTCTATCAAGAAGGTGGCAAAGTTCTTTATAAATCTGTTCATTTTAGAATTTAGCTTTAGGCTGGGCTTCTTTACTCTACCCTCTAGATTATAAAATAATGCTCTAGTTTTGTCAAGTTTGTGTTCAAAATGAAACAGACGAAGTAAACCTTGATCATCTCAACTGGAAATCAGACGAGAGATGCAATTTATTTTACTGGCTAGCAATCTTGACATGAACAAAACAGAGTAGACAACCTATTTATCATTCCACTCAAACTCCAGGGATGGTAACGAAGCCAGCAAAATTATCATCGTAAATGATTCATAAGCGAATTGTTTTTCCAAGAAACGTCGGCGTGATTAAAAACAGGAGAGAAAGAAAAGGGTGGAGACAGTACAGAGGAGAAAGGTGGAGGCAGTACGTAAAGCTAATAGAGTGGCAGCCCCTTTATCAATTTATTAGCCACAAGCACCGACATTAATTCTACAGTGAAGTGGGGCAGACGCGGTAAAAGCCAAGCGCGTGGGCTAACTCAGGCTTAAGGAAATAGAAAAAGTTGAAAAAAAGAAAAAAAAAGGAGAGAAAATGGAAAGCGAAAATGAAATGGGGAAGAGCATCCTAGGGTTCTACCGTACTGAGTAGTGGTGCGGACGGGTGGAGGAAGTGGACACGCCACGGTTAGGACTCCCCTCTGTTTTCGCCTGTCTGAACGGAATACGAGAAGTAGACTTTGTCAAATTCCGGCAGGCATGTCCTCAAGATAAACATGCAAGTAATCAAGGCTATACCTATTTGATAGACGTCCAGGCAAAAGCAACGCATTTTATATATTACTTATAATAATATAAAAGGCATGGCTAAATTACTGTAGTGTTTTGCGCATATAGACACAAATCACTGTGGATTCAAACAGTAAAATTACTATTTTACCCTCAGACCGAAAAAATTTAATCCCCAAAAAATTTAATCCCCAGGGATGAGGGTTATTTTAGACATTTTCAGTGAACATGCATGGTCTTTCCGATTTCTTTGCACAATACAAATGTTTTATTCTTGGGTGCTGAGAAAAGGACGCGGAACAGTGAGGAGTGTTTTCGGTTTTCACCGATTCATGCATACTAAAAAACTACGAAAATAACCCCTAAAAAAGACAAAAAAGAAGCCTGGAGCCGGGGGTAGTGTGGTACTTTCACCCTCAGGTTTTTCGTAGTTATCGCTGGGTCCAGGGGTCTAGAAATAATTTATCATTTTATTATTATTTCCTTTTTCTAAAACACTCCAGACATGTTGTACGGACGCATCGACAATGATTCATGCGCACATGCCATTCAGGAGGTGCGTGCAGAGTATTTAGACGGTAGAAACAACCTTTCCGCCCACTTCACAAGAGTTCCACACAAATTTATTATTTTTTCTAAATTTATATTATAATAAAAAAAATCTCACATAATTAATATTTTATCGCAATGAAAAAAATATAATTTTGACTGCGATGATGAGACACTGGTACGTATTATCTATAATATATTCAAAGGCGCAGGAGAGGAATTCAAGAAGAAGAAAGAAGAGAATGGAGATAAAACGAGTCGAGTTAAAGAAGATTGAGAATGATGGAAGCAGGCGTCGCTACTTTCTCTGAAAGAACAAGGAGTAGTCTTTTCCAAGAAAGCCCAGAGAATTGTCCTCTTCGACTGCTGCCAAATCGATCTCTGTTCTTGTTCTCTCCCCACAAGACACTCCTCACAACTCCGTGAATGAAGAAAGTACTTGTGGTTGTTTGGCGGGGATGGTTGATGCGTGGTGGGGAATTTGTGAACCGGCGGAGGCCAAAATTTATTTTTATTTTTATTTTTTTATTTTTTTTCAGGCTAAAAATCTAATTTATTGAAGAGGGGTTTGAAAATTCCCCTTGTTTCGATAAATAATCTAATCCAAGAAGTCATTTGAGAAGGAGTTCTTCTGAATGTGAAAGAAAAAAATTAAGGATTTTCAGTCAACATCATCCTTTGGACACATGCCAGAAGGGTTTTACTGGTGACTGCATGGACTAGGTTGCAAGGGAGAATGACGGTCTTTAGCTTGATCTATCTATAAGAGATGGAAAATGGAAAACCTTGGTAGAATTTTTACTATCTAATGTGGATTTATGAGATTTTAAATGAACTTAACAAAAGACTTCTTAATTCGTTGCCTTCACATTGCATAAATAAATAGGGTTGATGTATGTTTTCAACCGATTCAATTTTCACCAGGTTGAAATTGACAAAATTTGTTTTTAAGCTGAATTACTCGATCACTTGAGCATACCATGAGCTGTTGACTATTAATCGTTCGTGATAAACACCTGAGGATTTTGTATAAATTGTTTGACCAAATGATATGGTTATTTGAACCGGTTAACCGTTTTTAGATGTTATAGACATTCCAAAGGCTATAAACAATAGTTTTTTTTTAAAACATATATACAGTCCTTAATGTAAAACAAATTGAAGATTCTAAATGCACATGATATATAAGCTATTATAAAAGATAAACTTTCTAGAAATCATCAATTCTAAAGTACTTTTAAGTTGTTCTAAATTAAATTTTCATATTCTAGCCAAAAATATAAAATCTCACACTCATTACACTTACACATCTTCGATTATCCTAAGTATTATTGAGCGAGTTATAGAGATTATAATTTTCAACTGTATAATATACTTTTTGAGAAAATATATCTTATTGTAATCATAATTGTAAAGCACTGGAAAGTTTGGATAAACTCTTAACAATTAGTAAGGTATTGTCACAACATTTCTTGAAGAGATGACATCTTCAAGTGGTGAAATTGCTTTGGTGTGGATTCATCAAGGTACTGTATCTTTTATTTGGATTAGTAAAAAAAATACAATATTTAAATATAATTAGTACTTAAGATGTAAATATAGGTTTGCTAAACCATATTAAAAATTGAGTTTTAATCACTTTTACCTTATCTCTTTATTTTAAACATTTTAATTATATTAATGATTATGGTGCTATATGTGATTCGTGTGATTACTTTAATTGTTTTATTTTATTTAGTGGAACACCTAATTACCCTTCCTTTTTAGGTGATCTTATCGTCTTAATCCTAGAATAACACCAAGTAGGCCCCAAGGTAAGGGAAAGCCAACAAGAAACAACAATTTAAACAATAAATAAAGAAAAAGGTCATTTCAAGAATAAAAAAAAAAAATGACTAAAAAGATGTTTTGGCTATGGTAATAAGGGTCATTTTGCTCGTGATTACAAGTAAAAAATAGTCAAGATTTGTTTGCACTTGCGAGCTCAATAAATGTTTTTAGTTTTGTTTTATTGAATGAATCTCATCCTTTATAAGTCCCAGATTTAAGAGTTATAGACCATATAACGAAGGATGCAAGTGCTTTCATAGAATATCTCAGACTCTTATATGAAGCATACAGGGTATATTTGGGATATAATTCCAAAGTAAAGGTAAAAAAAAATTAACATATGCAAATTAGTCATGCATGATGGTCAAATTTTATTCTTACATGATGTTTCATATGCTCTAAAAAGATGTTAGAATTTATTTTCTTGGTCTTACTTAAGCTTGGGCTCAATATATATTTTCATGAAAATAAATTGTCTTCGAAGACAAATTTATATGGTGATAGATATTTCTTAAATATCTTTATTGTATTGGATGTTGATTATAATATTACTAATGTAAGTTTTTCCTTCTTTACATACTCTAACAATTAGAAATTATAGGAAGGATGAGAATGCATGACATGCTAAACTAGGTCATATAATTATTGAAAATTATTCACATGGTAAATTTGTTTACTTCGAGTATTGTCTAGCTAGAAAAACTATAAGTAAACCATTTATAAAAGGTGTAGCAGCCTAATTTTCATTGCAATTTATTCATTTTGACATTTGTGGTCCAATGACTGTGAGGACAAGGAATGAGACAATTTACTTCATCAAATTAATAGATGATTTCAATTGGTATGATTGTCTTTTTGATATCTCATAAATTGAAAAATCCAAGTTGCTCCATAATATATATATATATATATATTTAGTTGAGAATCAATTAGATAATAAATAAAAACATTAAAAAACCAATCAAGAACGTGAATATTTATCTAATCAATACAGAGATTTATATGATGAAAATAAAATAGAATGACAGTTGCAGAAAGAAGAAATAAAACTCTTCCTGAAATGGTTAGGTCAATGATGATACAAACATATTTTCCAATCACATATTAAAATCATGCATCATTAACTTATATATTTAAACATAACTATTCCATGAGTTATATACAAAACACAAACCTAACTTAAGTGTTTTAAAACTTTAGGGTTCTGCTCATGATTCTTCCCATGAACATGGAAAATTAGGTCCTAACAGGAATAAATGTACCTTTATAAAATATTTTGAATAGTTAAAAAGGACATGTATTGGGGTGATGAACAGGAAACTGACAATGCAACTACATTTGAGTCATGAGGTGTAATATTTTTAGATAATGATTTTACTAAATAGAAAGAGATAGGTCAGGACTTGTCTTTGTATGAAACCTAGGCCCAAATTGCTTATGCTGTACAAACTCTATTGCATTCATTTCCAAGTGGGAGAAATTTGAGAGACAAGAAATTTGTTTATTAAAATTGATTTGTCAATGTATCAATCTCAGCTGCTACTAACAGGTCATAAAATCATTTCTCATCATCATTATGATGAACTTGAAAGGTAAGCTTTTATGGTTTATTACATAAGATTTCAAGCTTTTCATCTATTTTTTCTTAACAATGCAAGAGCCAAATTTGGATGGTCTGGTTTTTCTTAGTTTCAATGAAATTCTAACAATTCATCAAAAACTTGGAAAATTTAAGGTCAAGGTTGTAGAAGGATGAAGCATAAAGCTGAAACCCCAATGAAATACATTGCTCAACAATTTCATACACACTTGGTTTTCACTTTGATAAAAACGAGGACATGACATAAACATAATTGGAAATTTCACTAACAAGATAAGATAATCGCATCAAGACGATTAATAAAAGAAAAAAAAAAGAGAAGAAATAATCAAAGATGAAAGCACGGACATGAACAATATCCACGACATCAACTCCATCATCATGCACATCAATTTTCTTTAACATAACTAGCAGGGTTCAGATTCTTGAAGATATGGTAAAGTCGATCAAAATTTGCATTTGAGAGATTGAGACAGATGCAGAGCGCATGAAGATACAGATTACACATCTTACCTGATTGATCATTCAAGTTCACAAAGACATGCTTCCAGCAACAACAGAGCAATTTTAACATGCAGTATCTGGAAGCTTTGAAAAATATTAGACTGTAACTCGTTCAAACTTCATTTCTTCCAAATTTCCATTCAAATCAAAGTCAATAGCACACATCCCATATCATTGGAAGGGAAGTTTACATAATCATGCACCACTTGCGTATAAACGGGTCCACTCCTTTGCTGCAGAGTTCAATAGTAGTTTGCAACAAAATATCAGGACTAAACCAACACACCTGTTAGCGTTGTTTATTATAAAGCTTGAGGAAAGTAAATTCCAGGGAAACTGGCATGAACTTAATAATTGGAAATATCAACATTACCTGTTTCAACAGCTTCTGCCTCTTTTGTTTTCCAATGCTTTGCAATGTTCTCAGAAAGTGGATCGTCGGGGTTTGGAGCGCTAAGAAGTGCTTGGATGCTATAAAACCCAACATTAGAAAATTAAAAACTCTCATGTCTAACATATCAAATATCTCTTACAATAAAACTTATTCTCATATTTCCCTTCACAGTGGCACTTCTTCAGCGGAAATGGAGTGGGAAAAAGAAAAAAAGTAAAAGTAGGTTAAAATCTTTTAATGTTTAGTTCATCAGTCCCCAAATTGCTAGGGATCAGTTGATCAATCAACAAGACATGAGTGCTTACCACCACAAGTTTCAACATGAGGTCAATCTCAATAACAAGTTTGACAATATTAAACTGCAGCTCATAGTACCTCAAAAGTACAGTTCGTATCTGAAGAGCAGGACTCCATTTGTCTTTCAGAATGTCAAGGCATATCCTTCCGAGCTACATAAGAAACTTGCAGTGTTGGAGAAAAGAAATAACAAGCCCTAAACTTAAAACCATGAGAAGCAGGGGTCTGAGGGCCTACCTTATCGATGTTAGGGTGGTATATTTTGGTCAGAAATCGAACCTGTAACAGAGTAATAGTAATAAGAAAAACAGCAAAAAGACAAAATGCTGCAGCAAATTATGATAAACAAGTTACACTTAAGAACTCCTGGTATGAACAGACATTGCTTAAGAATGTGCAACAGGGAAAGATTGGAGACACATGCAGAGTGTCACAGCTTGCAGGTACCAAAAGAAGCAGTATATTATAACTTTTGTAAACTAGACCATGTTAAGATAAGATGGCAATACTAGGAAGTCTAAAATTGCCTGGTTTGTATGGTTCCACGTTGAATTCAAAACTACACCACTAACCAATTCAATTACATTGACCAGGTTAAGCTGCTAGTTAAATGTTTAAACTACAAGGGCTTGACTTGTTTGAAAAATTTATTGTCCACATAGGCCAGGTCACACAAGTATGAAATACATCAACTTATTTATAGATAACAATAGTTGTTCCCAGCGTATTTCCATTTTTGGGTTTCATATAGGTCAAAGCATGCATAACAGCCCAAACAAACCTCGTGTAGACATGTTTATTACAAAATCCACATGCTATTATTCAACCCCAAAAAATTAATGAGGGGTAGACCCACCTAATAAGTTCTCCCAACACTAAGCTTATTCAACCCAAATTGTTGTTTTCCAAGTTTAACCACCCTGATCCTAAATTTTGAGAGTCTATGACAAGCACTACGGAACATTGGATCTGGTGCTATAACCCCTACCATCTATTTACAAATTAAGTTAAAGAGGATAAAATAAAAGAAGGCGAGACATCCAGATAAATTAAGCACCAAATAACTAAAAGGTGCATCAAGACATTTCAAAATATAAGCAAATTCAAAATTACAAGTAAAAAGTGAAACAAAAACAAATCCACAAGACTAAGTACTACACATTCTAAGCCCTATCAAAACAACTCAATTATTTGTAACTATATAACATAAAAGCTGAGATTATTGGGAAAGCACCACAAAGGAAAAACCAACTTGATGTACCTTAGGTGCGGCCATCGGATATTCCTCGGGAAGAAATAATTCCAGCTTGAAAACCCCTCCTAAACAAAGAACACGCAAAGGAGATCAACATGACATGGAAGGAAATAAGATTTTCTTTCCAAAACATTAAACAGTTTGTAGCCCAAGCAAATAGCAAAATAAAATGAATGTCTAACTGCATTCATCCACTTTACAATCATTTCTCTCAAACTCAACCCTATACGAAGCCGAACAAAAGTTACTTAACATTAAAGGTAATTCTCAAAGACATGCATGAGGCACCTCTCATCTAACTACCATTCTGCAGTATCATTAATGGTAGCTTAACTATTCTTGGAAATTCTAAGCACTGGAAAAAAAAGATTAATCTCCTTGCTAGGAAATCCGACAATGCTTTCTTTGAATGTAACCAGAACTTTTTCTGTTTAAATAATTCCTAAACAATGTTTCAGAAACTTATGGTTAAAATGCTGAATGAAAGCAATAGCCCAGCCACTGGTTGGCATCTGAGCATACAGAGTAATGAGATTCAGGAAAAATAATCCATTGTGTGAACATTAAGTACCGAACCAAATTAGTCTGAAAAAAACAATTCAAGTCCCAATAAGCAAGAAGCAGTTGTTATTAGCCACCACCTGTCTCAATGCTGACAAGAATCTTCACATATATGGCCTCAACAGCACATCAGTAACTGCTCATAGAGTAAATTCATGTAATACACGGTATATAACAGTAAAAATGCAATGACTATTTGAAACACTGTCTCACACAAGCCATGTCACAAGGGATGCAAGTCTATCCCTCTTACTATGATATACTGTGGATTTACACACCACATGATGATGTACTTGGAGATCTCCAGCTCCCAAGGCCTTGCTTACATTGTAATCCAACAGCATGCCACACAATTTACATCCACAAAATCAGAAACAACAATGAAGCAAGTTACGCTCACAAATAACTGTATCTACTGTATATTACATCAAGATATATATAAGAGAAATCAAATGGCCAAACCTTTAGCTAGCAATAGATTGAACTGATATGTAATCAATGACTAGAACCTAAAAACTAATTGAATTTTCTGACAGAATATCTGCCACATTTCCATGAACTTACAATATGCAGTAGGAAATTTGTTTCAAGTCAACTATGAACTTTCATTATCACTAAGTACAAGCATTATTATATGCACAAAGGGAAACATGGAAGAAGACATGATAAGTTCCCGTTTCTAGTGCAGTTTCTTAATCAAGCACTGTTATCCATTCAAATTGCTGGATCTTGTTTACTTTACTTATACTGCAAATACTAAGTAGAAAAGAATACGCAATGATAAGGGACAATATGATTACGAAATCCCAATTTCACACACAGAAATTATCAACAATGTCTTGAAGAGCAAAGAGTTCAAGCATTCATAACCCAACTTGCTGGGGTTGGACCATACAGCCACATAGTTTAAGACGATTAGCAGCACTGAATTCCACATGAAGAGCTATTGGATTAACAAAATACAGCTGGATGAGACTTAAAGCACCAAATGCCGAAAGAAACACGACAGAGTTTAGGCACTATAGTGATAATTCTATTAATTTCAACCGATATTACAATTTTCTCTTCAACATGGAAATTCAATTCAAAGCTAAAACATAAAAGAGGAAAAAACTGAAAGCATGATAATCAAGAGAAAATCATAGTTTTGAATAATCATTTCCACAGTATTAAAAAAAAATACCTTCGTAAGGCGATTGCGTTGGGCCAAGAATCATGACATTAAAATATCGCATATTATCCTCAGACGGGGAAGCACTAATTCCAGGAGCTGCCGGTGGTATCAATAAATCACAAATATTAACAAACGATGACTAGCAGAATAAAATAATAATAATAATAATAATTCTCAAAGTTTCGCACAAAAAAATCACAACTCCAAAACCAAAATTTATTGTTGAGTTAAACAAGAAAAAGAAAAAAAGGAGTCAACTTCTCACCTGGTTCACTGAGGAGACGTTGAGTTTCCTGAGAGATCACAATTGAAAAAAACGAAATATAAATGAAATCTTTGTAAACGAGAATCAAATAGAGATACAAGTGAAAATTAGTGAGAGCGCACTACATTTTTCCTTAAAAACGGAAACCAAACACAGAGACAGAGAGAGCGATGGATCGGAGGACGAACCTTGATGATTCTACGAGGCAGATTACTGTTGGCCATTTTGTTGTGGAGGTCGATTGCAAACGACGCTACTCTTTTTCAAGGGTTTTCTTAGAGAGAGAAAGAGTTTTTCTGTTCTGTTCTATTCTTTTAAGTTTTAACTGATCCTCACACTAAGCACGAAATGTGTATATATATATATATATATGGGCCTGTTTACCTGCTGTCGCTGCTTTTTTTAATAAGCTTTACAGGGAGGGAATGACTTCGATAATTTTGTTTTTAATCCCAATAGAGGGTTGCGAGTTAAGAATAACTGCCTGTTTTGAGGTGTATTTTTAATTATATTTGTGTCTTTTAAAAATAATATTAGTTTTAAATAATTATTAAAATGATATTTTTAGTATTTTTAATGGTTTTAATATCTGAAATTTAAAAATAAAAAAATCTAATTTTTTCAAACAATTTTTTTCTTATAAAGTATTATGTACTATAATCTAATCTAGTATGGTTAAAAGTGATGTTATGCAGGTCTAATGAGATATTCGAGGTGTGATAATAATTGTTTATAAATTGATTTTTATTCAAAAATAAATCAAAATAATATTTTTATATTTTTTAAAAATTAATTTTAAT
Source organism: Salix viminalis (assembly GCA_029228465.1). Classification (NCBI taxonomy): domain Eukaryota; kingdom Viridiplantae; phylum Streptophyta; class Magnoliopsida; order Malpighiales; family Salicaceae; genus Salix; species Salix viminalis. The sequence goes on along the minus strand of CM055441.1, from coordinate 24,282,315 downwards.
ATTATTACATCAAATAATCCATATATATATATATATTTATAAAATAATTTTAAACGAAATAAAATCCAAGTATTTAAGCAACATCATCTAAAATGCAATTTCAAATGCCTTCTAAAACTTTGCAAACATGCACCTTAACATAATGAAACCAAACTTTCTAAGTTATTTTGATTTTTTTCCACTTATTAAACAGAAATTAAAAAAAAATTATAGTTTGGTAGATCTTAGTTGGTAAGATAGACTACATTTCGATTTAAAGAGATATAAAATTTAGATTTACAATCTTTATGCAACAAATAACACAATATTGTCACATGATAGACTAAATTGTTAAATAATATTTATGTAATCTTATTTATTAAAAGTAAAATAGTATTTTTAGTTTAACTTTTATATACTTTATTTGTATTTAGGTTAAGACTAAACATTCATAATATACAGATCACTCAGAATTCTAGCCTCTCTTTTTGTGTTTGATCTTAATTATTTTAGCATAAACAATTTTTATCACACAATATTGTCACATGATAGGCTAAACAATTTTTATCACTACGATTTTTTTTCTTGATTTTTTTTCTTATAATATGTTTAATTATATTTATATATTATATAATAAAGATAGTTTTGTGTTTTTCTTACCTAGACAACTTTTTTTTTTTATAATTTACATCTAAACCACTTAATTATCCTAAAACACCTTAAAATCACTAAAATCAAAATCAAGTGAATAATAATAATAAAAAAAACTAAACGGGGCCTAAACTAATTTTTCAAGCATTTTTAGAGGAAAAAAACCCACATCGTCGAAGTCTCCTTGTCAAATGGATGACACCAAGAACAAAGAGTTTCATCCTAGAAAAAATGACTATTACTAACTTTCTTTTCTTCGCAATTTTTAAGCAATTTTCTCTCTTCATCTCTCAAATAATGGACCAAAAATAATTTTTTAAACTAAAGTTCAAATTGCATAAACTAAATGGATTGTAAAGTAAGAAAAAAAAAAGTGGACTAAAGAGAACTTTTCATATCGATCTTAATCATTGCTATGAAATTTCTCCCTGTTTATTCTCTATTGTTGAATTTTTTTTAACCTTAACAAATTTTAATAAATTAAATTATAAATTTGGGCATAGAAAGTTAAAATAAAAAGAAAAACGGGTTACCATAGATTGCTATATTATTTTAGTTAGCCATTTTAGTATATTTTGTATTTGTAATTGCAATCCCCGTGTGAATAAGTAAATTCAACCTCACATCGGAAATATATGAAAGATCCCTTGCCTGTAAATGAGATCCTTCATGGAAAAGGAAGTGGTGTTTGCTGTAAGAAAAATGAAAAGAAAGCAAGGGCTTGAAACTCCATGGTTAGAAATTAGTACAAATTGTTACAGCTCCATTGAATCATTGGTGTACAACTATCCATATAAAAAATACAGAAGAAACTAAAAAATGACATTACATGTCAAATTTTAATATTCAGGTGAGGCAATATTGATGATGATTTGATCAAATAATTTAGAGCTCGAGAGGAAGGAAACCCATTTCTTTGAGCACATCCGTGCATTCTGGTTGAGCCACCTTCTTCTTGAACCCAAGAGCATTGGGATATCGAGTTTTATCCACCACTCCAACGTTCTTGGTGAGGAGGATCCTAGCAGAATCAATGCTCTGGAATCGCTCGTTGCAATCGGGTCTGGAGCTCTCCACCAACTTGACCTCGCAGATATCATCCTCATGGTCACCCACCACCGGAAGGCGGTATGTGCCGCTGCTGTCGGTTGCCCCCTCCACGGTGTATGTCTCAGTGCCATTGTCACGGTTGTTACATACCAGTTTCACCTTGGCATCTGCATGGATACACACACACACACACACAGCATAAAGAGTTAGCGATTTCAAGAACATAAAAAACTCGAATATCTTCATCGTTGGATTGAGCATGCTAATTAAACCATTAACCACTTCCTTTACCAGGTATTCCCTCGCTGATTTTGGTCTGGAACTCAACGCGGCAAGGGTCACAGTAGACCTTGCCTTCAACATCCAAGTAATCTACTGCATAGGCAGAGATGAGAAAGGAGGAGAAGCAAAGAACGAAGGCAGCAATGGTGAAACACTTTGCCATTTTTATCTTCAATCTCTTCTGGTGTTCGAGGAAGTATGCATGGATGAATATTGCTTTTATAGAGAGGACAAGAGGCGAAACAAACTGGTTTCGTGTGGTGGTGGTTATTGAAGTGAAGCTATTCTAAGGCTTACGAGGGAGTGGAGATCCTTACTATAAGGATATTTCAAAGAATGTGAGGTTTCCCCTGGTTTCTTTCCAGTAAAATAGGTAGAATTTTCCATCTCTATATATCCCATAATTAGAAACTATATATAGAAGAAAAAACAAGAATCCGCTATCTCTGGCATGGGCCAAGCTCTTCAGAATCCATGCAACGATATTACTGACCGCTCTCTCTTTCCACAACTCATTGATGATCATGTAGTAGCAGCAACTTTAGCTGCGTATTGCTTGCATTTAGTGTATTTTTGTTGTTTAAATAAGACTCCAGATGAATCAATAAACACTAAGAAGTTTTCGCAGCAAAGGTGTTTGATAGTTTGCCTTACTCGTTTTCTGTGAAAAACAACAAACACCAGTAAAACTTAAAGTTAAAATCTCTTTCCGTTCCCTGACCTATTTTTTTCCAATTTAAAAAGAATGGTAGAGCACAAACAAAAATTTGCAGTAATTAGTCCCTTATTGCAGTGAAGATTGGGCTCCATGAAAAAAAGGAGCAGGGAATGCCATTTCCTTGAATAGGAGTTTGAGACTTTTTTTCCGGATCAACAGAAGCATCAATTTTATCAGCTTTAAGACCAGTCCTATATATATATAAGCCTGTCAATAAAATCCCACTAGGGCAGTCCTTCCAAGATCACTCCATAAAAACTTTATTATAATCGATACGTGACTGTTTATGAGTGTAGTAGATGTTGCTTTTGAAAGTGTTTTTCGTTCAGAAATACATTAAAATGATATATTTTTTTTTAATTTTTAAAAATATTTTTTTACATCAACACATCAAAATGATCTAAAAACACCAATTTTTTTTTTTTAATTTAAAATAAAAAAATCATGTTTTTTTTAAAAAAAGCTTTTGAAACACAGTGCAAAACACCAGAATTCTAAATTATTAACATTAGCATGTTAAATAAAGAAATTAATCTTGCTAAAGCTATATAACATCAAATTTAACATCTAAGTTCTCCACATTTATCTATTTTAATGAGAAAGTAAATAAAGTTAAAAATTTTTCAATTTTTTTTTTAAATTTAATACTCTAGTACTATCACAATACCGAGTTTTCAGAACCACACCGTTAGATTTTTTACTAGTTAAATAAAATCTTTTTATATATATATATATATATATATATATATATATATATATATATATATATATATTCCTTTTAATTATGATTTTTTTTCAAGCTCTATAAAAAAATATTTCTTCTCCTCTATTAATTAAGTATTGATATTTACTAAAATGGCCACCCTTTTATTTTCTTCAAAATCCAAATTCCAAAAATCTTGCATCATGCCTGCTTCCTCCCACCAAAACCTACCACCACATCTGTTATAACTCAATTTCTAGGTTATTCCCCAAAATCTATAGAAAAAATAACAAAAATAAAATAAAAAGGGCTGGTGTTGGCAGAAAAATCAAGGTGAAAATTTTGGACCTTTTTGAGAGCCCTGTTGTACCTCTTTTTGCCTGGAAAATGAAAGAAAATGCAGATTCATGGCTAAAATAATTTATTATTGGATAAATCTGAGTAAAAATTAAGTCGGAAGACATAATAATATTTTATGGGCCAATTTGATTTAATCGTCGACCAATATAAAGTGTAATTATGTTTAGAGATCAATTGAGAGCCCAATTGAAGGATTTAATTAAGTGCAAGGGCTTAATTATACTTTAAATGGGTCAAAATAATTTTATGAATGGCTTAATTGATGATAAATTAAGTGTGGAAGCCTAATCTGGGTTAAATTGAAAAGATTGGAATTTTCGGTGGCAAAACTTTTTGGGTGAAATTGGAAGCCAAAATTAAACGAAAAACATTGTTCTTCCTGGTTTTTGCCCATTGAAAAACTCTTTTTTTTCATAACCTATTTATTTCATTTTATTTTTTTTTAAAAAAAGAGAACTTTCGAGGCCATGCTGGCAGCCATGCCTCCAACATGCAATACACAATATCCCATTCATAACTTAGTGTATAAAAGGAGGAGGATTGAACACAAATGAAGAGGGGGGGGGGGGGCTGGGGGAAATTCCGAGACAATCACGAAGAGACCAGTTAACAGAGGGGGAAATAACACACCGGGAAGATCGTAGACTGGGGAGAGGGGAGACCATTTAAATTGGAGAAAACATAGAAATACAACACATAAATAACACACACGCAACAACCCATCGTCTTCTTCTTCGTTGACGACAAAGCTTGGTAACAAGGGTTTGCAGTGCTCTCTCTCTCTCTCTCTCTCTCTCTCTCCATTTGATAGCTCTAACAGTCCTCTCTCTCTCCTCAAGCAGCTACAACCCATCATCTTTATCAGCTTCAGCAACACTATCTCCCTCATAGCCCCTATAGTTCCCTCTCTCTCTCTCTCCCGACGGTGGTTCTCCCTCTAAAAAACAGTTGCAACTCTAGCTCTCTCCTCCACCAGCATAGCCGATGACCACCATCTAGTCTCCCATCATCACCGGTAAAGCTCTCTGTGAACCCCATACCAGCACCTCCCCAACATCCTAGCTCTTCTTCTCCATCGCTTGCAAAGCAGGAGCAGAGGCAACAACGAACACAATAACAAACCCGCCACTTTAGGAGCTCCTCCCAGCCATCACAGGTCACCATTTTCGATGCCACCACCACAAGGATAACCACCTCGGCCTCCTCTACCCAGAGGCAATGGCAAGTGAGCCTCTCGTGGTGGTCGGCCGACCACCTTGTTACTGTTCACGTGCATGGCCCTTGGCCAGGCCAGCCCAACCCGATTTTAATTTTTTAATAAAAAAATACATTAATTAGAAAGCAAAAAATTGCATTAAAAAATGTGTTGTTTTCTTGCATACGACTAAATTCCAAGGTTTTCCAAGCATATTTTTCATTAAAAAAATACATGTTGCATCTTCCTTATATTTTGAACAAAAATTGGATATCGTAACCAATTTATGACTATCTGTTGGAATCTGGCCAAAATATCAAAATAATACAATAATTATTTTGTCTTAGCTATCGCAGTGTAAAATTACATTGTAAAGTACACTCAGATAGTTAAAAAAATGTTTTTTTTTAAATGCATTGTAATTTTTTTTTGGTTAATCTTTCAACTTCTAAAGAGGTAGAGATTCTCTTACAAAGAGAGATATACGTCAATTTTTTTGAAAAGACAATGGAAAAAATCAAACAACAATGCAGTTTGCCTTAAGTAGGGTGCACTAGGGGTGATGCGTCTTCCCCTTGCACAATAAGTCCCCTTGCCCAAACTCTCGCAGACCACTATGTTCCTAGTGACCTTAATACTAGGTGGCGACTCTTGATAATTATAGTTGTAGTTTTGCGACTATAAAACACACTCCTTTTACTGCGCGCTGTTGTCTCCACAATCCAGGGATGGCGGGTGAAGCGCGAAAAGTTGTCGTCGCGACAACATCAACCACAATTTTCTCTTTCTTAACTCCAAACCCCTCCAACCAAAAACAACTAAACTTTTAATCTTTAGTGTTGATTTTATCTGACCATGTAACTATCAATGATTTGAAAAACCCCTCTCATTCAATACTTCCAGCTACTCTCTACTACTCAGGTTTATTTTTTTTTTTAAATATACCAAATATTGAAGAAATGTGTTTTATTTTCAGATCTCTAGGAGGTAAAGTAATGGAAATATTAAAGGAAACATTCCTAAAATACTAATCCAATTTACAATTAGGGAATTATAAAGGAACATGCATAATTAATCATATATGAGCACATATAAAATTTAAATGGTTCTACAATTTAGGTTTACTTCAGGGTGAGACAATAAAAACTATGCTTTTAGTTTTTATTTTTAATTTTTGTCATTTTATTTTTTATTGGGGTTTTATTTATATTCGGTTCAGTCATAAAATTTTAATATATGTTGGTGACATTTTAAAATTAATATTGCTCCTTTTTTTCCCATTGTTCTTTTTTTTTGTGTGTTTTTTGTTATTTTTATTTGTTTTTCATATCAATTGATTTTATGATTTTATTATTTGTGCAATAATAATGATAATTTTAGTTATTGTTTTTGTCATAACCCAATTTCTGGGTTACTCCGCAAAATCTACCCAAAAATAACAAAAATAAAATAAAAGAGGTCGGTGTTGGTAGAAAAATCAATGTGAAAATTTTGGTTGTCTTCGAGAGTCCGATCGTATCTATTTTGTCCCCAAAAATAGAGGAAAGTTTAGATTTAAGGCAAAAAATAATTTATCATTGGATAAATCTGTGTAAAAATTAAGTCGTGCAGCATAATTATATTTTTATGGGTCGATTTGATTTTAATCGTCGACCAATTTCAATTGTAATTATGTTAGGGAATTAATTTATGGTCCAATTGAAGGATTTAATTAAGTGCAAGGACTTAATTATACTCTAAATTGGTCAAATTAATTTTATTAAGGGCTTAATCGATGAAAAAAAATCAAATTCTTGAGCTTAAATCGGGTTCAATTGAGAAGATTGGAATTTTCAGAGACCGAATTGAATTTTTCTAAGCCAATTATGCAAAATCAGGGGGCCAAATTGAAGACATCGAGAATTTAATGGTCAATTAAGGGTCGAATCGCATAAATCGGAAGCCAAGGACCAAAACAAAAAATGTGCGCGCAAAGCTAAGGTTGTTGTTGAAATTCTGACGGGGATACAATTGCACAAAATTACAAGTTTAAATCCAATTGGGGGTGCAATTTGAACAATTATAAATTGAGGGACCAAATTGCAATTCTGCCTTCCCCCAAACTGTCGCAGCCGACAGCCACCCTGTGCTGCTAAAAGTGGCCCAACCCACTGTGTTTAAATAGCAGCCATGCACGACGAAGAGGAGCAGGGGGGGCAGAGGAGATAAACGAGGAAAAATTTCACATAAAAGAGAAGAGAGAAAACCAAATAAAAAGAAATGAAAATTATGTAAAGATAGGGGAGAATTTACGTAGAAGAACAGAGGAGGAGAGAGGAAGAGGAACGAAGGAAAAACCAGGGGGAACAGAGGCAGAATTTTTACGTAACTAACGCAGAGGGGGGGGGGAGAATATTTGCAGGGGATTTTGGAAAAGAAAAAAACAAGCAAAACAAGCACAAAAATCACACCATTATCCCTCATTCCCTCGGCAACCTGTTCTCTCTCGCTCTCCGGGCTGACAACCCTTCTCTCTCTCTAAAAGCAGTCCCTCGGCCTTCTCTCTCTCTACACCATTAGCGGCTGGCCGACCACCCAACACCACCCTCATCACCACTGGAAGCTTCCCCCCAACACCAGCAACCAAACCACACCCTCCAGCTAGGCTGCAACAGCCACAACAGTTGCACTGGCATGAAGCAACCAGCACTCGGCGCCTCCTCCGGCCACCACAAGCCTCAGTTTTCGACACCACTACGGCAGGGAGAACCACCTCGACCTCCTCTATCCAGTGGAAGTAGTAGGTAAGCCTCGTAGTCATGGTTTGTCGACCACCATTTACTGTACATCGTCTTCTTCATTGGATTTACTCCCCCGTTGGGTTGGTCAAGTCGGGTTCGGTTCCCGGCCCAACTGCCTAAGTGGATGGGTTAATGGGCCCATCAGGGCTGGACAATCTAGCCCATCAAGGCTAGATAGTCCATTGTATCAATTCTAGAAACAATTTGAACCTCGAGAAGACTTCTGATTTTGTTTTTAGGAAGTAGACCCATGTATACCTACTAAAGTCATCAATAAAGGATACAAAGTATTGTAACCAGAATGGGATAGAATTGGACTAATTCCCCATACATCACTATGAACAATGTCAAACGATTTCACAACTCTATTGCCCTCAGATGGGAAGGGTAATGTTTTGCTTTTTTTCCCGAGTTTACATGTAGCACAATCAAGAAATAAACTAGAAGAGGAATGCATTTTATTATTGATTAGGCCACATTTCAAACAATGAGATAACACCCTATGATTTGGATGACCAAGACGCCTATGCCACACCTCATTAGACACTTTTGAGACATTACAAAAAAGAGATAACACAGGAAGAGAAACCAATCTTCGCGGAACAACATAGTGTATGTCGCGACAATGTTTTTTCACGCTTTGCGCCCACCATCTCCTGATTGGGGAGACAACGGCGTGCGGTGAAATGGGGGTTTTGTTTTATAGTTGTAAAAATTACAACTATAATTATTAGGAGTCGTCACCTAGTATTAAGGTCACTAGGAACCTATTGGTCCGTGAGAGTTTTACATATAATATTATTTCTTTTTATCCCCATAATATTATTATTCTTAAATTTAGTCCTTTTACTCTTATTTTTATTTTGTATCATAATATTTTTATTGTTATGATTATTAATCTACAATATTTAAAAAATAATATATATATGTATGTATGTATATATATGTGTGTGTGTGTGTTTTTTAAAGTAATTTTATAAATTGACAGCAATATGAAAAACATGGTAACCAAACACATAAAACTGCTTTTAAAGTAATTTCATTAAACCTCAAACAAGCAAAACCCAAATTTTTTTTTGTGTGTGTTTTTAGATCATTTTGATGTGTTGATGTCAAAAAATTTTTTTGTCAAAAAATATTTTAATAAAATTATTTTTCATTAAACCTCAAACTCAACTACAGTTTTAACCAAACACTTCAATTTCAATTATGAACCACAGCTAAAAGTGCTTTTCATGAAACTGTTTTTTTTAAACCTCAACCACAACAGCAGCAGCAATGCCAAACACACCCTAATTTTTTTTTGTGTGTGTGTTTTTAAATCATTTTGATGTGTTGATGTCAAAAAATATTTTTAAAAATTAAAAAAAATATATCATTTTAATATATTTCTGAACGAAAAACACTTTCAAAAGCAACATCTACTACACTCATAAACAGTCACATATCGATTATAATAAAGTTTTTATGGAGTGATCTTGGAAGGACTCCCCTAGTGGGATTTTATTGACAGGCTTATATATATACAGGACTGGTCTTAAAGCTGATAAAATTGATGCTTCTGTTGATCCGGAAAAAAAGTCTCAAACTCCTATTCAAGAAAATGGCATTCCCTGCTCCTTTTTTCATGGATCCCAATCTTCACTGCAATAAGGGACTAATTACTGAAAATTTTTGTTTGTGCTCTACCATTCTATTTAAATTGGAAAAAAATAGGTAAAGGAACGGAAAGAGATTTTAACTTTAAGTTTTACTGGTGTTTGTTGTTTTTCACAGAAAACAAGGCAAACTATCAAACACCTTTGCTGCGAAAACTTCTTAGTGTTTATTGATTCATCTGGAGTCTTATTTAAACAACAAAAATACACTAAATGCAAGCAATACGCAGCTAAAGTTGCTGCTGCTACATAATCATCAATGAGTTGTGGAAAGAGAGAGCGGTCAGTAATATCGTTGCATGGATTCTGAAGAGCTTGGCCCATGCCAGAGATAGGGGATCCTTGTTTTTTCTTCTATATATAGTTTCTAATTATGGGATATATAGAGATGGAAAATTCTACCTATTTTACTGGAAAGAAACCAGGGGAAACCTCATATTCTTTGAAATATCCTTATAGTAAGGATCTCCATTCCCTCGTAAGCCTTAGAATAGCTTCACTTCAATAACCACCACCACACGAAACCAGTTTGTTTCGCCTCTTGTCCTCTCTATAAAAGCAATATTCATCCACGCATACTTCCTCGAACACCAGAAGAGATTGAAGATAAAAATGGCAAAGTGTTTCACCATTGCTGCCTTCGTTCTTTGCTTCTCCTCCTTTCTCATCTCTGCCTATGCAGTAGATTACTTGGATGTTGAAGGCAAGGTCTACTGTGACCCTTGCCGCGTTGAGTTCCAGACCAAAATCAGCGAGGGAATACCTGGTAAAGGAAGTGGTTAATGGTTTAATTAGCATGCTCAATCCAACGATGAAGATATTCGAGTTTTTTATGTTCTTGAAATCGCTAAATCTTTATGCTCTGTGTGTGTGTGTGTGTGTGTATCCATGCAGATGCCAAGGTGAAACTGGTATGTAACAACCGTGACAATGGCACTGAGACATACACCGTGGAGGGGGCAACCGACAGCAGCGGCACATACCGCCTCCCGGTGGTGGGTGACCATGAGGATGATATCTGCGAGGTCAAGTTGGTGGAGAGCTCCAGACCCGATTGCAACGAGCGATTCCAGAGCATTGATTCTGCTAGGATCCTCCTCACCAAGAACGTTGGAGTGGTGGATAAAACTCGATATCCCAATGCTCTTGGGTTCAAGAAGAAGGTGGCCCAACCAGAATGCACGGATGTGCTCAAAGAAATGGGTTTCCTTCCTCTCGAGCTCTAAATTATTTGATCAAATCATCATCATTGCCTCACCTAAATATTAAAATTTGACATGTAATGTCAATTTTTTTAGTTTCTGCTGTATTTTTTATATGGATAGTTGTACACCAATGATTCAATGGAGCTGTAACAATTTGTACTAATTTCTAACCATGGAGTTTCAAGCCCTTGCTTTCTTTTCATTTTTCTTACAGCAAACACCACTTCCTTTTCCATGAAGGATCTCATTTACAGTTCAAACCAAAATTGTCAATTTTGTTTCGTTAGTATTTTATTTTTTTCAATTGGAACGGAATGTTTTGGTTTCGGATTGTTTCGGCATACCATTTCAGGGTTGTATTGTTCATATATAATTAATTAATTATATATATGAAAAAAAATGAAAATATTAATTTAACAAATATAATTCAAATTCAAGATAAATTAACTTTAAATTATATAATACAAACACAAAGTCAAACAAATATAATATCAAAATTAGAAACATCTCTAAAAATCATCTACTATTTAGTCTATCACAATTGTAGGTAAGCACGAAAAAATAATAATTTAATTTTTTGTTTTTAAATTGTTTTTTATGGAGGTGCCGGTGTATTTCAATTTAATTCTTTGATGACAAAAAGGCAAAAAAAAATTATAATTTTTATTTTTTATAAAATCAAAATTGACACAACAATTTTATTTTTTATAATATATATATATATATATATATATATTTTTTATTGTTTTGATTTTGGTTCTAGTATTTTCAATATATCTCATAAACAATAATATATATATATATATATATATATATATATATATATATATATATATATATATATATATACACATTATTCAAAGAGTTTAATAATAAAAAAGATCAATTTGATGCTACTAGATTATATGGAAAAAAATCAAGAAAGTCATAATATGTCAGTGACACATAATTTGTCCAAATAAACGACAAGAGATGAGGCGGTGGGAATGGTTTTTTTTTCTAAGGCCGAAATGGCACAGACAAAATAATACCAGCACGTTTCGGACAATATTTGACAGAAAAATACGAAACGGATCAGAATTTAAACTGAGATAAAAAAAAACACTTTTTTTGTCTCGTTTTTTAACTGGTACAAAACATTTCAGCTGTTTTGGCCGAAACAAAACTGACAACTATGGTTCAAATACCTTAATTTTTCCACCTTCAAGAAAAACTAGGTGTATGATTCTGGCCCAAAAGAATGCATGATAACACAACTTGTGAGAAAAATAACCATAAATTACTGAAGAAATTTAGTGGACGTTTCTCCAGCTCATTTCCATAGGGCATGTGCAAAGTTAAGATTACAGATAGTGGCAATCTTTCATATATTTGCGATGTGATGTTGAATTTACTAATGGCAAAGTCTTATACAGATAGTGGCTTTCAACGATTGAAAATAAGTGGATTTGCAACAAATTGAATTTTTGTTTTTGTTTTTTCTTGAAATAAAAAAAATGGAGATGATGATAATAAACATGACATATTCTCATGTGTTTTTTGTTTTGAAATTAAAAAATCACTCTAAAACAATTGGGAAATACATTTATTTTATATTTTTTATCTTTTATATTGTTGTCACTTGTTGTCATAACCAAGGTTGTTAATTCTGTTCCGTTCAATCTGAAATGGTCGATATATTTTGTTCCAATTCAAAAAATGGAACAAACCAAAACAAAATTTATTTTGCTCAAAATTTCTCCCCATTCCGGAAATTCTGCCCGAAACATTCCGGTTTTGTTACGCCTGTTCCGTTCCGGCTAAATAGCTTTTTTTAAAAATAATGAATAGTTTTATAATATCAATCATATCTCTTAATTTGGCCATTAGATTGATATGAAATTTTACGAGTAGTCTCTTGATATATTTATACATGTTTAAGAGTAATCAGAGAATGTTATGACCTTGCGAGAGATTGATGATGATATTCTCATAATATTATCCAGTTTCATAATTTTGTTTAGAAAAATTATAATATTGTGTCTTTTTTTAGATTAAATTTTCCTCAATTTCATTATACAACAACAAGTTTATTACGAATTGAATTTTATAATTTGCTTTGATTTGCTTTATTTTTGGATTTGAACTAATTTTTGAATTTTATAAATTGCACAATTCTAAATAATTTTATTTTTAGATTTGAACTAAAACATTTTTTGAATTAATATAGTATATATATATATATATATATATATATATATATATATAAACAGTACAATCCCGAAATAGAGCGCTGAAGTGTTTCAAAACCAAAACATTTTATTCCAATTGAAAAAACAAAACATTAGCCAAAACAAAATTGACAACCTTGTTCATAACACTAACCAAAATATAATTTTATAGAATTAAAAAAATGATTTTGAGACCCTACTTAATCTTTTTAGTCTTTATAGCCAAAGGGAATGCTGCTAATCTTATTATAAAACTTCTTTTAAGTTTTTTATATCAATCTTTTGAAACATAAGAATGAACATTGAGGAGCACTAAAAGAACAAAAGTTAAAACGTGTAACCGGGGTTAGGTAGAACTTTAATCTGCACAATTTTATTTTATTATCTCTCGTGTGGTGGTAGATGGTAGGGTTGGAATTTAAATTTGATAAGAGATCAATTCAGTTTTAGAGGGTGTTTGGCAACGCAATCCCACCGGCGTTTCGGACAATAAGTTGGTTTCTCATGTTTGGTAATGTACAAAACGCAGATTAATTGATATGGGACCCATCAAAAAAACGATCTAAACCACGATCCACGAGAAGCAGAAAATACATGCTTTTTTTCCTGCGATTGCTTCCCATGTTTTTTGCCTGCTTTTCCTGCGATTGACTACTTTTTTTGCCAACATGAGAAACAGGGGACGTTGGGTGTGTTGATCATGCATGCAGAGAGCTTCATCAAGCTCTGAAACACCAAGTTGATCAAGCTCTTGTCGCAGGAGACGACGACGACGGCCACAACAGCCATAGCGACAACTCTCTCTCCTCTTCACGACTGACAGGCATGAGACGACGACGACACAGATCTCTCTCCACAGCGGCAACTATCTCTCTCTCTCTCCCCATAACGCTCTCTCTCTCCACAGAGGAAGCTTCTGATGCTCCTCACGACCACCACAGGCCACCATCTCCAACGCCACCACCACAGGAAGAACCACCTCGTCCTCCTCTACCCATCGGCATCGGCCGTTGAAGCTCTCGACTTGGTCGGTGAATAGTAGCACTGCACTGTTCACGTGAAGAAGACGTGAACAGTGCAGCGCACCGTTTAACTCTTCTTCTGCGTGTTAGCTGAGGTCGAGTCGCTCTCGCCCTGACCCAAGTCTAGCTAAAGTCGGGCCGATCCAGATCAATTTAAAAAAAAGATATATTTTAAAAATAACAAAAAACAATGTATTTTTCTGATGAAAAAAAATGACGCGTGACTTCGTTGCACTCCACAACCCTGTTATTTTTCGATTGATTATGAATTAAAAACTTGCAACTGGATTTGGCATTGGAATTATATCCCTACAACTGGGTCGCAGATGTTGTTAGTAATGATATTGTTACCATATGTTGTTCCTAGATCAAATAGCAAGGGATCGCAGAGGCATTCACGTATCAATTTAGTTCGTGATGAAATTACAAGTAGTTTGATGAGAGAATAACACCCAAATATCTATTTTTTCATGAATTATTAATTACATTTTATTGTTATGATTATTAATCTATAAAATTAGAAGGAGATCGCAAAATGATGTTGTTTTTGTTGAATATGATCGTAATCCCAATTATATCCCAGATGATTTTTTACCAGAGATTGCAGACGCCTTCACGTATGGATATTGTTCGTGATGGCATTGCAAATAGTTTGATGAGAGAATAAAATGAAGTGTCCATATTATTTGAATTATTCCTTGCAATAAATTGTGATTATTTTTAAAGCAACAACAACAGGCAAACTTGTGTTTTTTAAATTTATCTATTTAGTAAGTTTCAACGAAATAACCCATATACAATTATCATTATCATTAAAAAAAGATTCGGATCTCTGAATTATTGAATTCACTGTATTAAAATTAGTTCATTTTATAATTCAATTTAAATTAAACACAACACATAAAATATAAAATGTAAAAACATCTGCAATAATTAAATAACACAAAATAAGTAGCTAATTTTCTATCTCCAAAAAGAAGAAAATATAAATTGAAAATCCATCCCTATGTTATCGTCATTATCATTACTATAACAGTTAAAATTATTATCAACATGATTTCCCAAACAATTAAAATCATTAAATTTCCCTGAAGAATAAAAACGCAACAAAATATTTTTACAAAACAACTGTCGCAACGACTTTTTTTCACGCTTCGCGCACCGTCATCCTTGGATTTGGGGAGACAACGATGCGGGGTGAAATGAGGCGTGTTTTATAGCCGTAAAATTACAACTATAATTATTAGGAGTCGTCACCTAGTATTACTGTCACTAGGAACCTATTGGTCTGCGAGAGTCTAGGTAATGGGACTTGTTGTGCAAGGGGAAGACGCATCACACCCAGTGCATCCTACCTAAGGTAAGTTGTATTGTTGTTTGATTGTTTTTTCTAAGTTAAAAAAAAATACACTGCATTTTCAAAAACCATTTTTTTGTCTGAGGGTGTACTTTACAATGTAATTTTACACCGCAGTTAAAAACCTTTTTCTTATCTACAGATGTACTTTACAATATAATTTTACATCATAGTTAAAAAAAATTTATCTACGGATGTATTGTACAATATAATTTTACACCATAGTAAAAATAATTTTTTATCTGCGGGTGTACTTTATAATGTAGTTTTACACCCTGATAATTAAAACAAAATCATTATTATTATTTTTTTTCGATATTTTGGCCAAATTCCAACGGATAATCATAAATTGGTTACGATATCTAATTTTCATTTTAAAATATGAGAAAGCTGGAACAAAATTTTTTTTTACGAAAAATATGATGGGAAAAATTTGGAATTCGACCAGTAGCACGTAAACAACACATTATTTTTAAAAAATAATTTTTTGTATTTTTATATTTTTTATATGTTTTTTTTTAAAAGGAAAATAAATAAAATAAAATTGTGGGTGGACTGTCTAGCCTTGATGGGCTGGATTGTCCAGCCCTGATGGGCCCATCAGCCCATCCACTTAGGCAATTAGGGCCGGGAACCGAACCCGACTTGACCGACCCAACAGGGGAGTAAATCCAATGAAGAAGATGATGTACAGTAAATGTTGGTCGACCGACCACGACTAGAGGCTTACCTACTACTTCCACCGGATAGAGGAGGTTGAGGTGGTTCTCCCTGTGGTGGTGGCGTCAAAAACCGAGGCCTGTGGTGGTTGGAGGAGGCGTCGGGAGCTGGTTGCTTCATGCCGGTGCAACTGTTGTGGTTGTTGTTGCCTCACTGGAGGGTGTGGTTTGGTTGGTGGTTTTGGGGGGAAGCTTCCAGTGGTGATGAGGGTGGTGTTGGATGGTTGGCTAGCCACTAATGGTGGAGAGAGAGAGAAGGTTGAGGGACTGGTTTTAGAGAGAGAGAGAGAGAGAGAGAGAGAGAAGGGTTATTAGCCCGAAGAGCGAGAAAGAATAGGTTGCCAAGGGAGATGAGGGATAATGGCGTGATTTTTGTGCTTGTTTTGCTTGTTTTTTTCTTTGCTAAAATCCTCTGCAAATTTTCTTCCCCCTTCTGCGTGAGTTACATAAAAATTCTACCTATGTTCCCCCTAGTTTTTCCTTTGTTCCTCTTCCTCTCTCCTCCTTTGTTCTTCTACGTAAATTCTCCCCCATCTTTACGTAATTTTCCTATTTTTATTCTTTGGTTTTCTCTCTTCTCTTTTACATGAAAATTTTGCTCGTTTATCTCCTTTGTTCCCCCCTGCTCCTATTTGTCATGCATAACTGCTATTTATACACAGCGGGTTGGGCTACTTTTGGGCGGTTGCAGACAGCTGTTGATAGCGGCACAGGTGGCTATCGACAAGGAGGGCAAATAAAAGCATGCAGCGGGACTATGTGCTGCGACAGTTTGGGGGAAGGCAGAATTGCAATTTGGTCCCTCAATTTATAATTGGTCTAATTGCACCCCCAATTAGATTTAAACTTGTAATTTTGTGCAATTGTATCTCCCGTCAGAATTTCAATAGCAACCTTAGCTTTGCGTGCATTTTTTGTTTTGGTCCTTGGCTTCCGATTTATACGATTCAACCCTTAATTGACCATTAAATTCTCGATGTCTTCAATTTGGCCCCTGATTTCGCTTAATTGGCTTAGAAAAAATCAATTTGGTCTCCGAAAATTCCAATCTTCTCAATTGAACCCGATTTAAGCTCAAGAATTTGATTTTTCATCGATTAAGCCCTTAATAAAATTAATTTGACCAATTTAAAGTATAATTAAGTCATTGCACTTAATTAAATCCTTCAATTGGACCCTAAATTAATTCCCAACATAATTACAATTGAAATTGGTCGACGATTAAATCAAATCGACCCATAAAAATATAATTATGCCGCACGACTTAATTTTTACATAGATTTATCCAATGATAAATTATTTTTTTCCTTAAATCTAAACTTTCATCTATTTTTGGGGACAAAATAGATACGACTGGACTCTCGAAGACAACTAAAATTTCCACATTGATTTTTCTACCAACGCCGACCTCTTTATTTTATTTCTGTTATTTTTGGGTAGATTTTGGGGAGTAACCCAAAGATTGGGTTATGACAAAAACAATCACTAAAATTATCATTATTATTGCACAAATAATGAAATCACAAAATCAATTGTTTTGAAAAACAGATAAAAATAACAGAAAACACAAAAAATAAAACCCCAATTAAAAATAAAACGACAAAAATTTAAACAAACTAAAAGCATAGTTTTTATTGTCTCGCCCTGAAGTAGACCTAAATTGTTGAACCATTTAAATTTTATATGTGCTCATATATGATTAATAGTGCATGTTCCTTTATATTTCCCTAATTGCAAATTGGATTAATATTTTAGGAATGTTTCCTTTAATATTTCCACTACTTTACCTCCTAGAGAGCTTAAAATAAAACACATTTCTTCAATATTTGGTATATTTAATAAAAAATTAAACATCGAGTAGTAGAGAGTAGCTGGAAAGTATTGAAAGAGAGGGGTTTTTCAAATCAGTGATAGTTACATGGTCAGATAAAATCAACACTAAGGATTAAAAGTTTAGCTATTTTTGGTTGGAGGGGTTTGGAGTTAAGAAAGAGATAATTGTGGTTAAAATTGCCGCGATGACAATTTCTCACGCTTCGCACCCCGCCATCCCCGAATTGGGGAGACAATGGCACTCGGTGAAAGGGGTGTGTTTTATAGTCGCAAAATTATGACTATAATTATCAGGAGTCGCCACCTAGTATTAAGGTCACTAGGAACCTAGTGCTCTGCGAGAGTCTGGGCAAGAGGACTTGTTATGCAAGGGGAAGACGTATCACCCCCAATGCATCATACCTAAGACAAACTGCATTATTGTGTAATTGTTTTTCTAAGTTTGATTTTTTTTCATTGTCTTTTCTAAAGTTTGACGTATATCTCTCTTCGTGAGAGAATCTCTACCTCGTTAGGAGTTGAAAGACTAACCAAAAAGAAATTACAATGCATTTAAAAAAAACATTTTCTTAATTATCTGAGTGTACTTTACAATGTAATCACTGCGATAGCTAAGAAAAAATAATTTTTAAATTAGTTTGATATTTTAGCTAGATTCCAACAAATAGTCATAAATTGGTTACGATATCCAATTTTTGTTCAAAATATGAGGAAGATGCAACATATATTTTTTTATGAAAAATATACTAGAAAACCTTGGAATTTGGTCGTATGCAGGAAAACAACACATTTTTAATGCAATTTTTTGCTTTTTAGTTAATGTATTTTTTTTTGAAAAACAAAATAAAATTGGTTGGGTCGGCCTAGGGTGGGCCAAGGGCCCAACTATGATAGACTTGGGCTGGGTTGGGCCGCGAGCAACCCATCCCACCCAAAAATAGAATATATATACACATGTTGCGAGAATTAATTCATGCACGTGAACAGTAACAAGGTGGTTGGTCGACTACCAAGAGAGGCTCACTTGCCATTACTTCCAGGTAGAGGAGGCCGAGGTGGTTGTCCTTGTGGTGGTGACGTCGAAAATGGCGGCCTGTGGTGGCTGGGAGGAGCTCCTGGAGTGGAGGGTCTTTTGTTGTGTTTGTTGTTGCCTCTGCTCCTACATTGCCGGTGATGGAGAAGAAGAGCTAGGATGTTAGGGAGTTGTTGGCGTGGGGCTTCACGGAGAGCTTTACCGGTGATGATGGGAGACCAGATGGTGGTCATCGGCTATGCTGGTGGAGGAGAGAGCTCGAGCTGCAACTATTTTTTAGAGGGAGAACCACCATCAAGGAGAGAGAGGGAGGGAATTGTAGGGGCTATGAGGGAGATAGTGTTGCTGGAGCTGAGGAAGATGATGGGATGCAACTGCTTGAGGAGAGAGAGAGAGAACACTGCAAACCCTTGTTGCCAAGCTTTGCCATCGCCGAAGAAGAAGAAGAAGATGATGGGTTGTTACATGTGTGTTATTTATGTGTTGTATCTCCGTGTTTTTTCCAGTTTAAATGGTCTCCCCTCTCCACAGTCTATGATCTTCCCCGTGTGTTATTTCCCCATCTGTTAATTGGTCTATTCATGACTGTCTCGGAATTTCCCCTAGTTCCCCCCCCCCCTTTTTTTTTTGTTTGTGTTCAATCCTCCTCCTTTTATAGACTCAATTGTGAATGGGATATTGTGTATTGCATGTTGGAGGCATGGCTGCTGGCATGGCCTCGACAATTCTCTTTTTTTTTTAAAATAAAATGAAATAAATAGGTTATGACAAAAAACAGATTTTCGATGGGAAAAACCAGGAAGAACAATGTATTTTGTTTCATTTTGGCTTCAGATTTCACCCAAAAAGTTTTGTCACTGAAAATTCTAATCTTTTCAATTTCACCCAGATTAGGCTTCCAAACTTAATTTCACATCAATTAAGCCCTTAATAAAATTAATTTGACCCATTTAAAGTATAATTAAGCCCTTGCACTTAATTAAATCCTTCAATTGGGCTCTCAATTGATCCCTAAACATAATTACACTTTAAAGTTGGTCGACGATTAAATCAAATTGGCCCATAAAATATTATCATGTCTTCTGACTTAATTTTTACTCAGATTTATCCAATAATAAATTATTTTAACCATGAATCTACATTTTCTTTCATTTTCCGGGAAAAAAGAGGTACGACCGGGCTCTCGAAAACTTCCAAAATTTCCACCTTGATTTTTCTGCCGACACCAACCCCTTTTATTTTATTTTTGTTATTTTTTCTATGTATTTTGGGGAATAACCTAGAAATTGGGTTATGACAGATGTGGTGGTAGGTTTTGGTGGGAGGAAGCAGGCATGATGCAAGATTTTTTGAATTTGGATTTTGAAGAAAAGAAAAGGGTGGCCATTTTAGTATATATCAATAATTAATTAATAGAGGAGAAGAAATATTTTTTTATAGAGCTTGAAAAAAAATCATAATTAAAAGGAATATATATATATATATATATATATATATATATATAAAAAGATTTTATTTAACTAGTAAAAAATCTAATGGTGTGGTTCTGAAAACTTGGTACTATGACAGTATTAGAGTATTAAATTTAAAAAAATATTGAAAAATTTTAACTTTATTTTCTCTCTCATTAAAATAGATAAATGTGGAGAACTTTGATGTTATATAGCTTTAGCAAGATTAATTTCTTTATTTAACATGCTAATGTTAATAATTTAGAATTCTGGTGTTTTGCACTATGTTTCAAAAGCGTTTTTGAAAAACAAATGATTTTTTTTATTTTAAATTTTAAAAAAAAGGGTGTTTTTAGATCATTTTCATGTGTTGATATCAAAAAACTTTTTGTCAAAAAATATTTTAATAAAACAGTTTTTCATTAAACCTCAAACTCAACTACAGTTTTAACCAAACACTTCAATTTCAATTATGAACCGCAACTAAAGTGCTTTTCATGAAACTTTTTTTTTAAAACCTTAACCACAACAGCAACAACAATGCCAAACACACCCTAATTTTTTTTTGTGTGTGTTTTTAGATCATTTTGATGTGTTGATGTCAAAAAATATTTTTTAAAAATAAAAAACATCATTTTAATATATTTCTGAACGAAAAATACTTTCAAAAGCAACATCTACTACACTCATAAACAGTCACATATCGATTATAATAAAGTTTTTATGGAGTGATCTTGGAAGGACTCCCCTAGTGGGATTTTATTGACAGGCTTATATATATAGAGGACTGGTCTTAAAGCTGACAAAATTGATGCTTCTGTTGATCCGGAAAAAAAGTCTCAAACTCCTATTCAAGAAAATGGCATTCCCTGCTCCTTTTTTCATGGATCCCAATCTTCACTGCAATAAGGGACTAATTACTGAAAATTTTTGTTTGTGCTCTACCATTCTATTTAAATTGGAAAAAAATAGGTAAAGGAACGGAAAGAGATTTTAACTTTAAGTATTACTGGTGTTTGTTGTTTTTCACAGAAAACGAGTAAGGCAAACTATCAAACACCTTTGCTGCGAAAACTTCTTAGTGTTTATTGATTCATCTGGAGTCTTATTTAAACAACAAAAATACACTAAATGCAAGCAATACGCAGCTAAAGTTGCTGCTGCTACATGATCATCAATGAGTTGTGGAAAGAGAGAGCGGTCAGTAATATCGTTGCATGGATTCTGAAGAGCTTGGCCCATGCCAGAGATAGCGGATTCTTGTTTTTTCTTCTATATATAGTTTCTAATTATGGGATATATAGAGATGGAAAATTCTACCTATTTTACTGGAAAGAAACCAGGGGAAACCTCACATTCTTTGAAATATCCTTATAGTAAGGATCTCCACTCCCTCGTAAGCCTTAGAATAGCTTCACTTCAATAACCACCACCACACGAAACCAGTTTGTTTCGCCTCTTGTCCTCTCTATAAAAGCAATATTCATCCATGCATACTTCCTCGAACACCAGAAGAGATTGAAGATAAAAATGGCAAAGTGTTTCACCATTGCTGCCTTCGTTCTTTGCTCCTCCTCCTTTCTCATCTCTGCCTATGCAGTAGATTACTTGGATGTTGAAGGCAAGGTCTACTGTGACCCTTGCCGCGTTGAGTTCCAGACCAAAATCAGCGAGGGAATACCTGGTAAAGGAAGTGGTTAATGGTTTAATTAGCATGCTCAATCCAACGATGAAGATATTCGAGTTTTTTATGTTCTTGAAATCGCTAACTCTTTATGCTGTGTGTGTGTGTGTGTGTGTATCCATGCAGATGCCAAGGTGAAACTGGTATGTAACAACCGTGACAATGGCACTGAGACATACAACGTGGAGGGGGCAACCGACAGCAGCGGCACATACCGCCTTCCGGTGGTGGGTGACCATGAGGATGATATCTGCGAGGTCAAGTTGGTGGAGAGCTCCAGACCCGATTGCAACGAGCGATTCCAGAGCATTGATTCTGCTAGGATCCTCCTCACCAAGAACGTTGGAGTGGTGGATAAAACTCGATATCCCAATGCTCTTGGGTTCAAGAAGAAGGTGGCCCAACCAGAATGCACGGATGTGCTCAAAGAAATGGGTTTCCTTCCTCTCGAGCTCTAAATTATTTGATCATGTTAAGGTGCATGTTTGCATGGTTTGGTTCCAAAGTTTTAGAAGGCATTTGAAATTGCATTTTAAATGTTGTTGCTTAAACACTTGAATTTTAATTGGTTTAAAATTATTTTACATATATGGATTATTTGATGTAATAATATCAAAAATAACTTTTACAAACTATAAAAATATTATTTTGATTTATTTCGGAATAAAAATCAATCTAAAAAATAGTTATTATCACACCCTCAAATATCTTATTATGATGGCTGCCTAACATCACTTTTAACAATACTAGATTAGATTTATAGTACATATTGCTTTATAAAAATAATTTTTTTTTGAAAAAAATAGATTTTTTATTTTTAAATTTCAGACATTAAAACCATTAAAAAATACTAAAAATATCATTTTAATATTTCTTCAAAACTAATATTATTTTTAAAAACATACTCAAATATAATTAATAATAAACTTCAAAATAGGCAGTTATTCGTAACTCGCAACCCTTTATTGGGATTAAAAAACAAACTTGTCGAAGTCATTCCGGCCCTCACTGTAAAGCTTATTATAAAAAGCAACAACAACAGGCAAACATGCGTTTTTTAAATTTATCTATTTTGTAAGTTTCATCAAAATAACCTGTATATAATTATCATTATCATTAAAAAAAAATACTCGGATCTCTGAATTATTGAATTCACTGTATTAAAATTAGTTTATTTTATAATTCAAATTAAATTAAACACAACAAATACAATATTTTTTAAAAACATCTACAATAATTAAATAACAAAAATAAGTAGCTAATTTTCTATCTCCAAAAGGAAGAAAATATAAATTGAAAATCCATCCCTATGTTATCGTCATTATCATTACTAGAACAATTAAAATTATTATCAACATTATTTCCCAAACAATTAAAATCATTAAATTTCTCTGAAGAATAAAAACACAACAAAATATTATTACAAAACAATTGTCGCAACGATGTTTTTTCGCGCTTCGCGTACCACCATCCTCAAATTTGGGGAGACAACGACCCGCGGTGAAATGAGATGTATTTTATAGCCGTAAAAATTACGACTATAATTATTAGGAGTCATCACCTAGTATTACTGTCACTAGGAACCTATTGGTCTGCGAGAGTCTAGGTAATGGGACTTGTTGTGCAAGGGGAAGACGCATCACCCCAGTGCACTCTACCTAAGGTAAATTATATTGTTGTTTGATTGTTTTTTTTAAGTTAAAATTTTTTACACTGCATTTTCAAAAACCATTTTTTTGTCTAAGGGTGTACTTTACAATGTAATTTTACACCGCAGTTAAAAACCTTTTTTCTTATCTACAGATGTACTTTACAATATAATTTTACACTATAGTTAAAAAAAAACTTTATCTACGGATGTATTGTATAATATAATTTTAGACCGTAGTAAAAATCTTTTTTTATCTGCGGGTGTACTTTACAATGTAGTTTGACACCCCGATAGTTAAAACAAAATAATTATTAATTTTTTTTGATATTATGATCAAATTCCAACGGATAATCATAAACTGGTTACGATATCTAATTTTTGTTTTAAAATATGAGAAAGATGGAACATATTTTTTTATGAAAAATATGATGAGAAAAACTTTGGAATTCATCCGTATGCACGAAAACAACACATTTAAAAAAAATTGTAATTTTATATTTTTTATATATTTTGTTTTTTTAAAAGGAAAATAAATAAAATAAAATTGTGGGTTGTTCTTATACTCCACAACAAAATGGAGTAGCATAACATAAAAATCGACATCTTTTAGATATCGTTAGAACCCTACTTATTGAAACTTTTGTTCCACCAAAATTTTGGGTAGAAGCCCTCACTACTGCTGCATACCTAATCAATAGGCTTCCTTAACAAAAATTAGGTCTAGATTTTCCATATTTCAGGCTTCATCACGGTCAGCCTATATACGATAATCTACACACCTTCGGGTGTGTATGTTTTATGCATTTGCCTCCCCCTTCTAGGAATAAACTCACTACTCAGTCTGTTAGATGATCTTTTCTAGGGTATAGTATGAAGCAAAAGTGGTATTTCGTTTTTGATCCTCATGCTAACTGAATTCATGTCTCTAGAAATGTTATATTTCTTAAAAATCAGTGCTTCTTTCCTATATTGTCCTCAGCAACACCTAACACACATGCTATGTTACCTTATGTCACTGATTTTGACCCTACTGGTCAGCATGATCTACTAAAACCCTCACTCAACAGAGACATCAGTTTCTTGTTAACAAATTGATGCTGCTGGATAAACCAGCATCAATTTGGGGGGGTGACATTAAGTACAAAAAAGGAAGTGATAGTAAACACAAAAAAGGAAGACATCTTTGACAGTAAGAAACAAGGATAGTGGACAGTTAACATAGAAAATGAATAACATGCTAAGGCTGACAGTAAACATAGAAAAGGAAAGAATCTATATTGAAGTGTAAATAGAAAGATTTACTTACTATAACTAGCACTCTTGATATAGCTTGACAGACTGTAATTAAATGTACTGATATTATAAATAAGAGTAGTAGAGCAAGAGAAGAGGTAATTCATACCAATTTTGTTACAATCTGCATCACAAAAAAAATGAATTGCAATAAGGGGAGCCTTTATAAAATTAAGGTCAATATTAACAGTACCTTTGGGGTACCGGAATATACATTTAACAACAATAAGATAAGCATCTCAAGGAGTTTGCATGAAATGATAAACATTGTTAACTGCATAGGAAATATCATGACGTGTCAAAGTGAGATATTGTAGTGAACCATCAAGGCACCAAAAATAGGTTGGATTCGATAAGAAAGCACCCTCATTAGCAGCAAATGACATACCAAAACCATAAGAGTGTAGACTGGTTTTGCACTGTCCGGACCAAACTTATGAAGTAAAGAAAATAGATAGTGAGTCTGAGTGACAGTGATAATCAACTCATCTCGTGTGATTTATAGTACTAAAAAGAAATGAACATCTCCTAGATCCTTAATGTGAAAAGTAGTAGAGAGATGAGAAATAAAGCTATTTATTTTTTAAAGAGATCTTTCTTGATGGAAGTATGTCATTGAAATAAATCAAGCGCATGCTTATATCTGAACCTTGATATTAAGAAAACAAGGATTGATCATAGGGAAATCAATGAAAACCCATTTGTTGAATATAAGTACTGAACTTCATATATCATGCTCTAGGAGCATGTTTTAAACCGTGGAGAGCTTTATGCAGTTGGCAAACATGATGAGTCTTCAAAACCAAGTGGTTGAGATATATATACACCCTCTTGTAAATCATCATGAAGAAAAGCATTACTTACATCAAGTTGTTTAATTAATAGCTTTGAGACAAACCAAGTGTGAGAATAAATCGGAGGGTAGCATGTTTAACCATTGGACTAAATATTTCATCATAATCCAAACTAGGATGTTGTGTGAAACCACGAGCCACGAGTCGGGTTATACCATTCAATTGAGTCATTAGATCATGTTTTAATTTTAACATCTATTTGTTGTTAACCGGTTTCATGCCTAGTCTTCGAGACACAAATTCCACGTGTTGTTGCTATAAAGAACATTGATTTTAGCTTGCATGACTTGCTTCCATTTTAGGTTAGTGAGAGCTTGCTTAAACATGTAGGAAACACTGGCCTATTTTTCTATAGTGTTATATACAACTAACATCATGGTTGTCTATTGTTCTATACATGAAAAACAATAACTTATACAAAATAGAGTAAAGAATTAAATATGAGAGGAAATCATGGAGAGACAATCATGATTGACATGTACAATCTTAGATTGTATCTCGTCACCCATGATTCTCTCTTAGATTGTATCTCTTCAGAGGTTGCAAAGAGATGTTGTATCTAGTTTGTCAATTCCATTTTGTACCTCTAAAATTATCTTTATATCTTGTTCCAGTTTAAAAAAACATGATAAACTAGAATAGATCTAACCTCGCTTAGAATCTCATCTCTTTTAGTAAAGTTTACCTAAATTTCAGCCGGAAAGTTATGATTGTTATATTTCGGATAAATAATGTTTTTTTGTTTAAAATATTATCTAGTTTTACGGTATCAATCATATCTTTCAATCCGATCGTTGGATCATGCTAAAATTTTACAAGTAATCTCTTGACATTATGTTATATTCTAGATTAAACTTTTAGAGCAGTCAAATTTTAGAAAAGCCTAACACGATTGCCAATGATATTTTCATAATTTAACAATAGATTTATTGAGAATTGAGTTTTATAATTATTATTTTTAGGATTATTATGATCTTATAACTCGGGTCACGAATTTAAAAGGTTTACCCAAATTAAACTAATATGTTGTCATCCTAATTTTTTTAAAGAAAATATATTGTCTTATTTTTATCAATTATTCAAAATAACTTTAAATTTATTCTGGTTATGTCAATTCAACTCACTTTTTTACTTGTTTTTAAAATTTAAATTGTAAAATTTAAGTTCATTTATTTTTTAATTTGAGATAAATTATGTTATTGAGTTTATATATATTGTCCACACTATGTTGCGGGCTAAGTTAACATTTTTTTATAATTGTTGGGATTGAAGCAAATAATAATATATTTTGCTAGTTCAAAAATAAAATATAACATCTATATATGTAAGGTTTGATATAATGAAACGCATCAACATACCCTATTATAACAACAATAACATTGAAGCCTTAATATCTAAAAATATCATTATTATTACTACTAAAACAATAGAAATTATTAAACTACCCCGAGAAAAAATAAACTCAAAAACATTAAGAAAAAGAGGAAGCAAGAAAAAAACTAAATTACTATTACTATTATTATTATTATTATTATTATTATTATTATTATTATTATTATTATTATTATTATTATTACGTTAATAATGAAAAAACAAAATAAAATCAAAGAATAAAAAAGCCTAAAAACTTTAACAAAAGAGCAAACAAAAAAATAAAATAAATGATAAAACAAAAATAAAAAATTATTAGCTAAATAAAATCATTTGACTTGAAGAAGAAAAAAACTAAAAGAAAGAACAATGAGATAAAATAAGAAATATCAATTTTCAAATGATCACATGATCACAACACAAACTAAAATTTAACAAATATTTTCAATAAAATACTACCTCAACAAAAGAGAAAATAATAAAAATTGAAAACCAAAGCTAAGAGCATGTATATATATATATATATATATATATATATATATATATATATATATATATATATATATATATATAAACATGGACAAAAATAGGGGATATTTCATAATATAAAAAAAATAAAATGAATTAAAATCAAAAATTAAAAGTATAAAAGCCGAAATGAAAACCAAATATATTATCAATTTCAATCAAAGGATAACATTGAAAAAATTCAAACCTTCTATATCAAAATATTAAGGGATTGAAAACCAAACCCAAAATTAAAAGAATAAGAACTAAAATGAAAACGTAATATGTAATCAATTTCAATTGAAGGACACAATTGAAACAAATCAAAACTTACATAAAAAAATGACCATACAGCACAATTAAAAGATCAGGGACTGAAATGAAATAACCATAAAAAAGGGATTTGTCGTGTAATTTACCAAGCAGGAGAGAGAAAAGGGGGGAAGTTCAACCGACCATCGTCAAGTCTCCGGCCACTATGTGATGACACGCGCCACACCATGAGAAAGAGGACATGATGGTGAATCAACTGAGATGCTGGATGGATATTTTCACCACCGTACAACATCGCTCGAATGGAGCATCATGAAAAATTATGTCAGCGCGTGTCAGACGCGTTCATAGTGTCTGCAAGAAAATAAAATAAAAATTGATAAATTACCGAAACACCTCAACAGCCAACTCTTTGATTTTCTTATTAGGGGAAAAAAGTTCAACCAACCACCATCAAGTCTCGGACTACCATGTGATGACACATGTCACACCATGAGGAAAAGAACATGACGGCGAATCAACTGAGATGTCGATGAGATGGACATTTTTCACCACCGTACAAGGTCGCACACGTTGCTCGAATAGAACGTCACGAAAATACCATTGGCATGTGTGTCAAACGTGCCCACAGTGTCCGTAGGAAAATTAAAAAATGATAAATTACCAAAACACTCTTACAGCTAACTCTTTAATTTTCTTATTGGGGGCAGATTAGTATTTAGATGTTTTCAAAAAAATATAAAATATCTAAAACACCTCCACAAGCAAACTTTGATTTTTATCTTATTGGAGGATAAGGATTATTTTACTGTGCAATGGAATGTAAAATTACCGTGACATCCCCTTCTAATAACTCTTGGTTTTCGTCTTATATGAGGGTAGAATAATTATTTTACTGTACAAAAAAATATAAAAAATCACAAAAGCCAGAACCAGGACACCCGAACTAAACCGACCAAAAACTACTATTGCAATGCACAGTGAAAACACTCATAATACGCACAGTGAAACACTCACAATGCTCAATGAATATCTTATCTCTTTTAGTATATAGTATAATTTCAAAAAATATGAAATATCTCCGCAGACAAACCTTGATTTTTATCTTATTGGAGGGTAAAAATTATTTTACTATGCAATAAATATGAAATTACTGTGACACCCCCTCCAATTACCCTTAGTTTTCGTCTTATATGAGAGTAGAGTGATTAATTTATTGTACAAAAAAATATAAAAAAAAATCATAAAAACCAGAACCTAGACACCCACACCAACCCGACCCAAAACTACTATTACATTGCATAGGGAAAACTCATAATGCACAGTGAACAATGCTCAATGAATATCTTATCTCTTCTAATATATAGTATAATATAATATATAAGAACAATGCATCCTGAAACAGCTCCCAAAATCAAAATATGCTATTCAAATTATAAAATAAAAAAACACCAATCGGGAATTTACAACTTTTTTGTATTATTATTAATAATAATAATAATTACCAGCACCAATCAATCGGGAATTACCATCGACGCTGAAAATAGTGGCTTGAAGATAACACATGTATTTATTTATTTTTTAGAGAGAGAAAAAACCGAAACGACAGTACAATATGGTTAATTTTGTAGTTGAATCAGAATTGAATAGGGTAAAGAGCAAAAATAATCAATTGAAATATAATTGGATCCAAGAAAAATTGAAAAGCCAGCAATAATCGCTGGCCACCAATATTATAACCCAACAAATATTTCTGCAAATATATAGTTGACTGAAACAGAGATCAACACCAACTGAGATAAGGTACTCCAAAAATCCTCTTAAAATAAAGCAAGAGCACAACACGGGGAAATCATCCTTCCCATTCACGCATTGAAGTACCAGAAGGTTCTACTAGCACCGTCACTGCATACAAAAGTAATTCAACCGGTGTTCATAAATCTGCAAATCTAAATAAATGAATGATTCGAAGAATAAACAATTGGGAAAGGACCCACCTCAGCATCTTCACCCTCACCAGTTCTGGCAGAGGTTTCCATCTTCTGGTCTTCTGTCAAAATAAAAACTCAAATAGACAGGTCAATTGTCCACTACTAAAAGATTAACAATATACATATATCTAAAATATGTGCACATCAGGCAAAACTCATGCTGCAAGCAACAGGTTCAGGTTAAAGATGTGCGTTAAAAATAACTCTTGTCCATTAAAAATAACGCATACCACTATGGTCGCTTACTAAGAATCTGGCACATTTTGCCCTTGTGAAGTCAAATGCATATAGATTTTACTTCGTCAATGGGCCAACTTTTCAATTTTGCTTGCCCATTCCATTCAGTAAGATACTAGCAAACCCAACTACCCAACAGCTCCAAGTAAATGCAAGAAATCATGGTAGTCCTTGCAGTGAATGCAGCACTTACAGGATACGCAAACCTCATAATGATACGAAGTCAAATGCATCAATTTTGTCATTTATTTATTTTATTGTTCTAGAGAAAGGTTATAAAGAGAATGGGATTTCACTAAATCTCAGACTTTCAAGCCCATTAATAGAGAGGACAGGTCAACATGATTCTTCATAAAATAAAACGAAAGCTGAGCCTTTGGGAACTTTCAAGAATTAAATCTATAGATACCTCCATCCTCAGGAATATCAGAAGTCCACAAAGTGAGGTTGTCCCTCAACAGCTGCATGATCAAAGTGCTGTCCTTGTAAGACTCTTCACTCAGGGTATCCAGCTCTGAAATAGCTTCATCAAATGCTTGCTTTGCAAGATGGCAGGCCCTAATAGACCCCAACAATGCAATAAGTAATTATATCTATAAAAATATCAGTTTAAAGCCTTTCCCACATATCATATTCTGCATACCGTTCAGGAGAGTTCATGATCTCATAATAGAACACAGAAAAATTAAGAGCCAGGCCTAGGCGAATGGGATGGGTGGGAGATAGATCACTTGCTGCAGTTGATGTAGCAATCTGCAAAACTCAGCAAACATGCAGAACTAATTATATAGGCAACCTTATCCAGAAAAATTGAAGGAAAACAAGGGTAAAGATGACAGATGCAATGAAAAAGCACCGCCATAGAAAATTAGCAGAAAATCAAAAGGCCATAACCATAGAATGCTTTCATGGGAAAAACCATATGAAGAATATCTATAGAGAGGCAACAAGCCTTGTTAGATGCCAAGCAGGGCTCTGCCAACTTAAAACACCAAAACACAGTTGTGCAATGCTTTATGCAAGTTAAGCAATCCCTGGCCAATTTAACAGTAAAGGGGGGTGTTATAAACTTCAGAAATGCAAGTTCCAGAACCTTTCTCCTAAAAACCAACTAAACAGAAAAAATAAAATTGTGTCGGAAAATGTTGGTAAACACTTGGGGTTTTCAAAAATAGGTTGCATGTGAAAACTCATCTTTCATAATTGAGCACATGCTTCTGATTTCTATTAATCCAAACACCAACAGTGAGTGCAAATGAATGGGGGAAAGAACTATCTCTGAATCAGTTTAGTTGGGAAAGAACTATCTCTGAATCAGTTTAGTGCAGATGAGTGGAAAACAGGCTTTGATTTTCTTCCATTCAAAGCTTGATTAAAACAAGTCAAGGCTTTAAGCCCTAGAATTTAACCATTGCATCAATGAACAGAACAAAAAATAGACATAAATACCTCATATGCCTTGAGTGACTGATCAGCTGCCTCTTTCCTCTCAGTACCACTCTTGAACTCTGCTAGATACCGGTAATAATCACCTTTCCTGCACCAAACCCAAAACCCTTCATAAAATCCACATGAAAATTACAACCCACTACCGTCCACTTAAGCAAATTCATAATAAAACCACAAACGATTCCACCCTTACATCTTGTAGTAAAACACAGTGGATTCCCCAGCTGTACATGATGGAATAAGATGCTCATCAATCACTACCATAATATCATGGCAAATGCCAGTTAACTCTGTCTCCACTTTCTGCCTATACTCCTTGATCCTCTTCACATTCGTCTCATTCCCTTTCGACTCCTCCTTCTGATCAATAGATGACAAAATTCTCCATGACGCCCTTCTCGCACCAATCACATTCTTGTAGCCCACAGAGAGTAAGTTTCTCTCCTCCACCGTTAGTTCAACATCAAGCTTCGCTACTTTCTTCATTGCATCCACCATTTCTACATACCATCAGCATTCTAAGTTATAACAATTTCCAAAGAAAGTATCCACATCATTTATTCTCTCTCCTTCTTTTATTAATTTCAGCTTTAAATTACTTTCGACGCACTGGAATAATTTCTTTTTTATCTTACTTCACGATTTACGTAATCATAAATAAACAAATTAATAACTGCTAAATCAGCAATTATTATAATCTTCTTTTTTGGCAAGATCCGAAAAAATTTAAAAGGACAAAAACCTACATTATCAGATAAAATAAGCAAGAACATAAGAAAAAAAAATCCTCAACAAAGTACCTGCTAGCAAAAAAATGAAATCAGTCAAAGTAATTAAAATCTGTAACATTAATTAAACGTAATTAACTTTTAATATAAAAAAAAACAGAGAAGAATTATTTTCAATAATTATTTTAAAGCAAAGATAATAAGCATAAAATGCAGGTTAAACAAGTTAATATAATACATAAATCTGCGATCTATCATGTGACTTTGAGTCTATAATGAGAAAAAACAGAGCGTGAAAGCACAGATCTAGAGAGATAAAGCACAAAGATGCATGTAAAATATATATGGAGAGATATAGATGAACTGACCGTCGTAGCGTTCAGCTTGCTCAGCAAGCTTGGCAACGTAGACGAAGTTCTCGCGATCTTTTGAAGAATCCATGGCTATTGCTGATTAATCTTTCTCTCTCTAGAAAGTCACGCGAAGGCAGTTTCCCTCTCCAGAGAGAGCAGCTTGCTGTCAAAATGTAAGCCGGATACAGAGAACTGAGAGTGAAAAAAGTGATGCTGTTTTTTCTTTCTCTCTTATATTTTTCCTTACTGGGGAAAAAGGTGCATCTAAGCCCCTCTAACTATCAAACATGTTTTATTTTAGGCCTTTTCACTTGCAATAACTTTCAATTGCACCATCAGTGTATTGTAATGGTGAAATGTTAGCTTTTCATTTCACTAGTGTTGTCGTATATGTTATTAATTTTATTAATATAATAAATATAAATCATAAATTAAAAAAATTATTGCTCTAATAGAATTATTTTATGCCTGATGTTGCACCAATTACAATACATTAATCAGAAGAAGAGGGCCTGATTGAAACGTCTATGCTAGTTAGATGGGCTACTTGTAGTTTTGGCTTTTCATTAATTTGAAAGGTGACCTGGATTAGCCGGTAAAGACATCGGGGCACGGGGTCAGCTTGTGGGGTCTGATGGTGATATGGGGCAGAAAGGGTAGTTGGTGAACGACCAATGAGTTGTGGCACGTTTTGTTGTGGTTTGATGGTGTAATCTGTTTGTGAGTATAGTTGATTATTATTTTTTATTTATTTGAAAAAATGATTTATAAAAGTAGAGTTCTTTTAAAAAAAATTATTGTCCTTCGTTTTTATTTATCATATTTAATCTCATTTTTTATTGCTATTTTTTATTGAGATAAAATTGAGGTTTTTTTACAATTTTATTATTTTTCTATTTCTTTTTCAATTAGATTTGATTCTTAATTTTTTTTATTTTATTAAAAAATTTAAATTAATATTTCTTAATTTCATCATTCAATATTAAATTATTTAGGAATTGAGCATATTGACAGAGTCTAGGTCTAGGATTTCACATATTGCAAGTTTAGAAGATCAATTCAAGTTTAAGATATTATCCCGGGTTTTACCTGTTTTTTAACACTATTTTTAAATTTATATTTTTCAATTTTATCCTTTAAAATCTATTTAATCGGAGATTGAGTTCCATTATTTCTTATTTGTTTTCTATATAAAAAATTTCACTAATTTTAAAAATGACTTGAGTCACGTCGGGTCTTTTTATTTTTATTTTTTTAATTTAGATATTTTTTAAAAAGAAGTATTTTTAAATTAATTGATTAAATACAATTTTTACAATGCTCACTTCATAATATTTTAATGAGTTTGCTTTTCGGGTTGTTCCTCTTTATAGCACAATGACATTGGAATGATCTCGGTCCATTGAGATGAGATGGTGATCCTCCAACAAACTTTTTTTTCTTCTACTTCAAAGTATAAAACTAACTATTTATTTTTATTGTTAATTATTAGCAATTTTATTGTTCATTTTATTTATTATCAAATTTTTTTATTAATTATATTATTTAACTAACTAAGCATATTAAACCTAGTTAAGTAATTAATCTAAATTATTTTTTTATAAAAACAAATGATATGTCAAGAAAAAAATTAATTGTATCAATAGCATATCAGGGTACACACATCTAGATTAAATCTATTTATTGACTCCTTGAAGAGACAACTATATATGTATCACGGACAATGAAGGAGACTTCAATAAAAATTAGGCAGTCTAGTATATTTTATTTTGTATTTTAAAATTATCTTTTTAAAATAAATAAATAAATAAAAATTTAAATAATTTTTTTTTTTGATATTTTCATATGTTTTTTATTTTAGTGGAACATTTTTTTTCACCAGCACCATATTATTTTGTATATACAACTTTATAAGAAATATGAAAATATGAGAAATTCAGAGGTTCAATAAATGACATATGAATTTTCAAAAAAAAAAATATTAAGATCATGATACTCTAGATAATATGTTTTTCAAAAAAAAAAAATTGATACAATAACATATTAGATCGATCAATCGATCAAGATATCAATCATGTTTAACTTGAAAGACTCTTGATTTGGAAAATGAGGATGTAACACCACCATAGAATCGAAATTAAAACAAATTAGGAACCTCATTTCAAATTATTCAAATATTGAAGGCCTGAAATGAAAAACAATTCAATAAAAAGAAGGCTAAAGTAAAGAATATCTCGAGCAAACCTAGAACAGTGTCTCATGCTATGACGTTGTTCAAATCAATAATTTTTAAAGAAGAAATAAAAAAAGATTAAGACTGGTGTAATTCATCTAATTGGATCTGTTGAGTTAGGTTTAATAATATGATTAAAAATAACAATAAACGATAAACAAAAAGATCTAAGATAATTTGTCATTTTCAAAATTAATGAAAAAATATATAGAAACCATTATGAAACGTTTCGGCCATTAGAACGAAACCGACAACTAATGAGCCTGTTTGGGAGAGCTGTTGCGGTAGCTTTTTCAAAGTGTTTTTCATGCTGAAATACATCAAAATGATGTTTTTTTTTAAATCAATTTTGACATCAGCACATTAAAATGATCTAAAAATACCAAAATATATTCATTTAAAATGAAAAAATAATATTTTTTTTTGAAAACAGCGTTTGAAACGCCGTCCCAAACGAGCTCTAAGTAATTTAGCCATCTGCATGAAAATCCTACTTAAGTTTAAAGCTGATAAATAGGCACAGAAATATAGAAGCCCACCAAAAGCAGCCAGGAATTGTCCTGGGGATTATACTTTCTTGGAAAGGATCAGGAAAGCTCTCAATGACAGCTGAAGCAGCAACACAGACAAGAGGGTACATTGGATAAAGGAACCTGCTGGTTAGAAATGTATTCGTCGTCATTAACATTTGACCCCTTCTTGTCTCCTTAGATTAGCACTGTACACAGGATTGAGCATCTATTTATCTGTTAAACATAGATTAACCGACCAAAAGGACATGTTTTTATGACAGCACATTTACAGCTACATTCAAACAAAAAATTAGAAAAAAGTGAGAGCAATCCAGATCCTGATAAAATAGTTCTATTGCACATGTTTCCAGTATGAAGTTGGTGTTTAAGGTTTCATAATGTAAACTCTCAATCAACATCTTCTATGAATTTTTGATTGGACAGTAAAAGCAGGATTCCCAAACTCTCATTTTAAGGAAATTTGAATGCAACTGACATAGAATATGAGATCTGAATAATAAATGATCATTTCAAATTATTCATCCGGTCAACTGTAACCCCAAAAGCTGCCTGATAGTAATCATTATGACGATATGTAGGGAAATTTAGCAAAACAAAAAGGATGCAATTGCCACTAACTTGAGGTGGGTTTATTCGGAACAAGAGTTTATGGCAACCAAAAGTATACGATAAACTAGGGACACAACTACACATCAAGTGTTAGGGAACCATCTCACCTAAGAGCTTTAAGCTTGTTAGGTAAGGCTCTAGAACATGATTTATATTATTCTCTAATACACTCCTTCAAGTGAAAGCCCTTTGGGTTTTAAACTTGCACAAGCCTTGATTTTTATCAAATAGAATGGGGGTAGTAAGATTCGAATTCGTGACCGCTGGGTCAACAAGACTCTAATACCATGTTAAGGAACCATCTCACCTAAAAGCTTAAGTTTGTTAGGTGAGGTCCCAGAACATGATTTATATTATTCTCTAACATCAAGCAAATGGCAACCTCGACCTGAGAACAAATTTCTGTCTACAACTGAGACAAAGTATCTTCAAATGAGTTGAAAGCAAATAATCTCGGGGCAATTTGTGCCACAAAAAAATCAGCCTTTAAGAGAAGTTCATAGGCAACTTAAGGTGTCACTGACCCTCAAATATAAGAAATTTACCGAGCCACAATTCTTTTCCTGAAACCCAGGATGAAACAGAAGTTGAAATTGTTAAATCCATTCATCAGATAAACTTAGAGATTAAAAAACAGATGATGTCCAATGTCTTTCCTTTACAATTTATTCCACGTGTTTCACAAGCTTGCTTACACTAACTCTAACAGCTTTTCCCTCCAATTTCTTCCTTCTGTTTTATTTTTTCTTCATTTATTCCTGCCCAGATCAACTGTTACTGTTGCTAGAATTGCAGCTGTTGTAATGCCCTTTCCATGACATCATTCTTGACCTCAAAAATGTATATCAAACCTTACCTTCAGAATGTATGTCAAATCCAGGGAATTGAAGCTGAATCTCCTCAAGATCTTCCGAGGCTGCATCTTTTCTGTGAAAAGATTAGATCATCTAACTAGCCCTGCAGCCGAAGCCCATGTCTCCCTTCTTCATAATCCTGCGTTCCAAAATCTCCATAGGTTTTACCCTCACTTTGCTTGACTCATCCGTTACTGGAACTGCTGAAGATGCCACTGTATTATCTCCATTCTTTATTTTTACAAGGAAACTTGGAAAACTGGGTAGATATTTGTTATTGCTGGTACCAAGGAGGAAGAACTTCTCTTTCTCTTTTTGGATGCGAGACAACTTCATTTTTCAAAAAGCGTATTTTATGGGCTAGATGGGCTAGATAAACGAGTAAAAGAATATATCTTTCGGAGTGTAGAGAGAAGAGAATTCGTCCATTCTTTCTTTTCTCATCATGAGAACTGCTTTTCTACTTTAAGCCCTTTAACAATAGCAAGATCATGCATAGGGCATGAATGGGAGATGGTCTAAACCCATCTTTTTATCCTTTTTCTACTTTAAGCCTTTAACAAAAGTAAGATCATTCACAGGGCATGAATGGAGATGGTCTAAACCCAACTTTTTTTTTATCCTCCCTTTCCCGTGCCTATATTCATGTTGAAGAAGATTAATACAAGTAATGGCACAGGAAATAATAGATCAAAAGTTGAGTTTAATTACAGCATGACCACGAATTCATCCATCATATTATCGTTCGTATAGCATATTGCATAGAGTTGCTTGGGAACGCAGTTTCAACAACATTACCCAAAAAATTTTATTTTTTTTCTTAGAATTATTTTATATATATTTATAAGCATAGCTAGTTAGAGTTTATCTTCTCGTGTGCCCAAGACAACTACATTGGCCTCAAAAGTGTATTCAAGCACAGCAAAATGATCATACATGACCATACAGTGGGCAATATCAACCCATAATTTAGACCACAAGGCCGATAATTTTGACAGCATCCCTGTCGATAGCATATTAGCTTATTGTATTTTGGGCAATATCCATCTATAGAAAATAAAAAGGAAAGGACAGCAGCCCAGAATCATCTTCCTAGGTTCCTAACCAGTGTTCTGCATGCCAGCAGCAATACCCTTCATGGTCAAGATAAGAGTGTCCTCCAAACCAGGTCCATACTCACTGGTAGGGTTCAGTTTCACCAGTTCATCAGCTGGACTGCTTGATTCCATTATTTCCTTTGATATGTGAGGTCGCATTGTTACATTGTAGTTTGGATCACGGATCCGTTTCAGCGTGTAGGCCTGGCAGACATTGAGGGTTGTGATGTATGAATCACGCAGCCGCAGTCTTTGTTTCAAGTAAGGGTCTCCTTCAAGAAGATCCTTGTGTCCAGCAATCTGAAAAGGAAATATATTAGCTTTTCCAGCTTTCTTAAATTAACTGCTAGTTACCTATTTTGATCATTAGGATAAAATTTGTAATTGCGGCAGGAGTTCGAATTTCAGTGGAGACTTGACATTAAAAAAGATTCGACTTTCTGTTCTAATTCTAGAATAAAGTAATCAATGAAAACCAAGTAAATTAACAAATTTGACTGAGATATGAGCAAAATGTAGAAAGGGATGGCTAGAAGTCTGGTATTTTCCATTTTTAAATACCCCTTTTAATTTGTAGCACACTGAAAAGATTGAGGGGAAATTTATCCTGGTGAATTTACCTGGAGAAGGAGGCCCTTGGTTTCCTCATAGTTGGCCCTCAACTTCTCGCCAAATGGCCATAGGTCCTCAGAAACAAGGAGTTTGTCATTCAAGGCAGCGATTCCGGGGTCTCCCTTGGCGAACACCATTTCAACCAAATCAATGGTCACCCTAAAAAATGGCCATGCATTGTACATCTCTTGCAGCATATGGAGATTTCTAATGTCCTTCTGAATGATCTGTTTGAATGCTGCTCCAAAGCCTAGCCAGACAGGAAGATGGAATCTTGTTTGTGTCCAGGCAAATATCCAAGGTATTGCACGTAGAGATTCAATACCCCCACTAGGCTTTCTCTTAGATGGACGACTTCCAATGTTCATCCTACCATACTCCATCTCTGGTGTGGCCTACAACCATGAGGAAAACAAGCATTATTTACAGGTTTCTAATAACTCAATTCGCATCAGTAACAACATGGTACATGTTTTACTTACAAGACGGAAATACTCGACAAATCGTGGTTCGTTGAAAACTATTGAACGATACTCCTCTGTCGCAACAACTGCCATTTCGTCCATCAGGGCTCGCCATTCTGGTTTTGGTGAGACTGGGGGGTGCATACCATGCTCAAGAGTGGCAGCTGTAAAACGCTGAAGCGTTCTAAAGCACAAGTGCTCCTCTCCGAAACATTTCTCAATAACTTCACCTTGAACGGTGACACGAAGAGAACCGTGAATAGTGTCTGGTGGCTGAGACAATATAGCAAGATGAGTGGGACCACCTCCTCTTCCAACAGTCCCACCTCGTCCATGGAACATTGTAAGCTTCACACCAAATTGCTTAGCTACATTTATAAGTTCCTCTTGAGCCTTGAATAACTGCCAGGCTGCAGAGAATCTTCCAGCATCCTTGCCAGAATCAGAGTATCCAATCATGACTTCTTGTATTCCATTGATACGGTCTCTGTACCAATCTATTGAGAAAAGCCGAACCAAAGCAGCAGGAGCTGCCTCCAGATCTGCAAGCTTCTCAAATAGGGGAACAACTCTTAATGGTTGTTTTACATGGCATTCACGCTGAAGGAGCTCAACTGCAAGCACATCTGATGCGGGCAGTTGCCATAGAGATGATGTATGCTCCAAAGTTATCTGCTGGCAGTTCAGCTATGACATGAAACGTGTCCAACACATCAGCAAATTTCTTCTGTTTTTGGAAGATCTGGACCAAACAGTGGGCGCTTGCCTCTGAGCTCAGATAAAAGCCATTCCTGCCTTTGTTCTTCTGACCACTCTCGGTAGGAACCAATTTCCAAGTGCTTGGTAATGGCATCTAAGACATCAGTGTGACGATCAGACTCTTGTCTAATGTCAAGTCTCACCAAAGAAAGTCCGAACGTGGAGACTTGCCTCAAGAAATCAAGAAGGCTTCCATCAGCAATTGTTCGGTCACCACAAGAGCACAGTGATCTATAACAGAGTTCCAAAGGTTCCAAGAACTACATGAAAATAAACCCAATCAATACCATGTCTGTTTACATATAACTAAACACAACAAAACCTCAAACCCATCATGCAAGGGTTTTAGTTGATGGATTTTATATTCATGAATACTAGGCATAAAAACAACCAATTTACAGTTCTTGATGTCTTCAGAATGCACTCAGGAATGATCTGCCAACATAATCAGTCAATTTCATATCGAGCAAAAATAAAAGGGTCCCTTGTCATTTGAAGGCAACTATGGCTCTCTTGATAGGCTAGCTGACCATGGAAGGATTTTAATAATTGAGTCGAAGACCCAGCTACAGGGTTTAGAATATCAAAGTAGGAAAAGATTAGGGGCTGACTGTGATGGCTTGCATTTGTGCTAAAGATTAAACCAGAATATCAGAATAGGATTTCAAGTAACCAGCCACACTCATACACCAAAATGTAAACAGGGGTGAAAACATGATTATATACTAGCAATTAAAAACAATAAAGGGGGAACCAAAGATATGATACCTGCTCAACATTTATGAAAGTTGCTTCCTCTGGAATTTCAGAGATCCCATGGGATAGCAATTGACGAGAGCGTTCACGTGTCAGATACAGCTTATCCCTTAGTTCACCAAGAATCACACGATAGGGTTCATTTGGAGGAATTTGTTTCCAAAACTCTGCAACAAGAATAATGTTATTGATTATTGCATCAGTAAGATAACTAATTTATGGTAAGAGACTAACATGAATTAAGAATGAAAGTTTACAAAAATAAAAGGAAGTTGTATTTGATAAATAGGTTATATAGCTTAGGAAATTTATTACGGGTTAGCAGGGGATAACTATAAGTGCACTACTATAATAAAATGCTGTGACCACATTTTGTTAATCATGTCTCTTCAAGAACATTGGTTGGCTAATGGGGTAGGGAGGTTTTATGGGATGGGGCAGCTATGCCTTGTGGTCTCCTAATTAACTGAAGAAAAAGAAGACAAAAAAATATTTTGCTGATAAAAATAAAGCATCATGACACTGTTTATATGAATTCCTTTTTCTCAGTGTTTCTGTAACAAAACAGAAACAGCTCACTAAAAAAGACATTTATGAACAAACAGTGTTTTGTTACATGAAATGGAATAAGAAATTAACAGAATAACACTCTGAAATTTTACCTATGTAGTGTTTTGCATCTCTCTTAGAGCGATCTGAGGAATTCATCTGCACGAACACGGAGCTCATCACTACAGCGCCACATGGACAACTGCCAAGGAAAAATAAGAGAGGAAATCAGCACAATGACAATGAAAAGGAAATATGTTAGAAAAGATCTCTCTACAAATAACGAAGCTCCAAGAAAATAATAGCAGAGAGGGACTGAAAACCTCAAACATCAGATCCTCAATCTGGGAATAGTACAAGTTAGCTGCCATCATTCTTGCCAACAAGCAAACATCCCTCGTGACCTCAGGAGTTACCCTTGGGATTACCTGCATTTTCATATCAAGCAAATATTGGCTATGAGCAAGAGAGAGTTACAAACTTAAATTTATATAAAAAAATTCAAATACTTCCATGCCTAAGTGGTAACATTTTCACAGAAGGAAAAGATCATACCATCACGATCACCACCCATCCAAGACGAGAATTGAATCAGAGGGGCATTGTAAGGAACTCGTTCATTGATACCAATATTTTTCAAAGCGGTATCAACACGGCGCAAGAACTTTGGGACACCCTTCCAGATTGTCTCATGGAAGTAGCTCATTCCAGCCCTCATCTCATCTTGGGGAGTCGGAGGGGTTCTTCGAATCTCATCTGTACGGAAAGCAGCTTGAATCTACACCGAAGAAAAAAAATACACGGAAAGGGAAAGGAACATTAGCAATTCTTTTGGTTCTATGAAGTAAAACATAACTGATCTGTATCGTTTTTAGTATTGAGTGCACATCTGCTGCAGCATGCTGCAAACTAATTCTTAGTTTTGATGGAATATTTACATACAACAATCCCATTCAAGTTGTATTACCCCAGAAGTCACTTTATAAAGTCAAAACTTATACTTTGCATTGAGCATGGGAAGCCAAATACTCAGAAGAAGAAAGCACGTGATGAAAGTTGAGTCTGTAGTTTGTCTAAGAATTTGACAAATTGTTGGGCAGTTTATACACTCACTCAGACAAAAAACAAAATATGAAGGCTTTGCAGAAGAGGGATTATCATAGATCCTCTTTCTCAGAAAAATCATTTGTTCAGTGACCAAATGCATCCTTTCATCAAAATTTATTTAATAGAAAACCAATCTACCACCCTCACTTCAATTAGCCACGTAGCTTATGCATTTAGAATAAAACATATTCTACTCAATTGAAGTTATTAACTGTTAATCAAGCTAATAATCTTTAGACATAGGAGACGTTTTTTAAATTGCAGAGAAAATTTAATTTTCTATATTTCTTGCAGAGTAAAGGGGATTGCAACAAAGTTATAAACTTGCATGCAAAATAATGCTCGTGCTCATATTCATTAAAATAAAAAGAATCAAGATTACACTTCCTTAACATTTAAAATCTTTAGAAAAATCCATGTATGCAGGTATTCGTGTGCATGCTTGAGAAAATAAATACAAGATTTGTAATGAAATAGATGCAGAATGACCAGTAGAATCAAAGCTATATACTTTGTATAACTAGTCTAAACAGAGTTTGAGCAAATAGATACCTCTCGCTGCAAAGCCTCATCAAGCTCCTGCTTATCATCAGGGGTAATGTCCTTGGCATACAG
Source organism: Salix viminalis (assembly GCA_029228465.1). Lineage (NCBI taxonomy): Eukaryota > Viridiplantae > Streptophyta > Magnoliopsida > Malpighiales > Salicaceae > Salix > Salix viminalis. The sequence goes on along the minus strand of CM055441.1, from coordinate 24,239,530 downwards.
CTGAGCCAAGCAATTCCGTATCCTGGACAACAAGGGTAAGTAAAACAGGATGCATCAAAATCACTCCTCAATGGGAAATGGGAAAAGAGCTGAAATCTCAAAACACAACTGTAGGATTAGAAAACAAACCTAGCATGCTTTTGAAGCAAAGATCTTCGGACTGATTGCGTAGGGTGAGCAGTCAAGACAAGCTCTACAGTCTGATTCTTCAAAGCATCAAAAACTTCTTCAGGAGACTTCTTCATTTCACCAACAAGTCTCTTGAGAGTTTCTTCAATATCGGATTCTGTAGTAGCATTGTTCTCATCAGCAAAGTCACCCTTCTTTAACTTGTTCCGTCGACGATGAGCAATTTGAACTTCTTCGGCCAAGTTGGCCAAGTTAAGCATGTGGGAGAAAGACTTCGCAATAACAATGGAGTCCCCGGGATCCAAACTAGTCAGGACACGTCCAAGCTCCTCCAGTTTCTTGGGATCATGCTTCCCTTCATACTCAGCAGAAAGCTCATAGCACTCTTGGACCTAAGCAGAATGCATTAAAAGTTTAATAAATTAATACACCTCACTACATGAACATCATTCATCATGTCCCATAGTACGGCACAAAAAGTTCAAGGATGTATATCTCCATGTGAAGCTTTTGATCAAACTAAGTAAGATTGTACACGATATGGTCTTTGACGCCTCTAAATCATCCAAAACCCCAGCAAAATCGGGGAAAAAAAAACTAAAGATCTCAAATTTACAACATATTCAAACGAACAATTCAGCAATCAGGTAATATTTGAGTGTTTTACGCCGCCTTGGGGAAATCGAATTCCAGCACATATTTGTTCTCTTGATTATTAAAAAAAAAAACACAAAAAGTGAGATCAAGCTCAGTAATATTCACCGTTTCCTTGAGATCCTCTCCATGCAAATCTTGAAGAATGTCAAGAAACCGATCCAAAAGCAGAGCATCATACTCGATCAATTTGTCATCTTCACTCACTTTTCCTGGAACCAAAAGCCTGAGCTGTGCATCAATCGATGCCATCTTCTCTATATTCCTAGCATTATTATTAGCCATGACTTAACTCCTCTCTGTTTCATTCAAAACACACAAAAAAGACCGTTAGAATTTAAACAGACACGCAAAAAAAAGACAAAAATCTGATCGCAACCCAGTTGAATTAAGCCTGTAAAACAAAGATTTTAATATGACAAAATCCTCGTATAAAGAACTAGAAGAAAAAAAGGTTTGATGGAACCAATGAGTTGCATGTAAGAACAGATGAAGCAGAGTATACGATGTTAAAAAGTTGTGGTTTTGTTGAAACCCGGATGGAAATTATTGAATACCTGAATCTGGAAGAGTGAGATTTGACAAGAAAGCGAGAAGGAAGTAGAGAGAGGGTGAGAGGGAGACGGAGAGGGAGACGGTGAGACCGAAAGAGAGAACAGGTAGACTATATATAGAAGAAAGATAGAGGAATCCTGATTCCTGATAATTATAGTAATAATAGTTTTTTATTATTAAATTATTTTTTACTATTAAATTATTTTTTATATACTAATATTAAAATATATATATATATATATATATATATATATATATATATATATATATATTTAAAAAAAACAATTTTTACCACAGTTTCAATCATATATATGATGTTAGGAATACAACGTTACTTCTAACCGATAAAAGAAAACACAAGTGAAATTTTTGTTATAATAGATGTAGAACCTGCTTATTATTATGATAGAAATTATATTTTATATATTATTTTGCTTATCAAAAGTAAATTTAAAAATATAATAAAAAATATTATTTTTATATATTTTTAAGGAAAATATAACCACTATTATAATTTTCAATGATTCTATACCATAACTTTAACTTTTTAATTGGAGAGAAAGAGCTTTTCCTTTTATTTTTGTATCTTTGTGCTTGTTTTTTCCAACTTGGGTTGCTGATTACTAACAGAATATGCTTTCGAGATATGTTGTTTTTATGGATTTGGGATATTTTATTTTTTATAAATTTCTAATAGCTTTTTAAATTTGAAAAGGAAACGGAAAAGGAAAGATAAAAAGAATACAAATTGTATTAATGATTTCTAATATATATATATATATAGCTGTGAGATATAAGGACCATGTTTAACTTGGATGGGAATAGATGATGTTTCCATAGAAATATGATTTCGCCGAACAGAATTCTTCTTCTTCTTTTTATTTGAGAATGAATTTGTTTTAATTTCATCCTTACAAATTCTTATTTCATGGTCTCTAGAATATCTTCTGTGTGAGTGAGTATCATGTGTGTTATTGAATGTTTTATAATTGATCTATTAATTTCTACTTTCTATTTATTTTGTTTTATATTTTAATGTATTCATTGTTTTTTTTTGTTTTTAAATGTTTATTTTAAGTTTGTTGTAAGAAAAAATAAAATAACAATGACTAAGATTAACACTGATAAAAATTTTGTTTTAAGAAAGGGTAATTCAATTTTTTTTTTCTCTTAAAGTTATGAATTACATGCATTTGGTTCATGTTATTTGAGAAATTTACACTTTAGTCAAAGACTTTATTTTTTTCATATTTTAGTCCCTGATGTTCAAAAATTATTTAAAAAATCACGAAAAAAAGGCAAAAAAGAAGAAGAAGAAGAAGAAAATGGGTGGTGGGCCATAGATATGAGAATTGACAAAAAAAACAAATACTAAACAAAGGTAACAATAAGAAAGATAGAGTATGACATAATAGAGATAGCACACAAATAAGCCTAATTTACAGTTTTATTTACGAGAATCATGTTTGATTCATTATGTTGAATTACAAGCCAGACATCACTATTTATACTACTGCTAGATTTACATTGAAAAGTAGAAAAATACCCATTATAATTTTAGTTATTTTATAGTTTCCTGAACTAGAGAAATAAAATTATCTATCTTAGTATTTGATTTTCTAAAATAAAGAGAGGGAGAGAAATGAAACACTTTAAATTAAAATATTTTCCTAAACTAAATATGAAATAATAATAACTAATAAAAATAATATCTCTAATTGAATGATTTATCATTAATAGTTCATTTTAAATTATTACCATGAATACATTAATTATCTTATTATCTTATTTAAGTAATATCAACACTTGTAAAAAATTTCAAGTATTCAAGACACTGACTTATGTCAACAACTTATTAGAATCCTTTCATATAGCACATGTTGGGTTCTTCATGCTACCATATGAAAAAATCAAATATTTATTGTGCCAATATTTTTACACCATAAGACTCGTCATTTAATAATAAGTATATTAAAATTTAGTAAGATAACTTTTTTTTTGGGATGCAAGGGAACCTCACCCTTATAAAAGTATATTTTGTGGATCTAGGTGAGTGGGTAAGACTCTTGTTGTCTCATGCTCTTATAGAGAATACACGCTTTGACTTGAACTCAAACTTCAACCTTGTTGTTCATATCACAAGCCCCTACCTTCACACAACGTCCTTTGGGGACTAAGATAACAATTATAACACATTTTAATAACAAACTTTTTTTATTTAAGCATTAAAGTTCATGTTGATTTTTGCCCTATACTTATTCTAACATCATTGATGTAACCTCCTCACCATGAAAAAATAACCTTAACTAAAGTAATTAGGAAGAGATATATAAATAAGCAAGATAAGAAGATAGCTATAATATAAATCAACGAAGCATAATAAAGAGAACACTGTTAAGAATAAACAACAAATTAATGAGAATTAACATGAAATAAAACTTGAACATTACAAAATATAAAGAAAGAAGGCAAAAGCATGGATATTGATCTCAAAACCAAGATGTTTAAGGGTATGGCAAATATCTTATTTTATAGGCTAAATTCTAGAGTTATTGATATGGTGGCTAATAAAGATTTGTTGGCAATACAAAACATCATTAATAATATCATAATTTGAATAGATGATTTTCATGAAGCTTGTAGATAATTGTCTCATCTTTCTTACTCAAAAAGAATTTGTTCATTTGATCCTCTACAATGCTAAAAATATGTTGAACATCGAACAATGTGTAGGTTGCACGACAACCTCAAACTTAATTGTTTTTGCTAAGATTTACATTAAAAAAGAACATCTGAATTTGAGGCTGGTAGATCCAATTATAATTTAATTAAGATTTGTTCTTTGAGTCTTGCTCTCTTCTTGTCTCTTCATATAAAGCTCAATTTCAACCAATTAAACACATCAATGAGTCATCTGAATTATGATATATGTCTATTTTATATACCTGGATTTAAAACCAAGAATTACTGTATGTTAAAAATATCTTATATTATCATGTTTATTATTATAAAACTAGCTTAGGTTATGGAGTTTAATGATATTTTAAATGCAATATAATAAGAGGTTGGTAGTGAGGTTTTCATAAAAAAGTATTTACAAAACTCAGTTTTATTGTCAGTAGTCTTTAAACTTGGATCATGGTGGGGGTGGAGACCCTTACAAATAAAAGTATTTTATTTCGAAGAGCGTAGCTTTGGCAATAACTTATTTATATTTCCACCCCGTAAGAATAATAATAATGATAAAAAGACACTCATAACCCACACTTTTGTTCTATTTATTAATTAATTAATTTTATAGGGCCAAAACCATCAACTCCACAGCTGCGGCGGGGGGCAGAAACCAGAAATTGAAATCATGGCTCTTCACATGAGCAGGTTGGTATTTTGCCTTTTATAATTTCTATTAATAAATCACTCGTCCCTTGCAGCCTTCATCCTCCTCGCCCAATAGATTATTCCATTTTTTTTAATTTTATAGAACAAGCTGTACAAATTTGGGACAGGTCACCACTGGCATCCGCACTTCTTTCGGTCTGTAAGAGTCAAGTAATCCACGTGTAGACTGGAAAAGTATTAACAGTCACATGACTCACATCTACCCACCACACGTGTTTTGTGGTGGTTTATAATATATATTTTTAAGAATATCAGAAAAATGTGTTTTTATATATATATATATATATATATATAAATTCCAAAGTGTAAATTGAAGCATCTAAATAAATAAAGTGATAGTTATTTATGTAAATAAAATAAGAACAATTGTTAACAATAATCAAGAGAAAAGGTCAAAAAAATAAAAAATGATTATAGATCAAGATATTCAATCAAACAAAATGAGATGTTCATCTAATTGTGTTTTCTAAACTTGTTTATTAAATTTAATAAAAGATAAATCCATGCTCTGAAAACCATAGCATAAAAAATAAGAGCAAATAAAACTGATGGGATAAACTCAGAGCCTAAACAAAGTATTGTGCAAGGCCCAACTCATCAATGATATTATCTAAAAATAAATGGTTGTTATTTCGAGAAAAAAAGTTCATAATATTATTTAAAAATAAATATATATTTTTGAGAAATAAAGTTCATTTGTATAAAAAAAAATAGATTAATTAAAATAGCATCTTGATAAATCAAACACAAACAAAACAAGTATAGAAAAAAACTTATATTAAAAAAAATGTCTCAATAAAATTGTGACTATGGTCATAAAACCGTAACAAACGCAACTAAAAAGAATTAAAGATAATCACAGAGACAATATTTTTTAAAATAAAAAAACTAATACAAAATAATAAGAATGAACAAATCAAAAATTTCAATAAATCAAATGTCAAAATATGAAATCTGGAAAAAAAATCAGTTATATAAAATGATCTAAAAAAAATCAAAGGTAAAAATAAATATGAATTAAAATAAAAATAAAACTTTCAGTTGAAGGGTTAAATTGAATTGAAAAATAACTTTAACAAAAACATCAAAAAAATAAGGACTAAATTAAAAAAATATAAAAACAATTGATTGAATGAAATTAAAAAAAAATAGAAAAAAAGAGCCAAGGAAAAAAATTTGTGAAAAATAAGGACCAAAATAAAAAAAAAAACAATTGAGAATGTAATTGAAGGACTAAATAAAAAAAATTCTATAAAAGGAATAAGAATGAAAAAAAAAAAGATCGGCTGTAATTAAAAAAACAAAAAACCCTTATCTAGCAACTGATATTTTTTTTTCTAATTTTGGAGGCAAATAAAAAAAAATTACTTTTAAAAGGTATGTGAAAAGTCTAATAAAAAAACAAAAAACCCGTGATTTAGTTTATTGTTTAATAATTTGGCAGGTAGACAAATACAGATACAGATACTGCTCCTCTACTATGCTCGCACCGTAAGCACAGATGCATGAACCCATTTACTGTCCAAATCTCTTATGGGAAGTCAACTTTTCCTATTCCAAAACGCATGCACCGTGATGCAACAGCAAATGTCAATTGCGAATTCCGCATGCCTGCGTACTGTTCTCTGACCCTTTTGTCACGTCTTCTTTACTTTACTTTTCTTTTATGCTACAAGTCAATTGTCATCTTGGAGTTCTATCAATTTGACAAATACATTTTTATTATTCCAGCTATTGAGTTTTTATAGATTGATTTATTAGACCGCTATAGTTTTTTTTTTGGTTTTTATTAATTTGTTTTTTCTTTAATAGTTTTTAATCATATAAAATTCAAGTTTATAAATATTAAAGTCGCGAGAGCAATAAAACAACTTTTAAGCATCAATGAAGATTCTATTGTTTCAATTGAGTCGGATCTCCAAAACTCTTGAATGGATATCATGGGTTAATACATGGTTTAGAAGGTTTAAGATTAGCATGAACTTGTATTTGAATGGATATCATGGGTTAATACATGGATTTATCGTGCAACATCATTATAGAGGCGAGAGAGACGTTCTAGTGCCCCACCCTTTTAATTGGCTCGCTTTTTATTGAGATGCATGTGCAGAGCAAAGACCACCAACTAAGAGTGCAACTACAATATGTGGATGGTCACTCTTATCAATTTGTGGTATATTGGTATTTTTCTTTTTCTTAAGTTATTATTTCATTGAATTTTTTTTTAATTTTTTTTTCTTTCAAAGAAACATATAATAGCAAGTTGAAAGAGAAATAAGGGTATGACGTTTTGACCCATCTAGATTTTGGTATGGATATGTGGTTAAAAGTAGGAATGTCTGATAGACCTGATAGAAATCGGGTATATGAACTCTCTAACACTACAATCGAGAATTTGTGATTGCCCCATATTATTTCAATGGGTGGAATGCCCTTCAAATCAATTTGATTCAAGCAAACTCTGAAGTTCCAAATAGTTTTAGTAGAGAAAGTGCATGATAAGACAACTGAACTTCGTGATGAGACAGTTGCATTGTGTCAAATGGTTATGCAGATACAATTGTATTTGGGTGATCCATGTGATCTTTTTTTTATATCCTACGGTCCCGACCTACCTCCCCCTCCTCCTCTAAAGTGAGTTGTGTTTTAGATTTATTGTATTTGAAATTTTTAATGTTAAAAATCCAATAATTTGTAACAAATATTTGAATTTTAAATTAATTTAATATAGTTCAAAATATTTTTTGATTTTTAATTAATTTATTATATTATTCAAATTATTTCTCATTTTATTTTTAGAAAAAAATTAAAATACTAGTGATGAAAATTACAGACATAACATTCTGTTGGTATTATCAAGAGAGTTTGATAGTAATTACTCAAAATATCACGATTACCAATGGTTATACCGACGATACGTTTCGTTGGTATTTTCCATGAGTTGGACAACAATTACTCAAAATGAAACTACTACTGAGGACTATACCGACAAAATGTTATCGATGGAATTGTTGGCAAAATGTTAATGATAAAATCACCAATAATATATTTTGATGGCCCCACTAACGGGATAGATTGATGGAATTAAAGTTGGTCTTTTCATCGATAAATTTGTAATTGGTGTTTTTGCCAGTAGATTCAATTCCGATGCAATCACAGATAAAAAAGAAATTATCAACGAGAGTTTTACCAATGGATGGTTCATGTTTGTGTGATTGTCGGAAAAACAATTACCGATGGAAATTACGTTACATTACTGTTGAAGATCTTTATTGATAAAATAGTTAATTCTGGTAGTGTATATAATTAAAATTATTTTTGTAATTTTATCCTTCAATATTTGACTGATTGAGAATTGAACTTCATAGTTTTTCTAGATAGAGTGTTTTGAGTTTAATGACCCAGGTCCCATATTTAAAAATTAACACAAGTTGTTTTTTTAAGAAAAAAGTTTTATAATTCTTTTTATTTTTTATGATGTTATTTCAATCTCATGAAATCTAGATCGTGGGTTTGGCAGGATATCTTAGGTTGGCTCAATCCTGATTATTTGGGTTACATATTTATCATTCCAACTAAGGTCGATTGGGACTAATTTTTTTTTATGTCATTCTCTAATCCTATATTTGTGTCTATATACACAATGAAAAAAAAAGGCAAAATAAAATCAGGACGCCGTTTATATATATAATAATAGTAATAGTAATAGTAATATACATGTGTGTGTGATTATTGAATATCATTTCTTGCAGAAAAATAATAAACCCGGCTTTGTGGTGAAATGCATGCACTGAAGCTAGCGTGTGTACACGTCCTTCAGCGGCCATTGATACGTGGATGATCAATTCAACTTGTGGGCTAGATAGCTTATTAATTTGTCATGATACAGAGAGCACCTTATCAACATCTTCATGGAATGAGATTCTCAGCCACAAATTGAATAGAATACTATTCCTACATGGAAGTAGGTGGAGAGAGTAGCATCGACTCGTTGATATGGTTGACTAAATTAGTGGTGTGGCTCATCAGGGTTGACCTTCATTTTCGATATGGTAGTTTTATGGGTGTGCTAGGAATATTCCATTTGAAAAGCATGGTCAAGGACTGGTGCCGTCCTCTCCTTCAAGTTCCACAGTCATACTTGGAAATTGTGGATCTTTCCACTGCCCACGAATCTCGCCATTTTCCTTGCCTGCCTGCATGGAAACTACAGGTCTATATAGCTCATTAATGTCTTTTTCTGATTTTTATTCGTATTTTTTTTAGCATATTCCATATGCATGGTTATATCTACAATAGCTTATATATATATATAATCGTACCCAAAACGCTAGCTTAGAATAAATAATCCGTAAATGATTTAACAATTTAACAAATGTTTATATGTCATGGGCTGCTGTGACATCCATCTTCGTTTAAGCAGATTTTTTTTTATTAATATGAATATCCGAGTTAGTTTGTATGTACATCGATTAATTTTGATGAATTTTAAAGTTAACGACCATATAAACTTCTAATACTCATTATTAGCAATCACAGGGCTCAAACGTGAGATTACAAGAGAAAGTAAACATTTAGTCCTAAACTTTTACTAGATGGAAGTTTAAGTCAATTCGTTTTAGGTTAGGTTACGTGCACCTCGACTAGTTACATAGAGCATGAAATTAATGAATATATAATCCTTTAATGATTATTATATTAGCAATTATAAGATTCGAATCTAAAATCACATAAAGAGTGAATCTCTTACTGCTGGCCACATATTATATCTTTTCGTTTAAGCCAATTCTTGAATGCATCAGTCGTGTTCTAAAGTAGACAGCAAGCTCATATATATAAAAAAATGATGCCTCAAGAATTATAGACCACTAACTATAATAACTGAAAAATGAAACCCTTTTTTTATAGCACTAATGCAGCTATTATAGAATAATGGCTTGACCAGCTCCATCGAAATACATGTTGACGTAACCAGCAAAAAAAATTCCATTGAGTTGACATGCACCGAATACCTATAATTTTGAAGTGACAGATGGCTGGAGAAATTTATAAAATAAAATATAAACTCAATAATTCTCGTGTCACCTGCATTGTTTAAGTTATCATGTGGGTTGCCGACTCTTTTTCAGGCATTAACCCTTAATTTATATGATAAGCTGCCTCAATTGGTGAGAGAAGCAGCTTATTTTAATGGTCACTGTCAAGTTTTATCCTTTTAAAAATAAATAAATAGTAGCAAAATGAGAGCAGAACTCCAAGGTACACTAGTGAAGCTGATCTTGACCGTTCCTTCACCTCCACCAATCGGTTTTTTAGCTAAAAAATTGAATAATTAAATGAGCAGTTATGCTAGCTGAGCTGTACCTAAAAATTTGAGTAAGCAATTTTAACTTAATCAATTGATGTTATATTATAAATATAATATAAGTACAAAAACATCCATCTACCAATCAATACACCCACTTATTTATTGTAAAATAAAAAATCTACCATTGCAAACACTTTTGAGATGCCCTTCCCTTCCTTTTACTTTCATTACAAACTATACCAGCGCCTTGGTAAATGACATCAAGCATATGAATTTATACCATTTGAAAGACTTTACTCTTATACCAAAATGATAATACACGCATAACATTTGTTTGTGGATATAAAAGTTCACCAGGATAATTATGATTTTGCAGAGTTAAATTTATTAGTTTTATTGCAGAGTTAAATTTATTAGTTTATCCTAATATAGTGAATTCAATTCATAAATCAAAATCTTTTTTTTCAATGACAATGATAATTTTATGTTAGTGATTTCATTGAAACTGTTTAATCACATAAATTCATATATTTTATTGGAAATCTGTCCTTTCCAAAAAATTTACACATATTTATTATTTTACCCAGATTTATAGCATTATAAAAAAATATCTTTGCACTTGTATTATATTTTTTTTGTATTGAAAAAAATATGGTCTTGATTTGAATTTATTTTGGTTGTTTTTATTTACTCTTTTGTTAAAGTTTTTTGGTTTTATGTTTTACTCTTCAATGTAATTTTATGGTTTTAATTGTTTGCACAATAATAATAATAAACTCAGTGATTTTTTTTATAATTGTTTTCTTGTTTACTCTTTCTATTCAGTTTTTTTCTATTCTTCGAACAATTCAATAATTTTCACTGTTTAAACAATAATGGTAATGATAATGATAATGGTAATAACAATAATAATTTATTATAATGATTATGATATTAATAATGATGGTTATGATGCTAATAGTAACAATAATTTATAAAATAATGTCAAAAATAACAATAACAACAAATTTTATTATAATCCAACATATTATAATAATTATATTCATAATGATAATAATACTAATTTTGCTTTTATCCATTTATTTTTTTCCTTTAATTATTTTCATTTATTCTTCAAATCAAATAATATTTTTTTTTAGATTTTGCCTTCAATCATAATAATTATGATGAGAATAATTAATTCAAATAATTTATCATTCAATGTTGTATTTATTAGGATTTAAGTTTTACAAGTTCTCTATATATAATATTTCAGATCTAATATCCTCGATTAATAGTTTGAAAATATTTTGTGGCTCAATATTGTCCTTAATTTTTAACTCATTTCTTTAAAATTGTATTACTTAACATTATTATTAAACACAAAAATTATGTTATTTAATTTTGTTTGTCATCTCGGCTCTTATTCTTTTAATTTTTATGGTTTAATTTCGATTCCCTTAATTGTTTTGATCCTTCTAAGATATTCTCTATTTTTATTTTGTTAGTATTTATGTATCTATATTCTTAGTTTTTGTTTTTAATTTTCTATCATTTTCTCTTTTATTGGGCCTTTATTTTTATTCAATTTAATCCTAAAATTTCAATTTATGTTGATAATCATTTTAAAATTGATATTTCTTTTTTTTTCATTTTACCCTTTATTTTTTTTGATTCTTATTTTTAATTATTCTTAAAATAAAATGATTTTTTTTAAATTTTAATAATATTAATTTGGTTTTGTCAGTTATTTTGGTTGTTTTATTTTCTCTTTTTTTAAAAAAATTTTTTTTTATGTTGTTTTTGTTTTATTATTCAAGATAATTTTGTAGTTTTCAATGTTTACATAATAATAATAATAATAATCTTAGTAATTATTTTTTTGTAAGTGTTTTTTCTTGCTTACTCTTCTGTTATAATTTTTGTTTTGTTTTTTTTATTATTTGGGACAATTTACTAATTTTCATTATTTAAGCAATAATAGTGATGATAATAATGATAGTAATAATAATTTCATTATAATGGTATTAATAAATATTTCTATGGTGTTAATAGTAACAATAACTCATGAAATAATATTAGGAATATCAATAATAACAAATTTTATTATAATCCAAACAATTATAATAATTATATTCATAATGATAGTAATATTTATTTTGCTTTTGGCCTTTAATTTTGCCATTTAATTATTTTCATTTGTTTTTCAAATCAAATAATATTTTTATTTTATTTTACCTTTAATCATCATAATAACAATAAAAAAAATTAATTCAAATAATTTATTATTCGATGTTGTGTTTATTGAAAATTAAGTTTATAGCTTCTCTATATATAATATGTCAAATCTAATGTCACAAATTAATAGTTTGAAAAAAAATTGTACTCAATGTTGTTTTAATTTTTTTTTATCTTATTTCTTTAAAAGTGTATTACTTCACATTAATATTAAAATCAAGAAATTGTTGTATAATTAGTATTTTAACATTATCTAACAAAAAAATCTGCACAGGTTGATTATTTTGGCCAAATGTATAACATTATAAGAAAAATCACACTCTTAACATTTCTTTTTAACATTTTTTTTACTATTGGTTCTACTTGCTACGAAATATAGGGTAAGTGACTTGTATGATATATAATATGTTTACGATAAACCCAAAATTTAAAGAGTTAACCTCAATAGGTTTGGGGCCATTTCCATGCACTGGACACACACCCATTGTTGTTATGTGCTATCATGGTCACATGATTCTAGACATGCTACCCAACACCATTAGTATAGTGCATGCACCCACATCCCACATGGGTTTGGGCTACCATGCTCGAGTTTAATATGTTTGGGTTTAAGCGGTGCTTTCCATGTCTATTTTTTATTTGTAATAGGTTTAGCCACTTTGCATAAACCTAACAATTTTTTTTTAGAAATTTTTTATAAAACCCCCGTGCAGGTCTCTTAATTTCTATTTTAATTTAATACATATAATTTTATGTAGTGTACAACTCAAAATATTATAAGGGTAAAATTATATTTTAGCCCTTTATTGCCATAAAAAAAGGAAGAGTTTTGTGAGTTATAAATATATTATTAAGTTTTTTAAAATCAAGATTCACAACTTTATTCAATTTTAATACTTTTATTATATATATTAGAGTATATTGTTTAAAAAATCATTATCTTTTTATTTTTTATAAAATTATTATTGAATATATGAGAGTTGCTTATCCATGAAACACTTGAAATGCATTGAAGTTCCATTTTGATTGGTCAAGGTGGGCAAACACTTCGGAGGAAAGTGATCTTCTGGATCCGCATACATCGGGAGACAAGACACGTGGGGCTGCGAGATTGCCTTGGACTTTGTGAAAATTGTGGACTAGTCTGTACTGTCTCACTGCCTTGTGTCTACATGCTGAAACAGTATCGTTCCACATCACCCTACCTCAAAAAAAGAAAAAGAAAAAAAAAGGCCACTCACCAATGACCACCCTCTGCCGACATGTATTAATCCGTACAGAACACCCTGTTTATTGTCTTTTATTTATTTCAATACCCTTAAATATATATAATATTTCCATTGAGATCTTGTCTTCTTTAAACTCCACCCAAGATCTCAAATAAATATAGCATATTTCCCGCCAAGAAATCAAAATCCATAATCAACGTAAAGTAAGAGATAAAAATAATCTAAATCTGATTTTTATTTATATATGATATTTTTGTAAGGAAATGATAAAAAAAACCCCCCCTATATTTTAGCTATTAAAATCGAAAAAAGAGAAGAAAGTCAATAGAAAGTGAAAAAAAAGAAAGTAGCCGAGTTTCTCGTCTACGGACTATCCAGATATGGATTTTTGTTTTTATGTATTCGAGTGTTTGATACTGTGTTTTAAAAGTATTTTTAAAAAGATATTTTAAAAAAAAATCACCTTTTTATTTTAAATCAATTTTTTTTAGTTTCTTATATCATTTTTCATGTGATAATAGCAAAGAATAATGTTTAAAAATAAAAAAAATACAATTTTAATATATTTTCTAAATAAAAAATATTTTTTTAAAAAAAAACCCACAAGCACCAATCAAGCTCTTCCTCGATCACAAAGACTCGTTTGCTATGCTCCCACGATGTTGTGAGGCAAAAATTGAGCTAGTTTCAATTTAATAATTAGCAGCATGTTTTTATTAACAAAGAGTAATTAAAATAAATATTCAAAAAATATTTATACAATAAATTAACAAGGAGAAAAAAATAATATTATTGAGGTACGACTCTCCTTTTCCTATTAACTTCTTATATATATATACCATGATCTAAAATGCAAGTTTTAAATAAAAAAATAATATCATCATAATTTTTATTGGATGCCCTCATGCCTCTTCAAACCGTGCCCCCATATCTTAGCTGGTCCCCCACTTATCTTGCATTAAAAGAGCCCATAACCTAAATAATTTTATGGACCAAAAATATATATATAAAAATAAAGATTTCATAGCTAGAAAACACCATCTGGAATAAGGAATTTAATTATTTTTTTCTCGTTAGGAAATTGAAGTGCCCTCATTCTCTGGCAAGAGGGCAAATATGGAGTGTTATTTTTTATTTTTATTTTGGTTGGGTGGGGGCTTGCATTAAAGTACATGGAAGTTGGTGGATCCGTTCTTAATGGGCCTTGTTAGTCCATCTTATGGGCCGAGTACATGCAAAGATTTTGCACTTTTGTTTTGGAAATTTGGAATTGGGAAACAAGGAAAAAATAGTTCCCATTAAATCGAAAGTGTGCTTGTCTTCCTAAAGGAAAATACATGGGAAACGTTTTACAATATTAGAGAAGTAAATATTTAAGAGATATGATAATAGTAGAATGATAATGACAATTTGGTTTAGTTCGATGGTGGTTCAGTAGATGTTGTAGTGATTATAAAATAATGATGATTTTTAAAAATAGTTGGATATTATTATAAGAAAATTATTTTCTGAAAATAAATAAAATAAATTTAAAGGTTGATTATACTTTTTTTTTTGTTATTCAATGTTTCTATAAAATATTCTTAAAAAATAAACACAAGATAAATTATAGAAACATTATATATATATATATATATATATATATATATATATATATATATATATATATATATATATATATATATATATAAGTGTTTTATGCATAATTCAACCCTTTCAAGTGTAACTTTAAATAGATATGTGTGAACAACACTATTTGTTTTATGGTGTTTTTAAAAATAAATTCAATGGTAGTTCAAATATTAATGATGATGTATCGGTAGTGACAATTGAAGTGGATGTTATGGTGGTACATCAATCGCATTGATGAAGGTTCTGGAATAGTGGATAATTATTTCAAAAATATTTTAGAACTATAGATATTCTTAAAGTAAATGATTTGAGTTTAAGAATTTATAATAAATGTCTTACTTGCTTAATTTTCTTACAAACAAAATTCATAAACAAAATCATGAAAAAAAATTACCCACAACAAACTCCTCATGTCACTTTATATCAATTTACATGAACATGATTACTTGTTAGAGGTATTCATAAATATAATAGGTTAGATTGACATATAATTATATCCAACTTAAGTTTTCTAATAATTTATAAAATATTTGATTTGATTCATTTAGTGTTTTTTTGGACCTGAGAAGAGTAAACATATTAGGTTGAGCTAATTATTTTATGGATATTACATATATATCCACGAGTTAGATATATTAATTATTTTATTCTTTGATAATTCTAAAGTAATATGGAGCCACAAATGTTAGAACTAGACAAGACTATTAAAATACATATATTGGGATAAGATAAAAACTAGCACAATTTTCACATGAAAAACTTAACAAAACAAAATAAAAATTATAGTCTTACATTTTATCAAACAATTAAGGTGTAATAGAATACAAAGACAAACTATAAAATGCTTGTGAGTTTTGTGATTTTACTAGAAAAATTAAAGTTCAATCTTAATTCTTGAAATTCTCCTTCTTTTTTTATGGTCTCTTGGTTACCAAATAGAAAATCGTTGAATTGTAAAATGCACTATTACTATATCACATAAAACTTCAAAAGAAATAACTATAATTTCAATAAAAATGAGGAAGAAAGAGATTAGGAGAGCAAGAGGTGGATACAAGTGTGAAGGAGAGAAATGAACAAAAAATAAAAATAAAAATAAATAATATTATTTACATCAAGAACTCAAGTTATTTATATTATATTATATTATATTATATTGGCTAGGTTGAACGAGTTTTAAATTTTTTAACATATACCTAACCTGTAATATTTATTTATTAGGTTTTTTGATATATTATTATTTATAATATATATATTATCTAATTTTAACGGGTTGAGTGAGGTCATATATTATAAATATAATTGATGAACCATTTTTTTTTACAATCCTATTATTTGTTTGTGTAGTTTTTGCTCCAATTGTGATGACAAGATGTTTTAAGATAGTGTGCTTCATGAAAAATAAATATTATTGGACAGGGAACTAGAAACATATAAGATATATCAATTCTATCATATTAAAGTATAATGTTCAAGAAAGTTAAATTAAAACTTTCCATGATTGTGTGAAAATTTATCAAGCAAATGTTAGGCAAAGCATACACACAAAAATAATTACATACTCTACTCTACTATTTATTAATACACAAAATCATTTAAATACCATTCAAATATAAATCATAGGTTATTATCAATAACTATATGTAAAAATAAAAGTTGCAACCCATGAGAATAGAGAATAATAAATTAGCATAGTATAATGCTTATAAATATGTATATATGATCTTAAAGTGAGAGAAAAATATATGTTTATAAAATAATTTCATTTTTTTTCTTGATTTTTTTATATTAAACGAATAAACTATTATCCTTTATTTTAAATTCTACAAACAATGCATATACTCATATGTCATTCTAATAATATATTTGGAACAAAGTTTTTCACTTTCCAAACCATTTTTCTTTTTACTCAAAATTATATACCTTTTAAACTATTCTTTATTCTTTGTATTATTGCAATGTAAACAAGAACTCATAATGAGTGGTTGTGACTATTTAAGAGTGTTACTGATATTGTTTTTGAAAGTGTTTTTCGTTTAAAAATGCATTAAATGATTTTTTTATTTTTAAAAAATTATTTTTGACATCAGCATATTAAAATAATTTAAAAACATAAAAAAATTAATTTAAAATGAAAAATATATTTTTTTAAAAAATATTTTTAAAAAATAGCCAAACACCCCGAAATATGTTGGCGTTGTAAGAAAAAAGCAGAAAACCATTAAGAGGGTGTTTGAGATTGCGGTGCAACTAGAGGTTGCAAAAAAGTGGAGGGTTGGAGTGTTTGGTTAATTTTAAGAAGCTAAAATTTAACCATGGGACCCACCTAATTTAGTGTTGAAACAGAGTTTCATGGAAAGTAGGATTTTGTCAGCTTCTGTATGCGTTATAGGTATGGGAAAATTTAAAAAAATATAAAAAAATATATTTTATATATTTTTAAAATATAAAAAATATATTATTATTTATTATATTTTCTTAGAAAAAATATATTTTTAATATTAAAATAATCTAAAAATTAATTACAATAAATAAATTTATTAGAAGAAGATCACAATATAATTTTTTTATCTCGCAATCCTAATTTTATTTCAGATGATATTTTTACTATATGTTGTTCTGGGATCATGCAGAGGCCTTTACATGTATGAATTTATAGTTCAGTGATGAAATTACAAGTAATTTGATTAGAGAATAAAAAATAAGTGTCTAATTTATTTGAATTATTAATTATATTTTATTACTATATATATATATATATATATATATATATATATATATATATATATATATATATATATATATATATATAGACACACTTTAAAGTAATTTCACAAGTTGAAAGTAATATAAAAAACTTGGTAACCAAACACTTGACACTGCTTTTCATTAATCTCAAACTCAACCAAATTTAGTGTTGAAACAGAGTTTCATGGAAAGTAGGATTTTGCTGCTTTCTGTGCGTTGCGGTGGGGCGGGAAAATTTAAAAAAATATAAAAAAATATATTTTATATATTTTTAAAATATAAAAAATATATTATTATTTATTATATTTTCTTAGAAAAAATATATTTTTAATATTAAAATAATCTAAAAATTAATTACAATAAATAAATTTATTAGAAGAAGATCACAATATAATTTTTATCTCGCAATCCTAATTTTATTTCAGATGATATTTTACTATATGTTGTTCTGGGATCGCAGAGGCCTTTACGTATGAATTTATAGTTCGTGATGAAATTACAAGTAATTTGATTAGAGAATAAAAATAAGTGTCTAATTTATTTGAATTATTAATTATATTTTATTACTATATATATATATATATATATATATATATATATATATATATATATATATAGTAATATATATAGACACACTTTAAAGTAATTTCACAAGTTGAAAGTAATATAAAAAACTTGGTAACCAAACACTTGACACTGCTTTTCATTAATCTCAAACTCAACCAAAGTTTTAACCAAACACTTCAAAAATTATTTTAAAATACAGGTAAAAGTGTTTTTCATGAAATTATTTTTTTAAAATCTCAATTACAAAAACAAAACAATACCAAACACACTCTACGACGCAAAGATGCAGTAAGGCAATATAGGCTCTAATGGGCCCGGGCCATATGCCCAATGGACTCAATTAGACTTTGCTAACCTAGTTTTGACCGTTCCCCTCTTTAAAAGCGGACTCAACGAGCACTATCAAAGTGAAACCCTAGTCACGGAACGTGACGGCAGGTCTCAGGCTTGCACAAGCTTCTCTTCTAGCCTAAGGTAATCTCCATTGATTCTTTTTTTGTTAATGATAGCGAGATTGTTATA
Source organism: Salix viminalis (assembly GCA_029228465.1). NCBI lineage: Eukaryota > Viridiplantae > Streptophyta > Magnoliopsida > Malpighiales > Salicaceae > Salix > Salix viminalis. Next base: position 24,220,570 of record CM055441.1, on the reverse strand, counting down.
GTTGGTAAGCAACAAAGATTTCATGTGTCAATGAAACATGAGTTAATGCTGCCTGTTACTACATTTTTTGCTTCCAGGGTATTTGACATGAGCACGAACAAAAAATAGAGAACTTTCATATCTGTGTTTCAATGGCAGCCATTCATTGTATTCAAGCTCTAAGATTCCCATCAGGAACCCATGTTTTCTTTCCTAATGGTGATCAGAACAGATATAATATTATCAACAAGAAGCAAAGGGGTTTTCTAGTTTTTGCTTCTGCTGATAAAAACTCTGTGAAAGAGATCTATATTAAATCAAAGGTACTTCAAAAAGAAATGCCTTTTTTGCTCGTAATGATGTATTGCTTTAGTTTCTTTTATTTTTGGGTTCCCAAGATTTTATATCCAGACATAAGTCAGATGTCTACCGTGTTTAAGGTGGTAGAGATTGTTACATGTCTGGAAAATTGAAGAGAGAGAAGGAAATGTGATGAATGGGGTTCCCATTCGTCATCTAACCCTCTTGAAAGTCTCCATCGTTGCCCAATAACATACACGATTGTTATTTGAGCTACATCTGGACTCTACATATCAATTATTTTTTTTCACCTGTTCGACTGCAGCTACTTTGATTATGTGACCTTGATCTCCTTGTCTACAAATGACCTGAAAGTCTGATTTGTGAAAAGAAGGAAAATTCAGATACAAAAATACCATTAACATATTTGAACAATGGTCTCTGTGCTCTGATAATATGAACAGATAGACGTGTCTTTGCGTTTCCAAGTTGGTTTTTTGGCTTGGAAAATGGTTTCGGGATAAAATTGTTGACTTCATCTACCTATAATCCATTCACTGAGGTTAATATTGATTTCACCATTAAAACATCGATAGATTAAAACAGTTGAGCAATTTTAAATGGTTGTATAAATCAACTTTGCTGGCAGTGAATAACCGAAGTAGAGTTAACTTGGTTTACCCCTTGTATTAACTTGTTACTTTTGGTTTCGTTAAAAAATGTGATTAAGACCTGGCTTAAATGTTGCTGTTTTGACATTTTGGTTTAATGATGATTTCACCCGAGAGGCTGAAATTCTTAAATAATTTGATGTATATATTTTTCAGCTCTATCTGGTATCAGACATCAGTCAGATCTCTACTCTGTTTACCGTGGTAGAGATCGTTATATGTCTGGGAAATTAAAGAGAGAACGAAATTTGATCGATGGGTTTCCCATTTGTCCTTTTTCGCTCTTGAAAGGATCCATCGTTGCCCAATAATATACATTTGATTGTTATTTGAGCTACATCTGGACTCTACATGTCAACATTTGGATTCTGTGTTATATGTTGGGAATGTGACCCTGCCCTTTTCAATAGTTGCTATAGATTGCATGCCTTCCAGCAATGGAAGTTCAGCTGTTCTTTTCTATATTTCAAGAGCTTGAACTTCTTAATAACTTTGAGTTGTTCTATTTTTCCCAAATGAGTCAATCTGAACCAGAAGGAAATCTAATGATTTGTTTGTTTTTACAGAACTGATAATGTGCTTTGTACTAATTGATTGCTTATATATACTTAAATTTATTTTTATGTTTATTTGTAAATCAAACTGATTTGCCTATACAAACAATTGTTTATGGATACATCTTATCATCTGATTTTAGGTCGAGACATTGCTGGACAGTGTAAAATGGGACGACAAAGGTTTGGCAGTGGGAATAGCTCAAAATATAGACACGGGGGCCATATTAATGCAAGGCTTTGTGAACAGGGATGCACTAGCTACAACAGTTTCCTCGAAGAAGGCAACATTTTTTAGCAGGTCGCGTTCAGCTCTGTGGACAAAAGGAGAAACCTCTAAGAATTTCATCAATGTCCATGACATTTATCTCGATTGTGACCGTGACTCCGTATGTTAATCCTGTTGTCGGAGGAATACCTTCACTGTCATATTTTATTGTGCTTGGAGTTGATTCAAATGGTGGGTTCTTTTGCAGATAATTTACCTTGGAAAGCCAGATGGACCTACCTGCCACACAGGGTCAGAAACTTGCTATTACACATCAGTTTCTGATTTGTTAGAAAATGAGGAGGTTGACGAAAATAAGGTGGCATTGACAACTTTGTACTCTCTGGAAACTACAATTTCCCAGCGCAAAGATGAATTAGCATTGCCACAAACTGGAAAACCCTCTTGGACTAAACGTTTACTCCTTGATCATGACTTGCTTTGCTCGAAAATAAGGTACATTGCTTTCTCCTCCTGCTTTTGAGAAAGCTTCCTATGTATATCAAAACTTCGAAGAACATCAAATGTTAGCGAGCTGTTGCACCAAGGTCAAGATTTTTGTCCGTTGTCTTCAGTTTTAGATCCTTAATTTCCTGTTTTCTGGCTTTACAGGGAAGAGGCAGATGAATTATGCCGAACACTAGAGGAGAATGAGGACAATGCACGGACTGCCTCTGAAATGGGGGATGTACTGTATCATGCCATGGTTCTAATGGCAGTTAAAGGTGTAAAAATAGAACAGGTGCTAGAAGTTCTTCGGAAGAGATTTTCAGAGTCAGGTATCGAGGAGAAGAGAAGCCGCTAGCAGACAAGCTAGGCGTGTGACAACTGCTGTTTATGGATTTGTGCTGTCTTTGGTCTTGTCTTAAGAATTTTGTAACTTCAGCTGTTAAATGATTTTCAAAATGTCTGCATTGGCCAAACCTTGCAATGATTTCCCATGTCATCATCATATGAGAGATAAATAAGAGCATCATTTTGAGAAAGATAAATAAGAGCATCATTTTGAGAAAGATAAATAAGAGCATCATTTTGATGATCTACGGTCTACACTCTGGTTTTGGAGGCTGGGGTTTTTTAAATTTTATTTTTATTGCCGAATTAAGTAAAAGCAGCCATTCATTCACTTCATCATTATTTAGTAACATTATTTTTTAATTAAAAAATATATTTTAATAATATTTTTAAAATTTTAATTTTGAGATCAACACGTTAAAAAAATTGAGAAAAAAGTGGGGTTTTTCTGTAGAAAAAGAAAGGAAAGACAAGAATTTGTATTTGATGGAAACCAAAATAATAATATTTTATAATAATGCGAGAGGAGGACATTGTAAACACTAAACAGAGTTCAAAGCAAGGTAGTTAAACTCGCGAGTCAACTCGCAAGCTCGTACGAGTTTGCGAGTTGGCTCAGCAAACCTGATTAAACCGGAAGAAAAATCGAAACTGGTCAAACTCGGTTAAAATCGGGTTGACTCGTAAAATCGGACCGGATCAGTCCGATTTTACGAGTTCATTATATTTTACTGTGCGCAATGGGCGAAGAGCTTTCTGCTTTCTTCAAACTCAATTCACTGCTCAAAATCAAAATCAAAATCAAAATCTTCTCTTCTCTTCTCAGCAAAAAAAACAAAACTAGCATAACAAAATGAAAGCATGGAAGAGAGTGAAGGAGAAGAGGAGGCATGTGGTTCGTCCATGATTTCCTAGGCGCTACCTGTGACTCGTGAGGAGGAAGACTGGAAGAGAGTAAACTGTGAAGGAGATGAGGAGGAAGAAAAAATGGAGAAGAGAATGAAGAGATGAGTGAGATGAGTAAACTGTGGGTGGCGGCGTGGGAGTGGGAATTAGGGATTTAGGGTGGGGGAGTGGGAATTAGGGGACCTATTATACTTAGTTATAAATTATAATAATAATAATAATAAAATAGGTAATTAGGTATATTACAGGGGGTTATAAATTTATAATAATAATAATAATAATAATAATTGGCATAAAAATAGTTAGCATAAAAAATATTTTTTTAAAAAAATCCTATTAATTTAAGATAATAAATAAAATTAATTAATTTTAAATACAATAACCATAAAAAATATACAATTGCTTCAAAAACATAAAATAAGTAGTTTAAATTTCAAATCTCAAATATTATGGGTCTTTTAATTATATTTAAATTCATTTTTTTAATTTAAATATAATTAAAAATGATAATTTTATTGTTGGAGGGTTTTTCAAGGATAATTATTTAATTATATAACTTACTCCTATTAATACTGATAATCCTTTCAATAATAATGTTTTTGATGAATGTTAAAAATAACGAAGAAAATGACGGTCATGAGACTGATTGTAATTTACATATCACATCAACAAAATATTTATTTTTAGTTTGTTAATTTTTACCTAATGAAATACCATGGACATAATTATTTTGTAATGTGTTTTGAAGTTATTTTACATCATGTATGAACCTAAACTAATTAAGTTTTATGTCCATAATTATGTTATTTTGTATTCAGAAATATTTTACATACGATTTTACGATTTTTCTTCTCACACGATTTTAGCTGTGATTTTACGATTTTTGTACGGACAAATTCGGGTACGATCTTATGATTTTACGATCCGATTTTTCGGAGCCCTTTTCGATTCGTGTCAAAATCTCGATTTGACTACCTTGGTTCAAAGTAGAGTTGCGAGCAAACACTGCTCCACAAGGGCAAACGATAAACTAGTATTTTATTTATTTAACATTGCTTAATTTCTGACTCACGACGCTGCTTAGTGCTTACGCCTCCAGACCAAAGAGTTTATTTATTTAGACGGCACGACTGTATTTTATTTTTATTTTTTTAATAAAAAAACACTATTATAATAATATAAATATCAAATACTAGAGAATAGATTGACCCACCTAAAGAGTATCAGTGGTGTGGTAAAAACTCTGCGTTTATTATTTAAACACGTATACACATATATGTGTGTATATCAATCGGTTTGTGATGGCCTCTCAAATCCAATACAACAAGTGTTAGCAATTTAGCAGTCAAGTCTCTGCAGAATAAAGTCCTTATCATTTCTATTTCAATTGCTTAGCTGGAGTTAGTTAATTCTGTTAATTGTTGTAACTGATTGTGTCAGTTTTGCTTGATTCCAAAATCTTCAGTATGTGAAGATAGAATTGGTTCAAGTTGTTGTAATTGGCTATATATAAAGCCAATAACTCATTTTACATCAATTGAATGAATTACCACTGTGATAGTTTGAGAATATAACAATTGGTATCAGAGCCTTTTAAGCCGCAATAGTGAGTGCAAGGGAGAAAAGAAAAGAGAGGGAGAAACTGATTTTCTTCAAAGAGGAGAGAAAGGGAGAAACTAATTTTCTTCAAAATGGCAGAGGGGAACAACACTGGATATGTGCCTAAGTTTGCAGGATATTATGATCACTGGGCTGAGATGATGGAAAATCTACTTCGATCCAAGGAGTATTGGAATGTTGTAGATCAAGGTGTTGGGGGGAAGATTACAGGAGAAACATGATCTTTATCATTAATTGTGGCAGAAACCCAGCAACCCACAGAGGTGCAGAAGAAGGTACATGAAGAAAACAAATTGAAAGATTGAAGGCAAAAAACCTACTGTATCAAGCAATTGAACGGGAGGTGTTAGAAACAATTCTTGATAGAAGCTCTGCAAAAGCAATTTGGACCTCCATGAAACAGAAATTCCAAGGTTCCACACGAGTCAAGAGAGCTCAATTACAGTCCTTGCGATGTGATTTCGAAGTTCTTCGCATGAAAAAGGGAGAGACTGTGAATACCTATTTTTCTAGGGTTTTATCCATAACCAATAGAATGAAAGCTCATGGAGAAGATTTGAATGAGATGATGATCACAGAAAAAATCCTTCGCTTTATGACTCCCAAATTCAATTATGTGGTATGCTCCATTGAAGAATCAAACAACATGACCACAATGTCCATATATGAACTTCAGAGCAACCTTCTTGTACATGAACAGAGAATGAAAAATCAAGTGGAAGAAGAACAAGTTCTCAAGGTTACCTATGAAGAAAGACCTGGAAGAGGTAGGGGACGAGTAACCTGGAGAGGTGGCCGTGGTAGAGGCAGGCAAAACTTTAACAAGGCAACTGTGGAGTGCTATAAATGTCACAAACTAGGACATTTTCAGTATGAATGTCCTAGTTGGGAAAAAAAGTGCAAACTATGCTGAAGTGGAAGAACTGCTGTTAATGGTGTATGTACAGGACAAGATAATAAACCAAGAAGATGTGTGGTTCCTAGATTCTGGGTGTTCGAATCACATGACAGGAAACAAGAGTTGGTTTATTGAGATGGATGATCAATTCAGGCGTTCTGTAAAACTTGGAAATGGTGAGAAAATTATGGTGATGGGGAAAGGAAGCATTAGACTCAAGATTGAAGGCTTAACTCAAAGAATAAGGGATTTGTTCTTTATTCCTGAGCTCAAGAACAACTTACTGAGCATTGGACAATTGCAAGAAAGAGGATTGACAATTGTTATAAAAGACATGTATTGCAAAATATATCATCCCGAGAGGGGATTGATCATGCAGACAACCATGTCAGCCAACAGGATGTTTGTTCTTCAAGCCTCTATGTGCACCCAAAGCATTATATGCCTGAAAACAAGTGAAGAAGAATCTGCAGAGCTGTGGCACAAGCGTTATGGACATGTGAACAGCACAAGTCTTAAAGCTTTGGGGAATAAACAATTAGTGAAGGGGCTACCTGCAATGCAAGCCACAGATGGAGTATGCACCGTGTGTCACCGTGGCAAGCAACACAGAACAATCATCCCCAAGAAGAGTCAGTGGAGAGCCTCAAGGAGATTGCAACTCATACATGCAGATTTGTGTGGCCCTATCACTCCCACCTCAAGCAGCTACAAGAGGTATATATTATGCTTAATAGATGACTTTAGCAGAAAAGGTTGGATTTACTTTCTAGCTGAGAAGAGTGAAACCTTTACCATGTTTAAAGTGTTTAAAAAGCATGTAGAGAAAGAAGTAGAGGCTGATATATGTTGCTTGAGAACAGACCAAAGATGAATTTCCCAGCGCAAAGATGAATTAGCATTGCCACAAACTGGAAAACCCTCTTGGACTAAACGATTACTCCTTGATCATGACTTGCTTTGCTCGAAAATCAGGTACATTGCATTCTCCTCCTGCTTTTGAGAAAGCTTCATATATATCTCAAAACTTCGAAGAACATCAAATGTTAGCGAGCTGTTGCACCAAGGTCAAGATTTTTGTCCGTTGTCTTCAGTTTTAGATCCTTAATTTACTGTTTTCTGGCTTTACAGGGAAGAGGCAGATGAATTATGCCGAACACTAGAGGGGAATGAGGACAATGCACGGACTGCCTCTGAAATGGGGGATGTACTGTATCATGCCATGGTTCTAATGGCAGTTAAAGGTGTAAAAATAGAACAGGTGCTAGAAGTTCTTCGGAAGAGATTTTCAGAGTCAGGTATCGAGGAGAAGAGAAGCCGCTAGCAGACAAGCTAGGTGTGTGACAACTGCTGTTTATGGATTTGTGCTGTCTTTGGTCTTGTCTTAGGAATTTTGTAACTTTAGCTGTTAATGATTTTCAAAATGTCTGCATTGGCCAAACCTTGCAATGATTTCCCATGTCATCATATGAGAGATAAATAAGAGGATCACTTTGAGAAAGATAAATAAGATCATCATTTTGATGATCTACGGTCTACCCTCTGATGATCTAGGGTTTTTTTATATTTTATTTTTATTGCCGAATTAAGTAAAAGCAATCATTCATTCACTTCATCATTATTTAGTAAAATTATTTTTTAATTAAAAAATATATTATAATAATATTTTTAAAATTTTAATTTTAAGATAAACACTATAAAAAAATTGAGAAAAAAGTGGTGTTTTGCTGTAGAAAAAGAAAGGAAAGACAAGATTTTGTATTTGATGGAAACCAAAATAATAATATTTTATAATAATGCGAGAGGACATGGTAAACACTAAACAGAGTTGAAAGAAGAGAGTTGCGAGCAAACGATAAAACTAGTATTTTATTTATTTAACAACGCTTAATTTCTGACTCACGACGCTGCTTACGCCTCCAGACCACAGAGTTTATTTATTAAACGGCACGACTGTATTTTATTTTTAATTTTTAATAAAAAAACTCTATTATAATAATATAAATATCAAATACTAGAGAATAGATTGACCCTCCTAAATAGTGTCAGTGGTGACATTGCCCTAGTCATGAAGCGCCACGTCACCGTTCATAGCATTTGCAAGATGATGTTCTTTGACTGGTCGTACATCTGTGTCAAAATGCATTTCAAGTCAAGCGTGGAATGTATATATTTTCGTAGGGATTTTAAAATTATTTTTTAGGTTGAAAAAATATCAAATTGAATTTATTAGTTAGTGATGTTAAAAATAAATCTAAAAAATATATTTCAAATTATATTTTTTTTACAAAAAAAAAACCTAGATTATAATACCAAACCGACCTGCAGTACAAGGGTGCTTTATTCATTGTCGACGATAAACTTCGACCGTCAATCCAGTTGGCAGGACCATGTGTGACGCCGTGTCAAGAGTCATGGTTGTCTCCAAACTTACAGAAAGCGAAGTTGTTCGGTCGTTAATTACAGAAAGCGAAGGTACATTCTGAAAGACATTTAAGGTTTTGATAAAAATAAATAATAATCTCATTAATTTACGAATACCTTCTCCATATCCTATATTCCATGTACTTCTAAATTCATTTTTATAAGCCAGAAGCAGAGAAAATAAACAGCATAAATTAATTAAGGACCTATACAGCAGCAAAAACAACAGTCTCTCTTTTAATATATATATATATATATATGTATATATATGTATGTATGTATGTATATATATATGTATGTATGTATGTATATCAATCAGTTTGTGATGGTCTCTCGAATCCAATACAACAAGTACAAGAGATGATAATTATATTGTTAGATTTTTTTTTTATACTTTAAACTTTTTAAATATTTATAAATTATTTACCTGATCTTAAGAATGCAATTAATGTTTATTATATATATATATATATATATATATATATATATATATATATATATATATATATATATATATTAAATAATAAAATATGTTTCAGCCACAGGTAACGAAAAACATATGTGAGATGCTTTTCGAAAAACTTAGCTGCAACATTCATGCATGGGATTAACACACAAGAATTTTTCTGAGTATTAACACATAGGAAGACAAAGAGTGCATGGAATTTTTTGAATGAACCAAGCTTCCTTCCTTCTCTCTCTCTCTCTTTCCCCCCCAACACAACTGGTGATCTCTCTCTCTATAGTCACTGTTGATGCCCTCTCTCTCCACAGTCATTGGCAACTCTCGGCACACCACCACTATCCCCCTCATTATCAGAAGCTTCTCCTCCATGCCATAAGCTCCGCCATGACCTCCAGCAGCCGCAGCAAGCCTTGACGTAAGCAGCACCAGCGACAACAGCACCCGCTGCACCCTTCCGACGTTCCTACCAGCCACCACACAACATCATTTCTGACACCACCACCATAGGAAGAACCACCTCGGCCTCCTCTACCTGTCGGTATCAGCCAGTGACCCTATCATCATAGTAGGCCATGTTAATGTTCATGTGTTACGTGAACAGTAGTATGAATGATAATTCACGCAACATTCAATCAAACACGCCGTTTCAGCATGAATTATAATTCACCCTGCATTTCAATCAAACACACCGTTTCAGCATAAATTTATGGACTAGACCTGCTCTCGGCCCAACCCATTTCCACCAGAGTTGGGCCTTTGGGGCCACCTGGGCTGGCCCGACCCATTTGGTCGGGTCAGGCCCAACCTAATTTTTTATTTTAAAAAATATAAAAATCATATTTAAAAAATTAAAAATATATGTAGATAGATAAAGATCAGCTTGATGAAATGAAAATGTGTGTGACTTTGTTTCACTCCATAACCCTGTTGCTTTTCAATTGATTATGGATTAGAAACTTGCAACTGGATGTGATATTGAAATTATATCTCTATAACATGTAGATAGAGATCTTGAAAATCAGTATAGATCGCAAATGTTATTTCTGATGATATTTTTTTAGATGTTATTCATAAATCAAATAGTAAGGGATCGAAGAGGCCTTCATGTATGGATTTAGTTCGTGATGAAATTGCAAGTAGTTTGATTGGGAATAAAGACAAGTGTCTAATTTACTTCAATTATTAATTATATTTTATTATTATGATTATTAAATTTACAATATTAAAAAAAAATATATGTGTGACTTTTTAAAGTAATTTTACATGTTGACAACAATATGAAAAGCATTGTAACCAAACACACGAAACTGCTTTTCATAAACCTCAAACTCAACCACAGTTTTAACCAAACACTTCAATTTCAGTTATGAACCGCAACTAAAAACATTTCTTATGAAACTGTTTTTTTCAACCTTAACCACAATGACAACCACGTTTGCCATCCCTATCTAGTACGCATGCGATTACTTGTCCCGCGCGTTGCGCTAGGCTTTTTTCTATGTAAGAAATTGATTGATTTTATACGTATTGTAATCGGTTATCTTAATATTTAAGTAGTGAAATCGTAGTTGATAAAATCTGTTAGAAATGAATTTTATTTTGGCCTAAAAGTGATTGAATGTTGCTATTGTTAAAATCATTTTGATAATTATTTAATCGGTACATTGTACAATTGGAAGCAATAAAATTCATTGATAATGAGTCATGTGCTTTGTGCAACACACTGATTGATTATTGTGTATGTTTTTTTTGTTTAATGAATTATTTCATTAGCAAATAACAAAATTACAATCTATGAATTTTAGCACATATGAGTGATTTGTTTTACACGACAAACAATTTGATTGGTGGTTTTGTTTTAATTACTTGGCTAATAATTTAATTGGTAGATAACGAAACTTCAATTGATCAAATTGACTAAAGATAAGTTATTTGTTGCCTGCAACATAGTAATTATTTGTTGGACGTGTTTTCATTACTTGATGAATATTTATTTGATAAATAGCAAAAATAAAAAGGCTAAAATTTATTAAATATGAGTTTATCATATTTTTTCTTCATATTATTATATTAAAAGTATTTTAGAAAACTGAGATTAAATTAATGTGAGATTTAAAAAGAAGTTAGTTAATTTTTAATATTTATTTTAAGACATTAATATAAAAAAAATATCACAATATATAATTAGCCTCGCTTATTTTTCAAGGAAAAAGTCCTAGAAATAATTATTATCATTATTCTAAATGTCTTATATATAGTAAAATAAATACATATAAAAACTACATAATTTTAAATTTTTTAAGTTGATTATTTTGTTCAGATGTATAACATTAAAAAAATAAATAAAATAGGACCATTAATAATTTTTTTTTCCTTTTAATACATTTCTATATTTAAAAAAAAAAAAAATCATAACCGCATTCCTAAATAACTGTTAACCATTCAACACCATATTCCCCCGACAATAAAACATATTTTAGAAAATTGTCTGACAATGTGATCCAAGCATTCTCTCTCAAGCATTTCTCTCCCATCACTTTGCTAGGTCCATTCCCACACTTGGCTAGCTCTATTCCTTGATGATCTTTGCATCAGCCATTACCTTGATGAAAAATCACTATTTATCAAACTTGATCTATAGTTTTTTTTTTTAAATCAATTTGAGATATGGAAGTTCTCTTGTAAAATATCTATTTATATCCTTTTTTTTAGGTATTTTTAATTTTTTAAAATTATTTTAATATGCTCATGTAAAACATATATTTTTTTTAAAATAAAATTATATTATTTTAATATACTTATAAAAAGAAACACTTTAAAAAACAATTTTACAACACTTAGTCACCAAAACGACATTACAAAAACAAAGACTCAGCTCTTATTCTTATACCTTTATCCAAACATAATTAAAAGCTTTTGAGACCAAAACGACCTCGCAAAACAAATTAAGGCTCAACTCTTACTTGGAGAATTGAAGCATAAATTTGCCTTTCTTTATTAGCAGCATACAATATTCACTCAACAACACTGGCCGAGCTTTTCTTAGTGCTTTGGAGCCTTTATGTAACCGACGTGGGTAGAATTTGCAACCTTGGTCAGGGTTAGGAGATCATAAGCAAAGGAGCACTTGGACGAATCCTTGTTGTAGAAAATAACCTAAACACTTGCAGTCTCCAGAACAATTCTTTCCACAATCCTCCTCCTTCATCGACCCGCTCCCGCTCGCATACTTGCTCATGGAATGATCGACGCCTTCTTAGTTTATAGTAATAGAAATTCTTGGAACCACAAGCCGGCGGATTCACCGGTTCATAGTAATAGAAATTCTCCTTTATGCCGGACGTTATAAGTGTTTTATTCATAGAAACTAATTATATACCATAGTAACGCAGCAGAAAATTGCAAAGGAATATGATCAATGTCAATATTTCATAAATCAAAGATAACAAGAGGAACTCTCAAACAAACTCAAAGATTTATTCAATAAAATGATAGGTAAGTCGGTCAGAGGCTTTACAATGATATTTAAAATAAAAACCCTAACTTAACCCATGATAGATAAGGAAACAACACTAAACAATAAATTTACCATAAATAGCAAATTTGAGATAAATACAGAATATGAAAGGCCTATAAATCCTGAGTAAGCAGCAATTGATTAGCTAATTATATACCATAAAGAAAAGCACTTGCCTTTAAAACATATTTAATGAATTAGCTACCCTTTACTTCTATTGACTTTCAAAGACCATTCAAGCTCTCATTGATATAGTTTGAGCTCCAACAGTCTTACATTTCACCAAAAGCCATTTGGTGTGTCGCATTTTTATACTTTTATAAATAACAACGTAAGAACTTGACTCGAGTAGTATAAATCAGAATTGTCAATACCATTTTGTTCTGGCTGTTCTGAAAATACCGGTCAAATTCTGGCTGGAACATCTCGGTACTGTTCCGGATGTGCCATTTTGGCCATAAAATCCTCTTTATTTTGATTAACTTGTGATTGTGTTTCTAATTTTGAGATTATGTTTGTTTGACTTTGTGTTTATATTGTATAATTTAAAGTTAATTTATCTTGAATTTTAATTATGCTTGTTAAATTAATATTTTAATTTTTTTCATATATATATATATAATTAATTATATATGAACAGTACAACCGCGAAACAGCACGCTGAAATGCTCCGAAACCGAAACGTTCCGTACCAATAGAAAGACCGGAACGACGACCGGAACGGTATTGATAACTTGGGTGTATATATATATATATATATATATATATATATATATATATATATATATATATATATATATATATAAGTCATCAAAAGAGAGATACTTTGTATTTTTAAAAACAAGATTGGTGTGTCGCGTCAAGTACTATGATCTTCAAGTTAGTTTATACGATAATTAAAAAAAAATCAGATAGTTTAAAGGATAAAATTTTTACATTGACAAGTTCGATTTCAACTCTGCAATTTAAATTAAATAAAAAAAAATAGGTTGGTCTAAATACGTGAAGAAAGTTGACCAGTTGGCTAGCATCTGTATAGGAAACACATCACATTATTACAGCAAGCACAATTATTGCAGAGTGCCCACATCCATTAATACACTAAGCACACGTTCGACGACTCAAGATGGCTAGATTATCATAGCTGTTAATTTTGTTTCGGTTGACGTTTTATTTTTTTTATTGGTATGAAATGTTTCAGTTTTAGAGTGTTTTGGTACGTTATTTTAAGATTGTACTGTTCTTATATAATTAATTAATTAATTATATATATGAAAAAAAATTAAAATATTAATTTAACAAGCATAATTAAAATTCAAGATAAATTAAATTCAAGATAAATTATCTTGAATTTGAATTGTATTTGTTAAATTAATATTTGAAAATGAGATATTCCTAGAATCAATTATCTATGCGTAGGTGTAGAGAAATAATTAAAACCTTACCACCAAAATCTTCAAATATTACCAATGCTATGGTTTTTTCAATAATATTATTTTTCTTCAACAATACTTGAGTAGAAATATCAAAATTCTTCTTTCATGAATAATGAATATGATACCACCATATTAGATAATATCTCTAATATATTTATTAATATTAATAAAATTATGATAAGTTGTTAGAAGACTTTTATACACTTAATAGATATAAAACATATTGCTGTGCTTAAGAAAAACTAGATTCCTCCTCTGTTGACTGAGCTCAAGATAGGTTTTTAAAGAGTTAGGTTATGAAATATATTTGGTACTGAGATGGGATCCTTTCATTAATTAAAAACAAATAAATTGAAATTCTCAAATGTCTTTTATTACCATTTTTATTTTGTTAACATTGAACAGAAAGTTTAAAGAAGACAGTTGCGAGCAAACAGTGCTACACAAAAGTCAGCAAACGATAAACTAGCTAGCCCCACCAAGCAAAAACATACATGCTAGAAAACTATAACGATCTCATTCTACCACTACATTCCTTGGTGAAAACAAGCAGGCCAGCTTCAATGGCTATTCGGCACTTTTATGTAACCCACATGTGCCGAGTTCGCAACCTTGGTAAGAGTTTGCAGATCATAAGTAATCCAGCACATAGATGTCTTCGTGTTGTAAAAGTAACCTGAACATTTGCAGTCACTCGAACATTTCTTCTCGCAATCGTTCTCCTTCACTGGTCCATTTCCAGCTCCATACTGTCAGGATTGAGAGAGTTTGCAGAATTGAAAGAATTAGTTTAGAGAAGGGAAGAGGGAGAAGAGAAAAAAGAGAGGGAAACTGAAATTTGAAATTGTATATTGTATTGAATTCTGTTTTGCATACATTTGTTGTGTGTGCACTTCTCTATTTATACACATTACACTATTCTAGACTATTCTTCTTCTATACTCTAACATCCCCCCTCAATCTCATGCTTTGATAAACCAAGCATGAGATTGCAACAATGAAAATGAAATACAAGAGTACTTAATTCTTTTGACAAACAGTATGTAAACGAGAGAAGAGAAAGAATTTCATTGGTCTATTTCTTGACCAGAATTTCATTTGTCTCTGTGAGACTTTGAGAAGAGAGGGATGAGAAAAAAAAAAGAAATGGGAGGTAAGAGAGGTGATAGAATGAGTTTGAATTTCATTTATCTACTTCAGCTTTTCTGAAGTTTTTGCCGATGAATTTCTTAATCTGTGTAAGAATTCATGTTCTTCTTCTTCTTCATTGGATTAAGTTTTTCTTAATCTTTTTTTTTTTTGCAAAACGGTGGAAAGTGACACACAAAACGGCAGAGCATACAAAACATAAAATCAACAAAACCTAGGGTTTCACACGAATTCTTCTCAGCCACCTCAGCCACTTCTCTCATCATCTTCTTCCTCTGCTCCCATCGCAGCCCTGATCCTCTTCTTCTTGATCTTTGAGACTCTGACTAATTTTCTTCTCGATTTTCTGTCGACGCCTCAGCCTCCTTATAATCCTTCTCCAGGGCAGTAAGATCCTCACGAGCCTTTGAGATCTCTCCTTCCTCCATACCCTCACCAACATACCACAGCAACACGCTCCTTCAACTTCCACAATCTCACTCTTAGACACAGCCCCAGCGGCCTCTGTCTGTTTCTCTCCAAACAGACACACATTCCTCACTCACTCAAAGCATCAAAAAAAAATAATAATTGAGAGAGAGAGAGAGATAAAGAGATAGAGAGCGAGAGATTGCAAACAACATCGACATGATGGATTTTGCTTATTTCATAGGCAGATCGGAGATCCTTCATTGGATTAACTCCACTCTTCAACTCAATCTCTCCAAAGTCGAAAAAGCTTGCTCTGGTGCGGTGCACTATAGAAGTCAAGGATGAAAGCGGTGCATCTGGTCATTCTGTTCATGCTCCTATCATTGAAGATGTAACTGGAACTTCAATATGTATTTCACAAGCTGAAGAATTGAAATGGTGAGTCATCACACTTTCTTAGCTGCTTCTTCACGATGCACCTTTTTTTTTTTTTTTTGGAGACTGGCAGGGATGAATCTTTTGTTGAATCAAGTGGCAGAAATGTTGAGATCAGAGAAGTGAAGAAGAATTCACACAGAGAAGAGAATTGAGAACTTGATAGTTGTGACGATGCAAAGGAGAACACCGGTTCTCAGCAGGTAATTCTCAATCTGCTTCTGCTTTGTTTGAGCTTCAATTTTGTTGTGCAAAATTAGAAGTAATTTGTTGCACAGACTTGATATGGCATGGAAGATGCTAGATGTTGCCATAACAAACGAACACGTAATTGAAGAAGTCTGTCTCTGATGAACAAGAAAGTAACTAGATAAGGAGCAAAGCAATGACACGGATGATCATTGTCATCTTTAGCTCGAAAATTCAAAGGAAAAAAAAATCTCAACCGAAGAAGCTGCAAAAGATCATAAAGAAAAAACTTAACAATGTGTTTTCTTCAGATGAGTGTTTTTTTTTCTTCATTGAGATCAGATTGCGGAAGCTTGGATCAATTAATGCGCTAGCATAATAGCAGCTCTGATACCATGTCAGGATTGAGAGAGTTTGCAGAATTGAAAGAATTAGTTTAGAGAAGGGAAGAGGGAGAAGAGAGAAAAGAGAGGGAACTGAAATTTGAAATTGTATATTGTATTGAATTCTGTTTTGCATACATTTGTTGTGTGTGCACTTCTTTATTTATACACATTACAATATTCTAGACTATTATTCTTCTATAATCTAACACATAGTTGCTCATGGAATGATCCCCGCCTTCCAGTTTATAGTAGTAGTGGAAGTTCTTGTTACACACAGTTACCTTCACAGATTCACAGCTCTTGGTCCACTTCCCACGCCCATTTTGTAATGGGCAACCAACGCATTGACTGTTCTCACAGAGCCCGAACTTGCCACATTTCTCTGGCAATTGGCACTCACTTTCCCAAATACCTGCATCTTTAGAGAAAAGAGTGAAAGTTTCTTCCCAGGAAGCTGATGAAGATTCCTGGTAGTTGAAGCTGTAGACTCTGAGATTGCCATCTACCCCGAGTCGGAGAAATGACAACGTGCTGTTGAAGCTGGGTTTAGAGAGCTCGGGCCCTCCACCTGTAGAGAACCGAAGACTCAGGTGATTAGCCGAATTGATTAGCCGAACATATTGCAGACGCCCTCTCTGTATACTAAACAAATCGGACGTGTAGTAGATGAATGGCTTGGGAGAGTTTGGACTCTTGTAGTACATGGCTATTCTTGTCGGTTCCAATACCAGACTATAGGCACCATTTGTGTTCTTTTTGTCGGAGGCACGACTCACAAGCCTGGTTACGCCTCCAACACGAAGAGATTGACCCACCAAAAGAGTGTCAGTGGGATGGTCAAAACTTTGCCAGATGAATTTTCCCTTGGAATCACGGAGCACCATGTTACCGTTCGGTAGCATTCGCAGGCCGACAACACCTTTGTCGGCGGTGTTGGTTTGCCACGCAACCCTGCCATCAGCGTCGGCCAGGATGAGGTTTCCATCCTCACCAAAAGTGAGAGTGGCATCTTCACCAACTGGGTTTCCTCGGTTGGCTTCCCAAACAAAACGCCTCACCGCAGGTGAACTCCTCGTGCCCATACGTATTGCGAGAGTGAATGCATTCGGGGTGGTGTTATAAAAGCAAAGTTGGAAAACGGAGGAGATGATGTCCAAGGCACGAAAATCTGAGTTGTACTCTGAAATGGCTTCCGACCACTTTCCAGTATTGACTTTCTTAAACGTGGAATTTGAAGGGACAGTGGATTGGGCAACGATGGAGAATGAGAGGAGCAAGAAAAGAGAGAAGAAGAATGAGCGTTCCATAGGGGTGGAAGATTGCATCTGTTTGTCTCTTATGTAGGTTTAGGTGTTCTTCATATAAACCAGGCAGACACACCGCCGATTTATAGCAGATGAGGATGGCATGTTAGTAATTAAGAGGCAGGCTATCTATCGCTTATTGGTCAATATCGATGTCTTTGAAAAATCAAGCCACTCTACCTTTGGCCAATCTGTTATTGAAAAGTCCTGACCAAGTTGTCCGGACATGAAAGCAAACATGGAAGTGACATGTTAAAAAAAAAGATTTTTTAACTTGATGGGGCAAATTTTTTATGAAGATATTTTCTATTTACTAAAAATATATCGAGATTATAAAGAAGTAAAAATGATAGAGTTTTGAAACTAAAATCACAGAATAATAAACTTTTTAATCTCAAATTTTTACAATCTAGCGAAAGACTATATAGAAATATTGGACCGCAAGGAGTTAATGAATGGAAGGATGCGGCCAGCCGATAACGAATTTCGCTTTCGAAAAATCCATGTACTTGACGAAGTTATTCGGCCAATACTTACAGAAAGCGAAGGTACATTCTGAAAGACATTTAGGGTTTTGATAAAAATAAATAATAATCTCATTAATTTACGAATACCTTCTCCATATCCGTGAACTTTTTAAATTCATTTTTATAAGCCTGAAGCAGAGAAAATAAACAAAGCATAAATTAATTAAGGAGCTATACAGCAGCAAAAACAACAGTCTCTCTTTTAATGCACTTTTCGGGTGTGACACTGCATTTTAAAAATATTTTTTTTATGTTTTATTTTAAATTAAAATTTTTAGTGTTTTTATTTTATTTTTATGTGCTGATATCAAAAATAGTTTTTAAAAATAAAAAATTATTTTAATGCATTTTGAACGAAAAATATTTTAAAAAATCAACCATAACCATATTCTCAAACAGACACGACAAATAAAAGAGATTTTTATCCTGTGTCATGCCTAATATTTTTTGCCGAAATGAAATCTTTGGCCATCAATGTTTGCGATTGTAATGCAAAATACTTTTTAAAATAATTATTTATTTAAAAACATATCATAATATTTTATTCTATATCTGTTTTTACACCAATATTTCAAACCCATAAATATATCTTAATTTTCACACTTACATGTATCTTAGGAAAAAAAAAAGTATATTTAAGTTTTTTAAGTCAAATCAAGTTCTTACTAGATCATCCATATTATCATATATAGATTCGATATGTTGAATGAATCACATAAGAACAACTCCAATATCATTTATGATATGTTTAGCTGGTTAAATCGAGTTTATCCAAATTGTTTCAAAATGTTATCACCTCCAAACTTAAAAAAAAGTTAAAATGATGGTGTATTTTTTCTTCTTGTTTTTAGTATTTTTCTAGGTCATCCAAACTATAATAGAAACATGGATTTAGGGATATAATCCTAAAGAAAACTAAGGTTAATAAGTGTTTCCATAAAATAAATAAACCTAGAAAGTAAAAATCATTACAAGGAAGTGTCTTTCTCTTGGATAATTCAAATGGAGCTCACATGAGCTTAATTGTGTGTCTGTGTGCGTAGCCGCCTATTTCACATGAGATCACATCTAGGAAATGCTAAATTAATGCTCTCTATTTGCCTAGATTAATATATGTCAAATTTAATTTTAATTTCACTAAAACAGATTAATTTTTTTTATTGGGTTCGCTCTTGAGCATGACTCGCCAAATTAATTATATTAAATGTTCTGGGAGAGTATGATAATTTTTATTTTTTAAAGTGTTTTTTTTTAAATATAATGTAATAATTTTTTTTAAAGTCTTAACAATCAACACATCAAAATAATATTAAAAAACATATAAAGATTAATTTAAAACTAAAAGAAATTTTGTAAAAATATTGTCATACTACAATGCCAAACACCACTTAAATATGCTTTACTTAGTTTTTTATTGTGAGAAAATTACTCTTGTATAGTTTAGATATTTTTGCTTTCTCTGTATTTTTTTTAGAAATTATAGTTTATATCCTTCAATTTATAATTCGATAACACTTTAGATTTGGGCAAGAAAAACCATAAAAAATCAAATTATTTATAAGATTACTATTATATTTCAATTAAGAACCAAATAACCCTTACAATTTTAAAACGATCATACAATTGAGATTTCTTGATTCCAAATATCTGATTGCATATTTAAAAATGAGACATCAAAAATAGAAGGAAATCTAAGAAGAAACCCTACAAATCCCCAAGAACATGAATGAATGAGTCTCCCTTTACCAACTGCTCCCTTTGCTTGCACTGGATGCCATAGGGGAGATTAATCGGGGGGTGTTACAGATACACCACCAACATTGGAAAGTTTTTAGCCCTGTTCATCAACAATACTAAAAATAAAAAACACCAAGAATAATATTGTCTCATCTAAGGAGGTGTTTGGAAAGCACTTTAAAAGTGTTTTTTTTTGAAAAAAATGATTTTTTTTTGTTTTACTCTAAATAAAATCTTAGTGTTTTTAGATCATTTTGATATGTTTGTATCAAAAATAATATTTTAAAAATATAAAATATTATTTTAATGTATTTTTATATTTTAAAAAGAAACCATAACCACACTCCCAAATTGTTAACCATTCAGCACCATATCCCCCCGACAATAGAGCACATTTTAGAAAATTGTTTGACAATGTGATTCAAACATTTTCTCTTAAGGATTTCTCTCCCATCACTTTTCTAGGTCCATTCCCACACTTGGCTAGCTCTATTCCTTGATGATCTTTGCATCAACCATTATCTTGATGAAAAATTTCTAATTATCAAACTTGATCTACAAGTGTTTTTTTTTAAAAATCAATTTGAGATATGGAAGTTCTCTTGTAAAATATTTATTTATATCCTGTTTATTTTTGTTTTTTGAAAGTATTTTTAATTTTTGTTTTATATTTTTAAATTATTTTAATATACTCATGTAAAAAATATATTTTTTTTGAAATAAAATTTATTATTTTAATATATTTATAAAAACACTCTAAAAAACACTTTGTGACCAAAACGACTTTCACGACGATATTTTTTCACGCTTCGCGCCCCACCATCACTGGAGAGGGAGAACGACATGCGATGAAATGAGTGTGTTTTATAGTCGTAATAATTATAACTATAAATATCAGGAATTACCACCTAGTATGGAGGTCACTAGGAAACCTATTGGTTTGCGAGAGTCTGGATAAGGGACTTGTTGTGCAAGGGAAAGACGCATCATCCCCAATGCACCTTACCTAAGGTACGCTGCATTGGTGTTCGATTGTTTTTCCTAAGCTAATTGTTATTTGTTAGTCTTTTCTAAGGTTCAAAATAGATCTCTATTCGTGAGAGAATCTCTATCTCATTGGGAGTTGAAAGACTAACCGAAAAAAATTTGACACTGTATTTTGAAAAATCATTTTTTTATGTATCTGCAAGTGTACCTTTACAATGTAATTTTACACACTGATAGCTAAAACAAAATAATAATTATTTTTTTGCTATTTTGGCCAAAATCCAACAGATAATCATAAACCGGTTACGGTATCCAATTTTCGTTCAAAATATGAGAAAGATGCAACATATATTTTTTATGAAAAATATGTTTGGAAAAACTTTGAAATTCGACCGTATGCACGAAAACAACATATTTTTTTGTTTATAATTTTTTTTAAGAAAAATATTTTTTAATGTAGATTTTGTATTTTGTATGTTTCTATTTTTTTTAATTTTTCTGTGTGGGTTGGATTGCCTAGAAAAGTTTGGGTTGGTTTCCCAGCCTAGTGGGCTGATTGGCCCACCCATTCTAGGTGGCTGAGTTGGGCCTTGTCCCCGGCCCAACCAGCCCACTGTTCTACATGTGAACAGTGGGACGTCTCGCTGTTTACATGCAGAATGGGACTGGGGAGTGAATTACTTCACTTCCCCCACTGTTCACCATGCAGTGAATTAATGATTGTATATGGAGGGTGACGACTAGAGTACTTGTCACTGTCGTTGTGTAGAGGAGGCCCAGCTGGCTCTAATGGTGGCGCCAACATTGGAATTAGTGGTCTGTGTTGGGCCGGAGAAGGACTGGAAACTGACTGGTCAATGTTGGAATTCGTTGCTACTACTTCGCAAGAGCTGGTTACTGTTGTTGGAGGTCATAGTGAGGTTTCCAGCATAGTTGTCAATACCGTTCCGGTCGCTGTTTCGGTTTTTCAATTGGAACGGAATGTTCTGGTTTCGGAGCCTTCCGGTGTGCTGTTTTGGGGTTGTACTGTTTACATATAATTAATTAATTATATATATGAAAAAAATTAAAAAAACAAAAAAAATAAATATAATTTTTATTTTTTATAAAATCAAAATTGATGCAATAATTTTATTTTTTTATAATATATGTTTTTATTTTTATTGTTTTGATTTTGGTTTATTTTTTTATTTTTTTATAATATATGTTTTTTTTTTTAATTTTAATTTTAATATATATATATATATAAACTTACAGCATGTTTGTCCAGCCGAACAAATCAATTTTGTCCAGCTGGACAAACATGCTCTCCCAAATCCCAATCCCAATCCCACATCGCTGAAAATGGCTAAAAGTTTACATCCTAAGGCTTTTAAATGTTGATGGTTATCCCACATCGATGAAATAAATATCAAGGCATATAATTGTGTCTATAGGCCGGAACAGAACGGAATTAACAACTATAGTTTCCAGTGCTGTGGAAGAAGACAAGGGTGGTGAATGGTTGCTGCTTGGTTCGACTGTGAATAGGGAATGAAAATCAGTGCTGTAGGGGAGAGAGATCTTCAAAACAGGGAAGACTGCTGAAGATGGATCTGTCGGCGCCTAGAAAGATAAAAAGGGGAGTGTTAGCTTGTTATGCTCATGTGCAAGCTTTTTTCAGTCACGAAGGTCTCTGTAAATCTGCTCGTTATCTGTTCGTGTGTCTCCTGTGTGTTTGCTCTTGTCTGCGTTATCATATGTTTTGCCCCGTGTTTTGTACAAATTTTTTCCTTCCCCGTGTTCTGAATTTTGCTCCCGTCGTTCGCCCCGTGTTCTGTAAATTTTTGCTCAGTTTCCCCCTCTTGTGCATGGTTTCTTTCTTGCTATTTATAGGCAAAGAAAATGACTTGTGTGCAGCTGTGACTTAACCTCCTGCGGTTGTCAGTGGTGGTTCGCCTATTGGCCGTGGCGCCTGCAATGGTGGCGTGTCGGTAGCGGCATGCCTGTAGTGGCGTGCGCTGCGGTGGGACTACAATAGTGAGTGAAGATGGAAGTGCAGTTTGGTCCTTCAATTTGTAATTGTTATGGTTGAACTCCCAATTGCTTTAAACTTTTTAATTTGTGCAATTATATCCTCGCAAAAACTTCAATACCAGCCTTAACATTGCATGCCTTTTATATTTGGTCATTGGTTTCTGATTTGTGCGATTTGACCCTTATTTTACCATTAAACTCTCAATGTCTTCAATTTAGCCCCTGACTTCACATAGGTGGTTTGGAAAAATTCAAATCGGTCTTTAAAAATTCCAATCGTCTCAATTGAACCCGAATTAAGCTCAAGAACTTGATTTTTCATTGATTAAGCCCTTAATAAAATTAACTTGACCAATTTAAAGTATAATTAAGTCCTTGCACTTAATTAAATCCTTCAATTGGACACTAAATTAATTTCTAAACATAATTATATTTTCAAATGGCCCATGATTGAATCAAATTGGCCTATAAAAAATATAATTATGATTTTCAGCTTAATTCTTACGTAGATTTATTCAATAATAAATTATTTTAACCTTAAATCTGTATTTTCTCTCATTTTGGGCATAAAAGAGTATGATTTGGCTCCCGAAAATGTTCAAAATTTTCACCTTGATTTTTCAACCAATGTCAACTCCTTTTATTTTATTTTTGTTATTTTTTATTTAGTTTAGAGAAATTTGGGGAATAAATGACATTACAAAAACAAAGACTCGACTCTTATCCTTATACCTTTATCCAAACACAATTAAAAGCTTTTGAGACCAAAACGACCTCGCAAAACAAAGGCTCAACTCTTACGTGGAGAATTGAAGCATAAACTTGCCTTACTTTATTAGCAGCATACAATACAACATTGGAAAATAAGAACAGTATCATGATCAATCAGAAGCTAAATTATTGAGAACAATATACCAGTTCATATAATGCTAGCCGATTTAAAACACTTGAAGTATGAGCCAGCAGGCCGAGCTTTTCCTTAGTGCTTTGGAGCCATTATGCAACCATTAGTCCACTCGGTAATGGGCAAGCAACACACTGGCTGTCTTCACAAAGCCCTAACTTACCGCATCTCTCTGGTAACTGGCACTCGCTCTCCCAAATACCTACTTCTCTGGAGAAAAGCGTGAAAGTCACTTCCTAAGAACGCGAACGCACCATGTCGTTGAAAGTGTAAATTCCAAGATTCCCATATTCTATCCCGAGTCGAAGGAATGACAATGTTCTGTTGTAATTGGGCCTCGAGAGAAGGGTTACAGAACCAGTAGAGAGGGTCACATATTGGAGACGACCTTTTTCTACACTAAACCAATGAAATGTGTAATATATATATGGTTTCAGAGAATTCGGACTCTTATAATACATCGCAAGTCTTTTGGGTTCCATGACCATTATAGGATCCATTAGAGTTTTCTTCCTCCGAGGCTCGGCTCACGAGCCTGGTTACACCTCCAACTCGAAGAGATTGACCCACCAAGAGGGTGTCAGTAGGCGAGTCAAAACTTTGCCAACTAAAGTTTCCCCTGGAGTCATGAAGCACCATATTATCATTCGCTTTCCATCCGCAGCAAATGTAAGATCGAGTGGTGTTTCCACGAACTGGTTTCCTCGGTTGGCTTCCCAGACATAACGCCTCAGCGATTCCGACCTCCTCGAACCCATACGTATAGCGAGAGTGTATGCATTCTTGGTGTTGCTGTAGAAAAGGAGTTGGAAAACGGATTCAGTAATATCTAGGGGATGAAAAGTTGCCCTATATTCTGTAAGGAATTACCCCAAATTCTCCCATCAATGAAGTACTTAAATGTGGAATTTGGAGGGACAGTACAGTGGGCAATGATGGATATTGAGCAGAGCAAGCAAAGAGAAAGATAAAATGACAATTCCATAGGAGGAGAAGACATTAACCTCAACTTATGTATCTAACACCCAAGAGGTCCTGGCGTGAGTGGTGAGGGCGCTCTCGTCCCTTAAGAGAGGTCAGGGGTTCAATCCTTACTCTTGTATGGAGCTGGCCATTTGGGGAGCACTTTTCACCCCTTCGGAGCCCACCCGGTGCGAACGTGGATTAGTCTGGACCAGTGTCTATGACACCGCGTGGTTTATACCAAAAAAACTTATGTATCTAACTATGAATGGCTATTACAAATAACCTAAAGTAGCTCGGTCAACCACTGTTCACGCACACTCATGTGCACTGTGGACTGACCATTTTCTCTCCTACTTCGCGCGCGTATGTGCTCCTTTTTTTTTGCACAAGGATGCTTTTTGTAATATTTATGGTGGAAATGACAAAGGAGTGGTTGTGGCCGAGCGATTGTCCGCGCGCTTCCAGCATAGGCGCTGCGAGTTCGAACCGCTCAGACAACAAAACTGATTTTTTTTTTAAGAACTGTTTTGTTGTAAAAAAAAACAATTTTTTTTTAATAACTGGTTGTTTTTTTTTAAAAAAAACAAGAATTTATTTTTAATAACTGAGGTGTCTGTGCCAAATTATGCGCACCATGACTAATCTCCAGATCCACTTTTTTTTGACATTTTTTTCCCTATTTTGTTTTGCCACTTATACATTTTTTTTCTTCCCAAGTATTTTTTTTTCCCTGGCCAACTGAGAGCGCCGCAAATAATCCCTCGGCTCATTTTTTCTTAATATTTTTTCCAGTTTTTTTTCCCTACTTATACATTTTTTTATATAATCAGGGTGTCCCGATCAGCTTACACGCACTATGACTGTTGTTATTTTATAGAATACGTAAAGGAGATCACAATTCCAAAAAGTTATGAATATATATATATATATATATATATATATATATATATATATATATATATATATATATATATATATATATATATTAAGACGCTAATATGAAATAAATAGCAAAATCTATAATTAGTCTAACATATTTATCAGAGAAAAAAATACAACTAATTATTATCATTATTTTTAAGGCGCTAATATGAATAAATAGCAAAATATATAATTAGTCTAACATATTTATAAGAAAAAAAATAGATGAATTATTATTATTATTATTATGAATGCCTTATCTACAATAATTAGAAATTCCAACACCAAATAATATTTTTTTTACAAAGCAATTAAAAAATAAAATAAATGACAAAAAAATAAAAATTATTAGATCTTAAAAAATTATTTGACTTGAAGAATAAATAAAAAGAAAAAAGAGAATAATAAGCCGAACAATTATGACATACCCAACCGCCATCGAATGCCCAATTAACTACAAAAAAAGTAATTCATCTCTAATTGATTTTGTGGATTGCATTTCTTTAATCAACCGATTATATAATTATCAAAACAATTAAGACACACCAAACAATCAATCACTTTACAGTATTTGCAATCTATGAAGTAAATAAATCAACACACAATAGCAATCAACTAGAAATAATCCATCTTTGATAGATTTTAGCGGTTGCAATTTGCTATTTGCCGGTTAAATAGTTTGTTGCCGTTAAAATAAACCCAACCATCAACATGTTCTATACAATAATTTTATTAATTAAATATTAAAATCACCAATTATAACACACATAAAATCAATCAGTTTTCTACATAAATAGAACCCAGCACAACGCGTGGGCAAGTTCGCTTGCTAAAGAGCTAAAGGAGATCGACCGTTCACTGTTTCTTACTATGGAATGGACAATTGGTCTGCTGCTTCGCGCCTACATGAGCTCATTTTTTTTTATTTTTTTTTAGTTAGGGCTTCTTATTTTTTTTATTTGTATAGTGGAAATGACAAAGGAGTAGCTGTGACCGAGTTGTTGTCTATGCGTTGGCAGATTCGGCACGCGAGAGTTCGAGCTGCTCAGACAATAAAACTAATTTTGGTTTTCTTTTTTTTTAAAAAAAAATACAGGATTTTTTTTAATAACTAAGGTGTTCGGGTCAGGTTACGCGCGCCACGACTAATCTCCGGATCCACTTTTTTATACATTTTTTTCCCTGTTTTGTTTTGCCACTTATACAATTTTTTTGTTTTTTTCTCCAACCAAGGTGTTCGGATTAGCTTATCCGCACCAAGATTTTTTCATCCCAGGTATATATTTTTTTTGTTCCTGGTCAACTGAGCGCGCCACAAATAATCCATGGACTCATTTTTTCTTAACATTTTTTCCTATTTTTTTCCCACTTATATATTTTTTTTTATATAATTAGGGTGTCCGGATGAACTTACACGCACCACGACTATTATTATTATTATTATTATTATTATTATTATTATTATTATTATTATTATTATTATTATTATTATTATTATTATTATTATTATTATTATTATTATTATTTTATAGAATACCTAAAGGAGATCGCAATTCCAAAAAGTGATGAATATATATATATTTTAAGGCGCCGATATGAAATAAATAGCAAAATATATAATTAGTCTAACATATTTATCAGAGACAAAAATCACAAATAGTTATTATCATTATTTTTAAGATGCTAATATGAAATAAATAGCAAAATCTATAATTAGTCTAACATATTTATAAAGAAATAAATTACAGAATAATTATTGTCATTATTTTGAATGCCTTATCTACAATAATTAGAAATTTCAACACCTAATAATATTTAAATAAAATTTAAAAATAAAAGAAATGAAAAAAATATTATTAGATTTTAAAAAGTTATTTGACTTGAAGAATAAATAAAAAAGAAAAAAGAGAATAATAAGCCGAACCATTACGAAACACCCAACCACCAATGAATGCCCAATTAACTACAAAAAGTAAAGTAATTCATCTCTAATTGATTTCATCGATTGCATATTTTTTTCATCAACCGATTATATAATTGTCAAAACAATTACGACATACCAAACAATCAATCAATTGCAGTTTTGCAATCTATGAATTAAATAAATTGACACAAAAAAGCAATCAACCATAAATAATCCATCTCTGATAGATTTTAGCGGTTGCAATTTTGCTATCTACTGGTTAAATCGTTCGTTTCCGTTAAAATAAACCCAATCATCAACAAGTTCGATACTAGAAAAAAACAATTCATCTTTTATTCATTTTATTATTTGCAAATTTACATCCACCAGATTAAATAATTGTTTGAACAATTAAAACACGCCTAACAATTAATCAATTATAGTTTTTCAATATAGAAATTACATAAATCAATAAAATATTTAAGCAAGTTCACCCCTTAATGAATTGGCTATAAAATACAATCTACTCATCTTTAATAGATTTTATCGATTATAATTTTGAGAGTTGTCACCTAAATTATTATCCGAGCACTGAAACTGATAACAACAACCAACTAATTCGATACAAACAAAAAAAAATACAACAAAATTTAACGATTACAATTTACTATCTACCAACTAAATAATTCCTTTACAGGCTAAATAATTAATCAATTTGCTACATCAAAAAAACCCAACGCAATACACAGGCTAGCCAACTCGTGATATGTATAACCAGGCAGCAGTTCTCTGACAGCAGATAGGGATGGCATTTTAGTAATCTAACTATCTTGAGTCGTCGAACGTGTGCTTAGTGTATTAAATATTAATGGATGTGGGCACTCTGCAATAATTGTGCTTGCTGTAATAATGTGACGTGTTTCCTATACAGATGCTAGCCAACCGGTCAACTTTGTTCACGTATTAGACCAAGCTATTTATTTATTAATTTTCATTTTTAATATAAATTGTAGAGTTGAAATCTAACCGGTCAATGGAAGAATTTCATCCTTAAGACTATCTGATTTTTTTATTTAATTTTAATTATCATATAAACTAACTTGAAGATCATAGTACTTGACGCGTCACACCAAAAAACAATTAAAAAAACTACAGTAAAACCTAGAAACATTTTTTTTTATAATAAAAACTAAAACATATTTTTCTTAGATAACCAAAGGAAGCATCACAACTTTAGATGATGATGAATTGGGAAATGAGATATTCCTAAAATCAATTATCTATGCGAAGGTGTAGAAATATCGAAATTCTTCTTTAATGAATAAATAATATGATCCCACCATGTTAGCTATCAATATTAACTGTTTTACCGATGAATATAGTCATCGGTATTTTCATGTGCTTTTCATCACTAACTTGTTCCCCGACAACCATATAGACAAAAACCTTCGGTCGGTAGTTTTTTTTTCCCGCCGATGATTCCCTTGCAAATTCAATATACCAACAAAAACACGAACAAGAATTCCATTAGTGATGTTGTTCGTCGATGAAAAGTTTTGTCTGTAATTCTATCATTACTGTTTTTTTTTAAAAACAAAAATTAAAAAATAATTTCAATAAATTTTAATAATATAAAAAAATTAAAATATATTTTGTGTTAAATTAAATTAATTTAAAATTCAAATACAATAAATCTAAATCTAAGACACAGGCAGCGCTAGAGGATGAGGATGATGAGAGGTTGGCTGGGACATATTTTGTGTGATGAAACGAGAATAATAATATTTTATAAGACTATGAGAATCTATTTTTACAATATATTTAAGTGTGATCGGTACTGAATATTGACGAGGTTATAGAAAATACATGTAGTTTTTCTTGAATAATTGATTAGTTTTTGTAAATCTGATTAATTTTGTATTGGAGTGGATCAAGGCTAATGCTTAAAGCTGTAAAAGTTTTTATGAATTAAGAAACTCAAAGATGATTACGTTGGTGTTTTTTGAGAAAAGATGCAATCATATTACAAGGATATATTTTGGAAATAAATATGCAGTAGAAAATACTGATACCCAACATTTTGTTTAAAGGATTCATGATACATTTATAGCTCCTGAATTTTTTAATATAGAGAAGGGACTAAACATAATATTGCTATGATATTACTAAAATAAAAAAGTATTCATGATATATGTATTAATCTTTACAAAAAATGCTCTTGACATATATTAATATTAGATAATATCTCTAATATATGTATTAATATTAATAAAATTATGATAAGTTGTTAGAAGAATTTTATACACTTAATAGATATATAAAAATAGAGCATAAAAGATATAGTTGTGCTTAAGAAAAACTAGATTCCTCCTCGATCTCTTGACTGAGCTCAAGATAGGTTCTTAAAGAGTTTTTTTAGTAAATTTAGGTTATGAAATATATTTGGTTCTGAAATGGGATCCTTTCATTAATTAAAAACAAATAAATAAAATTCTCAAATGTCTTTTATTACCATTTTTATTTTGTTAACATTGAACAGAAAGTTTAAAGAAGACAGTTGCGAGCAAACACTGCTACACAAAAGTCAGCAAACGATAAACTAGCTAGCCCCACCAAGCAAAAACATACATGCTAGAAAACTATAACGATCTCATTCTACCACTACATTCCTTGGTGAAAACAAGCAGGCCAGCTTCAATGGCTATTCGGCACTTTTATGTAACCCACATGTGCCGAGTTCGCAACCTTGGTAAGAGTTTGCAGATCATAAGTAATCCAGCACATAGATGTTTTCGTGTTGTAAAAGTAACCTGAACATTTGCAGTCACCCGAACATTTCTTCTCGCAATCGTTCTCCTTCACCGGTCCATTTCCAGCTCCATACTTGCTCATGGAATGATCCACGCCTTCCAGTTTATAGTAGTGGAAGTTCTTGTTACACACAGTTACCTTCACAGATTCACAGCTCTTGGTCCACTTCCCATACCCATTCTGTAATGGGCAACCAACGCATTGACTGTTCTCACAGAGCCCGAACTTGCCACATTTCTCTGGCAATTGGCACTCACTTTCCCAAATACCTGCATCTTTAGAGAAAAGAGTGAAAGTTTCTTCCCAGGAAGCTGCTGAAGATTCCTGGTAGTTGAAGCTGTAGACTCTGAGATTGCCATCTACCCCGAGTCGGAGAAACGACAACGTGCTGTTGAAGCTGGGTTTAGAGAGCTCGGGCCCTCCACCTGTAGAGAACTGAAGGCTCAGGCGATTAGCCGAATTGATTAGCCGAACATATTGCAGACGCCCTCTTGGTATACTAAACAAATCGGACGTGTAGTAGATGTATGGCTTGGGAGAGTTTGGACTCTTGTAGTACATGGCTATTCTTGTCGGTTCCAATACCAGACTATAGGCACCATTTGTGTTCTTTTTGTCGGAGGCTCGACTCACAAGCCTGGTTACGCCTCCAACACGAAGAGATTGACCCACCAAAAGAGTGTCAGTGGGATGGTCAAAACTTTGCCAGATGAATTTTCCCTTGGAATCATGGAGCACCATGTTACCATTCGGTAGCATTCGCAGGCCGACAACACCTTTGTCGGCGGTGTTGGTTTGCCACGCAACCCTGCCATCAGCGTCGGCCAGGATGAGGTTTCCATCCTCACCAAAAGTGAGAGTGGCATCTTCACCAACTGGGTTTGCCTCGGTTGGCTTCCCAAACAAAACGCCTCACCGCAGATGAACTCCTCGTACCCATACGTATTGCGAGAGTGAATGCATTAGGGGTGGTGTTATAAAAGCAAACTTGGAAAACGGAGTTAGAGATGTCCAAGGCACGAAAATCTGAGCTGTACTCTGAAATGGGCTTCCGCCCACTCTCCAGTATTGACTTTTCTTGAAACGTGGAATTTGAAGGGACAGTGGATTGGGCAGCGATGGAGAATGAGAGGAGCAAGAAAAGAGAGAAGAACAATGAGCGTTCCATAGGGGTGGAAGATTGCATCTTCTTGTCTATTATGTAGTTTCAAGTGGCCTTCATATAAATCAGGCAGACACACTGCCGTTTTATAGCAGATGAGGATGGCATGTTAGTAATTTTAAGGATGAGGTTCTTTGACTTTTCGTGCATCTTTGTGTAAAAAACACCTCCCAAGTCAAGAACATGTTGCTGGGTTGCGATTGAATCCAGAGAGAGGATTTTTTCGAAATAAGATATGGTTTTTTACTGCATAGGTTTACGAGGGGTCCCTTAATCATCACCGCAACTTGCTTGCAGCTGATGTAAAAAATTATTTTTAAAAAATAAAAAAATATTATTTTAATATATTATAAATAAATAACATTTTAAAAAATAATTTTAACTATTCTCCTTATATTATTTTAACATATTATAAATAAATAATATTTAAAAAACAATTTCAACTATTCTCCTCATGCTAGTCCAATCTATCAGGAATGACAACTTGGAACATGGAAAAAAAAATCAGAAAAGTAAGGCAGACTAACTATCAATCATCATTGGTCTAAATTGATGTCTTTAAATATCCATAACTTGGTCCTTGGCCAAGCTGTTATTGGAAAGTTCTGATTTTTATAGTTGTTAAAATATAGTGAGATAAAATATTTTCCATAACTAAATTTGAATTTTTTTTTGATGATATTAAAAGTGTGATTATTAAAATTTTGGTTCGTGTCCAATATCTTTTTCTTTATATCATCTTTTTATATATATATATATATATATATATATATATATATCATATTCATTGACTTATATTTTGTTCATCTCACAGCTATTGATTGTTTGTATATATATAAAAAGTACATGCTGACTTTTAAGAGCATGAAATAATCGTAAACAATTAAAATTGGAGTTACACACTTAGTTGTGTGCATGTGTATGTATACCCATACTAATAACCTTACGTTCTAAAACTTGAGGTCCTAGTTTAGTGGATGAGAAAATAATTTGTTCCTTTTCTTTGTGTGCATATTCGATATTTTTTATGCATGGCTGGTATTTTTGTGATGCATTATATATTTACTAGATTTATAGAGTATTCAGTAGATTTTGAAATTAATTATAATATAGTAAGTTGATCCGAATATTCAATTATTAAAAAAATAAAAAAATATCCTTACATAGTTTCTGAATTATTTTTCATCCTTACAAATTTAAAAAGTATACTTTTTCATTGTACTCGTACATTCCAAAAAGGGAAAAGCTAGTTCCTTGTCACCACTTATTTATTATTATTATTATTATTAGGTGGGGCTGTACCGTAAATTTTGACCCAACAGTTGAATCGGACCCAATCTTCTCTGTCGACAAAAAATGGAGTTAAAAGTCGAATCTTATCAAAATGATGGGGATAAGACCATGCCACCCAGTTCCTCCTTTCCCTAGTTATATATCTATCTCCCTAGGTTTCCAAAACCATTACCTGATTGTTTGACACTTTCTCTTTTGCCTTTGAAAACAGCATCAAGGTATATCTTTTGTAATATTCTAATTTCCCTTGAATATGAAGCGTTCAGCACGTATTTTTATAGTCCTCAGCTTGTCATTTGTTTTTATTAATATAGATGTTCATGTCAGTTTCCGTGTATTTCGACTAATTCAATAAATCATGAAGTTAATAATCATGTAATTTTTCAGTGACAATTATATTGACAATAACATGATTTGAACTTAAAATCACTGAAAAAGCAAACTTTTTAGTTCAAAGTTCTTACCACTAACCACTTATTATATGATTCCTCGACCTGTTAATTTGTGTACAGTTTGACTAATCTCACAAATCCTAAATAATTATATAAATCTCTAGTAACCCTCAGATTAAGACTCAAACAGATAATCTTTATAAAACAAATCTAAAGTCTGACCCGTCAAGCTACACCCCCTAAAGGTTTTGAACTTGCACAAGGTGGTTAATTCTTGTGGTTATCTCCTTCGTTCTTTGTTATCATCTCTCTTACTTCACTGTATTTAGCCACATGCAAGGGCGAAAGACATTGCATAATCAAGTGGATAATACTACTTTTCTTCTCTATGGGCTGGCCTTACCCACAAAGACAATCTAGACCGAAAGGAAAAAGTATCTAGTAATTAAAAAGAAAACTAGAAATGGCTACCTTATGAGAACTTCTCCTTTATGGAAGATTTCTCAAAATTATTGATCACTTGATTCCTTTAAAATATCTACTTAATGGTATTTGTTTTTCTTTATAGAAGGCAATCCATATTTATCTATTATTATATTTACTCGCACACCCTATAATATCCTGTCAATTCCCTGTGATTTGGCAATCTTTCTTTTCATTGCCTGCGATTATGCTACCTCTTCTTTTCTTAATCTTAACTTGACACTTGAAAACAAAACACAAAAATAATGAAATAATTAAAAATGACTGAATTTATTGAAAATACATTTTTAAAACTATTTTGAAAATTAAGTCAGATTTTGGGTTATGATGATTACCAAAAACAAATAAAAAATATCACATTAATGAAATTTAAACATCATTAATGATTAATAAAATAATCGGATAATTGAAATGAATATGGATGAATTAAGCTCAAATAAATTTCCATGGCATTTCTAATTAAGTGGTGCAAATAACAATTATTAACAAGAGCTAATTCTTATTTGAAATTAAAAGTCTTCATATAAAGTGAAACATTGTTCATTAGAATAGTATAATGATGACCTTCCCCTTACCATTAAAAATGTCTGGTCCTCATTACTATGCTTAGAACTTTGAAAGAGTAACCAATGGATGATTAATGAGTGACAAGAAATAGCTAAGAAGTTTGAGGAAATTGCACAAGGGATCCAAGAGCAACTGAGAGAAAAGGTGACAATATTAATATTAATAGCATATTGTTAATGAAATGGAGAGGATAGGTGACAATTGGTGGCCTTCGGAGACTTGTAATTTCAACAGCTAAAAAGTTACATGTTATTGGTATACATGACCTTTGAAAAACAGCTAAAAAGAACATACAAGACCTTTGAAAAACAAGCACTTCTTTATTAACTTAGAAAAATTAACCCTTCATTTATAATATGGAAACCAAGTACAAGAATTCCCTTCTTTATTATATATATAAAAAATCTTTATTTAAAGAACATAATAGCAGCGACCCCATTTTACTAGCTTGCCTTATTGATTAGGAGCCTTTAAACATGAGCAGAATTTGCAAGCAACCTTGATCGGTCAAGGTTTACCACCCGGGAAAAGAGTGAAGGTGACTTCCCAGGCACCGATATCCACTTTATCATTGTAAGTGTAGACCTTGACATTTCCATCCACGCCAAGTCGAAGGAATGACAGTGTGCTATTGTACTTGGGTGTGGCGAGTATGGCATTCACTCCGGTAGAGAACTCCAAGCTCAGATAGTAGGAGAACCCCTCCTCCGTCACCGGCTCGCTCTGGAAGGTCACGTACTGTAAACGGCCATTCTTCACACTGAACCTATCAGATGTGTAGTAGAGCTTGGGTTTTGTTGAGCTCGGGGCCTTGTAGTAGATGGCTAATCGCTTGGGCTCCAGCACCAGGCTATACGGTCCATTTGAGTTCTGTTTCTCGGAGAATCTACTCACAAGCCTAGCCGCTCCGCCAGCGCGAAGAGACTGTCCCACCAACAAGGTGTCAGTGGGGTAGTCAAAGCTTTGCCAAATGAAGTAGCCCTTGATGTCTTGAAGAACCATGTTACCGTTGGACTGCACTTGGAAGTGAACCACGCCCTTGTTAGCAGTGTTGGTTTGCCAAGCAATCCGGCCATCGGCGTCCGCCAGAACAAGGTTTCCGTCCTCTCCGAAGGTGAGGGTGGCGTTCTCGCCGACAGGGTTTCCCCGGTTGGCTTCCCAAACCCACCGCATCGTTGATGTAGACCTGACGGTACCCATGCGCAGAGCAAGGGTGAATTCATTAGGGGTGGTGTTGTAAAAGCAAAGCTGGAAAGGAGAATTGAAGGGGTCTAGGACTCGGTAATTTGCACCGTACTCTACAATGTAGTCCCCGAATTCTCCTTCATTCACATATTTAAATGTGGAAGATAGAGGGACAGTGACAGCTGCGGCTAGAGCAATGAAGGAGAAGATTGAGAGCAATACCATGAGAGAGACTGGTCTAAGCTGGGAAGAAGCCATTGTTCTTTCTAATTAGGGTTTTCGATGCTTGCAACGATGGCTCTGATATGTAAAACAAAGGCATCCACGTTTCCTTTTTATAGCAGATAAAGGCGGCATAAATAAATCATTTTAGGGCTGTTCTATTCATGATTTGGTAAAATCGTCACGCATCAGCATTATTGTGTTTTTTTCCCAGTCAATTCGCGTCCGCTATTCTATAACGGTGTGCTCTTTTGATCAATACAGTGGATGGCTTCAGTCCTCAAAAATCCAACGAGAAAATTACGACAGTAGAAGCTCCTCCTATCGGGCAAATCACTGTATTGTTATGCGTAGATATCATTTATTATTTCCACCAATAAATGTTGGTTTGGCTGTAAGGGAGTATTTTCATAGAGAGTTCGTTCATAAACTTGAGAATTCGAATATCAATATACAGAAAATATTAAAATGTGTTGCCAAAATAGTACGAATTTACTTTCATGCTCTTAGAATTGAGAAAAAAAATGGCAAGAGTTCTGGGGCGATTTTCTTTTAATATAGGTTTTTTTTTGTTTGTTTGTGAAAGCTGGTATAAACTATATGAGTTTGATACAAACTAAAATATCAAACACATATAGTTATTTATATCTACATTAAAAGATAGGATATGGGACTTTAATGTCGTTTTACATTTGTTTTTTGTAATAATCAGGGTAATCAAAGTCATATGTCTTTTTGTATTTATTAAATATAATTTAATTTCTTAAAAAATTATTGGTGTTTGCCGCGATTCCCATGGTAGAAAATATCCTTTCTCCGTGTCCTTTGATGCATTGTCGCGTCGTGTCAACTATTGTTAGATGGTTTTTTGCTAGTCAAATTTTCTTTTTATTCTTATTTTTCTCTTCTACCGTAAGAGATATAGGTAGATTATTTATGTTCATGATATTTCAATTTCATTTCTTATTATTTTAGTTTTTAGTTTTTTTCATTGATCTTTTTGCAACTTTTTTTTTATAGCATTGCTAATTAGATTCTGATACAGATTGTGATATTAAATTATAAATAACAATTCCGTAACAACCATGTCGAAAATCTAAATTAGAAAATACGCTACATTAAAGTAATTTTAGGTTCCTGTACATTTAAAAATATCGAAACAAACCATCTAATAAGTAGTTTAATGGTAAAATTTTGGAATTAATAGGTTTATTCTCTCTCTGGTCTCAGATTCAAACTATATAATTATTAATGTTATGTAATTATTAATTTTTTGAGAAATCTATAAAATTAATCAAAATATACACAAACAGTTACATATACCTATTACAATGTTGTTCCTTTCCATCCATAAAAGTTGTAGCGTTTGCCTCCAGAGAAAGAAGCAAGTGGTCCGTGGAATCTGTAATGAAAAACCTTTTTGGTAGAAGTGTTAAAAATATTCTTCAATTCTCTACT
This sequence comes from Salix viminalis, assembly GCA_029228465.1. Classification (NCBI taxonomy): domain Eukaryota; kingdom Viridiplantae; phylum Streptophyta; class Magnoliopsida; order Malpighiales; family Salicaceae; genus Salix; species Salix viminalis. Next base: position 24,183,328 of record CM055441.1, on the reverse strand, counting down.
CTGCCATGGCCTCTTTGATTCTTAAGAATACATAATGACCCTAATAAGAAGAAGAAAAAAAAACAAGATGATTACTCATAAGCAGAGGTGGTTCTATCTCTGTCATTTAACGTATGTTTGGAAATATAGTTCGATGTTTTTTTTTATTTAAAAATATATTAAAATAATATTTTTTAAAAAAAATTATATTAGATTTGTTTTTTTTCTTTGATTTTATATTTGAAATTAGCTTTTTATTTTACAATTTCATTATTCTAAAGTTGAATTAATTTAAAAAAATTAAGTTTCATGATTTTTTATTTGGTTACTTTCAATCTCATTATCCAAGTCAGTGTTATGAAATGTTAACTCAAATTATCATAGATCTTTTTTTTCGCACTCTAATTTGTTTTTTTTAAATTTTTTTATTCATAAACACTGAATTTATTAAATATTAAAATTTTTTATTTGCTTTCTATAAAGATGGTTTGACCTTATGACTTTAATCACTAGTTTATCATGCTAATTTGGATTGATTTAAATATTTTTGTAATTTTTTGTAATTTTTTTATTTCATTTTTTAATATTATATTATCTTGAAATTTAGTTTTTATTTTTCTTAGACAAGCTTTCTTTTTTCTACATGTCATTGTTATTATTTTTTATATTTAGATAGATAGATATTCTTAAATCTAGTAGTATCTATAATTGAAGTCACATAATATATATTTTTTTTAAAAAAGCTAACAAATATTTTAATTTTGTTTTATTAAACTACAAAAAATCAATACTCTCGATGAAGTATAGAAAACCTATTTTCTGAATATTTTTTTTTAAAAAAAGAAGAAGCACAAATAGTAAGGAGCTGAACTCCTTCATCAAGAAAACGACTAAGCTGTGCTTGGTTCCCAATTTAACTTTATTTTTTAAATTTCCTCTCGACCAATTACATTGGCTTTTGCTTTTGAACAAATTAATATAAAATTAAGCTAAATATCCAGCATAATTGATTCAACCAAAAACTATACAAGATTAATTTTCTTAAGAAAAAAACACTGAAAGGAAAATATCTTTTAAATATTTTTATTATTATAATAGAGAGAACTAAAAAATTATTATTGGGAGAGCACAAAACTTGTCTTGGCCAGCATCTATAGTTTTGAAAACAAAAGGTGATCATTTGACCTTCCAGATGGGCACCAGTCTTGACTATAATTGTCAACATTCCTTCTAGGTTTGGAGAGTAAAGGGACCAAATCAAACACGGTTTAGATAAGTAAGAATCTATAGAAAAAAAATGACTATATATAATAATATAAATTATATTATGATGTCTTTCATTTAGTCCGCTTGAGTTTTTAAATGAGATAATTTTCTTATATGGTATCAGAGTTTTATTGATTTAGTGGTCATGATTTAACGGTCATGAGTTCGAATCTTACTACTCTCATTCTATTTAATAAAAATCAAGTATAAAATAATATATACTTTGTCCAAGTTTCAAGCTCAAAAAAAACTTTTCACTTTAGAGAATTGCTAAAAAAAAATATATAAATCATATTTTAGGATTTTTCTCCCCGTAATAGTTTGAAATTTTAGGTATATTGTTTGACTGAAAATCAAAATCCAGCTTCCAAAGAATAGAAAATACAATTTACTGCAACATTGAGGTCATTATTCGCTTGGCATAAGCTTTAACGCAAGCATTTTGTTTTACTTTCTATGTAGAGCCTATTTAATAATTATATATATATATATATATATATATATATATATATATATGTGTGTGTGTGTGTGTGTGTGTGTGTGTGTGTGTGTGTGTGTCAACAGACTACGAATTGTATCGATGGTAACTATATATATATATATATATATATATATATATATATATATAACAAATAAAAGCCGTGCCTCTTTTACTGTATACACACTCATATTACTATTTATTGCTATAGTGTAATTACTATTTTATCCATAGGGGCTGAAATTTTTTCACCTCAAGACCGGGGGTATTTTAGGGTTTTCGATGGGACATGGATGATATTTATGGATTTGTTGCACAATGAATCGACGAAAATAGCCCCCCCTAAACGACAAAATAAGCACAAACGGTCCGGGGGTGGTTTAGAAATTTCCATGGGATATGGACGGTATTTCAAAATTTGTTGCATAGTAAAACGATAATTTTAGCCCCCCTAAATGACAAAAAAACACCTCGAACCTAGGGGTATTTCTATTTTTTGCAAGGTGGTTTTTTCGTGGTTATGGGTGGGTCCAGGGTGTATATGTAAATGTCTATTATTTTATTATTTTTTTCAAAAACACTGCAGACATGTTCGTACGACGCGCCAACACTGTATCCGGCTCACGCTGCCTTCAGGAGTTGTGTACCTTCATATGGAAGTAAGAAACACGATTCCGTAATATCAAATTGTCGCCGACATGTCCTCTTTCTCCCGGTCCTGCAGGTGTAAGGGTTAGATGTCCAGTGAAGCTCCGGTAGACGGTTTTTATGTTTTTCTTCCTTTTCTCTCTCCTTCAAGCCGGAGATACGGGTTGGTCCTTGATATGTTCAGAACGTTTATTTTGGTCCCTGTACGTTTAATTTCTCTTCTACTATTGTTTAAATATAGTTTTTGATTTGTTTCATTTGTGCCCTTTCAATTGAAACTGATTATATATTTTGGGTTTCAAGTTTAGTCCCTTATGCTTTTAATATTTGGTTTGCTATTTATTTATTGTAATTATTTCAGTATGCAAGTTTTGATTGCTTCTAATTGGGTCCTCTAATTGAGATTTGTTATATATTTCTATCTTGCATTTCAGGTCCTTATTCTTTTAATTGTGTAAAAACATTTCAATTGTTTTTAAATATCCTGATTTATTTTGGTCCCCAGGTTTTATTTAATTCAATTTTATCATTCAATTGAATTAATTATTTAATTTGGTCCCAAGGTTTTATTTATTTCAATTTTTATACTTTAATTGAATTAATTATATAGTTTGTTTTAATTTGTTTTGATTGTGTCCTCCAAATGAAATTAGTCATATTTTAATTCTTATTCTATTAATTTTTTTTAATGCAATTACACTAAATGTTTTTTTTAAATATTTTTATTTGTTTCGGTCCCAATGTTTTTATTTGTTTCAATTTTGTTATTTGATTGGAAATAATTATATATTTTATTTTTCATTTTGATCCTTATTGTTGATTTTTTTATTTGTTATTAATTTCTTTGGTTTTTTATGTCATTCTTGGACAACGTTTATTTTTTACCCATATTTATACATCTATACTTTTAGTTTTTGGTTTCATTTTTTTTTAATAGGGATTTATTTTTATTTGGTTCAATCCTGAAATTTTAATTTATGTTAGTGATCATTTCAAATTAATATTGCTCATTTTTTCTCTTTGTTCTTTTTTGTGTTTTCTATTATTTTTATCTATATTTCAGATTAGATTTTATGATTTTATTGTTTGCGTTATAATAATGATAATTTTAGTGATTAATTTTTTTTTGTAAAAATGTTTTTCTTTTTAATCTTAACAGAAAATTATGTACAAATTTATTATTTCATCTAAATTTATATATTATAATAAATAAAACTCATATATTTAATTTTTTTGCATTGAAAAAAATATGGGATCGCCAGCGACAAGGCGCGGGGGCATTGGCTAAAGTAATTATACAACAATTACATTTAAAAATTTCTTTATTTGTTTCAAATTTTATCCTTAAATTGATATTAATATATATATTGCTTTAATTTATTTTAATTGTGTCCTTCAATTGAAATTGATAATATATGTTACTTTTCATTTCGGTCGTTATTTTTTTTTAATTTTTTTTAACAAAATTACATTGCATTTTTTTTTAAATAGCTTTATTTTTTTCGGTCCCAAGATTTTTATTTATTTTAATTTTATCCTTTCAATTGGAAATTAATTATATATTTTAATTTTTTTTATTTTTTGGTTCTTATTCTTTGAATTTTTTATTTAATATTAATTCGTTTTGATTGCCTTTTTGTCATTCCTAGACAATGTTTATATTTTATCCATATATATGCATCTATGCTTTTTAGCTTTTGTTTTAAATTTTTATTAGTGTTTTATTTTTAATCGGTTCAATCCTGAAATTTTAATTTATGTTGGTGATCATTATAAAATTAATATTGTTCTCTTTTTTCCCTTTGTTCGTTTTTTATGTTTTTTTGTTATTTTTTATTTATTTTTGGATCAGATGATTTTTATGATTTTATTACTTGCACAATAATAATGATAATTTTAGTAATTATTTTTTAATTGTTTATTTGTAAAAATGGTTTTTTTTTGTTTTTTCGGAACAATTAAATAATTTTAATTGTTTGAGCAATAATGCTAATAATAATTTGTAACTATTATAGCAATGATAATAACAATGACATAGGGATGAATTTCTCAATTTATATTTTTCATCTTTTTGAGAATAGAAAATTAACTACTCTTTTTGTTATTTTGATTATTGCAAGTATTTTCATAATTTATATTTTATTTTTGTGTTTGATTTAAATTAAATTATAAAATGAATTAATTTTAATACAGTGAATTCAATAATCCAAATATTTGAAACTTCTTGCTTTTTTTTTATTGATGATGATAATTTTATGCTTGTTATTTCGTTAAAACCTACAAAAAAGATAAATTTATATCGATTTAAAACTTATATATTTTATAGAAAACTTACACTTGACACGAATTTTGTATTAAATTTATTATTTTTGACTAAATTTATATTATAATAAAAAATTTCTTACACAATTAATATTTTTTTGTATTGAAAAAAATATAATACCGCCCATGACAAGAAACGGGGTATATATATATGCTAAGCATAATGCACATGACTACTGGCATTGCTCCGGGATCTCTCAGTCTATTAGTCTAACAACAAAATATAAAATAAATTCCAGATAATAGATTTGTTTTCTCCATTTTGCTCGGTACACTCCGCTATACACCTATAGTTGACTAGCAAAAAATTTACATTAAAGATGTTCGTTCTCTCAAAAATAAAATTATTTTTTGAGTGAATTAACAAGCATTGTTAACCATCAAGAGAACCCTGGGCTTACTTCCTCTCAATTATTTATATAAGAAAAAAAAAGAGTTAAATAGATTGGGTTCAGACTTACATCTACAAGTTAATGTATCATAGTAAAATCATCCTCTGGGCGTAATGCAGAGCGCACGTAAGCAACTAATCTATGCATTGTATTCAGCAAAAAACTGGCCACATAAAAAGTAGAAAGAAATAGAAAAAGGCAGAAGCCTGATGATAGTGATAGATACTCGATTTTGTCTTTTGCCATTTGCTAACTGTTTAAGATCTTAAACGAATAAACACCGCAAGGCCACGTCTGCTCTCCTCCACCTACTTTTTTCTTCCTGCCTGCCTACTTTCTTCCTTCCCTCCTTCTTTGCTTCTCTCCGTCTCTCGCATTGCTTCATTTGGACATGGCAGGGAAGCTAATGCATGCCTTGCAGTATGATAGTTATGGTGGAGGCGCCGCAGGTTTAAAGGTTCTATTCTGAAACCAAGATTTGCTCTTTTTTAGTGTAATTATTTATATGTCACTTTTCAGTGATGCCCAGTACTTAGCTGGTTATTATGCAACACTAATTGTTAGGTCATGGAAATGAATGTTAGATTTTTGTTGCTGCGTTAAATGTTGTAATAATAATAACACTGAACTGCAGTTTATTACCTGCGAGGTTTTGTCAGATTCTCTGTTGCCGAATGAAAAGGCAATATTGATGTATGAACTAGGGGTTACTATTGTATAACTAACTAGTTTCTCCTGCTTGTTGCAGCATGTCGAGGTTCCAGTCCCTAGTGCCAAGAAAGACGAGGTTTTGATCAAGTTGGAAGCAACTAGTCTGAACCCATATGATATGAAAATACAGAATGGCGTGGCTCGCCCTTTTCTGCCTAGGAGTTTCCCTTACATCCCCAGTAATTCACCACTTCTTTTTGTGGATATATTTGTGTGAATAGAATCTATTCTACCAATTCAGACATTATTTTGCACTTTCTACTTTCTAATCCCAAACTAGTTATTCTAAATTATGTTAGTCGATTGTATGATTATCTTCTTTTGGGTGGTTAAGCAACTTTTTCTTTTTGGATTTTAAGTTCGTGACTACTGCATCTAAGTGATCACTTTTGAAATGGGATTTATTGTTCCTCTGTTTACGTACCATCCAGAATGAGAGAGCTTGGAAATACAATAATCTTTTATGTTATATGACAAAGTGAATACAATTATCTATGCTAATCAGTTTCGAGTATTTTTCATGTGGTGTCAAAGTTTTGGGAATTTTAGCTCTACTTGGGTGTTGTTTGGCGGATGGATTCCTTTCCATAGTTACACACTCTTTCAGTTCTGATGAACTTATATACATAAACAGTATAACTCGGAACGACCTGCCGAAATGCTTTAAAATTAAAATATTATGTTCTAATTGAAAAAATAAAGCATCAACAGAAACAAAATTGACAATCTTGTACAAATGAAAAAAAGCAAGCAACTGGTTTAAACTTTATTCCCAGAACCCTTCCCAAAAGATAGCTCGTGATCCATGTGCTTAACATTCTTTGAATCTCATGCTGATATATTAATTTCATGGTTTTAGCAGTATTCTGTGTTTGCCAAGCATGCATTCACAAACTCGCAGCCCATTTTCTTTTTGGCTGAAGAAATATTTGTCGCAACAGGCATTGATATAGCAGGAGAGGTTGTGGCGGTTGGACCAGGAGTTGAAAATTTCAAGACTGGTGACAAAGTTGTAGCTGTGCTCAGCGCCTCTGTAAGTGCTCATTCAATGTTATGGTGTTTTTTATTTCTTTGTCTTTGTAGTTTTTCTAATGATTTACGTTGGTGAGGCATTACCTTTATTAGTTTATCCTTTTTGGTTGAATGGCTATGTACACCACTGGAGTCAACCTTCCTCTCACATATATACATACGCCTTGAATAATCTCATCATATCAAATAAGCTACCTTGGGTCAATGTGGCCTGAAGGTTATAATTAGTTATAAAATCGGCATATTGGAGGGGGAATTGGGGTGGTTAGAAGAGTTTCATAATTAAACTGTTGCATTAATCATAATCTAGAAATGTGTTTCCAGGGATTGACAAAGGCACGAGTCAATATCAAGTGTGTGCATGATTTCTTGCTAAGTTTGTTTGTCGTAGTTGTCTCTAAAAAGCGTGTCGTGATGGTAAAAAACTTTTAATTTGTATAATAAGTCTCGAATTCAAGTCAATGCATGCACCCCTTGTAAGAGTATAGGACAGACAAAGTTTTACTCGCTCACCGGACCCATAAAATGTGTTTTTCAAAGATGAATTTCCTTGCATCCAAAAATTTATTTTTTTTGCAACTAGCCAACCTTCTTGCCCTCCGTATCTTCCTTGAAAGTGATATCAGTGAAACACAACGATCAAAGGGAACTACCTGTTGGTTCTCTCCTTGAAAACTTAATTTCCTTCAAAAGTAAAATCAGATGACTCTATTTTAGACATTTTCTCAGCTTCACTCAAACACAAGAGCCTATACCTTAATGACAATATCATTGTAACTGCTCTTTTTGGCTAAAGCAAATAGGTCAAGGCCTTCGATGTTTATGAAGCTCGATTTTACCTGTTTGAAATATTGCCAACTTGAGGTGCATTATACAAATTATTTTGCTTAAATGCCTTGCTCCTGGTTCTTTTATAGGATTAAGTTTTACGTAGGGAGTATGAACATGAGACCTGGCACATGCTATTAACCAGCTGGTTGCTATGAAGAGTGCAGTTTTCTGCATCTGGCAATCTTATGTGCTTGAAGGAATTAATTTTACCATTGGTCTCTAAATTTTGTTTCATTGATTAACTGTTTTATGCAATCCTAATATCAGAGTGGAGGTGGACTAGCTGAATTCGCAGTGGCTAAGAAGAGCTTGTCAGTTGCAAGGCCACCGGAAATTTCAGCAGCTGAAGCTGCAGGCTTGCCTATCGCAGGGCTCACAGCTTACGAGGCTCTCACTCAATTTGCTGGGGTCAAGCTTGATGGAAGCGGCAACCGGAAAAACATTCTGATCACTGCCGCCTCCGGTGGCGTGGGTCACTATGCAGTTCAGCTAGCAAAGCTCGGAAACACTTACGTGACTGCCACTTGCGGGGCTCGTAACATTGAATTTGTCAAGAGCTTAGGGGGCGGATGAGGTTCTGGATTACAAAACCCCAGAAGGAGCAGCTCTGAAGAGCCCATCTGGTAAGAAATACGACGCCGTGATCCACTGCGGCCCGGGCCCCAGAAATCCCTTGGAGTACTTTTGAGCCAAATCTGAGTGAAAATGGGAAGGTTATACATATCTCTCCTAGCCCTAGTGTCATGATTACTTATGCTGTGAAGAAACTTACCTTCTCCAAGAAGCAGCTGATTCCGCTGATTCTTACTCCCAATGGTGAGAAGCTGAAACATCTTGTTAATCTGGCGAAGGAAGGGAAGCTTAAAACAGTGATCGACTCAAAGTATCCATTAAGCAACGCTGAAGATGCCTGGGCTAAGGGAATCGATGGTCATGCCACTGGGAAAGATCATTGTGGAGCCATGAAGGAAAATAATGTGCTTGAATTGTTAAGATATTTGTATTATAATGAGGTCTTGCGTTGACCATGTATATCCGATAGTATACACAGCTGAACGAGGCGTTTTATGACGTGTGATTTGCACTTTTTTTTCTTACTTGATGTATCTGTAAATTATAGGGTTTGGGTTTGGTTGCTGTATACTGTTTATATTTGTTCCTCAATGTAAAATGCTACTTTTTTTTCTGTGATATTATTTATTTAAATACTTGTGATACATCCTTATGGGCCAATTCTGGGTGCCTCTCCAAAGTCATCTTTGATATTCTATTTTAAAAAAAAACATTATTTAGAAACAAAATTAAAAAAAAATTGTTTTTATTTTTTATATTTAATTAAATTATTTTTGATGCATTTTTAAATAAAAATATATTTTAATAGTAACATCAACCACACTTTCAAACAAGTACGAGGTAAAATGAAAACAGGAAATTGTTTTTACTCAGCCAAGAAAATTGGAATTTATATTCATGCCTTAATCACGCTTTTTTACTATAATTTTAGATGTGTTTTTTGAGTTTTTTGAAGTTTTTTTTAGTTTTAAGTTAATTTTGTTTATTTTAAATTGTCTTGATATCTTGGTATTAAAAATATTTTTAAAAATAAATTATTGTAATATATTTTTAAATAGACCACTTTCCAAAAATCACGTCATTTGTTATATTAATAAAAAACCTAAGCATGTATAGGTGAGGGAGAAGTAGTCACGCGTCGATTAAATTTATGGTTATCAATATATATATATATATATATATATAAAACGCGTCGCCATTTCACTGTAGCCCATTTCACTGTAGCACGTGACTCAGGTGCACTGTGGACTCGCAATTTGTCCCGATGCATCGCGGGTGTTTGTCTACCTTTTTTTTTGTCTTTTTCGCCTGTGCACAGTGTATTGGCGTTTATAGCCCCCGAAAAAGACAAAATAGTGCACAGGAGGTCAGGGTCTCTCTCGGGTTTTCCATCTTTCTTGGCACAGTGCACAGACGAAAAAGGGTCCGCTAAACGACAAAATAGCTAACAGGGGACGGGGGCAGCGGCGTCCTTTCCCCTTCGGTATTTTCATAATTACAAGCGAGGGTAGGGGCTTCTTGGTAATAACGCCATTATTTTATTCTTTTTTTCGCGCGGTAGGCTGGCGCGTAGCACGGGCGCGCCAGCAGCGTTCCACCGTGACGCGCCTCTTTGGCGGCGCGTGCGGTGGCATTACGCCGTCAAAAAATTTACTTCCGCCTTGACACAAGATGCGCCGAGAGGTCCTCTATCCTCCGTCGCGGCGCGTTTACTTCAAAGATGTCCGGTGAAGCCGCGATGGACGGTTTTATCTCCGACGTCGACTTTCTCTCTCCTTCCACCTCCAAATTCAGCTTCGGTCCCTAATGTTGGTGTGAAGTTTAGTTTGGTCCTTTAGGTTTTGATTTCGTTTTTATTATTGATTTATTGAAATTCAAGTTTTATTATTTTCAATTGTGCCCTTCAATTAAAACTGATTATATAAGAAAGTTTTATTTCAGTCCTTATACTTTTGATTTTGTATTTATTTTTTATTCCGTCAATTATTCCAGTATGAATGTTTTGATTTCTTTGATTTGGTCCTCCAATTGAAATTGCTAATATATGCAAAGTTTGATTTCAGTCCATCTTCTTCTGATTTTTTATAAAATGGCAGCAGTTTGCATTATTTAGTTTTTGGTCCTCCAAGTATTTTTTTTTGATTTTATCCTTCAATTGGAATTAATTTAATATATGTTATTTTTCATTTCGGCCCTTATTCTTTTAATTTTTTATTTTCTATTAATTCATTTGTTTTTTTTGTAATGTTTTTTTTTCTTTTTGATTAATTGATTTTTTTATTGTTTTTAATACAAATTTTTGGCTTTTTTGTAATAATTTTCCAAAGCAATTTAATTATTTGAATTGCTTTTTTATTAATATTGCTCATTTTTTCTCTTTGTTCATTTGTTTTGTTTTTTGCTTCTTTTTTTTTTCTTTTGATTCGATGATTTTTATAATTTGACTATTTATGCAATGATCATGATAATTTCAGTGATTGTTTTTTTAATGATTTTTCCAAATCATTTTATTATTGAGATTGTTTTGACAGTAATGTTATAATAATTTTAACTATTATAGTAATGATAATAATAATCACATAAGGACATATTTTCAATTTATGTATTCATCTTTTTGTTGATAGAAATTTAACTATTTATTTTTTTATTTGATTATTCGAGGGTTTTTTTTATATTAACTCATTTAGTTTTTTTTTAATTCTTAGACCATGTATATTTTTTATTCGTATTTATACATCTATACTTTTAGTTTTTTTATAGGTTTTTTTGTTGGGATTTGTTTTTTCATCGGTTCAATCCTAGGATCTTAATTTAAATTGATAGTCATTTTAAAATTAATAATGCTTCCTTTTTCCCTTTACTTATTGTTTTTTTTCTTTTATTTTATTTTTATTTGTTCTTTGGATTGAATGATTTTTATAATTTTACTATTTACACAATAATAATGATAATTTTAGTTATTGGTTTTTTATTACTTTCTTTTATAAATCTTTTGTTTAGGTACAATTGAGTTTGTTTTTTAAAGTGTTTTTGGTCAGAAAAATATTATAATATTTTTATTTTTATTTTTTAAAATTATTTTTTACATTAACAAATCAAAATAATCTACAAACATCATAGTTTTTTAATTTAAAATTTAAAATAAAAATAAAAAATTCCAATTTTTAATTTTATTATTGTGGGTTTTTCCACAATTTTAATTTTATTTTAGTTTTATTTAAATTTAATTATAAAATGAACTAATCTTAATACAGTGAACTGAATAATTCAGATATTCGAGTTTTCTTGCTTTTTTGATGGTGATGATAAATTTATGTTTTTTTATTGAACTTTATATCGATTTTAAATTCATATATTTTATAGAAAACTTGCACTTGACATGAATTATGTAAAGATTTATTATTTTAGCTAAATTTCTATTATAATAAAAAAAAAATACATATAATTAATATTTTTTACATTGAAAAAATTAGCTGCTCGCTGCCAGCCTGGGGCATTGTCTAGTATATATATAAAAGAGAGTGTGAACATAAAACTTATTCTCGAACTGGGCTTTGAGTCCAGATGGGCCAGAAGCCCGTCTTTCCCTCGGGCTGGGCTTCCTTTCATTTTTCGGGCTAGGCTCTAGGCCACTGGTGTGGGGCTGGGCTTCCAGCCCAACCACTTTTCAGAGGGCTGGGCCGCGCACAAAGCCCGACCCAAACAGCCCCTGCGGGGGAGTGAATTAATTCACTCCCCGCGCATGCAACAAGGAAGATAAACAGTAGATGGTGGAGTTTTCGAGTGTGGCGAATGGCGTACCTATTAATAACGTTGCGTAGAGGACGTTGAGGTGATTCTTCTGGTCGTTGCGGCGTCGGAAATGGTGGCCTGTGGTGGCCGGAAATGGCGTCGGAAAGCTCCCGGTCACGTTGCAGTCGATGGGGCTGTTCTGCCAAATCCTTGCCTGAGTTGCTGCTGGGATGTTTGGCGAGGAGAGGAGGATACCGGAGGTGATGAGGGTGAAGTTGGGTGGCCTGAGCTGTCGTCGGAGTTGCAGACCGAGAGGGAGAGAGAGAGCTGCTTCTGGTTCTAGAGAGAGAAGCTGAGACCGAGAGAGAAAGAGCTGGACCGAGAGGGATGAAGACCAGTTATCTTTCTCACGTAAATCTTCCCTTGTTTTTTTGCCTTTTCTCTACGTTTTTTCTCCTCTCCTTCTCCTCTTTTCTGCGTGAATTCCTTTCTCTTCTTCCCCCTCTGTTCCTGTTCTCTCTTTCTTTTTTCCTTTTTCCCCCCTCCTCCTGGTCGTGCATGGCTGCTGAATTTATAGCCGCAGGAGGTAGCCGTTGCAACGGTGGGTCACCTCCTGCGGCAAAAATAGTCGTTGGTGGCATGCGCAGGGCTTGTCTGCGGCAGTGCAGGAGATGGCTTGCGTTGCATGCTTTTGGGAGGTGTAATTGCAGTTTGGTCTTTCAATTTATAATTATTCTAATTGCACTTCCAATTGGATTTAAATTTATGATTTTGTGCAATTATACCCTGTCAGAACTTCAATATCAACCCTAGCTTTGCCCGGCCCTTTTTATTCTGGTCTTTGGTTTCTGATTTTTTACGATTTAACCCTCAATCGATTTTTAAACTCTCAATTTATTCAATTTTGCCCCTGTAACAAGATATTTTTGGATTTTTGTCTTTTTTCTGTTTTTTCTTTTTGCTTCCGGAACATAAAAAATAAGTAGGTCAAAATTTGGGTAGCAACATAGATTATAATAGTAAACCAAAAACACCCTCAAACCTAGGGATAAAAACACAGTAAACAGAAGAGTAAAATAGTAAGTTTACTATTTCAATCCATAATGACTTTTGAGTCTAGATGAACAATAAAAATAAATGTTTATTACTGTTTAACTTCTTGTTCTGTTCTAGTTTATAATGTAATAATGTAATTTTCTGAATTTCACAAGTACAGCTGAACTCCTTCATCAAGAAAACGACTGAGCGGTGCTTGGTTCCCAATTTAATTTAAGTTTTTACATTAATATAACATGAAGCTAAATATCCATCATAATTGATTCAACCAAAAACTATACAAGATTAATTTGTTTAAGAAAATACACCGAAAGGAAAATATCTTTTTAATATTTTTATAATTATAATATAGAGAACAAAAAAATTATTATTGGAGAGCACAAAACTTGTCTTGACCAACATAAAGAGGAGAGGGCGACGTTCTAAGACACAAGTGGATGACGAGCTGTACTACGGCAACATTTTAGACGTTGAAATTCGTCAGTTTGAACGTGCTGATTTTGAATCCAACCATTATTACATCTTTCAAGAAGAAGGGTTGGTCAAACTATGCATGCGCAGGGTGATCATTTTGCATCCAACCTTTTTTCAAGATTGTCAACTATGAAGCTGAGGTTGAGGAAGCATCTATGAATCAGTTTTGGTGGCGAGAGACGACTTCTCTTTTCTCTCTTTTTCTTTTTTTTTCCAAATTGGAGTGATGGTAAACAATCCAAATTGCACAGGTGATCCAAGTCCAGCTTTCGAAGAATAGAAAATACAATTTACTGCAATATTTAGGTCATTATAAGCTCGGCATAAGCTTTAACGCAAACATTTTGTTTTACTTTCTGTGTACAGCCTTTTTAATAATTATATACGTGTCAACAGACTACGATTTGTATTGATGGTAACTATATATATATGCATAATGCACATGACACCCGGATCCCCAGTCTACTTACGGACTGATGGTAAATGTAGTTGTGATTGTTTTTAAAGTAAATTTTGTTTAGAAATATATTAAAATTAATTTTTTTTATTTGAAAAATGATTTAAAAACATTAAAAAAAATTTAATTTAAAATAAAAAAATAAAAATAAAAATATTCATTTTTTTTAAAAACAATTTTTTTAAAAAAAACATGAAATTCCCTTGTCTGACAACAAAATATAAAATAAATCCCCGAAAATAGATTTGTTTTCTCCATTTTGCCCTGTACACTCCGCTGTACTACGATAGTTGCCTATAAGCCAAAAAAAACACGCATTCAAAGTAATTTAATAAAATTTACATTAAAGTTGTTCTTTCTCTCAAAAAATTAATTTTTTGAGAGAATTAACGAACATTATTATTTATCAAGAGAACCCTGGCTTACTTCCTCTTAATTATTTATATAAGGAAAAAAAAAGGGTTAAATAGATAGGGTTCAGACTTGCATCTGCAAGGGAAAACATTTTAATGTAAAATATATAGTAAAATCATCCTCTAGGAGAAGCGTAAAGCACACGTAAGCAACCAATCTATGCATTGTATTCAGCAAAGAACTGGTTACATATCCTGACTTGTATCCGATCGCTTCCAATATAAAAAAGAAAAAAGAAAGAATGAACACCGCGAAGCCACGCCTACTCTCCTCCACCAAGTATAATTACTTTCAACCAAATGTGGTTGGTGTAAGTGTTCGGCATTTTCATTCTTTAAAAGAGATCTGAGTTTGACCCTTGTTCATGTATGGAGTCACTATTTTGACCAGTATTTTACCATTTATGGATCCATGTGGTACGATCGAGAATTAGTCTGGGTTGTGGTTATAACTTAAAAATGCCTCTCCCTAGCTGAGAGCCCGCCCAGGACCACCTCGTGGTTCGTACCAAAAAAAAGTATAAGTACTTCCTTCCCTTCCCTTCCTTTTTGTTTCTCTAAGTCTCTCGCACTGCTTCAATTGGACATGGCAGGGAAGCTAATGCATGCCTTGCAGTATGATAGTTATGGTGGAGGCGCCGCAGGTTTAAAGGTTCTATTCTAAAACCCAGATTTGCTCTTTATTAATTACCTGCGAGGTTTTGTCAGACTCTCTGTTGGCGAATGAAAAGGCAATATTGATGTATGAACTATTGTATAACTAACTAGTTTCTCCTGCTTATTGCAGCATGTCGAGGTTCCAGTCCCTCGTGCCAAGAAAGACGAAGTTTTGATCAAGGTGGAAGCAACTAGTCTGAACCCATATGATTTGAACATACAGAAGGGCGTGGCGCGCCCATTTTTACCTAGGAGTTTCCCTTACATCCCCAGTAATTCATCACTTCTTTTTGTGGATATATTTGTGTGAATAGAATCTAGTCTACTAATTCAGACATTATTTTGCACTTTCCACTTTCTAATCCCAAACTAGTTATTCTAAATTATGTTAGTTGATTGTATGCTTATCTTCTTTTGGGTGCTTAAGCAACATTTTGTTTTTGGATTTTAAGTTTCGTGACTACTGCATCTAAGTGACTCACTTTTGAAATGGGATTTATTGTTCCTCTGTTTACGTACCATTCAGAATGAGAGAGCTTGGAAATACAATAATCTTTTATGTTATATGACAAAGTGAATACAATAATCTATGCTCATCAGTTTCAAGTATTTTCATGTGGTACCAAAGTTTTGGGAATTTTAGTTCTACTTGGGTATTGTTTGGCGGATGGTTTCCTTTCCTTAGTTACACTCTCTTTCAGTTCTGATGACCTTATATATAAACAGTAAAAAACTAAAACACCAACACCAACCGAAATGGAATTGGCAATCATGGTACAGAAGAAGTAAGCAACTGGTTTAAACTTTATTCCCAGAACCCTTCCCAAAGATAGCTCGTGATCCATGTGCTTAACATTCTTTGAATCTCATGCTGATATATTAATTTCGTAGTCTTAGCAATATTTTGTGTTTGCCAAGCATGCATTCACACACTCACAGCGCACTTTGTTTTTGGCTGATGAAATCTTTGTCGTGACAGGCATTGATATAGCAGGAGAGGTTGTAGGGGTTGGACCAGGAGCTGAAAATTTCAAAACTGGTGACAAAGTTGTAGCTGTGCTTAGCGCCTCTGTAAGTGCTCATTCATTATTATTATGGTGTTTTTTATGAAGAGTGCATTTTACCATCTGGCAATCTTATGTGCATGAAGGAATTAATTTTACCACTGGTCTCTAAATTTTGTTTCATTGATTAACTATTTTATCTAATCCTAATATCAGAGTGGAGGTGGACTAGCTGAATTCGCAGTGGCTAAGAAGAGCTTGTCAGTTGCGAGGCCACCGGAAATTTCAGCAGCTGAAGCTGCAGGCTTGCCTATTGCAGGGCTCACAGCTTACGAGGCTCTCACTCAATGTGCTGGGGTCAAGCTCGATGGAAGCGGCAACCGGAAAAACATTCTGATCACTGCCGCCTCCGGCGGCGTGGGTCACTATGCAGTTCAGCTAGCAAAGCTCGGAAACACTTACGTGACTGCCGCTTGCGGGGCTCGTAACATTGAATTTGTCAAGAGCTTGGGGGCGGATGAGGTTCTGGATTACAAAACCCCAGAAGGATCAGCTCTGAAGAGCCCATCCGGTAAGAAATACGACGCCGTGATCCACTGCGTCCGGGCCGCAGGAATCTCTTGGAGTAGTTTCGAGCCAAATCTGAGTGAAAATGGGAAGGTTATACATCTCACTCCTGGCCCTGGTGTCATGATTACTTTTGCTGTGAAGAAACTTACGTTCTCCAAGAAGCAGCTGATTCCGCTGATTAGTACTCCCAATGGTGAGAAGCTGAAACATCTTGTTAATCTGGTGAAGGAAGGGAAGCTTTAAAACAGTGATCGACTCAAAGCATCCATTTGAGCAAGGCTGAAGATGCCTGGGCTAAGGGCAATCGACGGTCATGCCACTGGAAAGATCATTGTGGAGCCATGAAGGAAAATAATGTGCTTGAATTTGTATTATTATGAGGTTCTTGCGTTGACTATGTATATCCAATAGTACACACAGCTAAAGGATGCATTTTAAGATGTGTGATTTGCACTTTTTTTTTATTTCTTTTTACTTGATGTATCCGTAAATTATAGGGTTTGGGTTTGGGTTTGGGTTTGGGTTTGGTTGCCAATGCTACTTTTTTCTGTGATATTATTTATTTAATTACTGAGATACATCCTTATGGGCCAATTCCGGGTGCCTCTCCAAGGCTACCTTTTGTATTGCATTTCAAGCATTTAAAAAAAAAAGTGTTTTGAAATTAAACATATCCAACATTTTTAGTAATCAAACAGATCAAGATTTTCTGATTTGTTTTCTTTTAAAAAATAAGTTAAAAGTGTTTTGAAATTAAAAATAAGTTTATTGAGATTTTTATAATGTTTTTGAAGTTCTTACATAAAAAAAAAGGTTAAAATAGAGTTTGAGAGTCCAAAAACCTTAACTCCACTTTTTAAATTTTCTTAATAAATTTATTTTTAATTTATACTCAAAGTCTCTTTTAATAAGATTATTAAGATGATATTTTAAAAATTATTTCAGTATTTCATAGTTTTAATAAGATAATAGCTCTTTAAGATAATATAGTAATTGTTTTATGAATAATTATATATAGATTAAATATACAAAAACATCTAAATACAATTCTCATGAATATTAAATAAGAGTAAATTGTGTATTTTTTTTATTTTATTGTGGATTTTTATGTAATTCATACATATTTATTATTCTATTATAATTTTATACAATCCTATACATATTATTGAGTCATGATTTTTTACTATGTATTTATTATAACTTTATTTTTAGATCATGGTGAGTTTTATTTAAGAATCAGTGTATTTGGTAAATAAAAAGTACTTGTGTCAGGAAAATACATAAATAAGAAAAGTAAATTTGAACTCGAGATTACAAATTTTATTCAAGAATCTAAATCATTGATTTTAATTATAAATAAAAATATATTTTAAACATGACTCCGTGAATAGATCAAAAAATTAGTAAATACTAATAGTTATTAACATGTACCAAAACAAATATTTTTTTAGTAAACTTTAATATAGTTAATTAAACATACTAATGGAATAGCACAATTAAAAAAAAAGAATGGGCAAAATAACAAAGTTTGTATATATCACGATTAGAGAACTCTTTATAGTTTATTGCTATTCAAAATAGAAATATCTTTTAAAGATTTTAAATAGACAAGAGAGATGTCATATTAAAAAAAAAAAAAATTGATCTCATGGACATATTGAAACTTTGATTATAACACAATTGATTTCATAGAAAACATCTCGTTGAGATAAATCTAATGACAACAATAAATGTCATTATAGTGACTTGAATGCACACATTTCAGTCTTTGATCTTTTTAAATTTTTTTGTATTGATTTCTTTTATATAAATTTTTAGTTTTTTTCAATTTTACCCTTCAATTTCAATTAATCATATATTTTGTTTTACATTTGAACGCTTATTATTTTTATTTGTTTTTGGTTCCTTTAATTTTTTAGTTTGCAGATTTTGATTTATTTTCAATTTTGTCCTCCAATTGAAATTGATCATATATGCTATTTTTTATTTTGGCCCTTATTATTTTGATTTTTTTTTGTTTTGTTTTAAATCCATTTTATTTTTTCAGTCTCATGATTTTGATTTGTTGCAGTTTTGTCCTCCGATTGAAATTGATTATATATTTTGTTTTTCATTTCGGTTCTTATTTTTTTAATTTTTAATTCCGTTGATTTTTTTCAATCTTTCTTGGATAACCTTTTTTTTTTCCATACTTATGTTTTTAATTTTGGTTTTTGATTTTGTCATTTTTTTTTCTTTTCATTTTTTTCATTGTATAAGAGAATTACAAATATTGGACCTACAAAAAATATAAGTAGTGCCCCAAAACACCTTATTAGCCCAGCCCATATTAATAAAGCTTTAGGGTTTGGATCACTAAAATATATTTGCTTAACAACTATAGCCCACGTCCTAAAACAGCAATCACCTGCCCTATAACATGAAAATCGAAGCTGCCCTTATTTTATGTTCTTAAAAGAGGTTGATGGCCCAAAAAAACATGGGCTGCATTAGCTGCCCTTCTTTCTTTTGAAATGATCTGCAAAGGGAAAATGAAAATCCAAATTTGTATTAAAAAAGAATAATAATAAAAAAAATAGTTTTCAGACCATAAGAATCAAGAAAGCAGCCAGCTAGGAAATTGACAACAGAGGCCTTAGCGAAACCAAGCCCAACCCAGACAAACAATGGATCCCACCAACAAAAGAAAGAAGATTTGTGCCACCCAAGATCAGGCCCATAAGCCTATAGCATGATACTCCCTTGGACATTTTAAAGAAGTATTTTTATTTATTTTGGTAGAAATTTTAAATTTATTTATAAAAATTATTAGTTTTTGAAATCTTAATTTATCTTCTCTGGTTTTTATATTTATTTACAGCCTTCGAATGCTTTTTGATTTTTCTAAAAACCATTATTTATGTTGGAAAACTTATTTTACTTTTTTTTAGTGTGTGTATAAAGTGATTCATTTTTGTTAGTTTTTCATTATTCTTGATAATCCTGTTTGGTATTCGTTTCAAAATTATTTTAAAAAAGTAATTTTTTTTTATTTTGTATTTTAAATTTAAAAAAAATAATGTTTTTAGATTATTTTGATATGCTGATATTAATAATATTTAAAAAAAATAAAAAATATCATTGTAATGTATTTCTAAACAAAAAAAAATATTTTTTAAAAACAACCTCAATCACACTCCTAAATAGATACTCAATTTTCATTATATTATCTAAAGACAAAGAGAAGCCATGGGAAATGAATTATTTTATATGAAAAATAAATAATCATGTCTATGAAGAATTACAAAATTACCACCACCATCAAGTGTGTTAGCTTGTACAGACAAATATAGATTTGAAACACTGCAAATGAAGAAAAGATGAACTCTATCCTCATCAGCAGACTTGAACATCACACAAACAAGATGATCAACTGCTCTCTTACCTGTTCTTCGCGTACCCGATTCATAATAACAAGCCAGCCAGTGAAACGATGTCGTGTTATATGCAGAGAGAACCCCAGCAATAGTAAAGTCTCAGGTGATTTTAATAGAATGAGTTCTCATCAGGAAGTCAACTTCCTGGAAACACTAACCTTTACGCGGAATATTAGGATTGGTGAGACCACATACAACAAGCTGAGTAGCTGCCATCTTACTTGGTCTTGCTAGTCTCGGATGCTATTTCTTTTTCATTATTATTTTATTGACGCGGGTGTTTGGGTAGCTTGCATGCACTTGCGTGCACTCGACTAATCCCACGAGCCCTGAAGTCAACGACTATATAAATCTTTAGTGATCATCATAATAACAATCACAAGACTCAAACCTGAAATCACGGGGAGAACAAACCTTTTAATTTCAAATTCTTACGAAAGACCATGTACTATATGTGTTAAGGAATCATCTCACCTAAAAGCTTAAGCTTATAAGTGAGGGCCCAGAATATGATTTATATTATTCTCTAACACACACCCTCAAGTGAAAGTTATTTGGGCTTGAAACTTGCACAGGTCCACATCACCTTGTGCTTGGTTTTTTTTTATCAAATAGAATGGGGATAGTGAGATTCGAACTCGTGACCACTGGGTCAACAAGGCTCTGATACCATATTAAGAAATCATCTCACCTAAAAACTTAAACTTATAAATGAGACCCTCATAATATAATTTATATTATTCTCTAACAACATGGTTAATATTTCAAACTAGGGGGCTGGTGGATGCCAAGAATCCCACCATAAAAACATGGGTCATTATGTTGGTGATTACATGAGGTGAGAAGTAAAATTCAAGAAAAAACTCAGTAAGACTCGTCAGGATTATGTCGCCAACACTGTCACTTCCTTCTTTAATGGTCACTGAAGACCGTAATTTCGTTAGTTAAGGAGAAACAAAACTCCTAATCTTTACCATAATTTCTTGAATAAAATAGACTAAGAGACCTTGAAATGATTGTTTTTATCTTCAAAATATATTATAATAATTTGATAAAAACTAAAATATATTATTTGGGGATTTTTCATGTTAAACCATTCACATCAAAGTAAGAAAAATGAAATGTCCAGCTGGAAAACACAATAAATACTTGAGATGATTGTTGACCAAATCCGATAACCCCAATAAGATGACTCGTCAACCTTAATTTGTGGTACAAATTGTTCATCATACATTGAGCGGATCTCAAATCTTTCCTGCTTTTCGTACACTATTTACCTTTCTATTATCCTAGGAGCACCTGAATATTTTAATCTTTCACTGCCAAGAAAATCATTTTACCTCTACTCCATTAGTCCATCGGATCATGATTTTGATGTATTAGAAATATAAAAATAAAACTTCATAAAAAAGATTATGGGATTGACTGTACAAGAAGACCAATAGCTGGTTAGCTTTCCTTGGAATTATTTCCTGGGAATTTTATTTCAGGGACCACGCAGCGAGCAACCGTGGCCATCATCGAGCCTTTTCAAGTAGATTTTTATCAATGTCAAGCGGTGGTTGGTTGCTCCGCCATGGGAAACCATTGCATGTCCCAGACTCCGACCGCCGGTTTCCTTGGTGCTCTGTATTATTCTTCAAATTTAAAGTTATATAGAAAAAAAAGGACAATTTTAATTCACTTTTATGCTCTTAATATAAATATTAATATTTCTATTTTACTATCTTCCATTTACTCCCTCCACTTGTTCCCCCGATTACCCTGTAATTTCGCACTGAAAGCTATTTTAAAATAAAAATTAAAAAGGGATTTGTACCTCTAAAAGCTATTTTAAAATAAAAAATGAAAAGGGATTTGTACCTTGAATGGAATTTTTATTTATTTTCTTAGTCATTATGCATATATTAATCAGTGGACGAGCACAATAACACCACCATCCATCCATTATTGAAAAATAATTTCCGGATTTGAAAGTCATGTGATATGAATGTAAACCACCAAACAATATCTTACAGATTAAACGTCGACGGGTCGCATCCTTTAGAAAATGTCCCCGACTTTTTACACCGGCCAATGCTCATTTTGGATGCTTGTAAATAATAATATAGCCGTCGGACAATTACATTTCAGTTACATGAAATAAATTTTAAAATACAATTTACTTAATATTCGAGGGTCATGCAGAGCCATAAACTATCTTATTTGAACATATATGTTTTAAATATAGTTATGATTATAAATAAATAATCCAAAAATTATTGAATTTTAAATTTATTATTAGAAAATTAGCAAATACAAATAGAAATACTAAATAAAAACATATCCTTTTGTAAATTGGGATGAAATTTACCATCGGGATATTGTCTTGTTCTATTTGTCAATGTTTATCAAGATAATTATATTATTTAAAGAAAGAATGAAAAAAAATAAATGGTGTGTCATTGTTACAAACAATATTACCAATAAATAAAACTTGTTGCTAATATCTATTGATAAATCCATTAGTAATGCTTAACTTATAACCCCTCCTCTCCCCCTCCCCATTTATTCTTCCTCCTCTACATTTCTTAGAAAACAACAACAAGATCACAAATCAAACTCTTATCACCTATATTTGGCAACCTCAACACTTAATCTATTAGTATCCTTGTTTTGTTTTTCTTTTAAGATTTTTCATATCAAGTAAGAGAAAAACTCATTATTTTTTATTTGAACTCAATTTTAAAATGTTAATTTTTATGCCATTTTGATGTAGTATATGTAGTTTGTTTGTGTGTTTAATTGTTATAAAGCTTTTTTACATATAAATTTATTATATAAATGTGTGATATATAGATGTTATGGGTGTGTTTGAAATTTTAAAAAATATATATTTGTTTGTAAATTGATGAAATTGATTTCGATTTTCTAACTTTGGTGTTTTGTAATGAATTAAATAATGATTTATTTAAGCGATACATTTCATATTTTGTGAAATTTTATTGTTGAGTTGAATTTTTTTTGGTAAATGTGGAGGAAATTTGAATTTTTTTATCAAAAATTGATAAATATTTAAGAATATTATTAAAATAGATTGAATAAGTTTTATTTAAACCAATGTTAGCTAATTTATATAGTTCATATATTTGATTAATACATGTTATCACTAATACTCTATATGGGTTTGGTGTAAGTAATGGATGATCATTCTTGGATGTGTCGAGTTTCTCCCGAAGAGTTGCGCATGACAGATTAATACATTTTATCACTAATTTCTATATTAGTAGAGGTTGTATTAAATGTCCATATAAGAATGTAAAAATAAAAAGTTTCTCGATTCATATGTTGTAACGATGCTTTTTCTATACAAAAAGTTAATGGAGAAATATTTATGTTGGTTTGCATATAGAGAACCATATGTTTCTTATAAGACCATGGTAAAAAAAAATGGTGGGGTTAATTTCTAGTTATAGTAACGTGCAAGAAATTATAAATGACGTAATCTTTATAAGAATATGGTTATAAATGTGATCGAAATGAATCGAGGTTATACAAATGAATGTTTATTCGTAGATTAAAAACCAAATATAGACCCGACTAGATTTAGAAAAAAATCATACCCCCATGTCATTGACCATTACAAATTGAATCACCAACAAATTAATCTTTCAAAAAGTCTTTACAAAGTTAAAAAATTTACACCCTTATGTCAACTACAAATGGAATTACCGATAGAGAGAAAATTAATTAAGCGATGACTTTAGAGGGGGTTCAAGAAAATCACAAGTCAAATTGAAAGTTTGATTCTTAATTACCAATGGAATTACCGATATAAATTAAAAAATAATATATTTTTAATGTTTATCAATAATGTAATAGGTAAAAAAAGCACCAATTAAAATATTAGAATCCCTAACTTTAGAGTACTAATTTGTCTTCTCTTTTCCTATCAGATTCTCTCTGCAACCTCTCCCTTTCTTCTCTCTGTCACCATTCTCTTCCTTTTCTATTCCCTCTTGTTTTCTTCATATCTCACTCCTTCTTCTCCTTTTTTTAAAGGTATTTTGTATAATTAACTAGTATTTTTCATTTTTATTTGTTATGTGATTTTGAAATTAATAATTATCTATGTTTTCCTCATATGATACCTACCAAAGGATGGAATTCGAAGGATATTTATCTTTTAGTATGACATGAGAGAAAAATAAATGAGCATATATAATTAGGGTTCGTGTTTGGAAGATTTTATATTTTAATTTCACATGGAGCCCATGTCATATATATAGTAGAGAGATGGGTTAATTTTCATTGTAAAACCACGCTTGTTAGGCATTTCAAATGGTCAATATGGGATTCATCATCAGATTTATAACATCTCAACAGTTTTTATATCTGGAAAATTAATTGGGGTAATAATAGACACTTAGCCCAGATCATGCTAGATGTCAAGGAAGTAGGGCCGTCCGATGGGCCTATCTTTTCCAGCTTCATCAAGAGGTGTGAAAGCCAACGGCTGAGTAATTTGCTAGCTAGAGTCAAGAACCAGATGATAAGGGCATGTTTGGCATCCTCTGCCCCTTGTGCATGTAATGATAAAAACTCCGAAAAAGGAAGGATATACAAAGGACACCAGAACGAGAAGGAACAAAAACATCACTAACACACTGCTAGTAGCAGATATTATCATAATCTAAAATTTATTATCATATATAATCGAACACTATCAGCAGTGTTTGATGAGCAGTGGCAGTGACTTCATCAAAGCATTATATTTAGATTATATATACGTTGGTATTTCAATCGGAGAACAACAATTTAATTTATTATCCATATCATAAATTTTATAATTGGTGATTGAGTATGAGCAATATTAACCATATAGTCTCCAATGGGTCGTTGACGTGATGATAGAGGGCTTGCGATTTGCATAGGAGATCTCGAGTTTGAATCAGGATATGTACCTCTTATAAAGAGTCTAAGATAACCAAGATTTTACTCGTTTATTTGGATCCATAAAAATATTAATCATATCTTAACGTAATCGATAATTAAGATTGTATCTTTGGATCGGCTTTTATTTACGAGATATATAAACTCTAAACTATATTTACATACTTTAAAAAAAGAGCTTCAAAAGTATGCTAAATAAACAGTTATAAAACTTATACTCTACCATTTACATGTTAATATATCAGTTTAAATAAGAAAAAATATTATAAAAATTATATTAAAAGGATTGAATGATAGTTTTTTTGTCGACTAGATCTCTACATTTTTTTGGATGTTCCTTTGGCTTCCACCTAGGAGAGTCAAAAACAAACCATCCAAATCTAGGAGCGTGCCATTGAGTTTTAAAATTTGAACAACTCCTTTTTGTTCACTTGACAACATTGTAAGTTGAAGCCAATTAAAAAAATACAAAAGAATCGCCCTATTAAGTGTGTGTGTCTATATATATATATACACATTAACGAAAGAAATCAAAGAGATTTTGAAAATCTAGGCGATGTGGACACATCTCGACTTATGAAATATTGAAAAATTGATTGCTGTTGAAGGAAGCATCACATGGTTTAGGTGAGTAGCAGTACTATTGCTAGCATGTATATATATATATATGATTTTATTGTTTATTTTGTATATATTCTCTAAAATTAATTTATGGATAAAGGGAAAATGCTTAAGTATTGCTGGGAGCCTGTGTTTTTTAATGGGAAAGTTAACTTTATTTAGATATGCGAGAGATTGCAAGAATTCCAGATGCTGTTTACGTTTGAGAGAGAAAAGTGTATCATCATTTTATTTTATTTTATTTTTTATTCTCAATATGATTAAAGGTTCTTCTTGCAGCAAATCTTTTGCATGATGCTCCAATAATTAAAAACAAATCCATCCATGTAACCAAATAAATAAAAAAACTCAGTACATATAATTTTTAAAATTTAAAGATTTTCATATTATAGTAAAGAATGTCTCGATCTAAGAACTTAAATGTATATATATAGTTTTGTAATATATAAAAGTAGGGTAAAATTGATTAAATTAAACCGTATTTTATTTCAGTGATCACTCTGGCTATTATATTGTTTTTTACACCTTGAAATTACTAATTAATAACTTCCAATACGATGAAAAACGAACGCCTTTCTCTTTTCCTGTGGATTCATTGATAAGGATTGAAGCCTTGGCTGTTTAAAATAGTTGGAATCTTTTTCAAAATTCTCTGAATGGCTCCCATCAACAAAAAGCTAGTTAGGAGAGAAGATGATTAAAGGGGTGTTTGAGAATGCGTTTGGAAAAATGTTTTTGAAAAAAAAATATTATTATTTTTTACTTTAAATTAAAAAAAATATATTTTTAGATCATTTTGATATGTTGTTATCAAAAATAATTTTAAAAAAAAATATCATTTTAATATATTTTCTAAATAAAAAAATATTTTCAAAAACTAATCTCAATCATATTCTCAAACAATAAACAAGAATAATTAGGCTAAGCTACTTCCTATGAAGCATAGGATAGGCTACGGATCACAGGAAGTAACCATTTTTGTTTTCTAAATAAAGTAATAGCAATTAACTTGGGGTTAATTATTAATTTTGAACTTAGAAATTAACAATAGTGGAAATTAAGCTAATTATGCACAGGATAATCATTGCTTGGCTGATGGAAACACAGCAATAGAAATTAGGGGGGGGAAAGTATTTCCTATTGCTATTAGTACAACTAAAGGAAGAAAATAGTGTGATAGGAAGAAAAAGAGAAGCTAAAGCACTGTCATAGGACCCATACCATGTCTTCTCATTAGCCCCATCTGATATGATTTCCATTATTTATTTTTCTTCGCTGCAACGTTTCTCTCTTCTTCTTCTTCTTCTAGCTAGCTACTCCTGAAATATATTCTTAATTCCTCTCACGAAACCTAGAAAAAAGAAACGAGTTGCTTGATATTAACTCGCTGGTTCTGGTGATGTCAAGCAATAAAGGGAAAGATGTAGCGGAAGGTTCATCGAGAGGTGCTGCCATGGCGCCGGATCAGCAAAACCCACCTCCCTTGAGCCGATACGAGTCGCAGAAGCGGCGCGATTGGAACACCTTTGGTCAGTACTTGAGAAACCAGAGACCACCAGTTGCCCTATCACAGTGCAACGCGAATCACGTGCTTGAATTTCTTCGATACCTCGATCAATTTGGCAAGACGAAGGTGCACTTACAAGGTTGTGTCTTTTTCGGACAGCCTGAGCCACCTGGGCCTTGTACTTGCCCGCTTAAGCAAGCCTGGGGTAGCCTCGATGCACTCATCGGCCGGCTTAGGGCTGCGTTTGAAGAAAACGGTGGCTTGCCGGAGACAAACCCTTTTGCAAGTGGCGCAATTAGACTGTATCTACGTGAAGTGAGGGATTCTCAGGCGAAGGCAAGAGGAATTCCCTATAAGAAGAAGAAGAAGAAGAGGAATCCGATGAAAGCTAACGATGAGAGCTCAAGCTTTCATATGCAGTAACCTTGATTTACTGTGGTTTTCCCTAGAAAACAAAAACAATGGTAATAAATTCAATTTTCATCTTTGCTACACGTATATATATACAGCTTTAATTCAAAAGGTTGGATCCAATTAATTAGGTAGTAATTAACCAATACTGATGACTATGAATGAACCAAGTTCTGTAATAATTCCATTTTGTGAATAAATCAATTAAAAGATTTCAGCTCACCATCATTAGTATTGGTTAATTAAATCTTTCTAATCCATCCCATGTCCCTCTTTTGCTTGACGCTAAACCCTTGGCCAAGGGCTCCGAAACCCTAGTCTGCATATATAGTTACTTAAGAGAGATCATCATACATCTAGCACATGGCGTGTATTCTTTATATATTGCAGTAGTTAGTTATACTTCACCTGAACATCATATATATATATATATATATATATATATATATATGCTCAGATGATGCTGTAAAGATCTCTCTCTCTCTCTCTCTCTCTCTAGCAAAATCACTGTCGTATCTTAGCTGCACGATCTTGTGCCCTCCATGAACAGGCACGGAATTTGAGCATACTATATGTGTAAAGATACATAGTTACACACGCATACATAGACCTTATGTTGTAGTCATATGTTTATAAACACGCGCGCGGGCTCATCTTTGTCAGAATCTAAAGAAAATCAGATGATTGAACATCTGAGGAGGAAAAGCCAAATGCTTATTTCAGTGTCCTTGTTAGTTACTGCTGTCACTAACATCAATGACCTTATATATGCCACCATGTAAAATGCTAGATTTCGTGCTGCTTGGTTTGTTTGGCTATATTTTTGTGGATTTTTTGTCCCATCTTGAAATTTTTAAACTCCGCATTATGCTAAATGTCTTTTTCTTTGGTAATGCTACATGTAATTAATTGACCTTTGTACCTGAACCAGATCACGTTCTGTCAGCTTAGACAGGTGATACTTGACATTCTATCATATATTGCCCCCACAAAGCTTTGAGGCTAACAGTAGTGTGGTAGGGAGATTCTCTCAATAATTGATCAAATGGAAGGTATGATCAACTTGGTTTGTATAAAAATATTGACGGGGCTAATTAATTAATAATTAGATTAGGTATTGAGTGATTCTAGCTAGCTACAAATCATATAATATGATTCCCGTACATCCCTCTACCTCCAAAATCTTGCTAGTGCAGTGCTTAATTAGCTTTTTGGCAGCTAATTAATATACTCAAATCGATCTTTTCAAGTATTTCTTTAATCAAAGTGCTTTATTACTTAGATTTGCGGGTAACCCACTATATATTATGCCTTGCCTTGTTTGTCTTGCGTTTAATTACTTCCCAACTCCTGACCCTTTTCAGGCTCTTAAATTTCAAGTCTTGCATAAGAAACTGCATCTGGGACCTCTATCAACTCTTCCTCGGATTGACTTATCCGCCCTACTTCAATCCCACAAGCAGTGTCATTTAGTTAAAATGGGAAAGTCGATCGGTCGAGATCATAAAACCAGGAGTAATTGATGTTGGTAAGTTACATTTCCTCATCCTTTTGCCCATTTAAGATTAGTATCTCACTATCATTTGAAGCCTAGTCAAGTTTGCTGTGTCTTGTACTATATATTATCCGGGTATGTATTATTGAAGCATAATCATTGTGGTATTGCAGTTTTTCTCGATTTTTTTCAAGTTTTGTTATCATCTTTACTGGCTAATGATAGATCATAGCAGGCTACTAGAGCCCTTTTACCAAGAACATTAGCATGCTTGCTGTAACTTAATACTAGCTAGATCTACTATAAAAAACTAGTAATGGTCCAAAACTAAGAACTTGAATCGTTGAGCAATGTATGTCCTGGTGAATCATTAATAGAAGCTTGTTTAGGCTCCTCGACATTGAAACAAAAGTAGCACAATCAGGATGACGAGTCCTTCCCCGTATTTATCCCCCACTCATCAATTGATAAAATGCAGATGCCCCACATCTTAATAATGTGCTTTGATTTTTGTTTTTCAATTATCATCGGATTCCTTTCGGGTACTTCCATCTGCAATTATATATATTAATTACTTTAATTTGTTTAATCAGAATTTTAACCTCCCTTCATTGATTACCATTTATCCAGATTCCTTTCTGCTTACAAAAAGTATGTACTACAATATTTGATATCCACTTTCTCCAAGTTGCGAAAGCTCTAACTTTTTTTTCTTTTCTCTATTCCATTTAAAAGATTCATCGACTCTTGAACTATACAGTGTAATTAGCTCTTTCCTCATCTCAAATCCCTCGACACTGTGATTTCTCCTCTTTCCCTACTGAAGCATTGTATTTTAAACATTTTTAAAATCTCTTGATACTGAAGCAGTATGGTGATTCTGAATGACGCAAAAGAGGATCTATATAGCTGACCCGATTAATTTAGTGGTGATGATGCAACTAGAAAAGCAGTGCCTTTTCCTTTCTGGGTTAGTCACTGCAGCACACACCAAAAGATAGGTGCTTCTTGTTTCTTTCCTAGAACTTCAAATCGTTGATAATTTAGATGGATGTAAGAAACCAATGCGTAGGCTTCAGTTTTAATGTGAATATATATCCACTGTACTCTTTCTTGATCTCTTTGCCACCCGATTTAAGAGCACAACAGATTGGAGCTGTTATGATGAGAGTTACATAATGAATGTTAGAAAATAATATAAATCATATTAGATGAGATGGTTTTTTGATATGTTATCAAAACACAGTGATCACGAGTTCAAATCTCACCAATTCCATTCTATTTGATAAAAATCATGCATAAAGTAATATGAGTCAGTACAAGTTTCAAGCTCAAAAGGTTTTCACTTGAGATGATGTGTTAGAAAATAATATAAATCATATTTTAAGACCTCAACTAACAGGTTAAATTTTTAAATGAGATGATTTTTTGACACAAAACACTTCGATTCAAGAAGAGTTGTCATATTTTTATATCTTCAACGCACCTCACATCACCCCCTCTCCTTGTAGTGAAATAAGTCAGCGAATAGGGTAAATGACAGTACTGATATTGGCATAGTAAAAACATAGTCAAAGATCTATATAAGCAAATGTATATCAATAAAAATTAAGTTTTTCTTTTCTTTTAAGAAGGAACTATGCTCAATGTGAAAAGAATTCATATGCAGGAGAGAGATTGTCAGGAGTGAATCCTGTGTTGTTAGGAGTCTAGAAAGCCAGAGATGGATCCCATTATCCAACAGAATAGGCTTTTACAACTTAAAAGAGCGTTCAAACATGATGTCAAGGCCATCATTGCACAGAAAGCTAATTGCATTCATCTATTAAACAAGAAGACTGTTCATGATTTCTATTATTCTCTTTAACCAACACTTGAAAACGAAAACAACTTGGATATTAGTCAAAGATTGTCCACGATATAAATTACCTAATACAAGGAAAACATCGTGGAGTTCCTTTTCTCTTTTATTTTTCAATTCATCCTTCTTTTTTCTTTCAATTTCCTTCCCTTATTTCTCTTTCAATTCCGTTTCTTCTTTCTTCATTTCATGCTCATAATGTTTTTAACAATTATCCAAGTTAGTTTGACCAAAACATGTTGGAAAACCTTCCATATGATTTAATTAAATCGGGCTACTTGAGGAGTTGGGTTGAGAGTTTTTTTTGTTGATTTTATCTTTTTTTCTCAAATTTGTCCTCAAATTTCATGTTAAAATATTAGAATTACTCCTGTGATTTGCACATGAAAATTTTCTTATAATCACATGCCAATCAAGTAGCTAGTTATAATGATTTGGCTGAAAAATCTTGCTCAAAAAATGTATTTCAGAAAAAAAAATCGATTTAATTAAAAATATTTGAATAGATTAAAAAATTATTTTATGATATAAAAATAGATTAATTCATTAATCTAAATAATAAATATACTACTAAACCAGATTTTATGTTCCTACATTTACTTCCATGATCAAGAAAACTGTGCAATTATTAAATTTGGGTGAGAACTATTTTGGTGGATAGGCACGAGCAAAGCTAAAATCATCCTTGTATTAATCATTTAGTAGGTGGTCTAATGGTACAAACTTGGAAATTAAGAGGTTTACTTTCTCTGTAGTCTCAGGTTTGAGTCATATGATTGTTAATATGATGGTTACTGCAAGCTTTACATGATCATTAATTTCAGAACATGTAGAATAAGTCGAAGTACATATAAATTGACACAGAACATCCATTTTTAATAAAAAAAAATCATTTTATTTTCAATAAATCAAATAACTTTTAGTTACAAGAATAAATTATAGGAGGAGGTGTGATGATTAGATAACACAGAAAACCAAGACGAAGAAGAAACGAGTACTGATGTCTTGCTATGACACTGAATATGTAGAGCAAATATTCTATACCCAAGAAAAACTGAATCATACCATGGATTCTGCCAGCCAACCTGCTATACAAGGAAGGCATATATATATCTATATATATATAGGGAAAGTATCCATGCATTTTTGTTTGACGTGCACTCGTAATATTCCAACATGGAGAGCACTTCTAGGTTCAATTCAGAAAAACATGAAACTTAATGGTTATTATTTTTTATTTAGGAGTAAAGTGTTGCATAATCCCTAAATAATATAAAATTTCATGGATCATGGCCACTTCCTAAACTAATTACATCAGACCAGACAAGTGAAAGTTGAAGCTTCTCTTGTGATGTGTTCAAGATTGAGATCCGAGGAAGGGAAGGGAGGGATTGATACATGAAAACGTCATATGTTGTATTCGCAGTTACAAACACACCCTCGTACAAGGGATTAGAGATTAATGCCTCTTTAATCTTAAATTCAGGACGATTTGGGAGTTGAGATGTTTTGTTAATTGGAAGTTTTTTCGTTTTCTTCTCTTTTTTTGCTTCCTATTTTAATTTATATGTGATTGTGATTAAAATATACATGGGGAAAGGATTATAGAACCAATAAACCAAATTACATGGCAGAAAAGACTAGAACATGATGTAACTTTATATTTTAAAATTATAGAAATTTACTGTAAAACCTTAAATTCTAGAGACATGTTTAATTTTTATGTTTTTTTTTTGTCCTTCAATCAAATATGTTTTGTCCTTTAATATTTATTTTTATTTTTTCTAAAACACTAACCCAAAGCTCTCATAAATAGTTTTTCGAAATATGATTTTGTTTATAATATTTGATCCTGAAATTGAGTGCCATTCAATTTAACAATCGAATCTACAGGCACAAGTACATATGACACAGAAAAGAACCTTTTTGTGTCTCCAATAATGCAAGCACTTGTGTATACGTCCTCATTGCATCCATTTGTATGCAGGCGACTTAATTACCGAGAAAACTTGAAAGCACATTTTACAGATCCATATGAATGAAAAAATCCTAGTTGTTTCAGATTCTTATAAAAAATAAATATCTTAACTCAAATTCAAAATCTGTTATGCAGATTACAAGTCTTCATTGCATCCATTTGTACGCAGGCGACTTGATTAAATAAAACTTTTTTATGCGAGAAAACCTCATCCTTGGAAAGTGTATTTTACAGATCCATATGAGCGAGTAAAATCCTAGTTATTTCAGGTTCTTATAAGGAATGCACGTCCTGACTCGAACTCGAGATCTATTGTGCAAATTACAAGTCCCCTGTCATCACATCACATTTCTCGAGCACTTAATTAAGTAAAAGCCTAATGCCCAATTCCTATCGAAATGGCCAAGACATGTTTAACACAATTTATACGAACCCAAAATCAAAATTATTTGGATGTCCATGCTGTTGCCTCAATTACAGCATCCGGATTTCACTTTATTCAATTAAAACACTCGCTTGAGTTTGTTTTTGGAAATCGATGTATATATTAACAGAAACACTCATCCAGCTAAACCCCTTTTGGTCGATCTTGATGCCGATGACCATCATCGAGCCAGTGCATTGATAATGAAACTCTTACCTGTAATCACCAGCACACAAAGACATTACTTTTCCTAGTAATTCCCGCAAAAAGAAAAGTAGTCGTCGAAAGGACAATCTTTGATTTCAAGCCAGCTTTGTATACTTTCAGAGTCTAATTCAACTTGAATAACAGTAAGATTCTCCTCGTTTCCTTCAATTGAAAATGTATACTCGTCGATATATTATCTTAGAAATTCAACGAGGGTGAAGAAAAATCTTTGTTAAGCGAGGGGCTCGAAGAAATTACAGGACCACGCATCCTATCTTTCAATTTGTTCGGTGAGGAATCACATTTCAGTCTCGACCATGGAATATTAGATGCGAATTCTTCAAGCACGTGCTTATGTTGTGTTCCTCATCAGATAGCGACATCGCTCCATATTTTCATGCTAAAATTAAAAGGGTTTTCTATCCAATCTTGGCCTTTACTAAATATTTGAAGGACGTATATTCTATCTTCCCAGAAATTCAAATACTTTGGCCAAAAGCACGCAGAATGGAGGCTACTGATTCAAGAATCCTGGTATCGATACTCCATGTTTATCACTTTCAAGTGTCGTCACTTTCCATATATATATATATATATATATATATCGAACAACCAGCAATGTCCTGCTCAATTCAAATGGAGAAAGAAAGAAAATAAGTACCTGGTACAAGCAACGGAAAGAAAGTGAAGAGACCTCCAGATTGGGTGATAAATGTGTGCCGTTCTAGGATTAAGTTCATCAAGTACCATTATTAATTAAAGCTACAGCTGCTGAAAGGGAAAGAAAAAGAAAATGAATCAATTAGTAGCCAGTAGACAAATAAAACGTGTTCGAGTTTATGATTCAGACACATTCTCTTGACAAAATCAGGATCTCCATCATTTTCTGCGCATAAAACCAAAATAAAAAATGAGCTAGTCAAAAAAGTAATCCAAGGAAAGTGTGGAAAGCTAGTAAGATTGAAAGTTGGGAGGCTGTGAAGAAAAAAGCTATGGGATTCATTTGTCTTATGTGGCGGTCGGGAAAGATACATCTACAAGGTTGGCCGTATATGTCCAATTTTTGCCTAATGGTTTTGATGGGAATGGCGGCTGCCACTATAGACGGCGACGGAGTTTGATCAATTTTCTAATACATCCTTCTTCCACTCAATATCTATGCAAGTAATAAATTTAAATATTTATTAAAAATATGTATCTATTATGTTGTATTAAATATATACATATCAGATTAAGTTCATAGTCAAGCTTGATAATTCTCATACTATATTCATTAGTCATTTACCTAATATATTGGGATAGAAATTCCAGTTCCTAACAAGCAACAGAAGCATATGCCATTGTCAACCATGCTTTTGACCTGGAAAGAGATAACAAGAAATATTAGTGACATGTTCACAGTTTGTCCATGTTAAGGAAACAAATTGGAACAAACACTTTGAAAAAGTAGCATTTATCGGCTCAAAAGTCCCAGATTCCACTCCTTTAAATACGACTCCAACTTTTGAGAGAGATAACCAAGCTGTCAAACTTAAATAAGTGGAACTTTTGGCACATCAGCTGCAGAGTAGAGAATATATTTGTATTCTGCAAAATCAATAAAAGAAACGACCGATAAGAATGATTGAAGAGGGAATGATTTCCACAAGAATAGGATGATATACAGATCACCCCTCTAAGGTCCCTGGCTAGGACGGTACAAGACTGGGTCATGTTTTTTTCCTAAGAAATGGCAGGAAAATTTTGAGCCAGAATATTCAAATCAAAATTTGCCCAGCAACTAAGTGTTTCTCTCACCTATTGGTTTTCTTCCCCTGTTACGAGACAAGCAAGACACACAAGTAGAAATGATGCGGCTTATATAAACACACAAGAAAATCTCTCAACCTTTATTAATCTCTACAACAAAGAAAATACAGATATCCATGTGTGTGATTTATGCACAAAGCTTGCATGCTATACACCCAACTTGCATCCTCTACACAGCCAAGGCTCTCTACTATTTATAGACAACATATGAAACGTTTCAAAGCATAAAACTACCATTCTTATATTTTAGGAAGTAGTGGGGCATTTTCTTCTATATTCCCATGAACTTAGTAGATGGTTTTGACCTATGATCCTATGATCTTAATGTCTTGAGAAGCAATATTGTTCCTAATTTCCCCCAAACATTTCTAGACTCTACAATAACCCCCAAAAAAAAGAAAAAAGAAAAAAGAAGCAGAATGATTTACCAAAATGGCCTGTAAGTCTATTAGTGAAATTATAAAATCGGACTGTATATACTAGTAAACAATTTTAGACATCTCAGCTTCCCTTTTATATCTAATAAGCTTTCATTAACACAGCAGCTAAATTAAAACATAGCACAAAATGTTGAAGAAAAAGTTTAAGAAATGCAAACAGCATAACCTCTAAAAATGTTATACACCAGCTGCTGATCAACATGACTGTCAAACATATGCTTGAGTTAAGAATTGCAAGAGAAGGTTCATCACAAGAAACTCTTAAAAAAACAATCAAGATTTCCCCAGCTACAGCAATATCAGAATCCCACCAACCCCGCCCCCCACAAACACAAATAAATTAACTAATTAATAAATAAAACACAATGCATGCCTCCTTGTTGCCTGAGTTGTTTAAACCTCAGCTCTCTGGTAGCTAAATAAAGTAAATAGCACTGACCAATGTGTTCTAAAACCCATTGCTAAATAGCACAAGCTTGATGTATCTCAATGTCTACATCAATTTTATTTAGCATGGCCAATTGCAATCCCCTGGTTCTACTGTCCAAAATAATTACAAGTAGTTGGATTTATGGAAATACCTCGTATAAAGATGAATGCACCCAAAATTCCTTCAATTCATAAGTCCAAAACCCCGACTGATGAAAATAGCATGCAGTGAACACATTCACATGCAGGAACAGAAAGCATGTAAGATGCAACAAAAGGGCTAAAGGTCGAACACATGAAAGCTTTTTCAGAACCCATTTTGGCAGATGACAACCAAAATAGAGATCACCAACTCATAAACATGACAGGAAAAGCGAAACAGTAAAACATGGATGAGTGACCAAAAACCAAATGGTTAGGCTAAGGCTGAGAAAGATCATAAGGTTTCAATGGGAACTGTAAGCAACAAACATTGGAGCAAATTATTTATTCTGGGTACATTTGTCTTTTAAATGTAAACAACTTGGAAACAAGTTGGCTTAATATATAACATTCAATCATATTTGACATATTCATGCTATGAGAGAGCAAACAAAAACATTTCTAAGCAATAAATTATGCCACTAACATCTGCATTTTATTTTGAGAGAAAAGTTAAAATGGATTAATGGAAAATATTGTAAACCTAAATGTCTCCCATCTCTCCTTCATTAGGAAGACCCCTAATAATAACAATAATAATATATAGAACAGATATGAGGTTCAAAAAAAAACAGACAGAAATCTCATGCTTTTGGAATAGCCCATATTACTAGTGAAACTTTATTTTTCCAAGGATAAGTCAAATGTTGCTGAAGGATAGATTGATTACTTCAATGGACTGGTTATTTTTATCAAATTCAAAGTGATGGACATAATCTGATAGATGCTACCTCAAAACTAACATATATCTCATCATACAGGCACTATTAGAAGATTACCCCTAATTTGACTCAGTTTACAAAAGATCTGGGATTAACAGAAGAGTTAAAGATAATAAATTGATAGTAAAAATTATAAAATTCTGCCTTAGGAGAGAAGCAAGTTCCATCAGAACTGGAGTCTATATATACACTCGAAATTAGGATAGGATCTCAAGATATTGAAGTAAAAATCATGTTTGAAGTTAAAAATCACCACTTATTAAGTACAACAGGGAGGATGTATTTTATTTTTATTTTTTCCATGTTTAGCACAAATAACCAGCACACACATTTTCAAAAAATGTCAGCATGAAATTAAAGCATAATGAAAGCCATAATTGACAGGTAACTAAAGTGTAACTTAACAATCTGGTTCTCATTTCCAAAGTTTAGAAAGTCTCCAAAACTTGAAGTGAGGTCCCAAATGTAATTCTTCAAAACATAATTGCCAGAATAATAACTTCTACACAAACATATCATTTTCAATCACAAGGAATTTGACTTTGAAGTGATACAACAGAGCACCCAAGAGTAGATTGATAAGAATCATTAAACAGAGGCTCTTAGAGGCTGTTTGGAACTACATTCCAAACAGCGTTTCACTAAATTTTGAGATTTTATTTTTTTTTATTAAAATGAATTATTTTTTATGTTTTTAGATAGTTTTGATGTACTAGTGCCAAAATTGATTTCTAAAAAAATTATTATTTGATACATTTCCACGCGAAAAACACTTTGAAAAGCAACCTCTAGCACACTGTCAAACACCCCCTTAGTCCAAAGTTTCTACCATGAAAAAAAATTATAGAAAATTTGAAGAGCTGATCCTATCTAATGTATACACTTAGCACTTACCCAAAAAAAATTATATATGTATATGAATTGGCAGAACTAAATGCTTTACCTGTTCCACTATTCGGATAGGGCTCTCATCCATTTGTACCACAAAAAACATTATCAGAGATGGTCCACTACATGTTACAGAACTACAGGGAAAAAAAATACATAGCATCCAGATAATCTCTTGTAAAGTTAAAAAAAAATCAGAAATTATCAGGGGCAAACATGAAAACTAGAGACACACAGAAAGAAAAATGACAAATTTAAAAGCTTTGAAGCAAGATTTTAGAAGGGTAAAAGGGGCTGATACCTTGACTATCCCATGATCCATGCATGCAGAGATTGAAGAACCCCCAATTGTAAAACAGGCTCTCGACACTATATCTCATTACAATGAAAAAACAGAACAATAACAGAAAAGGATGCACAGTATGGATTATCTTAGGAGGAAGTCCCATCAGAAGGCATTGTTAAGTATTGCTCCCATGCATCTGATCTCACCATCCTCCTCTCTCTCTTTATATCCGTGGACAAATGCATCTCTATTAGAGATAGCAAGAAAATGTGCCAGAACAGCAAGACCTATCTTCTACTCCAACAAAATAATATTATAACAACAACGATATTCATTTGCACCTGAAACCTCAAATCACATCTATTCAATAATTATCAACTTTCTATGTTTAAGTGAACATTAAATGGATAGGCAGGTTATCTATCACCCATGCAGATTCTTTAGCAATGGTGTCCTATTTATCTTACAAAATAGATGAATGGATGCCCCAAGGGTGCATCAAGTCAAAGCAAATATATAAGACAAAATTAATTCTCTTCTCATATACCTATCAATCAAGCCATCACCCACACTAAGTTTCTTTAGAATTCAATACGCAGATCTAATCAAGAATCAATGAGAAGATATTTATTGAACCATCCTGAATATATTAATTACAGTTAAATTGAACATTACTTGTTAGCTCTTGCACAAGGCCTCATGGCTCTAATCAGCACCTTAATCAATTACAGGCTAAATTGAAATTAAATGGTCAAAATGCAGGAAAAAGTTGTTTACTCAAAATGAACAACCAATTTAAAAAACAAAATTGCTGACAACACTCCTCAAACTACCAATTTTGGTTCTTCCACCACATGACCTTGAGGTGTACTAAACTCCAAGCTCCTAGCAACTTCAAAAAAGTGTGCAACTGCTTCTTCTGGTGTACCAACAAGAACACCATGCCCGAGATTAAGAATATGTCCCCTCGGCCCAGCACATCTCACAACTCTGAAAAAGGTAAAACAAATAAATGAAATCCAATTAAGAATTTTGAAACTCATCTTTAGTTTTAGTTAAGCAAAACAAAATGCAAGATCCATGAGCTGATGCAGTTTATGAACATAAAATGGTAGTCCTATTTTATCCAATGTTTTCTCTCATATCATATACCAATCTGATCTATATGATCATTGTGCCTTGACAGATATCTCAAGCATGGTTTGGAAGTTAGAACACTTTATTCATGAGTTAGCAATCATTGAATGCACTGTTCCTGACACACTTGTATATGACCATTTGTGAAGAAGCTAATTCAAGTAATCCATAATTACAAATCTAATTATGTCAGTAATTATATTGACTAGAGGATAGCTTTCTATAAACTGAATTCAAGGAACAATGAATTCACTCAAGACAAATTTCCATAAACTGAAAGCCAAGACTCCATCTAAAGTTATTGATTAGTCATGAAGGTTCAATCAGTATGACATTAGGCTACAGAGAACAAGCAAGCAAGTCTTGGCTCATGAATATTGAAACTCCAAGTATGGGCGTAACGGTAAAGTATGAAATGGAGAGAATGGGTATCAGATATTTTCTTAATTCATCTCACAAACCTTTGAATTTCATCAGTCAACGCAGGAAGAGGTGAAAATAAGTAAGCAGGGTCCACATTTCCTTGTACACTGATCCCACTCCCCAAACGCTTCCTTCCATCTTCCATATCCACAGTCCAGTCCAGCCCAATCACATCGACTCCAGTTCCCTTCATACGCTCTAGAAGGCCACCATTTCCATTAATGTAAAGAACCAATGGTGTTTCAGGGCATTTATTCTTGACAGTATTGACTATCTGCAATTTCAGAACGGACAAATAGTCAAAAGACTCAAATCAATGCAGAAGACATTGCTATATATATTCATAAAGTATATAGCTATAAATATATAACATGCATAGCAGTTTTCTATCAAAAACAAAAGGGCAAGGCAGTACTGAAATTTTTTTGAGATTGCTGCACTATCTTTTGTCAATTTAGAAGCCATGCTGCCCTATTTAGTGTTGATGTAAGGGGTAAACAGAATGTGATTCATAACTAGTCAGGTTAAAGGTATAAGATAATCTCAACCAGATTAATAGAATCAGTTACAACTGACCTCTTCAATATATGGCTTTGACCAGCGATCCCACATGTCAGGAGGTAGTTGTCCACCCCACGAGTCAAATATTTGTATGCAATGAGCCCCAGACTCAACTTGAAAAACAATGTAGTCAGATATCGCCTTAGTCAGATGTAAGAGGAGAGCCCTTAACACTTGTGGAGCTTTATGGCACATGCTCTTTATGTTTGTATATGTACGAGTTGTACCCCCTTCGACTATATAGGTAGCTATTGTCCAAGGTGCTCCTACAAAACCCAAAACTGCAGCACGCCCCTCGACCTTCATGAGACATAAGGATATTGATTTAAAAAGGAAAGTTGATACAATTTATTTTGCTCCAGAAGTAAAAATAAAACAACACTGATCTGAGATTTTTGACCTGATACATAGATATTTAAAAGGAAGGAATAACCTCATGGCGCAATATCCTGAGTGAGTCTCCCACAAACTGAAGTTTCTCTAATTCAATCGGATGCAAAGCCTTCAAACCTTCTTCAGAACGAATAGGAGATTGAATAACAGGACCCCTCACTTCTTCTATGTCAAACGGCACACCAAATGCAGGTAGAGGTGTAAGTATGTCAGAGAAAATAATAACACCATCAGGATGAAAAGCTTCCCAAGGCTGCAAAGAAATTTCCACAATGAGATCTGTCGTCTCTGACCTCTCTCTAAAGGATGGATATTTCTCTGCAAGCTTTCTGTAAACAGCCATATACCTTCCTGCTTGACGCATCATCCATGCTGGAGGCCTACTTACTGGTTCTCCTTTAGCAGCCTTTACCAACAATGGATCTGATATGAATCAAATGACAACATTATTAAAAAAAATCTGAGGTCAGGAATAAAAAGGGAGCGCTTAAATATAATAATTTGTTGTTAACAGTTTCTCATTATAGTTTAAGCATTTCCTATAATTATCACTACACGAGGCTTAAATTTTAAAAACAATATCCACATTGGAAATGCATTGATTTGAAGTAATTCAGATTTTGCTTCAACTATCCTAACCAAAATTGTTGATGAAATGGATTCCCTTCTCATTTAAATGAGCTAAGAAAAAAAAAACCTCAAGATTCAACAGGAGTTGATTTGACTAAACTCGCAGTGCATTTAAGAGCTCAGTAATTGCAAAGAGAAACGATATAGTCAAATACCAGAGGAGGAGGAGGACGATGAGCAGGCGATTTGGAGTCTTCGGGGAGAAGATTTATAGTTTGTAGAGTGATTAAACCCTAGCTGTACTGGCACGATTGAAGAGGCTCTCCATGTTAAGCAACTGCACGCACTGCAGCAATTTACAAAATCAGCTGATGAATTGGAGAGGGCTTAAGAAGCAGAATACTTTTGAAATTCATAATAATAATAAAGGAATGATAGCGTGAGTAAATTTGATTGAATGAAGAAGACAACAGCTTTTACCTGCTAGGAGAAGCGGAGTTCATTGTTTCGTTTGTGAACGAGGAGGAGAGTTCCGTTATCTCTTTCCTTTTCTTTTTTTATTTTTTCTTCGTCAGTTTCTTCTACCAGCGTTGCGAGACGGCGCGGGGGGGAGGAAGAAGTGGCTTTGACGTTGATTTGTTTTCAGTCAGCTCAATCAATGGCTATGATTTTTCCACGTCCGTTGAATGAGCAGAGTTAAAAAAAATGTCCAGATCCAACATCAACATATATTTTAAAACAAAGTTATGATAATAATTTTGTTAGATGCTCCCTCACACACAGACTTCCCGATATGAAAAGGCTGTCCAATAATAGTGGGCCTTAAGTCCAGCCCATGAAGCACGAGCCCTCAATGCTTCCTTAACTTTTAAAGAGGCTTAGAAAATGATTTATTTTTTCACATGATTAAACTCTAATTAGATTAGGGTTGTCA
Organism: Salix viminalis; assembly: GCA_029228465.1. NCBI lineage: Eukaryota > Viridiplantae > Streptophyta > Magnoliopsida > Malpighiales > Salicaceae > Salix > Salix viminalis. The sequence continues at coordinate 24,141,088 of CM055441.1, read as the reverse complement.
TTTTTATTTTGTTTCGGATGAAATTAGAATATTTTGACTGGTATTTAATTGAAAATCTAGAATAGATTAAAATTTAAATTGAGATAAAAACGACGTTGTTTTGTTTTATTTTTAAAATAGTATGAAACATTTCGGCCGTTTTGATCAAAATGAAACGAGACTTAGATAGCAAAGAAAAAAATATGTACATGGGCTGTGCTCCCGAAATGTAATTTATAAAATGTGCTGTAAAATGAAAATCAGTCTTTTCTAAACTATATATCTTCAGCTCTCATGTTGTTAAAATGGACTTAAATTGGTATGTATTTTTAACCTTTTTTTATATCTAAGTTGTTCTATTTTTTTCATAAAAAGATCAAACATGTCATAACTATGAAGCTCTTAATTATGCTGCATAGTATTCAATATTAAGCTCAAAAGTCAAAACATAGAGATGACACCTAGTAACACTTGAATTTCTTGTCATGATTTCTCAAAGGGCTCATGATATAAAATCTTAAATTAAATTTATGAAAGGATAATTATTTTATTTTCATTTAATTTTAATGCAAACCGATAGAGGAAGATCACATTGTATAGTCAAATAACGCTTCAAAAAAGCTGCTCATGTAAAGTTTAATTACTTGCTACTTATTGTGTTGTAACTTTGTAATTTTTTGTCTTGTTTTAAGAGTAACAAACACATGATTTTATAAACACCATTGTAGACTAGATCAAAATAATGATGGGATACCAAATAATTGGAATGTTTTGGAGGGGAGAGTGTGCGCGTGAATTGAACATAAAGAAACAAAGATGACATGAAAAGACAATTGTGTTAGGACAATAACTTAGATAAATTAGAATTCTATAAGATTTGATTGGTTAAGAAAATGTTTTTTCCCTTTACTTTTTAAGTCCAAATGCAACTAGTATTTAGAAGAATTTATTAAATTTTTATTAATGTTTTTTAAAATATTTGGAAGAAAAATCTAGTCTTAATTAAAGTACAAGTTAATCTGAGAATACCTAATACGCTTCTACACAGCCAGCCATAAAAAATCTCAATAGCCAAGAGAAATTTCTCAGAGGTCTGACATTTCAAATCTCTTTTTTTTTACCCTCTGGCATAACTTGTAATTAGCTAGTTATGTACATATATTCTGAAGAAAACAGAAGAATGCAGAAGAAATTATCTCAGTTAGCGTACAGTAAATAAAAGGGTACACTGCAGAAGAAAGAAAATGATTTACCAATTCAGTTAAGAGAACGATTTAAAACTGACAATCGACCCGAGTCTCCGTTCAATAAGAACACTTCTAGAGGAACATATGGAGAGTCCAATGATGATCCAAACCTGTATGTTGGTTGCAGTAATTTACTACCCTTAGCACATTGAATTGTCAGCAGCCGTGGTCCAGTTCTCATCTGCCAGACCTGCATACAGAGAATCGCCATTGAGAATAGCTTCAATCAAGTCCATATCTCAACTAACGGGAAAATGTCGGTTTTATACACAGAATAATCTAGGAAGTGCAAGGCTATCTATATACGAGCCAGAAGGAAAAATCAAGAAGCATTGGACTTCTAAACATATAATACAAACTGCAACAACACCTCCAAACCCTGGTATGGGGTCACATATCCATGGAATATGAATTTCATCAAGTCAAATCAGGCCTTGCAGTGATGAATGGAAGAATGGCAGCCACAGTTGTAGATAATGGAAGTATCTTCTGATAAATTTTATTTATTCACAGCTTGCATGCTATGTTAGATGGATCCCTAAAAAGCATTTGGTTTGACTAAACAAACATAGAGACCCAATAAAGAAATTCTTTGAGAAAATCAATAGCAAGGTCAAGCAGTCTCCCATATCAAATACAGGAAAACAAGGCTATTGTCCACTCCATTAGCTGCATGACTCCGACGATAACTGACCAGCTGAATTTGAGATGTAACGCATGTTTGACCAGTAATTATCATGGCAAATAAATGATCTCACGAGGGAGAATCAGAATTAGTGCTCCCATTTCCACCTATCCAACAAACAGGAAGAGATTTTCCAGCACCCAAAAATCTAAAATTTAATCAAATCTAATCACCTCTTTCAATTCTCTTTTCCAGCCTTTGTATCAAACTTATGAGTGAGCTAACAAAGTTTCATCTGATCATTTCTTTTCAATCCTTTAAAATGCATATGCACATTGGTCATTTAACAATTGTATCTGTATATCTCAGTCAGGAGACAAGGTCTATAAACCATCACATTGCTTTTTCTAGTTATAGCTTAAGCCAATAAGCCAGATGTAGCACTAAGATCAGAGAAAAAACCTTTCAGATTTATGATTTATCAAGAGCAGTAAAATATGATGAGAAAAAAAATTAAAGTACTAAAATTAAGGAAACCTACACTCATCCACCAAATAAGATGAAAAAGAATACCTCAATGATCCCTTTCCGAGGTGCATGAATGGCTAGACAGAGGCAATAATCACTCTTTGATGGTTCATAGTAAGAGGAACTTGCCCCCGCACTGTTCTTCTTAGCTAGCATCTCCATAAACAGACAGTTAGCATCACGGTATCCCTGAGAAGAAATGAAGTCCAGTGTTAGACTGGAGAGATGTTGCCCTTCTAATATATTAAAATTTATGGATGCTGAGAGTAGACCTTCCACAGTCGCACAACCACCAGTGCCTGAGTGTCCAATAACAATATACGACCAAGTGAATCTGTTATCGCAGCCAATGTTCCACTAGGTGATAATGTGAGCTTCTCACCTTTCCTTGGGTGATCCTTCAAACATGTTAAAGGAGAAGCTGTCACAAAATTATGAAGCAAATAATTTAATTCATCAAAAAATAAAAAGAAAACAGAAAGCCATTCAAGAAGATTTTTTTATCAGAGCAAGTGAAGATGGTCTTTCTTTATTATTTAAAAAATAAATAAATAAAACCAGCTATTTGACAATTACAAGACCATATTTGATTTAAGGAGGTGTTTGGCACTGTGTTTCAAAGGTACTTTTGAAAAAAATTGAAAAATTTTTATTTTTATTTTTTACTTGAAATTAAAAAAAAATGGTGCTTTTAGATTATTTTCACATGCTGATGTCAAAAATGATTTTTAAAAAATAAAAAAAATATTATTTTGATGCATTTCTGACCAAAAAACACTTTCAAAAGCAACCTCAATCACACTCTCAAACATGCATTTAACTCACATCCGCTTAAGCCTTGATCCCAAACTAGAATAAGAGATCAGTCAAAACGACCTGCTTTCTTTACTCAGTTTGCCATCAGCAAAACAAAGTGAAGAATAGTTTTTGTAGGAAATAAAAAATTGTAAGCAAGAAAAGCGTTAGCATTTTATACATATTGGAAAGTGGAGAAGTAAGTGTGACCAAATAACATAATACGAATTACAATAACTTTTTTCATCTAATCACGCATGCTTTGTTAGAAGAACTTGATACTGCATCATCATATTTCATCAAGGGGAAAGCATTTCCTTTAAAGTTAGAGCTACTCTCTCATGCTATTGATCAGCATATACTTTGAGTAAACATCATTTCAAAGCTAAAACACAAATAAAACAGAATCAACTTGCATTACCTTTAGCAAATGATTGAGGCTTTACTTCTGGTTTTTTGGTTGGTGTTCGTTCACTCCGCCATATCATTTTAGAAACAGAAGATATAGTTGAGAATGCTGCAGGCACAACTTTGGACAAAATAGCTCCCACTAAAGACCTGCTTCTGTCTTCTGAAAGCCTTTAGCATGTAGAAAATAAATTTGATCATCATACAATTGCGAAAATTGATCTGAAAACTGGAAATAACAAATCAACAAGACAGTGAGGTGCAAAACAGAGCACAAACCTATAAGCTGAAATCACAGCATCCTCTCCAATCGTGACTGCACGATAGTAACGTTGACTTGACTGTCCAACAATAAAAGCAGCTGAATTCAAATACCAGAAGTAATTGATAAATCACCCGTAACATTACATTGCAATGTAAAACTAAAAGGAAGAAGAACTGAACACAGAACCCAAAAAAGAAGAACAATATTGTTCCATAAGCAATTCTTAGAAGCCCACGTGATCATAACACAACATTCAAAGCCACTAATAAAGAAGAGATCTTGGACCCAATTCTAAGGTATAAACTCAACCAATGGGAATGACCACTCAAGAAAATACCAATAAGTTCATCAGCATAAGAAACCCATGTGATCACCTGAATTTCCATTAGCGGAGGAGGCATTATTCCAGTGATAGCTGCATCAGCACACCGCCCAAATTTATCAACACTCCACAGCTGATGAGGCAATCTCTTAAAGCCATTCCCTAGCTCTTCGTAATCTCTCCTTTTCGACCTTTCATCCCAGAAATGCGAATTCCTTTCTTGAAACCACTCTTGCAATATATTCTACATTAAAAAAACAATACAAAATTTAACCAAGAAAAAAAAAACACCCTCATACCTCTCTATTTGCAAAATTAACATCAAAATAAAAACAACGCCACCACTAATACCCGAATATCAGCGCCATCGAAACGCGCAATGACGCCTGGAATAACAGCCGAAACCTCCTCATTGGACCCATCATGGCTACTCATCATATCTTTCTTGGTTCCTCGGACTCTTAATTTCAATATACGCCCAGGATACACCAACTATTAAAATTAAATAAATTTATCATTAAAACGATCAAACAGAATTTAAGAGAAGAGAGGGATTAGTTATCTTGACAGACCTGTCTGTGAATTAAAAGACCATCCAATGAATAAACCATGAAATACCCACGTGATGTGCCAACTGCGATCACTTTAATCTCGTCAAACACTAGCCATTCTAGAGCGGAAATGATTTCCGATTCGATTGGTGATAACTCGGGTCGGATCTTGATACGGGGCCCATCGTCCCAGCCGGTGATTAAAATAAATGACCGATTTGCAAGAGCGAGAGAGTGAGTGTCTAGAGCGCATACGAGGTTCGGGTTTTCAACGAGCCATCCTTCCTTGCCTGCACCGAGGTCTGTTAGCTCCTCGCTAGCTATGCACCCGAGCTCCGTCGTGTGGCTTCGCTTGTTAGACGACATGTCATTCGACTTATTGGACGGGTGATGTGTTGCTTGCAATCTTCGAAAAGAAAGGAAGGAAGAAGAACGAAGAGAAGGATAAAGTTTAAAGTGTATGTTGATAGTATAGTTTTAGCAGCGTGTCGTTTGGGTCCTTATTTCCAGGATCCCACCACGATCCATGCCTGCCTTTAACGAATTGGAAGACACGAAACTTCAGAACACTTGGAATACTGTAGTTTGGTTGTAATTACACTCAACATTTTGTTTCTTTTGTGTAATCAATGTGAGTGATTCGTGACTTAGTCGTTTTATTCATCATTTTTCTTATAAATCTTCATTTAGTGAATGTTTTGTTTAGAATTAGAAGACTATGGTGGAAAATAATTAATTTTATGTGCACATATTAAAATAGTTTTTTTTAAAAGATAAAACATTATGTAAATACTTTGAAAAACAACCTAATCTCACTTACAAATAGGTCAAGTAAAATCAGTGTTATTAATTTCGTTTTGTTTCAATCGAAATATTTCGTATCAATTAAAAAAATGAGAGAAAACATCGTAGTTTTTACTTCGATTCCATATCAAGCCTATACTAAACAGTGTTTGATTGCTCAGGTTCAATCATTGGTTTTGTGATTATTTTCAGCATTTCTTGCTCTTCCAGGAGATATTCAATCTTACGATGTCAAATATCGTAATTCTTTTCATTTAGTTTGTCTTCATGGTTCAAATTAGCAATAATATGTTTAGATGCAACCATAGTAAGCGCTATTGACACCAATAACAAATATTCATGTATATTACAATTTAAATAACATATTATCACTCCATTTTAAATTAAACAAATAATAGTTGAACACATGCTATAAAAAAAATATCAAACACGTAATCAATTCTCATTTGTATGGTCTAATTATTAATGAAAATTTAAATGAGTGCAACATTATAGTTATTAGTTTCAACTAACAACTTCCACCAATCAGGTGCAGATATTATCATTAAATTAATATAATATTATCAAATACATGTCTATAATGTAATTAAAACTTAAATTACATAATACACAGTTCAAAATAAACAACCAATTATCCTTAAAAAATATAAAAAAATACAATATTAAGAATAGTAAACTTTTTAGAGTTATCTTATATTGTAGGAACATAAGTCGGGTTTCCAATTACGTCAACTATTTCATCAAAGTATCTTCTCCAAGTTTAATTTGCTCAAACTATGGAATGAATTTAGCAGTAACATCCAAATGACTTTTGCTTCTTCTAGTGTGTCGTATACCCTTTTCAGTATACTGATGTTCCCTCTCTAACAACATTTCATAAGCGAGATTGTTGAAATATAAGGATTTCAACATATATTCCAATGATTGTCGCACGAACATCCATTCCTCAGGCAAAAAATTAAGAACAATCAACATTTGATGTTCCATATAGAATTCGTAAACACCACTCATATCTAGTCTACTCATCCAATGATACATATAATCAATGTGATCTCTAATTTTGTGAACAAGATTAATCACATAACTCAATAAATGATCAATTTATTGTTGTCTATCCACTATAATAAAATATTCTAGAAATACATAAATATTATAATCAATATGTAATTAAGACATGTATCATCATTGTTGAAAAAACAATACCAACAAAATTAAGCAATTTAGTTTAACAATGAATAAGCTAACATCATAATTTAAATAATTTATATTAATTGCATTTCATTTTTTTTTATAAATGAACTGTCATTTGGCAGTCGAATAACTTTTAAATGGCATTGCCCATTTTCAATCACATGCTCTCCTAAACGTGTTTTTTTTAATAAATTGTCATTTGGTAGTTGAATGACATTAACTATCATTTGGTAGTTATTTGTGAAATGGAGGAAGACACATATGTTCAGGAAAACGTGTGAGTCTTCTCCTTTTTTTTAATGAACTGCTAACATTACCTGTCATTTGGCAGTTAATTCCAAATAGAGAATACAGGCAACATTCGGCATGTAAATGTCATTTGGCTTAACTGCCAAATGTCATTTGGCTTTTACCATTTGGCTCTGATAGCAATGTAGATTCGATAAGGAAAACTTACTTGTGATATTCTGTTTTCTTATTCCTAGATCAATCACTTCAGAGTCACTTCAATTACTAGAATCAAAGTGATATTTCACAACACAAATGTCTTTGTAGATCTTGCCAAGTTTATGCAGAGAATTGAGATGGAAAGAAACAGGGATAACAATGTTCTTAATAATGAAAAACCTTTTCTTTTTCATAGGGGTTATGTTCTTATTGATATAAATAGAGAAGCGGTTACCTTAACATAACTCTTTAGATATATGGATCAGATTTATCCCTCCATAGACGGACCAGGCCAAACCCAATAACCATCAATTATTTTTTAGCACATAGTGTTGAAGTTACAAAATCATATAAGAGGTTTAGTGCACCAAACCCAACACTTTAATGGTAAATTACATTCTTATATAGTCTTTGGTTATTATAAAGGGACAAAAGGAATAGAGACAATGAAAATATAAATGCGTTTGGTTGAGAAAATAAGGACAAAGATAAAGACAGACAAATAAATATAAAAATAAATTTATCTCTAGAATATTTTTAGAGTGATTTTATGCATTTAGAAATATTTTTTTCTTCTAAAATATCATTGTAAAAAACTTTCATTTCTATATTTATCCAATTAAAACATGTAAGGATGAAAATAATTTTGATAGTTTCAAGAACTGGCTAGGGGATGACCCGAGTCACGTGTCAAGAGTGTCAATCCGGGTTGACTTGAGTCAACATAAAAATAATTATTATCATAGTTTTAAAATCTAATTCGAGAGTCAATCCGCAACAAGTCCCAAATCATAGGTTGAGAGGATCAACTCGGGTTAATATAAAGATTTAAAATTATTATTATCATACTTGATGATCAACCGGAGCAAGGTTTGAGTTAAAGGTTAGAAGGGTCAACTTGAGTTGACTTTATGTCAATGTATGGAAAAAATAGTTATTATCAATGTTTTATAACCTGTCTCGAGAGTCGATAAAAAGCAAGGTTCAAGTCATAGGTCAAGAGGGTCAACCTAGTTAACCTATTTTTTATATAAAAAATGAAAATAACCTTGTTTTAAGAGAGAGAAAAAAAGAATCAATTGGTTTTTGATCAATAATTTATTACAAGTCGACCCGAGCTCTCAATCAGGTCAAGTTAAATCATTTTTTTCTTAAACTTGAACCAATTTAGATCTAGGATTAGCCTAGTTTCAGTTCAAATTGTCGAGTCAATCCTTAGTTTCGGTCCGGACAAAATATTCATTCTGCATTCCCGCTTGTGGGACAACCCCCAACCCATCAAATTAATTTCAAATGCAATTCTTTATGAATTGCTTTTGCTTTTTTCAACTGTACCGTAGGTCAATTCCTTCTCATTATATAATAATCAACTCAAGCTAAAACTAGCCCAAACTAATTAAAATAAACAAATAAACAAGTCTAGAAACCCAAACAAATTGTCTCCTCTCAAAATAATTAAAATTTGATAGCCCAACTAATTAAATAAGACAAGTTCGCTATTTCCGCATTTTGTCGGGCAGCAGCAAGACCCAACTTAAAACGGATATATATATATATTGTTTACTTAGATATATTAAAAATTAGAAAACCAAAATCAAAACAATAAAAATTAAAAAATATATATTATAAAAAATAAATTTTTTTGCGTCAACTTTGATTTTATAAAAAATAAAAATTATATTTTGTTTTTTTGCTTTTGTCATCAAAAAAATAAATTGAAACACCTATGACACCTTCATAATTTTTTTTTAAAAAAAATAGATAATTATTTTTCATGTTTACCTATAGTTGTGATAAACTAAATAATATATAATTTTTAGAGATGTTTCGTTTTTTGATATTATATTTGTATGACTTTGTGTTTGTATTATATAATTTTAAGTTAATTTATCTTGAATTTGAATTATATTTATTAAATTAATATTTTAATTTTTTTATATATAATTAATTAATTAACCCCAAATAACATATAAAAACACTTCAAAATCAAAACATTTTATATCAATAAAAAAAACTAAACGCAAACCGAAATGAAATTTACAGCTATGGAAACAAACGAGGTTCTAAGAAAAGCAGCTATCCTCTGCTGTAATGTACTTTCTCGTTCTTTCCACCCCCTCCCTCCAAAGACAACCTTAAACCAGGCAATCCTCGCACCGCCTGATCTGTCTGCAATAACAGCTTGCAAGTGAGTATCAATCCTCACACAGCAACACTCAACCTTGGAGATTGTTTCTGCCCTCTTTTCCCCGTTTCTCTTTCACTCTATCTTTTCCAAGTATTTAGGTATCCATTTCGATTCTCTGTTTCTTTATTCTTCTATCGGTCTGGTTCCCAAAAAAATATAGAAAAATCGAGGAAAAAAAGGAAAAGAAAGTGTAAGGTATATTACTCTTTGGAAACTGTATATATAAATAAATGTGTTTATATGTCTGTGTCTTTTTAAAATAATTTCACAAGTTGAAAGAATATAAAAAATTTAATAATCAAACATATAAAATTATTTTTCATTAACCTCAAACTCAACAATAATATTAAATTTAACCAAATAATTTAAAATTTATTTTGAAATCACAACTAAAATTATTTTTTTTATAAAATTATTTTTTTTAAATCTCAACCCAAAAATAAATTTAATACCAAACACCCAGAGAACGACGTCATAAATTGAAGTATAATTATTATCCAGGACCTGGCCATCTCTCTCGCTCAATCCGAAAATCTCCAAATGTTGCTCCACCAGGACCTTTCCTTCTCCAAAACCCTAAACCCTATTTTCTCACCCTTTTCCTCTCCACCCCAAAACCCTAAGCCTAACCCTAAAACCCCAAGTCCTCTCCACCACACAACCATTTTCCAGCCAAACCCCCCAATTTTGGCTCCAAAATGCCTCTCTCCGCCGTGACACCCGCTCCTTTGCGGGCAGGAGCAAGAAGGAACCTGGTTCTCCATCTCCTGGTCGAACCGGAGGCTACCGCAGACCGAAGCGAAAACCACGCATTAGAAACGTAAATATAGAGGAATCCCCTTACTTCCGGCTGAAAAACTCCAATAAAAACCACCCAGATAACCTGACAGAGGACCAACTGAACCAAATTGGTCTCGGGTACGATTACATGGCTCGGTACATGGACAAAGATGACCCAAATTTAAAACACCCGTATGATTGGTATCGATATGGAGAGTACGGGCCTTATTCATGGCGAGGTGTGGTTGTTGGTGAACCAGTGTTAGGAGGGATTACTGATGAGTGTGTGACATTATATAGTCAAGTGAAAGATGATGCAGAGTGGGATAAAATTGAGCAACATGAAATGGCTGTTGATTTTGGAGAGAGGTTGAAACAGATGAATAAAGAAGTTGGGTTTCGGCATTTTTGGGTATTTGTGAGACACCCGAAATGGAGGTTAAATGAAATGCCATGGGAGCAGTGGACGTTGGTGAGTGAAGTTGTGGTGGAAGCAGGGAAACAACGGTTGGATAAGTGGAATTTGATGGGGAGGTTAGGGAATCAAGCAAGGCAGTTGATTACACGGTGTGCTGCTTGGTTTAGGCCGGATATTATTTATGTTAAGAGGCCAGTTTTCCAGTGTAGGTTTGAGCCTCAAGATGATTTTTTTAGGGGCTTAATGCCATTTTTGGATCCGAAAACAGAAAGGGATTTTTTGTTTGAGTTGGAGAATGAGGATGGGAGCGTGCAGTTGTGTACGTATTATGAAGGGTTGTGTAAGATTGTGAAGGTGAGTCAGAAGGCGTTTGTAGATGATGTGGTGAATGCGTATGAGAAGATGAGTGATGAGAGGAAATCAGAGTGTTTGGGGTTCTTGTTGAGGAATCATCCGGTGCCGTTGTTGCATCCATATACGAAGGAGTGGAAGGCTAAGTTGGAGGAAATGGAGTTGGGCTGTGATGCACCAGATGACGATGAGGAGTATGGTGTGAATGAAACTGAATACACTGAGTGGATTGAGGATGATGGTGATGGTGATGATCAAGATGACGTGGTTCTGGACATGGAAGAAGGTGGAGTTGATCAAGATGATGATGGTGATGATGATGAATCAATAAGTGAAGAAGGAGATGAAGAAGAAGAAGAAGAAGAAGAGAACGAGCAGTATTGGGAGAAGAAGTTTAAGAAGGCATTGAGTAGCTCTGAAGAGATGGAGAATCTTGTGAAATGGAGTGTAGATAAAACTGATGAGATTTACAAGAAGCAGTGGAAGGCCATGATGCAAGGGGAAGGGAAGGAGAAAATTGAAGCGGATGGGAGATGAAACTGCATTGAGAGGTGTTCGAGCTAAAGTCAGTCCGAAAGAATGGAAGATTGTGGGGATTGGTAGATGGGGAAGGAGGATCAAGAAGGCTAAAATACCTCCGCGTTTGTTTCTGAGAGCAGCAGTGAGACCTTTTAGATATAGGAATCTAGTCAAGGAGATTGTTTTGACAAGGCATGCAATCTTGGATGGTGATATCGGTGGGAAACACTGAATTTCTGGGTCTGCGGGATTGTTGTTTTTTAGAAGTGATCCTCTTCTGCGAGCAATTGTGAAATATCTTTGCCAGATCCAACTGCACATTGCTCGAGTCTTTGTTAAGTGCTGTGAGCATGTAAAACTAATCGTACAATTTTGGTCTAATTTTGTCCAGAGTAGAGAATGTTAGACTCAGTATATTAATCTATACAACGTTGTGTGTTGGGATTACTGTGAACTTTCACTGCAAAATGAAGTATGAGAGAATTGTATTTCTAGTCCATGGCACTGAAAACAGACTTTTTCTTGAAACCTTCCTCCCAAATTATGTGTTACATAGTTTCCAGGATAGCAGACAGATGAAATTGGCTCTTGATGAGGCAGGCAGAGAGCTAGGTAGCAGAGGCATGGGATGATTTTCATTGAGCTCGATGCATAAGCAAAACCCCAAATGACGAAAAAGGAACAGGGTGCTTAGGATTTGTGGTTGGTAATTCAATATCACCATGTCAAATTATCAGGTTCTGTGAAAAGTCGAAGAAGAAGAAGAAGAAGAATACATCAATTTAATATTTTATAAAACCAAAAGTACTTTTAAAAAACATATGTTAAAACAGTAGCAGAAGTTATTCAAGCACCCTCTTTATCAATGAGTACTTGCTTTTTATTTATTTTGCATAAAAAACTTCATCTTTCAAGTCGGTAAAAATATGTGGGTAACCAGGAGCTTAATGAAAAATGAGTCCATAGGTTTTTCCCGGACGAAGGTCAATATTATAAAAAATAATAATTAAGAGGACTCAATGTACATACAAGCTCAAAATTCTGTAAATTGCTACATTATAATGACTCTTTTGCACTTCCCAAACAAAAACAATAATATGAACTTTAAATTATTTTTTCAAAAAAGATTTTGTTTTTCTATAAAATTAACAAAGCCACATGATATGTTTTTTAATAGCAGGACAATGTCCAAAACAAAACAATGATGAATCCCAAAAAATTTATATCTTTTCCTTCTTGACATAATACTCTTGGATGTAATATTTACGGCTTATTATTGGCAAAAAAAAACCCCCTGCTATCAATGTTATTTTTAGTGACCAAGCTCATAAACTCAGGCAAGGAAATAGCTAAATCTTATTTATTTTTTCTTGTTTCTTCAAGATCAATAGTATAGCGTGAATATATATATATATATATATATATATATATATATATATATATTTATATTTTTTTATTTTTTATTTTTTACTTTTTTTTTTATATTAGAAAGAACTTGAACTGTCCCGCTGAGCCATCTATCCAGTATTCACAAAATCAGATCAACCATCCGAATTCAAAACAGAGTTAGCCTCTCAAGTTATTGATGGTTTAACAACGCTTTGTTTTGCAAGTTCTGTTACAAACTTTCTTAGTAACTACAAAAGTAGAAGCCAGCGGGTGCAGATGGATAGAGACTTGGCATGAATCAATCCAAAGCATATCAGCAGCTTCCAGTACAAAAAAGAGATGCAAGAACCAGATAGATTAGCGACGCTAATTACAACTTTGATCTGGATCTTTCTTGTTAGTCATATATCAAGAGCCACTCTCACTAACCACAAATTCTTAGACACCAAAGTAGTCCTCTGGGACATGGAATTTCAATCCATTAACCTGCATCCAAAACAAACCTCATTTTAACTCATGAACAAATCAGTGAACCAGTTGTCAACAGTAAGCAAAATCAATTTTCATTACTAATCCAGCCACTTACAAATTGAAAACGCAAACATTACAGATATCAATAAGGGATAATTTATAAAGGAAATAGAGATAAATGATCTTCTGACCACAATATATGAATAAACTGATAAATCTAACTATACCTTTGCAAATTTTAAGTCAGCATCGCTATGATCATTGGGTCTACCCTGCTGCATCACCGACATAAAAGGATCTACAAACACAGAAAATGAGAAAGCCAAATCAAACCACCATTCTGGTTCATAAATTAGTCACATTCTATCATTCCACAACTACATAAGATTGTTGATGAGAGTAAAGATAATACAGCCTTAAAATGTCCTTCAAATGTTGAGAGTGAGATATTATAAAGCCAACAGGCCTTGAATAAAGAAGTGAAGAAATTATGGGAAAAGGAAAATAACTGATCCATGTCAATGGAGATGCCAGAGTTAAAATGTTTCTCCATAATCTGCCACATTCCAGGTTTGGGCTTGCGGAAGGGATCTTCTACTTTACCATCATACCCACAAGCTATAAAAACCTGCATGCAGACATTGCATGTGAATTATTTCAATATGCCAATGATTATTTTCATGTTGTTTACACTAAATGGCATTACTATCTATGTCAGATAGGGATACACTATGTCAGATGACAATGGACTGCCAGGTGATGCGAAGGCTGTGGTAAAATACAGATGAAGAACGTGTTTCCATACAATAGACTTGTCAAAACCATCAGTCCTGACCAATAAAACATAGCCAGTGATAAAAATCTTCACAGGCAAGAGGATGTTGACCAGCTAGTCATTTGCTCTTCTTTTGAGACAGCAGCAGAAACAACTCTGAATCTTTTGAGATAACATCAGAAAAAGGTCAGGGAAGTTGAAGCTATCAATAACGTTCAAGGAGACTAAAAGCATTTGAAAATACTGGTGTGCCTGTGTAGATATGGTTGAAAGTTTTCACACCAATATCTTATTTTGCTCTCAAACCTCTCTGAACAGACTGATTTTCCAGGAGTTGGGATTCTACAAAATGTTCGCAAAATTCATATCTTAATGTCATGTAATTAAACATGTGCTGTCGTCTCAAGGACAAAAGGTCCTGGGTTTCATGAGGATAATATAAGTCAACAGAGATTCTATCAAAAGAACAAAAATGATAAAAACAAGTCAATAGATTGAACAAACCTGGATTGGAACCTTGACATGCTTGATGAAGTTGTTTAGGCGTCCAATTTTTGAGTCCACAGCTACCTGCCTTTTGTTCTTCCAGCGATCAATATTGGATTCATTTGTGAATATAACCTAAATATGGCATAAATGACGTTTTAACAGCATAAGCTAAGTAATGGGCACAAAATCTGGTGACAAGGAGCTGGAAAAATAGTTTTTTTAAATCAAATTTTAAGACACAAAAGCCTTAGCAAGAAAAATCAGACAGACCAACTTGAAGCCATCATTATATAAACTCAGTAGCTTGTCTGGTATTGAGGGGAACATGATGGACCAAGCATCTGCACCTACTCTGAAATCAAAAAAGAGCATTATAAGGAAATCCATTAGATTCTCAATTTGATCCTTATAATGCAATGCAAATTCAACACAAGACTCAAGAGACAGCCACTCAAAGAAATAGAGGGTTACAGATTCCTAGTTGAAAAACTCTGCCCAGGTGTCTGGTCACTAAAACTGGTATTGGAAGCAATTAATCTCATGAAGCAAAAGGAGAAACACAAGAAAATACAACTTTATAGAAATCTGCCAAAAGCAAAAATCTGTTCAATGGATGACTTAGAAAGGGGGTGTATACCTCTTGACAGATGTTTTTGCAAGACAGCCATCGAAATCAAAACGCAGCAATTTTATTTGAATCACGGAGATCATCATCCTGCAAAATGCTTAAGTTAAGTTTTCATGTGCACACCAGCAATGGTTTGCAAGCGCAAAAAGAAATGGCATATTGCATCTGAACATTACTAAGAAAAAAATTCAAACTTATTTTACTCATGCATTAATACAAGAACTCTACACCTTTCAATTCAAGATGGTGAAGGAAATCAAACAAAAACAGAGGCAAATGTCCATTTTAGTTCCCATTTCCTTGGGCCATGCTTTGAACCATAAGATATATGGAAATTCAGTCAATCTGCAAGGGTGTGTAGTGTGGCTGGACATGTGGGTGTCTTAGCAGCATTGCCCAGAAATAAGGCCAACAGCTCACCCGTTCAAGAAATATAATTGTCTGAAATGCCTTCCATTTAGGTAATAATGCTAGCGTCCTGAATCAAAAGGAAAGCATAAAACAAGTAAGACACAGACTTTTTCCAAACATGGGAAAGGTATATAAACAGAAACAAAAGAAAGTTGATATATTAAAATGAAGTCAGAAAAAATAAGACAATATGTATTCAGAATATATCTGACCTTATAATTGTCCCTCACATCTGAGAGTGAAAAGGCTATGTCCAGATTGGCTTCCTCGTTTATCTATTGACAAACTAGGTGCAATGATGTTCAAAATAAGATAAATAATTGTCCAGTTGAAAATGAAAAGTTGTATCAAGAAAAGTAAACTACCAATGGAATATGCCAACAAATTAAAGGGACTTAGTAAATTAAACACTCAGAACATCACAAGACAACCTTTCGATTGATAACTTGACAATTAAAATTGAAACCCAAAGAAACACAGATTTAGAGAGGAGAAACAATAACAAAATAATGAAAATAAGATCATCTACCTTAGCTTTCTTTAGTATTGATTTTCTCCGGTTCACTTTCATGAGCATCTTTCATCTGTTCTCTGAATCAGGTTATCAAAAAATATCAGCAATACAGAATGTATTTGCAAGAGTACAAAAATATAGATTGCTGAGATTTTTAAGATATCCATATGCCCTTGATACCTTGGAACCTTTTCCCGCTTATTTTCAACATCTTGATCTTCATTTGAAACCTGTAATGTTGGAATTTGTGTTAATTAGAACAAATAGATGCTTATAGAATAACCCTCTAGAGACCAACCTGTACATCCCACCACGCACAAATCATTTGGCAATTTTTATATGCGCATTGTAAATTCATCCAGCCAGGATCACATATACCTTTGTCTTTTCTAAAAAAACATTAAACAATAAAAAGGGAATTTTCCTAAAACGAACAAGTACTTTAAATGAGAGTTTTTTTGTCTTAAATCTCTCAAGCTGGACCAGAGAAACACAGCAAAGCTTATAAACCATGACAATTAAAACAAAATCACCATTAATGTCATAACAAACCCCTAGCTAATACTCCATAATCATCATAACTTCTCAATTAGAATACAACCAGTTGACCATGATAACAAATCTAAGAACATTAACTGCTGCTCGTGTTCATAAGGAAGAGCATCAATAAATATTAATTAATACCTGTTCCATCAATTTCTTCAGAGCTTCCTGATCACAACTCTGCAAAACACAATCAAACGGTCAAATTCTCACTTACCATTAACCCTTAAATTTTTTTAATTAGAACCAAACAACATAAAAATCTTCAAAAACCCCACATAAACCCTAGAGCAAAAAAACTACCAGGAGAGAATCAAACCCTCCAATGAGCTCAGTAGAGTCAATCTTGTCGGAGAAGCAACCCAAGTGATGCCATTTGGTCATATCAAACCCTCTTGAGTCTCTACTGACCAAACCCAACCTGAGGGCCTTAGCAGATATTGCTTTCGAGCATGTCTTGCACGATGACCTGTTCGATTTCGCGTACTCGGCGATGATATGGGCTTTTGAAGGAGGCATTGCACTTTTGGAGTTTTGGAGACTGGAACAAAGACTAGTGTGTTTTGTAAATCTGAAATAGAAAAGAGAGTTTTTGCTGATGGAGGTGGGAGTTGTACGGAAACAAGCGAGCATAGAAAAGTAGGGTCCTTTCCGAAAGTCGTTTAGCCACCGGGCTTAGCCTCAACTTCTTCCCGCCAGTTTATAGGAGCGAAGCGAAGCGAGCGAGCTACTTGTCGTATACAGGTTATAGAACTAGGTAACTGCCCTTGCTTCACCGCTGATTTTTTTTTCAACGTGAAAAAAAAACAATGTGAAGATAATATTAGCGATTTTTAATTGAAATAATATATTTTGATTTGACAGTATTTTGATACGTAGTATATATAAAATTTAAAATATTAATTCAATAAATATAATTTCAATTTAAATCTAAAAAATAAACTAACTTTAAAATTATGCAATTCAAAACTAAAAATACAAGTAAAAAATAAGAGTTGAATCGAAACAATCCAATTTACTCAATCAAATTCATAGACAACTTGAACAATTAGTAGAAATTTCAGTTTGAATTAAAAAAAATAAAATGACATTTTTTTTATAAAAAATAATATTGAAAACGATGATATACTCAATAAATTCATAAACAACTTGAATAACTAGTAGAAAATTTAGTTTGAATTAAAAAAACAAAATGATATGTTTTTTTTTAAAAATAATGAAACGATGACATTTGAATCATCATGAATTGACCCTTTCTAAATCTATGACCCGGGTCATGAAACCATAATAACCATAAATAAAATAAATCAAAATAAATTATAAAATTTAATTCTATATAAATCTATTGTTGAATGATCAAATTGGCAAAAAAACTCAATCTAAAAAAAGACACAAAAAATAATCTTTCAAAATAAAATTTTAAATTTGTACAAAATATAACTAGAGAAATACTGTGTAAATACTCCAGATAAGCTGGCACCTGTCGTCCACACCATGCAGAAGATCATAGTTGTGTCAAAAAGGGTCTTCCGAAGTTCCAATGACCCTCAAATTCTCACTCTAAATCTTTCCCTCTTCGATTTTTACTACAATATGCTTCTTGCATAACGATGGGAACATCTCATCCCCTGCTTTCCCGTCAGTACGATTTATCCAACCCCACCTGGTAAATTTCATCCCAAAATTTAAGCAAGATATCAACACGAATTTTCTTCTTCTTCAGAGCCTGAACTTTGCAACTACTGAATCAATCAATCTTTGCATCCATGAATCCTTACGAGGGACCCTTCACACCACATGAACAAACACTGAGAGATGAAGTTATTTATCTTCACTCTCTCTGGCATCAAGGCCCTCCTACCCTAAACCCTAACCCTTATCCACCCACTGATGTAAATTATTCATCAAGAAATCTCCATGTATCAAACCCTACAACCCTTCAAAAAGACCAACAGACACAAACCCAAATACCAAAAGGCCAACAATGTCGCCCCAGCAGGCTCAGCATCCGACCCTCGACCCGACCCGGGTCCAGAATGGCCTCTCAACTCACCACAGCCATCTCCTCCTCCATCAGGTTCTTGGGTGGTTCGAATTCAGGTCCAACCCGAGGCCCTCAAGCCGTCCTGTTACTGAGTCGGACCAGGGCAAGGTTTCTGCAATGCACATGCAGCAAAAGGCTGTCAAGTGTTGCAACCAGTTTGTCGTTAAAAGAGTTGATTTAGATGGGAATGGAGATAATGAATTGGACGAGGCTGATGGGGATGATGACTGTTCGTGGAATGACAGTGTTGTTGAAGAGAGCGAAGAATTTAAGTTCTTTTTGAGTTTTTTCGTGGAAAATCAAGAAATGAGGGATTTTTATGAGAAGAACACTGAAAGGGGGGATTTTTACTGCTTGGTTTGTGGAGGGAAAGGAGAGAAAGTAGGGAAATCATATAGGGGTTGTGCAAGCCTTCTTCAGCATGCAAGAACGATTTGGAAAAAGAAAAGAAATGGGCCTCATAGGGCCTTTGGTCACCTTATTTGCAAGGTTCTTGGTTGGGATATTAGTAGGCTTCCTATGATTGTTTTGAAAGGTGAACCTCTCAGTCACT
The DNA here is from genome assembly GCA_029228465.1 of Salix viminalis. Taxonomy (NCBI): domain Eukaryota; kingdom Viridiplantae; phylum Streptophyta; class Magnoliopsida; order Malpighiales; family Salicaceae; genus Salix; species Salix viminalis. Next base: position 24,121,853 of record CM055441.1, on the reverse strand, counting down.
TATTGGTGAATTCAGGCCGAACTGAGGTATATAAACATACATTGTGTGTGCACGTGTGCTTGTGTGTATCTGTGTGTGAATAGTTTACGTTTTACAGTGACCTCTGTGATGTTTGAGCTGCCTTAATTGTTGTATTTTGGACGGAATATAAATGTTGATGTGAATAATAATATTGGTGCACCTAATTGCAGAAATATTAACGAGTCATTTGAGTATTATGTTTCCGAACTTGATTTGAATGCAGGGTGAAATGGTGGTTTTTACAAGATTAATTATGCCAATTTCTGCACGTTTTTTGTTCTGTAATGTTTTATGGAATTATCTGGAATTTAAGGGTAAAAACATGAGGATAATGTTGTTCTGTACTTGCCGTGTTTGAAGCAAGGTAATGGTAGCTAATGGATTGATTCTGATTGTGGAGTTACCAGTATGAAGGCAAGTAAACAGGAAAGAAGATTGTGAGCTGAGATGAGCTTGTTTAAATGGAGATGAAAATAATACTATGTTTGTCCTTTATTTTTTGTGTGCTCTTGGATATGATCATGGCTTTAGATCATGTTTACAACACACTAGTTTTTCTCAAAATATTAACCCTGTTATTTCAGTAACAATATGGTGAAACTAGGATTGTGTTTTTGAATTAAATGGATACTATACATAAGAAGGAAAATTGCAGTGCCCAATAAAAAACATAGTTTATTTACATCTATTAATTGCATGTTATGCTTTCGATTTGGGTGGCTGAAGAATATTAGCCATGGAAAACAACATTTGTAGAGTACAAGAGAAAATTGTTCTTCAGAAAACGCTTTCCATGAATTATAACTTTGCCTCATTATTAAGACAGTGCTTAAATAGCATTCCCTTCAATTTTTCAAAGAGCTTTTTCTGTAATGATTTTTCCTCAACATGGATAAACAAATGGGATTATGATTTATTATTTGCAAAGACCTATTTTATGTGGGGTGTTGAAGAGTAGATGTTTTAGCCTTTATATGTGGCATCTTTTATTTTTCTTGTCTGATTTCTAGCTCTGCAGAATTTTATAGGAGGTGATGGGAAAAAGGTACTTGAAGATCTTAGTGATGATGTGGCAAATATGGAAGCAAAGAAAGAGGGAGCCACAGATTGCCTGGTAAGATGACTCTTCTGCAACTTTGTGTGTAATTACATTTTATGGTTTCAGCGCTTTTAGTACGATACCACATCTGACACATTGTTCTCCAAACACTATCCTGCTGCTTGATGTTCAGTTGCCAAGAATAATATTTTCAAACAAGTTCTCTAACATAAACAGATAATTACATGAAGTTTAAAACAAACTATTGAAGATTATGTTGAGAAAATTTATTGAACAATTAATCCCACTGCATTTGTGGGCACTTAGCCACATAAACAGGACAAAGGTAACGTGTTATAGGGAGGAAGAGGATGTTCAAGGAGATTAAGATGGGAATTCACCTTAAAAGAAAGAACTGACCTTTCTTATTCTGTAAATCCATCTCTTTGCTAGGTTGGCAACACCTTAAATGCCAACATCTTAATGCTTCCTCATAATCTGCAAGAAGTTTCACTGTATGCCAAGAGTTGGGGAAGGTCTTATGCAACTTGACATGAACCATAAAATGCAGGGAAATTTGCACGTGGTTTTTTGTCAAATCTTAGAGTTTGTCAGCACATTTCCAAAACATTTTTTTCTCATTTTGGGGCTTAATGGGTATTATCAGTGTGGACTAGTGGTTTGTTAAGTTTCTAAAGGAAATGCCATGCAAGAATATGAGCCACCACCAGGCGTCCCAAAAGCATGTTGATGAATCTCCTTCAACAATGGTGGGTTGGCCTGCCTCAAAGCCCCATTGCTCTTCAGAGGCTTCTGCTGAAGAGCGAAGAGCTAGAGAGGTTTGCCATGGTGTGGTTGCCACAAAGATTCTTGGATGAATGCAAAACCCTTTTTCAACAAACCCATCTAGTTCAATTAGTGAGGAAGATGGGGAATAGGATGATTGGATGGATGAAGATGGGAATGATGAATGTGAAGAGTTCAAGTTTGTTTTGAGATTGTCCAGACAGTAATGAACTGAGGAATTATGATGAGAATCATTACGAATGAGAGGGAATTTTGTTGGTGTGTTTATTGTGCTTCAAAGAAGAAGGGCTGGAGGATGTTTAAGGGGTGTCTTGGGCTACTTAAGCATACCATTGCTATAACAAAGAAAGAAGAAGGCTCATAGGGCTTATGGACAGGTTATCTGTAAGGTTCTTGGTTGGGATGTTGATCAACTTCCGACAATTGTATTAAAAGGAGAACCTCTAAGGCAATCTATGGCAAAGTCAGGCATCTTGGCGGTAATCTTTGTTGGCCCTTTTCTTCTTGTCTTGTAGTTCAAGTGGGTTTGGGGGATAGGAAGGAGTCCTAGGTTTGATTTATAAACTGGAAGAAAAGTTGATGATTTTAATGTGTATTATGTTTGTTGGTTGTTATTCTTGAAGTTACAAGTAACTTGAGTCAAATATTGCAGGGTGAGCCTGAGATAAATGCTGATTGTGGTCATGAAGGTGCAAATTTTCCTCAGACTGAAACTGTTCATGGTAATGTTAGTGTATCAGCTTCAAGGGAGGATTCTGTTATTCATCATAAAAGTTGTGTCCGGGTGAGTTGCAAGGTTAGCAACCTGTGCAACTTGAGAAGTTTCTATGTTTTCTAAATCATTCCATAATGTGAACAATTTTTTAATTGCAGAACTCATCAAAAGGAGGAATTGTTAATCAACATGTCAAGGATCTTGAAAAAGATCACATCAAAGCCAATAAATTGAGGGTGTTGGATTCCAAGGTGAGATTATTGTCCTTTTTAGGCCCTTATGGTGCTTATGTTTTCTACTGATGGTATGCATATACTTTTTTGTTTTCCTGTCACTCTTATACTGGGTTAATATAATATCATGTACTGTCCCTTTACTACATCAAATTATTTAATTAAGTCCCTCTATCAAATCAAGAGTTGATCAAGTCCCTCTACCACACCATTTTGATTAATGCACTCCCTTCAATAGTAACACCAACAAGACAAGATAGTAACCCATCTTATTACTCGACGTGTCTTTTGACTTCATTTTTTTCCAGAATTTTTTAATTTTACTTGTTGAAATCATTTCTGATTTTTTTTTATTGAAGGCTCTAAAAAAATCATGTTAATTTTTTTTTTAAATACCACTTAATTTATGACTATATATTAGGAAAGCAGTAATAAATCTTGTAAAATGAAATAAAATCTTTTTTAAAGGCTTTATTAGAAGAAAATAAATGTATAAAAATTGAGTTTTTTGAACTCTTTATATTAGCTATTATATTGGAGATTGCTAATCTATACAAGGTGCAAGAAATTTAGTTTAGGGTATTTGGCTTGATTTCCTTGTGTGATTTCAGGAACAAGACCATGCCATGATTTCAATTGGTTAAACACCATGAATTTATAGCCCTGATTAATTTCCAAGCCCTACTTAATTTCCAACCACCACCACAAATGGTTCATGTCTGGCCATCCTCTACTTCAGTTACCAAACCACCTCCATTCACTCAATTATTCAATCCAAAACATGATTTCAACCTCAAAATCCCCAACAACAACTGAATTAGCAAATTCAAATATACTCTACAAAGTAAATGTGGATCGATAATGTTTTCCTAGAGAAAGAATGCCATGAACAGTGGCTAAGAAACTCTGATCTTTATCGATAGTCCTAGCTGGCAGTGAGTCCTTTGGTTCCTTCATCTTCATTCTGTAGATTTCTTTCCTCGCCGGCAATGACAATGGTTGTTGGGGACAATAGGCTATGATGTTGGTGGTGTAGATGGGTTTTATTGATTGTGATGGTCATGGTTCTTAGCATGGGTGGTGGTTGTGGTTTGTTGTTGTTAATGGTGATAATTTTTATTTTATTTTTTTCCAAGTAGGGAAAGAAGGTTTCTTGTGGTGGCTCAACTGTGATGATTTGAGAAGGAAAGAGAGAAGAACCTGTGTGTGTTTATTCTTAGTCATGGTGTTAAAATATAATCTGAATTTCTTTATTATAATTTCAATTTTCAATATTTCTTTTCTTTCTTTTTATTTCCAACCTTTTTTTAAAATCCCCCCCTTTTATTAAGGAAAGGAAAAAAACCAGAATTGTGTGTCAACTAAGTCAAAGGACACATGTTGCTTGATTATTGGAAGTCACTGCATTCTGTTAATGGTGGTAGTACTAAAATTACTGCAGGCAAACTTGAAGGAAAGTGGTGGGAACTATAAAAAGCAAAACATAGCGTTCTGGGTCAACTATTGCTGTTGGCCAGAAACAAAACTGTCTGAATCAACGAAGAAAGCAAATTCACGTAGAAGATCGCCGAGGAAGTGAAGGTCAGGTTGTTTGACGGTCATCTTCCTCCCTTGGGTTTAACCAGGGTTTTACTAATTTCCATCTATGATGCATTTCAGGAGGATCCAGTTGCAAAAAAAAACGACTTTGTATGAAGTCCTACCTTTCTGCAGGGACAGAATACAGATGGAAGAGATAGAAGTGTTGGTGCTTTAGCGAGTGAATGATGTCAGAAAGGAATAACATGCACGTAGTAGCGAGCTGATATAAAACTAGACTTCCAGTATTTCTTCTTGTGCGTGCAGTCAGGAAAGAATGGCCTTGGATAGGAGCTTCAGTGGCTTTGTTTTCGGAAAGAGGTGATGTTAAAGAAATAACACACTACCCAAAAGTTATTTAATTTTTAAAAATAAAAATAAAATAAAAGTAGAAGGGATACAACTTCTTGTATTTGATTTTGATTGATTAGCGATATAAATTTCAATTTTATTGATTAGAGATTTGGGGATTGAGTTTGAAGATTAAACAAAAATGAAGCCTTTTTTATTTTCTCTACCATGAGGAACTGATTTACATGGGGAGTTTCAAATTCTAGCCTCTCTTTTTTCCGGTAGTTCAATTGTTTTTTTTTGGATTCTTTTGTTTTCTTGTGAATTAGAATTCATCTTAGGATTGTTCACTTTGTTTCAATTAAATTTTGTTGATATGAAATAATTAAAAGAACAGGAATGATATTTGAAACCAAAGACAAAACGAGGGACCATTTTTTGGATGGACAAGGTAATTTTGATGGTGTGCACACCATGCACAGGACAGTGGAAGAGGTTGATGTGTTTTTGGTGGCGTGTTGTTTTCCAGTCACCAGATCTAGCCATGACTTTCAACACCTATCATCATTTTCATGATCTTGATTGTGGGTTTGATGAATTAATTTGAGTTGACTCAGATTGTTTTCTTGTTTTTTAAGTTGAATGTTTTCATGATTGTCCTATAATATTTGGTTGGTTTGAGAATTGATCATCATGGTTCTTTTTATTTTCTTTCTATTAAGTTATCTCATTCACATGATGTAAATTATAAGGTTCGGTGGGGCTTATTGAGTTAAACTTTTTTTAATTTGTTTTTTTTTCTTTTGTATTTCATCCTTTTTACTTTGAGTTTTTTGAATTGAGATTTGTATTTTTTTTCTAGATTTGCTTTTCACAAGGTTATTCTAATTTAATAACATGAGTCACGAGTTTGACAACCTTTCTTAGCTTGACTCGACTCTCTTTTTCCTCTCCTTTTATATTGATTTTTTTGTTTGAAAATAGACAATTATAGTTGTTTTCATGCTACATTCTATTAGGTTATTACATTCATTTGACCCGGGTCGTGAAGTTTGGTTGGCTTGCCTTGGTTTACAAGGCTATTTTTTTTTTTTGCCTTTTTCCAATTGTTTTCATTATTTCATTTTTTTATTCATAATTTTTCTCAAAACCTAAACCTTTTTCACAAACCATATCAAGAGTTTGGGAGGCTCACTCTTATGTTCTAATTTATCACTTGACATTGAGTTGACTAGGAAATGAGTGTCCTTCCATTTTGCATTTTATTTTCTATTAGCTTGTCCCATTCTTATTAATTGAGTTATTTTCTTTGCATTTTCTATTTTATTGACCCTGAGTTATGTTTTGTTCCATTTTTTAAAATTTTAATTTTTTAATGGTTTTTTTCCTTTTGTAATTTTTTTTTCTCTTTTTTGTTCTTATTCCATGAACCAAGATTGTTTTTGAGATGTTTTTTAAATTAAAACCCATTTCTTATTAGGTTTATTATTGTTATGGCAAAAAATCTCATAATACCACCTATTTTTTCTTCAAATTATCATGATCATTTTTTTTAATGTTTTTACTGGTGTTTTTATCTCTTAATATAATTAAATGAAGCAAAACAAGCTTATTAAACATAATTAAGTTTATAATTTGAAACATAAAAAAAAATCCTTTCTACTTTAAAATACATTAACATTTTTTTTATCATATTTAAAAAATAGACCCAGCTAGTAATGAAGTGTGGATCACTACTCTAGTGATGGTTCTAAAATCGTATCAATAATTTTTCTTAGTAAACTCTCAACATGTCAAAAGTAAATTGTGCTTCTTGTATTTTCTAACATATTTAACCAATATTATTAGCAAAATAACACAAGATGGATACATAACTAATAGAATGTTTACAATTTCAATCATTCCCTAATAAAATAATCTTGTTAATATTTGTATAATTATCTTTCTCATGTGTTTGGCTATTGTATGAATCTTTGAATTTAGACACTTAAGTGTTCAAATCTTGTTCCAACAATGCATTTTTTTTTAAATAAGCAAGTAAAATCATTTGACATTGTATATTGAAACTCATTAAAGCTCGATAAAAAAACCCTGATTTGCATCATTATGCTTGATAAAAGGAATGAGAGAAGCTCTAATATAAAATATTGGACGGGTGTGTGTGTTTGAAAATGTAGTTATTCTCATGCAATAGTTAAGAATTCTTGATAGTATCGAGCTAAAACATGTTCTTTCCAAACACCTTGATTCGATACTAAAAAACTCTTTGTCACTCTCATAATATTCACTTGTATTTGGTAATACATAAAACATCTATATTTTTTTAATCCCGTAAAGATTTTATAAAATGATCTTATAAAACAATAAAATATAATCACATCACATCACGTAATCATTGTCCCTAGAGCATCACTAGTATCTATATCAACCAAAATATGTTCTAATAAGATGAAATGTCATATCACATCACGTAATCTACAACTCTATAATCTAAAGAGTGAGATCATTGTTGTTCATAAATCCATATCTAGTGCGCATATAAGATAGAGCAACTTCAAGGTCATCCTCGAAGTACAAATTCCACACAACTTATATGATCATCAATAATGCAATTAATTATATGTATATTTTACATAAAAAAACTAATTAGATTAATAATTAGTAATAACAAACCAATAATAAATATAGTTGATAATGTTGCAGTCTATCCAACTTACTATGATAAAACAATAAAATATATGTTGAATTTTTTTTATAGTTCCTAATCCCACACCACCTAATATTTAAAACCAATAAACTAATTAAATATGTTATGTTAATTTATTTCTAATTTAAAGATACAATTATAAAAAACATATTACTTGTTTCCTAATAAGAGGAGTAAACAAACTCTCGCTACTATCATAAACATATTAGGTTTTGGATCAATATGAAGATGCTTTAGGTGCAAATGCTCTCACAATCATAACTACATGACAAAAAAAAAGTCAATCGATAACTAACTCAAAATTAAGATATCTATTGTGATAACAAAGAAATACTTGTAAGACTGTAAAAGTAGCAAACATTCCCTAACTTTTTTCCCCCCTTTCATGCTTGCAACACACAAGTGCTTGTACAAACAAGCAAGAAATCCTATCCTCGATTACATTGTAGAATGACCTCAAAATGAAAGATAAAACAATAAAACATATATCACACTAAGATTAGTGAATAATATATTGTTAATCATATAATGTAATTACACTTTAACATTATTGTGCATCACAAAATATTATATCATTATCACATATAACATCAATTGATTCCACAAACTTCTCTAGTTTGCAAACCTTAATTTTTATAGTTTCAACCTAATTAACACAATAATAAATTAAAACTAATATGAAAGCATTTTGATTTTTGAAGGTTTGCAAGCAGCCCACAGGCCCATTAACTACACAGTTTGTTTTTTACTGTAAATGGGCCCAAATTCATTCGGCCAAGAGGAGGGATTACTCGCCACGTAATATGCTGAATCTTTTTTATTTTTCGATCGCCCCTCCTATTCCTATATAATGAGAAGCGGAGGCCAGTGTCCTAAAAACCAGAGATATAGCGATAATTAAAATCACCTATCCAGATATAACTAGAGAGAGAGAGAGAGATTATTGTTGATAAAAAAGAGGGAAGAAAAAATGTCAGGACCAATCTCTCAGGACTGGGAACCCGTAGTGATCCGCAAGAAAGCTCCCAACGCCGCCGCCAAGAAGGATGAAAAGGCCGTCAACGCCGCCCGCCGCTCCGGCGCCGAGATCGAAACCGTCAAAAAATGTATCCTTCTCCTCTCTTATTGGCTAGCGTATTATTTAGATGGTTAATCTAATTCAATCTGTCAACCCAAACATTTCTTTTTTATTGTTGATGATGATAGTGAAGTTAGGGTTTGTTTCTTGATACAAAAATCTAAAGAACATTTAATAAGTGTTTTGGATCTCTCTTTGTATTCGGTATTTTGGAATATATTGTGATAATAAGCAACATTATAATTAAAAAAAATTAGGGATTAGGGTTTCTGTGATAATTTTCAACTTTTCTTTTTCAAATTATTATTAACTTGTTATGAATATAAAATAATTAAATGAAAGAAACACGTATCTACCCTAATTTATAAGTTTTAAAAACCCTAATCTAGGAAAAAAGAAGCTATAATATGGCAGCTACAGAAAATAATAAACTTCCATCATGTTTGTTTGTGTGAACTTAAACTGATTGTATTTTAATCTGACCTGCAGCAACTGCTGGTACGAACAAGGCTGCTTCTAGCAGCACTTCTTTGAACACAAGGAAGCTCGATGAAGAAACAGAGAACCTTGCTCGTGAGTATAATATATATCTTTTTTTTTGTGCTTGTCTGCACACATGTAGCATTTAATCTCATCTAGAGACAAGCTTTCCCTTTTTGATCTTTAGCTGAAGAAAGTGCATAAAGGAATCGGTATACCTCTGTTACCTCCTTGTCATCATTCTAGAATTTCACTCTTCATGGTGAAAATTCTGTATTTCAGGCTTTTTAAGTTATCATGGGAATCAAAATATGAGGAACACAAATATATAAAACTATTTGTGTTTTTTCTATGATTCTATGTACTGAATAAGTAGCACTTGCTCAGTTGAACTTCACTCATTTCTTTGATCATCTTCATGAATAATGTTACACAAAATGATGATGATGTTTCTCTAAATCACCCCCACATAAGTTTTTAGTGTTTTAGCGTGTTCCTATATCTCGTTGCTTGGTTTTAGCTCTCTCCCAAGGTACTCTTGATTTTGTTAGATGGTGTGTGATACTTTTCCATTGGAAGAAAAAACCGTCCGTAAACCTTCTGGTCTGTTTGTGCTGCTCTTCCACAGATGACCGAGTGCCAAGTGAACTGAAGAAATCAATTATGCAGGGTAGAATGGACAAGAAACTTACCCAGGCTCAACTTGGACAGGTTCCTCTCTCTCTCTCTCTCAGACACAGTAACTTAAAATTTTAGTTCAGTACTCTTATATTTTTTCCCGGGTGCAGTTGATCAATGAGAAGCCCCAGATAATTCAGGAGTACGAATCCGGAAAAGCCATTCCTAATCAACAGATTATAGGCAAACTGGAGAGGGCTCTTGGTGTGAAATTGCGGGGAAAGAAGTGAAGTAGGATTTGAAACACAGCAAAGAGCTACAAAGTTGTTTTCCGCTGTTGTCTTGAGTCTTAAAATTGGTGGTGTAGATGAACACTTTCTACCGTTGTTATGGCTCGTACGTATCGCATGTAAGAAACAATCGCTTTGAGCCGTGTGATGACTTTGAATTTGGATTTACCTTTCTGTCCTAGGTTCCTCTTCTGTGTTTTGTGGACCAAAATCTTTTGGATGGTTTAGTCTTGCATGAATTTTCACTTGAAAACGAATACCCATTTTGTAAATGTCCTTCCTCATTGCATAAGGTGATGAAATTGTCTACCTCTAATTTGGAAGTTCACGGTGCCCCTTGTTAAGGATGTTGGCTCAGTGGTTGCCTGATCACACCATTTAGATTAACCATCAAAGCTAGCCTGGCAATTCTAATGAAATCTAACTGGTTTAGTCGTAGACTCTGAGCTTTGTCACGATATCCATATTTTATTTAGGCTTTCATGCAGAGGCAAAAACAAATAAATATAGCTGTTGGTTGAATTTGATCGTTGCAGCAACAATGTATAAAATCACAATCACAATTGCAACAACAATCAACAAAACCATAACAACAATTAACAAAACTTATTTAGCACAGATAATCGATCAACATAAATAATAAATTGGAGAGAAGGATTGGATAGAAGGGGTTGGAGGCTGAGAGAGAGTGGGGGGTGGCTGGAGGGAGGGTGGTTGGAGGCGGAGAGAGAGGGTGGGTGGCTAGAGGCGGCAGAGGGAGAGGGGCTGGATGGAGAGGGAGAGGGGGGCGGCGTTGAGAGAGGGGAAATTAGGGTTTGGGTTATGAGAGAGAAGGGGGGGTTATATATTATGGGAGGGTTATTAATAATAATATTATGGGGGTTATATATTATTATTAATAATTATAATAGTTAGCATAAAAACAATATTGTAGATATTTTAATTATAATTAAATTCATTTTTTTTATTTAAATATAAATAAAGAAAATAATTTTATTGTTGGCGGGTTTCTCAAAAACAATTATTTAATTATATAACTTACTCCTATTAATTGTATAATTAAACTATATACAAAATAATTGAATTTTATTTAAAATAAGATAAAAAAAATGGCTATTCAAAATAGTTCTTACCATTGGAGAGCACATTAATTCAAAAGCTATTTATATACTATTCAAAAAGTCATTTCTATGATTTGACTCTTAAAAATAGCTCTTGTCATTGAACTTGCTCTTATCCTTTTTGTTAGGAGCATGCAGTGACGTTTTCAATTTTGTTTTCTTCTTTTTCTACCTTTCTAATTGGCATCTCAACCATTCAATTTGTTTTCATCTTTTTTTTTTAATTAATTTCAAATTTTGATTGTTTTCATTTCATCAATTTTTTACTTTTTTGGATTTAGTCCCTATTTTTTTGGTCCATATTCAATTTTACTTTGAGATAAGTTTATTTTTTTCTTTCAATTTCACCCCCTCCTATTATTATAAAATATACTAAAAGAGATCAATGTTTCACTATTCATTGTGAGTGAAAACATTGTGGATTGTAATAGTGTATTTTTGGGTCGGTTTTCAGGTCGGTCGGTTCACAGTTTATTGATTGTTTATATTTGTTTACACAGTAAAATAACGTTTCTGTCCCTTGAAAAAGACAAAAGGAGATTTAACACAGAGGGCTTAACGAGAATTTTTCAATTTTTTACAATTTTTTAAATCAAGTTATTAAACTTTATGGAGTTAATGATTAGGTCTGGGGGTTTGACACAATAACTCATGTTGCCATGACTTATTGATATGGCATCTTACTTTCTTTCTTTTTTTTTTATAAAAAAATTACTTTCTTTTTTTTTAAAAAAAATATATGTTCAAATTTGATTGTATAATATTTTTATCATATGGTTAATAAACAATTTTTGAAAAAGAAGCCATGTTGAATTAAAAAATATAGAATATTCAATTTATGATTCACAATGTTATAATTTTCAGAGGCTTCTTAATTTATTAAACTTTGTGTGGTTAATAATTAGGTTTGCACGTATGGCGTCTTATTTCATGGGTTTAGCATTGTAAGTTGTTTTTATTTTAACTGAGTTAGAATTTGAACGTCTATTTTTTTTATCATATAGTTAAAAAGATATTTTTGAAAAAAAGCCATGCTAAATTAAAAAAAGAAAAAAAATACTTGTGATCGATAATGTTTTTAAAAATATCCTATCATCAAATTGGCATAGAAAAAATTATTTCATCATCTTGGCATTATCTTTAACAATTAGTTAAATAATTTTTTTTTATTAAAAAACCAAGTAATTAAATTTCATGGAATCAATGACCAGGTTTTAGATTTGACTAAGTAACTCGGGTGACCAGGCTAATGGGTTTGGTGTCGTACTTTTTCTTTTTTAATCGAGCTCAGTTTTGATTGTTTATTTTTTTAATCATATGGTTAAAAATTAAAAATAAGCGGCGGCGGTTGAAGCAACGCATATTGATCAGGACTAGAGAAAAGACGTGCATCCACCGACTTGAGTTGGTCCACTGAGATAATAGCTGCCCTGACCATCTGGATAGGCAATTAAAATTTTCCGATGACAAATTCAGTGACGTCGAACCTTGCGATTTGGCCACCCCTTCCCTTTTGCCTAATTGAGAGATTGATTAATTCTCAGAGAAGTCAAAGAAAAAATTTAAAAAAAAATTATTTTTATTTTTACCTTAAATTAGATTTTATATATTTTTAGATTATTTTAATATGATAATATCAAAAATTATTTTTAAAAAATAAAATAAAAAAAATATAATTTTAATACATTTCAAAATAAAAAAACACTTTGTAAAACATAATCATCGACACTCCCATTGAAGCAATTAATTAACCACCATCTAAATTGTAAGCGCAACCTTTTCACATTAGCACAACCTTGTGAACGTACACAATTGCTCTCAAGTACTTAAGCGAAGAAAGCAGGGACCAAATTGTTAGAGATGAAAAGATTTAAGCTCGTCATTGATACAATAGCAACATTTACAGCATTGATTTCTTCCAGCCAAACCAACATTTGTAGAAATGATCTCAACAGGACTGATAACCAAACATAAACAGCAATCCATAATCTTAACATCATAATTATTGCATGTAAATTACTCACATGCCAGTTTCGTGCCAAAACTAGTAAGGCACATGGCAAATGCTTGAAAAGCTGAAAGTGGCTGCCTATAATCCATGGTGAAAGTATCATCGCTTACCTTACCAAACTGGAGGAGGACAGTCTCCTCATCTCCTTTCCCTCCTGGCTGGCTTTGGTCCATGGATGCAACCAGTTGAAAGTTCTTCACTGATGCTACTGTTACCCGACCATGGAAATTCAAGCACCAACACTGCAAATGCTCATGCCACCTCGGGGCCTTGTTCCGCAAAACTGTACAGCCAGATGAAGCCGACTCCGGTTGCTTCATCTTAGAGTTGTCAACATTTTTGACATTGGTAGTTTCTCGTGACACTGGGCACTCAAGTGAGCAAATCATCCTCCTTGGACCTCTTGACTTCAAGAGGTTAAATTTATATGAGACCTGCCCAACCTCAAAATTTCCAGCTGGAACTTGAGGGCTTATTTGCTTGCTTGCAAATCGCCGGCTAGCTCTGCTACTTGAGGGTTTAGCACCACTGTGTGGTGGCTGGCTGTCATATATTGTAAAGTTGGTACCAAGGAAGTCCGAACTGCAATATTCAAAGGAGCAATGGAATTGTTTTCATGACAAGTATCATCACGAGCTATCCAGAGCCACGACCTTTTCTATTATTCGACACTAAACTTTATTATTTCCAAGACACTAAACAGGGTATCCTTCCAATTCAGATCCATATTACCTCTATAATGAAATGCCATGTATTATGAATCAAAAGAATAAATGAGCTTGCCAAGTAGAAACAAAACCTGAAAACTTGATCATCCAAACACTGGCATTTATGTGAATGCAAAGCATGACCATGAGAACAAACAATGCTATCTGGATTCTTAGCAAATGCATAAATGGTTCCTAAACTCCCAGGCACAGATTGATGGTAAGCAGTAACTATATCCATTAAAAGCATTATTTTGGAAAGAACCAATTGGGACACCTGTTGATACAAAAATACCCTACCTTAACTTTCCAACATAAGCATTACTTCCTTGGGATAAGTCATCAGCATCAAGCGAGATGATATACTCTGTGTGAACACCATTCCTATACCTCCGTGCTGCCAGGAGAAACTTCCCCTTATCCATTAACGCTAGAAAGAAAAACAAAAGAGAATCTCTGATGAGACAAAGTTCAAAAGTTTATATTATGCTAGTCAAATGATGAGACAAACAATCTAGTGATGAAAAATCAAAATCCCGCAAGGAAAATAGAAATTAAAACTAGAACATAATTTGCAACTCAATTTTTGCGAACTTCAGAACACACTGCATACCAGGTCAAGCCATTCATTATAAACTTGATTGTTTAGTATTGCCTACTTACATCTCTTCTAAACAAGGCTTACAACATCCTCCAAATGATTCTTTCCATTATTACCCAAAGCAAGGACAATAATGTGAGACAATGCTATAAAAGAAAAAAATTGAAACCAATACCACATAAGAAATTTGAATACAGTTGACATCTAATTTTCTCTAACCAAACATTTTCATTATTTACTTTCCATGTGCACTTCAGAAACTAGTACCTGAGTACATTTATAATCCTTTTTTAATTTTATATTTTGCTTGAGCACCAACTCTTTGTAGTGCAAGTACCATAATTTTCCTAATAGAGAAAAACAATGAAATTGCAAATACAAAATCATACTTTTTGCATTGATACAATATCTAAGCAAGTCTTTGTGCCCAATAATTTCTGCTATGACAGATTATATCACGCACTGACCCTTAAAAAGTACACAACCTGTCCAGATTGCTACTTCCGATCACATGATGAACAACAACACACAAAGGAATATTTAATGTCAAACTCCCTGAGTATAAAACTTGAATTAATGGAGGAAGAACAAGTATAATTTTTTTATTCAACGGCACATTTGACATCCAGATTTATACATGCAATGAAACAAATCCCAGAGCCTGAGAGTACATTTTTGCAGAAAGAAATGTTGGATCCAAGTTTCCAGGCTCAATTGCAAATTCATGCTAAACCATTGACCATGACAAGGCACCTCTAATAACCCATAAACAATTGGAGAAACCAAAAACAATTTCACAACTGATAGTTCACCAAATTCAAAAGCTTTTACATTTTTTTTTTTAAAAAAAAACAACTAATTTAACATTAAATGCTAGTCAATATATTGACCATCACAAGGCACCTGTCATAACCCATAGACAATTGAAGAAACCAAAAACATTTTCACCACTCATAGTTCACCAAATTCACAAAAAAAAACTAATTTAACATGCTAGTCAATATATTGACCATCACAAGGCACCTGTCATAACCCATAGACTATTGAAGAAACCAAAAACATTTTCACCACTCATAGTTCACCAAATTCGAAAGCTTTTTACCTTTTTTTAATTTAATTTAATATTACATGCTAGTCAATATATAGGTGAGACACCTAAATCAAATAAATTTCATCTATTGACAAGAATGCACAATATCAAATAAGGACCGAGTCAAGTTGATTTGAACAAGTATTGGGCCACCACTCAATAATATCTACAGACAAAAGTCAAGAGTATAAGTTGACAAAATGAACGGTATCTCTTTCATCTTTGGTACTAGCAAGTCACATTCCAAAAATTTACACAAGAAAACTAATTAGCTCCAAAACTAGTACAAAGAAAAATCCTCTGTGCATCTTCATAACTTGTAAACACACGTCTACCAATTATTACTTACATGGAGTAAGAGCAAGATATAGGTAAAATGTTGAAGTCTTCTTATTCCGTTTAATAAGACACTGATGGGGCAATTCACGCGGACCCGGCTACATTTACAATGAAAAAAAAAAAAGAACCATCAATTCCAAAAAACATATTTGACCAGCAAGGTGAATAGAGAATCGAAAAGTGACTATATTACCAAAAATACATTTTCAACACAAATGGAAAATCGAAAGAAAAAAATAGAATAAAAACAGCAATGTAATTTAAGATTCGGCTTCGATTATTCTCCAGGAATCACCTCCTCAAAACCAATCACGTCTCAGCTCAGCAAGTTAAACGAATAGATCTTCATTCTAAATTTACAAGTTGGTAACCCATGCCTTGTCTAATACCATATGTACTCTAACAAAATGGAAAACAAGTTCTAACATGAAGAAGAATAGGCAAAAGAATGATCCCATCGACATATAAAAACACCATGTCCCAGATGCAGACACAACCAAAGAGGGATCTGAAAAGGGGAATTTGATGACAATGTCCTCCATAATTTTCTAACCCAAAAGCAGGCCTTGAACCTACAACTTTCACCACTGCCCTAACACCTCATAATTCTCTGAACACGGATGAATATTCTAAAAAAATCTAAAGTTGCAATTGAAATCAATTCTTGAAACCCAAAATAAAAACCTCTGTATCAAAGCTATTTGCTTTCTAAAGTTTATATTTTAAACAACTCCATTCTACTTCATTTATTATTCCTAAATCTTTCGTTTTTTTTTCCAGAAAAAGAAATTAATGCAATTTAAAACAAATCAAAAGAAGAATTAAGGTAAATTATCTAGTAAAATCCAAACAAACGCACAGAATCTTAATCACTAGATCCCCATTAACTTGAATCAATATAATTAGAATAAAACCCAATCAGAATGACAGAATATTCCTTCACAAAATATTTATAAACCCCCCTTAGATTCACCATTATAAAATAAAAAAACCAGACCTGTTTAAGGCAAGAAGGAAAAGTAATTTTGCCAGAACTTCCATTATTGTTGCCGTCGTCGTTATGATTAGGAAGAGACTTGACGATGTCTTTGGTAACTTCTCTCCATTTCTTACAAACACAAGCACAGGCGACAACGTGTTGTCTCTGTGGCCACCGATCCTCACTCTCTTCAACTCGTTTTATTATTTCTCCTAATAACTCAGGCAACATAGTCCCCCACCCACCTGACTCACCCCCCGAATCACCAACGAGTCGCCCCGATTCCACTCCCATTTCGCTCGTTTCTGTTCTGGTTATTGAACGATCTCGAGAACCTTCGCGACAAAATCGATCTTCTCAGCGACATTAGAAGGAAGGCAGGCAAACGGAGGGAATGAAAGAGAAGAAGGCAAACTTTTTTCCCCTTTTCTTTGCTCTTGTTTTTTTTCTTGAGTGGTATTGTCTTGAAAACTAAAAAAAGAAAGAAGAAAACACAGACAGTTTTTTTTTCTTAAATTTATTTTGGTATGGAAGTTTATAAACTTACGTGGCTGTACGATGATAACTTAAACAGACGAATGGGAGACCTGGATTCAAACACGTGGCACGCGGATATGAATTGAGAGGGGAGACCCGGAAGTGGGAGTAGTGTGATTAGAGGGTGAAGGTTAAGATACGGTGCTGCTGGAGGGAGGAGATTTTTTTGACTGGGTCTGATAAGAAACAATAAAAGCGCAAAACTGTGTGTTTTATGCTGTTAGCGTTCGCATGACTTTTATTTTAATTAGAATTTATGTTGTCTTCATTGACTTTGGTTTTTTATTTATTTATTTATTTAGAAGCTGATTATTTGAGTTTCTAATCAAATTCGTTTGTCTAAATGAGGGAGATCCGGATCAAACTGGAAGAAAACCGATGGAATATATCGATAATCATCCACGTAAGCAACAAAAATCTAGCCTATCTATTACACGACATGTTTGCATTCTGATGAGTTGGCCAAAGTCTGTCCTGTGATGTTCAAAATTGTACTCTAAATTTTGCCTCAAAAAAAAGTTGGTGTTTATTTTTAAAATTTCTATGTAAGAAACTATTATGAACATCTTGGTAATATATAGTAGTTTGTGTGTATTTTGATTGAGAAATGCTATATTCAAACTTGTTGCTATTCATAAACATAAAATATTTCAAAGCAATTATGAAATCAGATGACATAAAATTTATGACAAAAGAGACGAAAAAACAATCAAACGACTCGAAGTCACATTGAAACTCCTAGATTATAACATCACTGATATCATTAAAAAGATCTTGATGAAATAAATTCAATGACACCAAGAAGAAAGTTCGCCAACAATGACCGAAGTGAACAACATTTCTTGTAACATTCCCAACATTTAGGTACAAATTCTTTTATAACAAATTCAAATTAGTGGATTTTTTTTAATTGATCAACTGAATTTCAATCAGTCACATCAATTTAAAGATTTTGATATTTCTAATTCATTAATATTCTATGAAAAAATTAGCAGAGTTTTCTTTGTATTTAGAGTATTCCAACACATCAAATTCATATCACAAACACTAATTCTTCATAATCACAAATTGATCACCTAATTTCCAATTCAATCATCCTAGATCTCATCTCGTTATATCTATTATAAAAACTATAACATCAAAACAATTACAATATCTTCACGTCAACCAACAATTGAATGGGGCAGATGGAAGTGTCATTGCAGATACCTATTAAATTTGGAAAGAAGTGGATAGAAGAGTGCACGGTGTGAATGGGGCAGATGGTAGTGTCATTGCAGATAAATTTTCCAGTCTTGTTCAGCGTAGACTTTACAAAACAAAGATTTATAAGAAATTATTGTAAATCCCAAATGCGATGCTCTTTGTAAGTTCAATAGTTTTCTCTTGTTTGTATTGTAGTGTTTTATAAACCTTGCAAACCAATTTGTTTAAGTTGATTTTGATCAACGAAAACATTCATTAAAAACAAAAATTCATAGCGTAAACAGTGTTCAGAATATTGAAAACGTAAATTACAAGTGTAAATCATGTTTAGAACAGTGAAAGCTTGACAAATATTTAAGTTAAAGGACCAATACTTCAACAACAAAAAAATAAATTTGCAAGAGCTCGAATTTCAAAATAATTTATCTTAGTCAGCACGATAATTTCCGTATCAAAAAGAGAGAGAACGCAGCTTCAATTTGCATGATGGCGAGATGCATTGGATGAACAACTTACGTTTTTTTGAAGCCCTTGACCTTGTCAACACATTATGTTCTCTCAAGGTGACAATCTCTTGTTCGGTGGAAAAAAATAAATTGATTGGTGGTAATTTTCATCAAATATTGCCGGTCATTCTGGTCGGAACAAAAGAAGAGATAGTCAATGCTTCTCTAAAAAGCTTGACTTTTTAGTCTAAATTTATTGTGTTAGATCTTAAAGACAGAATGCGTCAACAGTTTGCTCCTGTTTGTATTGTCGTTGCACTTCCACGAGTCTGGAAAAAATTAAGTGGAAACAAGAAACACTCTTGCAGGTGTTTTATTTTATGAGAGGAAAAAAGAGTTATCGAATTGTTTGCTAAAAATATGAAATTATTGTGATATCTTACGAACAATTCTTGGTTTTTGTCTTACCGAGAATATAATAGTTAATTTACTGTGCATAAAGATATAAAAAATCAAAAATATCCTTGATTTCAAGTTTAAAATTAGATATATTGAGAGATAAAATAATAATTTTATTATTATAATTCACAATAATTCTTCATGTATGATGATACTACAACGAAAGAATAACCTAATTTAGCTGTATAATTAATGTTAACAGTTTGCAGTCGCGATCGGAACCTTCACGACTCTACGGAAATGAAAAATTGTTGCTTTCCGATGATAATTGCCGGGCAGGGAGTCAGAATTGGTGGCTAATATTGGCCGCTAATTTCTTAGGCCATGAATGAATATTTCTTATGATGAGTCTCTCTTGGTAAATGATAGGTTGCCATTTCAAGAAACGCAAGGTGTCACCATGCATGTTGCATACACTTGCAAGCTGCCACGTGCTTTCGTTAGGTTGTCGATGGCTGTGTTGGAACCATCTTTTTTATAGAGTATTTTAACATAATTTAATAAAAATTCTAAGAAAATAATGCAACTTAAACAAATATGTAAAAATAAAATAATTTAAATACAATTGTGTTTTTAGGTGTTTTTAAATATTTGTTTTATACCTAAGCTGTTTATAAAAAAAATTTATACAAATTAATTTACATGTTCATAAATCAATTTAAGAGTTTGTAAGAAATCAATTATAAAAAAGAGATATTGATATAACAATTGGTTAATGTTAAAGAAAAAAAAAAAGGAGAGAGCAGGATAGAAATAGAATGGCACTTCCAAAGAGCAATTAATTCTTTCTTTTTAAAAAAAAACTTATTTGTCAAATTAGCATGCTCTTGATATGGTTTATTTTTTAAATAATAAATATGAATCAATTAGTTAATTTCAGTTAGTTCGAGATTAGAAACAAAAACACAATTAATTACTTTATAGTATATGATCAAACTTACATTCAAGGTTCAATTTCAATTGTTAGTGCAAGATTTAAGAGGGTTTCATTTGACTAATTAACAAAATCAATAAAAGCCGATTTCAAACATCTAGGTCAAACCCGCATTCAATAAAGGTTGACAACCAACTGTATATCGGAGATTCCTACAGGACAGAACGTAAACAACACCTTAGACGACATCGTCTAGCACATAAAACTGTGACTGAAGCACCAAAAACTACAAGATATTGTGCGGCATCAAGCACTGCTACATGGACGGTGATCCAGCCTCCTCCCCCACCCGTACACTCCAAACTGCAATTCACCGGCGGCAACCAGGAATTCCACCGCTTGCTGTGTGGTCAACAAGTCAACAACCCTCCTGATTGTTCTCAGCCTTAGATCATCTGCCTTCTTCACAACACTCACCAGCCGTCCGATCTTGGCACCAAGATCTGTGAATGGCCCCAGCATCATCTCAGCTGCACTATCTTGCCACTCTGATAGCTCACCTGTTATTGCATTCTCTTCTTTCACTGTCTCACATTGTAACTCGCTGACTCTCCTGTTTTTAGCATGGAAATATTCATTAAGAATTATAACTGAAAAATAAGTGAGTAAATACCAAGAACACACACAAAATGTAAAAAATCGAAACCTGAATTGATTAGGTGATAGATCACCAAGATCTCCAGTACTTTGGCCCTTCAAAATATCAGCAATATGAAACTCGAACAGAGTACTGGACTCAGTGTAGACAAGGTGAAACAAGGTGGTGGGACGCCACCCAGAAATCCAGTGAAGCGACCTCTCGAAGGAGGAGGCCCAAGGAGCAGTGAAGACTGACAGAACGTCACTCTCTACGGCCAAAGATTTCACCCTATAGAACTCGGCATGGTGGCTTACGATCTTCTGGGCTAGGCTGCTAAGATGGCTTCTATCATCTTGGCTACTTGCTGGTTTGGGGGCTATCCTCAATTGTTCCAGAAGTTGATTGAGTTGGTCGAACCAGGTATCATAAAACCTGGTAAAGCTGCCGGTGCTGCTCATTTTTTGCTGGTTAAGTTTAAAGGGGGCGTTTCTGTTTGTGGGTTTCTCCTTCTTTTTTCTTCTGTTTGGGAGAGAGAGAGATTTGGGGTTTGGTCTAGCTTGGCATCGATGAACTGTTAATGCATGATAAATGAAAGGGTTACTACATGCAAGACGAGTGGAGGGGGGCTATATGACACTTGGAGAAGTTGTATGTTTCCAACAGGATTGGTATAAATATTGATACAGATGGATAAACGCTTAAGACAGCAGTGACTCCATATTGTTGACATATTCTATAATATATTCACAGATTCGATCAAGCTATTCCCAATTGTATTTTGATTATGTTTTGTTTAGATAAAGGACAGTACAAAGGACAGTACATTTCATTTTAATTAAAAAAACAGAATATATCGGAGCAAATTTTATCTCGCTTAAACTTTATTTTTTTCAAAACTATTTTTTTTTAGTTATTTTAATTCTTCTAGTCCATTTTAAATAATGAATAGTTTTACAATACCAATCATATCTCTTGACATATTTATATATATTATATTAAAATTTCAGAGCAATCAGAGAATGACAACCTTGACATATTTATATACTTTTGGCTCAATTTGGAGTAAGATAATAATCATAATAACAATAATGAATAAGTTTGTCGAATATAAACAAAAAGAAATATAATAAGCTTTTTTTATTTATTTAAAATGATGTATTCTCTTCCTCTTTCTACACCTTCTAAACTAAAAGGAGCAAAGAAATTGAGAGAATTAAAGATTGTCACCAATAAGTCATATCATGGTATATGTAATTTCGGCATCATTTTCATCTTTGTTACCTGTTTCTTTCTATTTATTAATAAGTGATATAAGCTTTTATGGAAGTGGGATATAAACAATGAAATCCTTTGTATAAAGGATTATACCTTAAGAAAATACAAGGAGGACTATAAGGGGAAAGTTTATTAAAAGCATGGTTATGTAAATAGAGAAAAAATCTACAATCAAAATGATGAGAATTTATATAATAAGTGACCTTGCCATATAAGATACCAAAGGGAGAAATGTCATAGTATGTCATACTAATGGAGGCGTCAACCAAGTAGGAATACATGAATGAAATAGAAGAACAAGGCTCATATTAGTCACATGACGGTGCTTATATTTAGCACAATCATTTTGAGATGGTGTATATGGCAGAACATTTGTTGATGAATCTTAGGATTGCGAAAGTGAGATTGAAAACATGAACTACAAAATTCAATTGATTTTCCATAAAAGAATTGATTTTTCATAAAGTTCTTAAATTGGATAAATATTTCATAGAAATTAGTTTTCAACTTCACAGGATAAAACCAAGTAAAGAAAGAATGAACATCAACAAAAGATATCATAATATGAAAACCCTATTCTCAATTAAACAAGGGCAAAGCTCCAAATATCATTATAGACAAAGATCCAAAATCATATCATTTGACTAAGTATCAATTTTAGAAAATTAGAGCCAACGGATCTTGGCAAGTTGGCACACAGAATATAATAAAAAAAGAGAGTACAAAAGATAGATATGAGAGAAAGTTGTTCTTTTTTATTTAATAGGAAAATAACATAATGGCTTACATGTCCAAGACAACATTACCCCATTTTAATATATAAATATTATTGTTGTCGTCGTCGTCGTCTAAACATAACTTGTAAGGAAAAATCAAAACTTAATTTGATAATGGATAAGGTGTTCTTAGTAATGTGACGAACCACTAAAACATCAAGCAAAGAGTAAATTAGGAAAGGAATGAGAAATGTCAACGTGAGTGATGGGTAAAGAGGGTTCATTGCCCACAATAACATTACAATTGCCAATAATTGCTCGGAAGAGTCCATATTTATGGAGTCTGGTGTCATGTGAGGTGAGGCACTCATGTCCATAAGAGGGGAACCATTTGATACAGAGCAAGAACTCATGAAAGGATTCAGCTAGCTGTGTCAAACGATCACAACGTTCGATTCCTGCATTTATCTGCCATATGACCCTCTATTTTGCAGATCTGACATTTGGGATTGTAAGAGAATCGATTACTTTTGGGTCTATTAGGTTGACTTTTAATGTTTCCAAAGGAGCTAGTGTCAAGAATACCGATAAAAACCACCACGGGAACGACGATTGTGAAATTTACCTACTTGAAGATTTTATTCTCCATTAGTGTGTTGACAGGCTATAGTGTCCGCAGATGGTACTGGTGTGGAGAAAGGCCGGCGGTTGATGCTTGCAGCAAACAGCTCTTATTACATGGAGTTATAACTCAGTTATCAAAGGAATCTAATGCTGCCAAAGATCTTCCGTCTCACCAGAACTAATGCTTTTATTCTTGTTTAATGGAGAAGCTGCTGCTGATTTCATGTTATATATATATATATATATATATATATATATATATATATATACACACACACACACAATGCTGTCTCGTCTCAATGTGGGCAGCACCATATTTTTTTCAATGCAAAATAAACTAAATATGTGATTTTTTTATTATAATATAAATTTCAATGAAATAACAAATCTGTGCAGAATTCCTATTAAGATAAAAAAAAAAGCAAAACATTTTCACAAAAAAAAAATCACTAAAATTATCATTATTATGGCGCAAACAATAAAATCATAAAATCATCTGATCCGAAGAATAGATAAAAATAACAGAAAAACATACAAAAAAAAGAACAAAGTGAAAAAGAGAGTAATATTAATTTGAAAATGATCACCAACATAAATTAAAATTTCAGGACTGAACCTAAATCTCTAATAAAAAATAAAACGACAAAAACTAAAAACATAGATGCACAAATACGGATAAAAACTAAACGTTGTCCAAGAATGACAGAAAAAACCAAAAAAATAAATAGAAAATAAAAAATTCAAACAATAAGGATCGAAATGAAAAATAAAATATATAATTAATTCCAATCGAACAACAAAATTGAAACAAATAAAAACATTAGGACCAAAACAAATAAATATATTTTTAAAAAAAAATTGCAATGTAATTTTGTTAAATTTATTTTTAAAAGAATAGCGATTGAAATGAAAAGTAGCATACATGACTAATTTCAATTAGAGGACACAATCAAAACAAATTAAAACAAACTATATAATTAATTTTAATTAAAGGATATAATTGACATAAATAAAACCTTGGGACCAGTAATAAATAAAGACATTTTAAAAATATTGTAATGTTTTTACAAAATTAAAAGAATAAGGACCGAAATGAAATATAGAATATATGACAAATTTCAATTGGAGGACCCAATCAAAAACAATTAAAACTTGCATACTGAAATAATTAAAATAATCAAAAGTAAACCGGAAATCAAAAGAATAATGACTAAATTGAAACTCAACATATATAATCAGTTTCAATTGAAGGGCACAATTGCAACAAATCAAAAACTATATTAAAAAAACAATAATAAAAGCGAAATCAAAAGCCCAGTGGACCAAAATAAACATTGGGCAAACATCGATGACCAACGCATATTTCTGGGCGGAAGGAGAGAGAAACCTAAGAAAAAATTTAAACTCATCCACCAGAGCTTCATCAGCCATCGTAAGTCCACATGCACCGCACCAGGAGAAAGAGGACATGTCAGCACACCATGGGAGATGGCAGAAGCGATTTTGGACCACTATAAGGTGGTGCAGGCGCCACCTGAATGCCGCATGCACCGGATACACTGCAAAAGCGTCCGTATGGCGTGCCTGGAGCATTTTGAAAAGAAATAATAAAATAATGGACAATTACCTATACACCCTTGGCCCTACCCGATAACCACAAAAAAACCAACGTGAAAAATACAACAATACCCCCGGTTCCGATGCCTATTTTTTGTCGTTTTCTAGGGTCAATTTCGTAGTTATATTGTGCAATAAATTCAGAAATACCATCCATGTTCCCTGGAAATTGTGAACTACTTCCGGTCCTGTGTGGCTTATTTTGTCATTTTCAAGGGCTATTTGTGTTGTTTTATTGTGCAACAAATCTGAAAATACCATCTATGTCTCCTGAAAAAATAGAAAAATACCCCTAGTCCCGGGGTTTAAAATTTTTTGGCCTTGGGGGTAAAATGGTTATTTTACTGTCACAATGCATAATAATTTGAGTCTGTGTGAACAATAACAAAAGCTATAGAAAATATGCCTCACGTTTTATTTTTTAGTTAACATATATGTGTGTGTGTGTGTGTGTGTGTGTGTGTAGAGAGAGAGAGAGAGAGAATTAGGCATGACTACCTACTATATTTGAAGAATGTTATAGAATAATTATTGTCTTTATCAATTAATGCCATAAAAATTTTAAAACAACTAAACACATCATACTTTTCTTTTAAAAAACATACTCAGTTTTTTATACTAAATTCATTAATAAAAAGTAATAAATACAGATTTTTACCAAACAAACATAGTTTGATAGGATCACAAACAGCGACATGTATTTCTTGTAGGGGTTGATTTGCTTTTGATGTAGAATTTTTTTTAGGAAACTTGTGAAATTGGTTGCCCATTAAACATCCTTCACATAGTTGATTTAGATGTATAATAGATGATACATCCTTTAACATCTTTTTTTTGTGTCATTATCTTCAAGTTATCAAAGTTTACATGTCCATGTTTTATACGTCAAAGACAAGTTTCAACTTTCACACATGTATTTAGGTATTTAGGCACATTTATCTATATGTTTAGCAAGAACATTATATTCTTTATCATGGCTACCTTTGCAATTAAATTTTCTTTGGTATCAAGTAATATCAATGGAAGATCTTTCATCTTAATATTACCCCCCTCTCCAATAATTTATCTAAGCTCAATATGTTTCTTTTCATTGTTGATATATATAAGACATCTTTTAATTTAATCAAAATTGTACCTTTTCCTTTTATAACAACTTTTGAATCATCTATAAAGGCGACATTACCTCTAATTGCTTCATCAAGCTCCATGAACTTGTCTTTGTCTTCACATGTGTGGTTGTTGACTTTATTTTCTAGATACTACATGTTCTTTGTATCTTGCATTCTCACATTGTACAATAGTAGTATGGTGATTTCTTTCTCTTCTTTTATCATAAGATTCACATTCTTTTCATCCTTTTTTGTTGAACTCCAGTAATCCCTAGTATAATGACATGTCTTTTGACAATTATAACATTTAACTCTTAATTTTTCAAATCTAGATTTTGGATTGCTATTGTTAGTTAAACCAGTTGATCGATTCTCTTCATTCGATTGGCATGTTGACCTATTGAGGTTGTCTCGACCTTCTCTTCCAAATCTTTGTCTTCTCTTGCTTTGTTCATGTCCTCTATCCTTTTAGGAATATACAAAACCATCTTCTTTTTTTTAAAAAAGTATTTGTGCACTCACATCTTCTTGAATCTTATTGACTTGTTTTTCATGGGCTTGTAATTTTCTCATGAGACCTTGTATTGAAAAATCTTATATATTTTGCAACTTCTCTATCACGACTACCATATAATGGCATTCTTTTGCAACGAGCATAGGATCTTCTCTACCACACGTCTCTTCCATCTCTCTTCATTTGATTGCATATGGTCAATACTCTTGCAAAGTATTCTAAATATTTTTTTGATTCAAACATATATAACCCGACCAGACCATGACCTAAGTCGGGTTTTTCTTACTTTCAAAACACTCTTTCTGCGCTTGAACATCCTTTTTAGGTATATCTGCAGCATAACACCAGACATGTAGTTACATCAATAGATAAAACCAAAGACATGTATTGGATATTGCCTAACTCTCCCTAATGTAATATTGCTCAACTCTGAAATGGACCAAAATGAATCAATCCCATGCAAGGACATAGTTCAGATTCCACATACATTACAACAAGAACAAAAAGAGTATAAATAGTGTCACTAAAAATAGCTCATTTCAGCGGAATTAAATTTTGGGGTCTATGCCTCGACGACCTTCATCTACAAGTGCCAAACTCAACATTTCAGTGCAAAATTGATCATCTGGTTTCAGCCATAAAGCCTGAATGAGAAGAAAATATGATGAGACCAGGGCCTAGAGGGGATGAGGGAAGCACAGTATAACCACATAATAATTGTCTCTGAAAGTATACAATGCTCTAGATTACTTACCTTGTGGTAGTATGTAATTGCAGCAGTAAAGTTATCCTGCGCAAAAAGGGGAAAATGAGAGGCACCAATAAGATGGCTTTTAAATCATGATAGTATCAAATTGTAACATTTCCCACATTTAGACAGTCCAATTTTTCAGGCATGTCATTATAATTTGCATTAAAACTTCTTCACTCTTCCAAGTCAGTCCAAGTCCGACAAGATAATCTGCAACCAGTAAATTGGGGAATCCACTATTCCTTAATAATGAAGTACAAAAGTATGGGTTTTAGCTTCAAGCAAATACAGGATTTGTTGGATGACTTCAATAAATGAAAAGATTGTCAGACAATCAAGACGAGAAACTGAACTGTAGTCCTATGTTAATTTGTGTACATGTTCAAATGATGACGATACTCTTTTACTAAAACTTCAGAAACCTAGTTCTCTTTTAGCTGTTTGAAACTTGAGGTACTTGACCCTTGGAATAGGCCTACTTTAAATCATAACAAGGTCACCAATGATCGGGTTCTACACATCATGCATATCAAAGTTCATAGACTAGTTAAGGACCTCATTCTTCATTTTTCCTTTACGAGAGAGATTTAAGGGCTTCTTATTAGTATAATAAATATTCAAAATTTCATAGCAGTCATAGACGGTGCTCATAGTACTCCTTTATAATAATGAGATATATTCTGAAATAGTTTCTAGTTTGAACCCTTGCACAATAGTCACTGGAAGTACAAACCATAAATTAGCAATGACATCATAATCAAATTACTTTTCATAACATTTTGGACTTTCATGACCACTCATTATTCGCACTGATAGACTTCTTATCCCTCCCACTTCAGGCACTTATAATTACTTTTCTCAAACTACTGCTTTGAACTACAACAACCAAATGAAATGTCAGTTTAACATACTTACATCAAAATGAAAAGAGCTCACTTTACCTGCAAATGATAAGTGTATGCAAGACCAGCATAAGTACTCAAGCTTCTAGGTGATAATGTAAGCGCTCTCTCGTAATATGAAATTGCTTCATGGTAAATCCTGGCATGGTAGTTTGATATGATTAATGAACAGTTATATGCCATCTCATTTATTTATACACATAATAAGAGAAAATTGTATTTCTATGATGATGGCTACAACAAGTGGATGAGTAAAACGACTCCAGCTCAAATATGTACAAAAATTCAAACCATGTCTCAATGTCAGCCATGCTGCTCAACAAATCAATCATGTGATAATGAGGATCCTCTATATGACCACACTATAATGGATTCAAGAAAATTCTTGCCATCATATTCTTGAAGAGTTGGGGGCTACAAAGGCCCGAGCTGATCTTCCTATAATCTTATCGATGGAATTTGAGTAAGTAGTTGCTATAACATTATACTAAATTCCTCTCTGTTGTATTTCACCAAGTTCACCAAGAAAGCTCCCAACTTGAACCTTAAAAATACTCCACAAAAGCTTTAAGAAAGGAGATACAGAAACTAATAAGTCTATAAGAACCTTGCTAAAAACTAAAAAGATCACCTAAGGTTTCCAAAAATAAAAAACTGTAACTAAAAAGCTTTTATCAATATGGGTTTGCTCAGTGAACTAATTGAAATTAATGGTTATGCAAGTTCATTTATCACAACTTACAGAAATAGTGTGATTAGAGGGTTAAACTACTTTCATTTCTTTCTTTCTTTCAGGCTGATAAAGACCTTAGCAAGTGAGTATTGACAAACAAATGCAGAACATAATATACTAATCATCACTACAACAATATGAAAATATCAAGACACGAAATAGAAAAACTAATCTTTCAATTTGAGGATAAGAGAGATATTTCATTTAAAGTATAAGGAAAATTCTAGATAAAAGCAGACCAATCATACATCCTGAAGTGCCCAAATGGAAAGTAGGAACAGAAAAAAGGTGAGCATATCTGCTGTTGCAAGAAATTTTAAAACGTACTTCAACTTTCTGTAGGCATGGGCAAGATTAACAACAGTTGGTTCCCACAATTGACTTAAAGATGGAATGTGCTTCAAAGTCTTCTCAAACCATAACACGGACTTATTGTACCTGAAAGAGTTTGAGAAACAAAATTATGCAGGTCAAATAGCTTGACTGAAATCAAAAGGTATACATCCAATTACTTTTAGTATAGTGCACCATATACAATCAATGTCATACAATGAAAATCATACAGCACTTAATAATGAATGCTGTTTGCAAAATTGATTATTTTATGCTTTGAAGAAAGCCATGAACATTAACAGCATAAAAGAGGCATGTTAGTATAATTTTCAGGTCACTTCCACAAAATGATGAGAGGAATGAAATATCCTTACTCCTTCATGTTATAAGCAACAACACCAAGTTCATTGTATACGAGTGGATCTGAAGGGCAAAATGCCTTTGCCTGCATGAAAAACTGAAAAACAAATGATGAATCAGAATGTTGACAAACCATAACAAGAAACAGGATGAAAAGTAAAAAAAGAAACACGATTCCTGAAGACAAGAGAATAGTGAAATAATATTATGTTCAAAGTCCATCCAAGTTATTTTCATTTTGCAAGCTACAAATAATTCCCCAAATGGAAAAAGGAAATAATTTGTTTAAACTACAAGCAAGAATTTGAAGTCAATGCAACAAATAATAACCTACCAAGGATTCAAACCTGGCATTATTGAACTGAAACATGACAAAACTAAAGCCCCCATCTTCATTTTTATAAAAAAACTAAAGCAGAGTTTTCTCAATCATCATGGACGAATCATGCAGTGCCAATTAAAACACCAGTGGCTAATTGTCTTATTGAAACTCATTTTTTTATCAATTTCCCATATTAAAACTAAAAATAGCAATTGGCCAATGTTCAGGAGTTAAAACATCACCTGCTCAGCGAAGCTTATAGCTGTGAGTTCGCATGTACTCCATCCCAATATACAAAGTTGGTAAATGGCACCTGGAATAACAGAATATCAAGATTCAACCTGTAAAAAGACAATTGATAAGTAATAAGAGGACTTCAACAATGCATAATTTTGGAACCAAAAAAAAAGACATAAATTTATCATTATATGAACGAGTAGCTTTTATGTCAGCTTAAACTACCCTTGGAGATTTTGCAAGGCAGGGCAAATCAACCAACACTTTTCTGGTTTAAATTAACAGCTCAAAACCTAAAAGAAACTTTATCTACCAGCCAGCCAATCAACCCAGAAAATATCGATCACAACAAAGCGATAAAGACCAAACTACCAGGCAACTCTATAATGTTCACATATAAAAAGTTTTCACCTCAATTTCCTATTATAAAGGCAATACCAACAATTGCACTCAGAGAACATGAGGATCAAGAACAACAAGAAAATACAATACAGTTATGAAAGGGCAGGTTGATGTCAAAAAATCCAGGATTTCATCTAAAAGTTCACAGTTAAAATGTTAAAGTGGTACTGCCATGAATCTAAAGTTTTGAATCAATGTGAGAAAGGAAGAGAGAATAAAAAAGTATGGTAAAGAAAAACACATTAAAGTAAAGGAACGGGCAGGTTAATGACAATCAAGGATTTTTCATCTAAAAGTTTCATAGTTAAAACGTTAGCCAATAGTTGAGACCTGGCAAACAATAGGAAATGGGACTGCCATGAATCTTAGTTTTGAATCAATGTAAACAAGGAAGTGATAATATAAAAGTATGGTAAGGAAAGACATCCTGCTATTCTTTCTTAATGAGGCCAAAAAAAACCATGAACCATGAAAGGAAAGAAAGATGAAGGCTGAAAATATTATATGTTGAACCTTTCCAATTCTTACAGGTACAGTGATCCTTTTGAAAAGGTTGTGATAGAGGTTCACACGTGTACCTGCAATGATGGGATTGTGTATGGAGAAAAACAGGTTGGCCTCCAAACCAGCAGTATATTTATAAAATTTGAATACTTAGGATGTTTCCATTTACATTTATATGAATATCTTTTCAAAGAACATGAAACACTCTAATTTTTCTTAGACTGCTTGTGAACCAATTCTGTATATGTTTTCTTTTTCATATTTATTTTAATTTATAAATTGGAGCATTTTTATTGAAGATATTTAATAGCATATGGACCTTCCTTGGAGGCTGGTAGAGAGACCTTAAATAAAACTCCTAAAGTTAGGGAGGCAAGGAAATTCAAGTATGCAGGGAAATGCTAAAATATTTTCTAAGAGCAAAGGCAGCCTAACAAATGCACAAAATGCACTGAAAACA
Organism: Salix viminalis; assembly: GCA_029228465.1. Classification (NCBI taxonomy): domain Eukaryota; kingdom Viridiplantae; phylum Streptophyta; class Magnoliopsida; order Malpighiales; family Salicaceae; genus Salix; species Salix viminalis. The sequence goes on along the minus strand of CM055441.1, from coordinate 24,090,127 downwards.
TGTACTCCTCAATTTAAAACAGTGAAGAAATATTATATTATTTTCAACTAGAAGAGGTGATAAGGTTCTAGTCCAAATCACCCTGGGAATAAACGAGCAGCAGTGCGGTATGCCGTCATTGCTTGATCACCCTCTTCTTGAGCAGCATAAGCATTCCCAAAGCCAATCCAAGCAGGTGCAAAGGTTCCATCTAGACTTGTAGCCTTGCTGTAATGTAAAAAAGAGATAAAGAAGAAATCAAATTTGTTCCATAAGGCCAGAAGAAGCAAAACAGATACATGGTTTACCAGGCTTCAGGTAACAGTTACCTGAAATAACACCGTGATTGATCATACTTCTTGATACAGAAGTAGTAGCAGCCGACAGCAAACCATGAAAGAGCCCTAAATGACAAGAAGCCCTAATAAGTAAACATGATACACGATTACATAATATCTAATGGACACTCCTTGTATTCATGCTTAAGCTGAAGTGAAGTCTAAGAGATAGAGAAACAATCTCCTTTTGTTTTCCTGTTCCTTTTCTCTTCATAACTTCATGATTAGTAATTGAAAAGCACTTAAGAATGAAATACAGATAAGCATCTAGAAGATATTATTTCTCTGTAATTTTGTTGCAGGATGATGTAAATATAGTAAATCAATTATAGAATTGATTATTGTTCTAAATAGAATAAGTCAACTGTAGGGCTGTCAGTTATAGGAAATGATCGCCGGGATGATTTATAGACGTTCAATTATAGCTTGATTTTAGGGACTTAGATTAATCCTACATCTGTATATATATACATATTGTACTCATGCATTAAGAGAAAGCACTCAATTCTTTTTCATCATTTTTTTTTCTGACAACCCTGAACCCATCTTCACTTCAAATGTACCATTTCATTTTATCGATTTAAAATATTCTGCACTGGTTGATCTCACTTTCAAAGATTTTATTGTTGACAATTTGAGGAACTGATTAATAACTCAAATGCAACACCTCTTGGAGGAAAGAATCTTGCAGTTAGAGCATCATATTGTTATAGGTCTGCTGTTACATTACCTCTTAGGATTTACAATCTTTACATGCATGATGGTAGAAACGTATGCAAGCTGAAAACTATTGCGACCAGTTACACATCAGGCAAATTTTAGCATTGTGGAAGAGAGAGTGACTGTCCTCATGGATGAGAAGCCCAATGACTACGATAGATGAATACTACTCCTTGCAGAGTACTTTTTATTGGACTATGCAAGTAATCACTGGCAAATCACATGCATATCCCACATGATGCTCATGAATGATATTTCAGGTGTTGTGGATACATGGTTGCCAAGATTTCTTACTTCCATCTCTTTAACTTCTTTATTTATGTTAGCTAGTTGGGAATAATCATGATCACATTCCATCATGATGACAAGTAAACCATTATGTTCCCTTACTGCATCTAGCAAGCAAAGAAAATAGAAGTAAAAAGGGAAAACAGAGAGCAAAATCAAAGCATAATCCTTCAAATTGAAAAGGAAATAAAGAAGTTGCTTCTATAAGTAATCCTTCAACTCCAAATAACACAAGTCATATGAGCATATCATAAAAGGCAGAGAAATAAAACTCACTTTTGAGGATAATCCTTCACTAAGTTCGATGCCATGAGATAAAGCTCATTTGAATTTCCAAGCTCCATAGCAGCAGTTATATGTACTAAGGTACATTTCAAATGAAAAGGGTCTTTCTCAAGCAGGCTGTGAAAGAGAAGATAAAGCTCAGATCACCTGATGCATCTAAAGTATGATCTTAGATGTATCCTGTTAGAAACAAGTTAAAAACTCACTCTGAAGTTAGTTCAAAGCATTTCTGATATTCTCCGCACTGATTGAAGTACTCTGCTTTGCATGCCAGTAGATCAGTATCATTTTTTAGTGTATGCGTGAAAGATGGGCTAGAAGGATTGCTATTGCAGCTTTCTTTTTCAACTTCTCTGAATTTGGCTTCTACAACACTCTCTTTGTCATACTGCGACCAGGGGACTAAGGTTAGTTTCAAAGAAGAACAGAGACTAGCTAAAGCAAATAGATTATCTGGAAATGTTTAGATTGGATTCATATTGACTGGTATATTCTGAACTTGTGTGTGTTTACTTTTTTTATCAAGCATGAGTAGAAAGAAGAGAGCCACCCATCTTCTGGACCGAATTGCAATGAGGAAAGCAGACTTGTTTCTGCAATTCAGTAGCAAATATACGGGTTAATTTTAATTTCATTTGGTTAATGAGGCGAATGCTGGAATGGTACAACATAGAGGAATACTCAACAATCAACATGTTAGCAGTAAATACAGCAACTCAGGTAACACTAATTCTCCACATTTAAATGACAATGTGCAGCTGAACGTATTTGGCAAAACGAGTTTTGGAGAGTCATTACCTTCTTCACATGTGAGCACGTGATTTTCAATGAGGCAGTCCAAAGCCTAGGGACCAAAGAATATACAATCATCATTCATACTTCCAATCCAGATCTCAGTAAAAATGATGTGTACAACTAAAGGAAAACAAGATTATGTCCAAAAACACTTCAGTTGAATCTATCAAGAAAAATATTTAATCAAGCTCTTAATACGGACATTCACAGTTTTTGATAGAAAGCCATTGCATGCACAATTACAATAAAGAAAAGAAAGTCTATTGTGCAACTTCAAAAATCTAACACAAGGAAAAGGTAAAACAATTGCAATAGCAGGGTACCTCATAACATAAAGGATCGGCCTTGATAGCAGCTTTGTACCTTAAATCATCATAAATAAGCAAATTAATCATTATACAAAAAAAAAGTGGCAAAAGAAACGGTAATCTATCTTGATAAGGAAAATCGCTTAGAAAAGCTAACCACTGTCGAGCCAGGGCACGATTTTCCATTGCTTCGTAAGCCCTGCCTCTTAGAAAACATGTTGCTGCAGAAATCTGTCCCAAAATAGAAAAAACATAACATTTCGCCGAACAGAATTTTTAGCAATAAGTACAGCTACAATCTATGCATATTCAAGATAGCATATTTTACATTTTTATCACAATCAACTAATAGAATGCACCCATAATAATAAAACCTCACAATTTCACACAAATTTGTAAAGGGAAAAGGAACAAAACTTTAAATGTTGAAAAGAAAATTCACTCTTGCCAATAACAAATAGCATATCTAACAGCAACCAAAACAAGAAAAAGAACAAATTCTCAACAAAAAAAAAGCACTCACATTGATCTCGCGATCTTCACTATCCTTATCTAAGTACACAACGTTACAATCTTCAGTATCATATACATTTCCATGCTCATCAACCTTTGCATCACCGAGCATTAGCAAACACTGGTCCCACTCTTTCAATTCCTCCTGACCAAAATTTAAAAAAAAAAAAAAAAGTTAACAGGAAGATAATAAAAAAAAACATCAAATTTCAAATTCAAAATCTAAAACCAAAGACTGACGAGGCATTTAGCGGCGAGGTAGCGGAAGCGGAGGTCACGAAGGACGATTTTGGAGGCGTTGAGGAGGTGGTAGGCACGACGGTAGTGGCGGCCGAGGAAGAGAGCCTGAGCTTGCATGTAGATGTCGGCGGGGTCGTTAGTGAAAGCGGCGACTTTGTCGGCGAAGAAAATGGCGGAGGAGTACAAGTGTTTGCTCACACAGTCGCGCACTACCCCTCGCAGCTTCTCTATTTGCTCTTCTCTCATTTTTTATTTTTGAAGAAAAAGGAAATGCAAGAGAGAAGTAGAAAGCTTTTGGAGTGCGAACAGCGAACTGAGAAAGGGAAATTAAGGGTTTTTGATTTGTGTTGTGTTTTTTTGGGAAGAAAGAAAGAGCAAATGAGCGGGAGGAGCAAATTTTTATTTTTATTTTAAAAGATTATTTTTTATCTAGCAGAATAATTTAAAAATATTAAAAAAAATAATTTAAAAAAATAATAAAATATTTTTAAATTTATTCAAAAACAATTTTAAAATATAATATTTAACAAAACAAGTATTCTGTTTGAGAGTGTGTTTCAACTCTATTAGGATGTTTCTAATGTGTATTTATTTTTAAAATTATTAAAAAAAAATTAATATTTTTAAATAATTTGATGGTTTAATATTCAAAATTAAAAAAAATATTTTGATATATTTTTAAAAAATACTTTCCATTTTAATACCGATTGGTTTAAGTTTAATTTTTGAAACATTGGATTCTAGTTACCCATGTGCCTAAATTGGAACTAACATTGCCAACTTAATTAACATTAATGTTCTTGTGGCTCACTGTCCACACAGCAAATTGTTCTTTAGTTGCTCACTAGACATAGGCCCGTGCAACACCTCAGGATTATATTATTTTTTATATAAAAAAAATTAAATAACAAGAAAAAAAATTATGATGCATATTATAGATTGATAGAATATCTAATAATTTTATTTTAGTTTAATTTAATTATAAAATAAATTAGACAATTATAACAAACGAACCGAATCCAAAAAGGGACCTCCTTTTTTATCATTTTATCCAGTTAATTATTCTTGATTTTCTTATATAGTCACGTGAAAATAATTTAAAAAATATTTTTATTTTATTTTTTGATTTATAGTTACTTGACATATCATGATAAGCTTTTATTTATTAAAATTTAAAACACAAAGTAATGAATAAGAATAATGAGAGTTATGGCTAAAAAAATGCATTTTTTCATTTAATTTAAATCATTTGTACAAATATCTGTTTTTATTACTTTAAGTTTTTTTTTCAAATAATCATGCTATTAAAAAGTTAAACAATAAAAAAATTATTTTTCTATCAAAGTAAACAAAAATTTTGACAATAGAAATTTATTTTTCTCATAATTTATCATGAGATTCATTGTACTTAGTCCAAAATAAATAAAAGAAAGTAAATAAAACGAGAAGAAAAACCAAAGTAATATTTTTTCTTCTTCTTCTTACAACAAAGATCAACTTCATACTTCAATCTTTAATTTTTATTAAAAACTATTTTTAACGAATAAAAACCTTACTTTGACTCAACTTTCTACTGTAATATTATCAATTAATTTACAAAAAAAAAATTATATAAATCTATTTTGTATTTTTTTTTGTTTAAATATTGCTCATGAATACTCAATAAAGATAATTTCTTGCTTTAATTGTTAATATAATTTTCTTAAATTAATTAATTTTTTATTTATTTTTTATAGTTATGTTCATGATGCTTTTGTTTTTTTTATTGAAATTTTCTTTTCATATGATGCTAAGTTTTTATTTCAAAAATCATTTTTCTAAAACAAAAATTGTTTTAAAATCAACAAGGAAGGATGGTTTTAGCAAAGGAAATACATTTTTTCTCCTTAATCAAAATCATTTAAGTGAATAATTATTTTTATTGTGTTATATTTCCATTCAAAAAATCATGTTACTTATAAAAAAAAAACAGTACTTTCGGCAAAATAAAAAAGAAATGCACTGAGATAAAGATGATATTTTGACTCAAAAACATTTTATCCTCGAATCATTGGAATTTTTAAAAATATTTCTTCTCGTGATCACTTGAGGTTTCAAAAATCATTCCACAACACCGTGCAAACGCACATGGCTAGTTAAAAGTGAAAACAGTATAAATTCTTTTTTATTATTATTCCTTTTTAAATCAATTTGGTAACCAGCAAATTCCATTGCAGTTCCAAAGTAAATGATTACCACAACAATCATATCTAGCATCATTCAGGGATTTGATGCATGCATTCAAGTTTTGCTACAAACTCCTCAATATTCTTGTCAGAGCTCCCACCTTCATCCATGGCCATTCTGGCCAGTTTCTTCCATTTTTCAGAATGAGTTCTGATCTCATCCCTTCTTTCACCTTCCATCATGACTTCCTTTATACACCTCTCTATCTCTTCTCGTGTCACCATCCCATTTTCACCTACCTTTATTCTAACCCCTACTTTCCAAACATCAGCGACAAACTTTGCATTAGTAGGTTGATCTGTCCACTGTGGCATTGCCACCATTGGCACACCCAAGCTCAGAGCCTCGAGTGTTGAGTTCCACCCGCAGTGAGTCATGAAGCACCCCACAGATTTGTGAGCCAGGACCTCGAGTTGAGGGCTCCATGTTACGATCAGACCCATCTCTGCTGTCTCCTCTGCAAAGTTGGCAGGCACCTTTTGCTTTTCTGATTCTCTTACAACCCACAGAAAGTGGGCGTTGCTTCGTTTCAGACCCCACGCCAATTCTGCCATTTGATCATCTGTCAAGGCAGCGACGCTGCCAAATGATACATAAACAACTGAGCCTGGTTCCTTGGAGTCTAACCATTTCATGCAAGTTTCAGAATTTGGATTGAAGAGGCTGATACCATATTCTTTGTCGTCCTTCAGCCGCTTGTCCAGGAACATCGATGGAATTGTTGGCCCTATTGGCTTGACTGCCCACTTGCTCGCCATCCACTCGACAATCTGAATAGAAACGTTAATTAATGCGTTTAATTACTGTATACAAAACTGTACACTGTATATAAAGGAACTGGGAAGAGGAATTAATTAGCAAGGACAGAAATATACTGTTGAAACCCTTTTCCTGACCATTAATAATTTGTAAATCAACTAATGTTGGATTTGACTTCCTAATTAAGTCTTGCTGGTAGTTGATTACCAACATAATTACAGTTTTGTTATTTTCATAACATGGATTCTAGTAACAAGGACTTGCATGTTATTTTCAGTACCTTGATTATGCTTATTCCCAAAGCTTTTATTGATCCATGCCAAATTGTTGGAAGGGGTGTTTGACAACGCATTTTAAAAACATTTCACTAATAAAAGTAGTCATTATTCACATATAACCGCACTTTTTTTCTTCTTTTTTTTTTACCAGAAGAAATTTCATCTAACTAACATTTAACAAGGCCTAATTAAGAACACCCACAAGTTGATCGATTAATCCATGTTGAATCAATCAACCAATCAATCACAGAACAATTATATGAATCCAGTTTATACTACGCTGTATAGTTTAACTTTTCGGGAACCTGGAAACGTACCTCATCTTCAAGCTCATCGAACGTGTTCCAAAGCAGCCAACTTGCTCCATCTATATTTGAGAACTGACTATAAATGAGTTCATACACACCGGGATACGAACCTGGACCATGAACAAGGGATGGCAGATCATTGAGCTCCATCTGCGGCAGGGAAGGCAAGGACACCGACGATTTTTCTTCCATGGCAATTTTCAAAGCGCCCCCTTGTAGTTTATGGTAATATAAAGCATTAACGGCGCATGTTTGGGTGAAAAAGGGACCTCCCTCTATTCCCCAAACTCTTGGCCAGATCCAGAACCCATGGCAGAACGGAGTCGTATATGATGAATTTAACTGGGTATTGGGTGGCACTGTATTTTTCAATGAGCTCAGCTAAGCTCTTAGGGACTGCGTCCATGAAACGCTCGAGATATTCATCTGCGGTGGCTGCTCTTTCACCTTCTTTGTAGCCATCAAAAATGGGATCGACATTGATGGAAGAAACGTTGTCTTGCTGCATGGAGTTGGCCATTGAAGTGGGGGTGAGCAGCGTCACCTTGATGCCTTTTGAAGCTAAAGCGTTTAGAGAATTGGAGCATTGGATTTAAGTGACCTTGTATCGGCAGCGGAAGGACTAGAACATGGCTTGCACCGCCGCCGGTTCTTTGCTTATTCCTCGTCTCCATTCTTCTCCGGCACCTTCAAACTTGATCTCTCTCTCTCTCTCAATCGACGGCCGTGATGAATTTATAGCCAATCAATTAAAGTAAAAGGGAGATTTTTCTACTAGTTTTTTTTTATCTGTTTTGGATTTTAGCGAAAATTAGTTTTTTTTTAAAAAAAAATTGTTTTTGAGAGTACGATGGATCTTGTTAAGCCACGTATATTTGTTTGTGTGGAGATTATTTAATGATGATTTTTTTTTAGATTTTTAATTAAATTAGATTCTATATTTCTTCCAATTGTCCATCTCTAGCAGCAATTTAGACAAATCATTAAATATTTTTCTTTAAAAAAAAACGTTTTATTACATGATGTTAACGCTTTTCTTTTCTCCACTCTCAAATCTTATTGTTACCATTCTAATGCTGATTTTCGTCATGCATACACCTAATTCTTACAATTAAAATAAGCAAAAAATTAAATTTTGTATAAATACAGGTACTGGATACATCAAAACTATTTCAACATAAAAAAAAATACTATTAAGCATTGTCCATGGATAAATAATAATTAAAAAACCATTTTGACATGAAAAAACAGCAAAAATGAGAACAATTATATAATAAAGGATTGAAAATTAAGCATTGTCCATTGGTTTAATAGTAGATTCATAACTATAAAGTTTCTCTTTCCCTTTTCTAATTAGAGATAAAGGCCCGAAATTAGAAATGCCAAAATAGATATGACACTTAATATTATTAACTCTTACAAAATATATATTCATAAAGCAATTTAAGTTGAATTGAAATCAATTATCAATTCATTCATGACTATTTAATCAAAAAAAAAGTAATTTATTTTAATTTAACTTTAACTTTTATTTGTTTTGGTAATGAAAAATATGAGGCATGCTATTCTATTTATAGAAAAAAACATTTAATATTTTTATTATAATTTTTTTTTATTTCATTGCCCCCCTAAAAAATTGCATATTTTATTTCAGGGTAGTTATTAGAATTTTATGTAATCATAATTATTAGACCTGCTTATCATGTTTTCTAAGTCTAGAATTATAATTTCTATATTAATTACACATTAATCTTCAATTTCTAAAATTTATTAACAAGCAAGACAAAATTGATCACTCATCGCAATTTAATTTCTTAGTAATAATTCTTAATGTAAGTGACTTGTTAGGTTCTAATATATTAGTTAAAATATAAAATTTATTAACAATCAAGTAAATATTGATTAATCATCCCAATTTAATCTATTAGTAATGATTCTTAATATAAGTGACTTATTAGATTCCTAATATATTAGTTCAAATTTAAATCATGATTTTTATAAAACAAAATTAAATAATTTAATTTATAATCAATTTAATAAATTAATTTATTTATATTTGAAGATCAAGTGCAATGTCTAGCAATATATCATGATCTTGAAGTATCATGAAAGTCATATGTGATTTAACTTAACTTTTTCATTATTAGTTTATTAGTGTGACTATTATTCATTTATGTTGAATGTTTTAATTTTAATTTTGATATTATCAAATCATATTTGTTCTTAACACTATGACCACTAATTAGTTGAATAAAATTTGATTTGTTTTTCAAATTTCATTTCATATCGTGTAAGGCTTTCATAATTAATATTATTTAAGAATTTCCTTTTCAATTCACTTAGGAAGATGAATCATTTCCTAATCTTCTAAATACCTTTATATAGCTAATGTTACGTTCAATAAATGTTCATTTGTTATATTTGAATAACATCCCTCGTATAAAATAACTTAATAATCTCATATCTAATAGTTATTTATACAATCATCACTTTAGTCTTCTTATAAGCATATATAATCTCTTTATATGAAAAACTCTCATGGAAATCAATTTAAGTGTACTTGTTATTTAATAAAATCATATGTATTAATTTTTAATATATCTTGTTTCTTAGTTGATTAGAGTAAGCACTTTATTTTATAAAGAAAAGAAATATACCATGTACAAGTTTTAACAACTTTAATCAATGTTTAATTTTAATAGAGTATAAACTTGAAATATTTAGAAATAATATTTTGAAGCAATAAGATTTTACTTTAAATGACTTTATCTTTACTCTATAATAATTAATCAAAAATATAAACATACAAAATTTTTTTTTAAATTATTTTAATGAAATAATATCAAAAATAATTTTAAAAAATAAAAATAATTATTTTAATATATTTTTAAATAAAAAACACTTAAAAACAATCACAACTATTCTTCCATCACCTGTAAACTGTAAAGTAACGAAATAGAAATTGTCTCTTGACCCGCTCAAATAAAAAATGAAAAGTGGTGGACACGTGGATAATTAGAGATGAAATATGTGAGGCTGTAGGACCAAGAAGGAAAAAACGGGACACCTAATCTGGCTGAGTCAAAACGAGACAAAAACATCGTGAAACATTGTATGTAGAACGCAAATCCCAATTTGTATGTGACGTCTGTACTTACGTTATTCGCGCTGTAGTGACTTTGTAGCTGTCTAGTCTAGATTCTAGAATGAAATTTAAGAACTTGGTTTATAATTTCAACAGCACATGGTGGAGGTAACCACTTTGATTATTTCAACAGTACTGGTGGAGGTAACCACTTTGATATCTATCTTGAATATGTTTGGGTTTTATTCTATGTTTCAAAAATACTTTTCAAAATTTTTTTTAAAAAAATGTTTTTTTTTATTTTTTTATTTTTAGATTAAATTTTTTGAGGGGTTTTAGATCATTTTCATGTACTGATGTAAAAAATATTTTTTTTAAAAAAAAACATCATTTTAATGTTTTTTGAACAAAAAACATTTTTAAAAAAACAACCGCAACCACACTCTTAAATATATACTAAAAATCTAGGATAATCGGAGTTTTATTCGTTTAACTTGGACCCACAAAAATATTAGATTTGATACTCGAAAAACTCAAGTATTATTCATGGTCATTATCAACTTATATACAAGGATTACAGATTCACTTCAACTAACTGCCAGTTCTAACTGATACTAACATACCTATGTTAACTGATACTTAACAGATGCTAACTGTTTTTTGTCTAACTGTTTTCTAACTACTTAATTCCTTAACAAAAAAATCTCAAATCCAAAAAAATAATAATCTCAACAACTAAATGAAATCAAAATTTTTTAATCATGGAAAAAAGGGGGTCACAATAGCCAACATAGTGTAAATATAATTTTGATATAAAAACAAGCTAGTTCAATAATTCAATGTATTTTATTTTTAAGAAAATCAAAAGGCCATATAAAACAAAGTGTAAAGTGCTATAAAAATATTAATATTTAAATATATAAAGTGTAATTTATAAAGGTAACACGTGCGGCAAATATTGTGACTTTTTATATCAAACACAACCAGAGCGATCAAACTTGGATTTGACACCCTAGGCTAAATGCTGACGGTGGCATGCTCCTTCCATAAAGCAATTGCTGGGACAGCAGGGTGGAAGAAAAAGTACAAAAAGATGCAATGATAACTTCTACCGACAGAATAAGTGAAACAAAAGCTTCATGATAGTGTCTCTAAAAAAAAGTGTACTATCAAGGCTTTTTATTTACATATTACGAGACATTTGCCATGGAATCTTATCGTACGTAGAATTTTTTCTTCTTCTTCTTTCAATATCTATAATTTTTTATTTTTTATTTCAGCTTTTATTATTTTATTTTTTGGTTTAATTTTTATCTTTTATTTTTTGGGGGATAATTTTTATTTGTATATATATATATATATAATTTTAGTTTTTAATTTAAATTTTTATTGCTATTGCATTAAAAAACATAATAAGTTTAGCTTTGTTAGCTTGAAATGATAATTAACTTTATTTTATACATATATAGTGAATGTTTTGTAGTTAGTGATATGTTATCTATGTGTTTGTTTTTATCTGTTTTGTCTACATGTGGCTTAATATATTTTTATTTTAAAAAAATAAATTTTTATTTTATTTTTTAAGATTTATTCTTGTTATTATTATATTAAAAATATTTCAGAATACCAAGATTAAAGTAAAAAACTATTTTGATATCAACACATGAAAATGATCTAAAAATACTAAATTTTTTTTAATGTAAAGTAAAAAATAATAAATTTAGTTTTTTTTGAGGATGCCCTAGTTGATTCCACCAAAAAAAACGGACTGATTTTTAATAATTTTGCTCGGATTTTATCGGGATCCAATTTTTCTATCCGATTTTACTAGGTTTGTTCTTTTAACTCGTAAAATCGTACACGATTTTGACAACAATGATCATTATAATAATAATATCACTATTATTACCATGATTATAACACCTATTTGTTTTATTATTATTACTTTTAAAACAATAAAAATATTAAATTACCCAAAAAATAGAAAAAAAACTCAAAAACTTTAACAAAAGAGCAAATAAGAAAAAAACTAAAATTATTATTATTATTATTATTATTATTATTATTATTATTATTATTGTGTAAATAACAAAATTATCCTGAAGAATAAAAAAACCCTAAAAATTTTAACAAAAGAGAAAACAAAAAAATAAAATAAATGACAAAAATAAATTAATATTATTAGCTTAAAAAATTATCTCACTTGAAGAATAAATAAAAACAAAAAATAAATAAAAAAGAATAAAGGGAAAAGGATGAAATATTATTTTCAAATGATCACCGGCACAAATTAGATTTAAGGACTAAATTGAATAAAAACATAACCTCAACAAAAGAGAATAATAAAAATTAAAACCAAAATTAAGAGCATATACATATACACATGGTCAAAATATAGGGACTATTTTAGAAGGATCGAAAAAATTAAAAGAATAAGGGACGAAATAAAAAACAATATATGATCAATTTCAATCGAAGGATGAAATTCAAAATAATCCAAACTTCTATACCGAAATAATTAAGGGATTTAAAATCAAACCTAAAATTAAAAGAATAAGGACTGAAATGAAAGCCAAATATATACTCAATTTCAATTAAAGAACAAAATTGAATCAAATCAAACAATCAAAAGAGAAGATACTGAACTGAAAACATCATAAACCAGGGAGACTTTCATGTAATTTAGGTAACAGGAGAGAGAAGAGAGATAAAAACAATTGACCACTATGAGATAACACGTGCATTATCATGTGAAAGAGGACATGGTAGCATATTCGTTGAGACGCTAGATGAATATTTTTCACTACCACATACTCCTCCTGAAAAGAATATAAAAAAGAAAATCATCAGAGCGTCCGACCCACACGCCAACGGGGTCCATAGTAGAGGTATTGGACAATCCAGGTCTATTGGTAGAGTGAAAAACTCATACAGTTTTAGTCTTTCTTTAATGGACAAAACTATAATTCATAGTAGAGGTATTGGACATTTCTACATGTTTGATTTGAACTAGATAGCACCGGGAAAACAATAGGTTTCAATCACAAGATGGCTTTCATACATTCAACTTTAAATTGTGTCGTCGGAGAGGGGTTATAGAAATGGATAAGGGTCTGCACAATTTAGCCAGGGAAGTGGAGAAAGTGAGAGATGAAGCAGCCTTAGCCGTAGAAAAGGGGAGAGATTTATTTATAGCCGTTTGATTGATTGATTTGATTGAAAGAGTTTGCACAATTTGATTTATTTATAGCCGTAGAAAGGGTCTGCACAGTTTGATTGACGGAGAGATTGTGGGGTTTTGGATTTCTTTCATGAGATGGCAGCTATAATGGGTCCCACTAAGACAAATTTGGAAGCTGTGATTGGTTGTTTCTTACGCAGACATGAAGCTTAGATTTGATTTTTTAAGGCTGAAACGGAACAGCGGTATGATATTGGTGTGTTTCTGCCAGTATTTGGTTAAAAAATCTAAAATAAACTGAAATTTAAATTAAAATAAAAACAATTTTATTTTGTCTTTATTTTTTTTAACTGGATATAAAATATTTCGACCGAAACAAAACGAAACTAGCAACTATGGGTTGGACAACTTGTAAGTCCCATCTGCACACACAGTAGCCATTTACCTGTGCTTTAGCGCAGCAGGAACCATATTTTTCTTCAATCTAAATAAATATATTATAAATTTAGGCAAAATATTATATCAATATAGATTTTTTTTGAAACACGAGCTTCTAATAAAAAATATGAATTTTAAATTGATATAAATTTATCTGCTTAACAAGTTTCAACGAAATCACTAGCATAAAATTATCATTGTTATTAAAAAAACAAGAAGATTCGGATACTTGAATCATCGAATTCACCATGTTAGGATTAACTCATTTTGTAATCTAATTTATATTAAACACAATAATAAAATATAAATTATGGAAATAACTACAATAACTAAACAAAAAAAAATAAATAATTGATTTTCTACCTATAAAAAAAAGAAAATATCATTGAAAATCTATTGCTATGTTACCATCATTATCATGACTATAACAGTTAGAATTATCATCATAATTACTGTCAAACAATAAAAATCATTAAATTGCCCTGAATAATAAAAAAAGCAAAACACTTTTATAAAAAAACAAGCAAGAAAAAAAAACAATCACTAAAATTATCATTATTATTGTGTAAACAATGAAAACCATAAAATTATCTCGAAAAATTAAAAAAAAACTTTAACAAAAGAGCAAACAAAAACCGCAGCAAAAAAAGACAAAGCTAAAAAAAATATTATAAGCATAAAAAAATCACCTAATCCGAAAAACAGATAAAAAAACAAAAAGAAAACACTAAAAAAAGAAAAAATATTAATTTTAAAATGATCACAATCATAAATTAAATTTTCAGAACTGAACCAAATAAAAATAAAACCTTAACAAAAATTAAAATGACAAAAATAAAAGTCAAAACTAAAAGTATAAACATTATCCAAGAATGACTCAAAAAACCAAAGGAATTAACACTAAATAAAAATTAAAAGAATAAGGGACAAATAAAAAATAAAAATATATTTAATTCCAATTGAAGGACAAAACTACAACAAATCAAAACCTTGAGACTGAAAAAAATAAAAGGATTTAAAAAAAATAGCAGTGTATGTTTTTTAAAAATAAAAGAATAAGGATTGAAATAAAAATAGCATATGATCAATTTCAATTGAAGGATAAAATTGAAACTAATCAAAACACGCAGACTAAAAAAATTAAAGGAATAAAAAAACCAAAAATCAAAAGAATAAGGGTTGAAATGAAAAACAACATATATAATCAATTTCAATTGAATGATAAAATTAAAAAAAAATCAAAACTTATATTGAAGAAATTAGGAAAAAAAACAAAATCAAAAGACTATGGACTAAAATGAAATACCTATAAACATAGAGGACCAACATGCATTTTACCACTACAGGGGAGAGAAAAGGGGAAAACAAACCCGACCATCGACGATCCTCCACTTTCCGGACAACGACATGCACACCACTAGGCAAAAGAGGCCATGGTGACGTACCTGGAGACACGAGGACCAAATATTTTCAACCACCGATAGACACTGCACGCACCGCGTGAATGGCGTCACACACATGAAACTAACGGGGCATCCGGAAGACCCGTTTGCTGTAACCTCGAGAAAAAAAAAGAATTATCTAAGCTCCCCTGGACCCAACAATAACCACGAAAACCAAACGTGAAAGTACCACCATGCCCCCATCATCAAACTTTTGTTTTTGTCATTTATGAGATTATTTAAGTAGTTTCACTGTGCAGAAAACATGAAAAACCTAAACTACCTCACCTCTAGCGCCCTGTCTATGCCCCACCCGAGGGCAAAAGTGATATTTCATTGTTCAAGATCAGACAAAAAAACAAAAAATACTCTCAACCAGTCTTTTTTTACCATAACCCAGGGATAAATAGATAGTTTCACTATATAAATAAAAACAAAAAAGATTAGAACACCCCCAAACAATCTACAGGGTATTTCAATTGTCTTTGGTTACAAAAGCGATCGACTTGGGTTACTATTAGTTATGTTTTCTTGTGTTGTTGTACTTATCTTGTTGAGATATTTTTAATGACACTGAATTTAATATTGTTTTTTATATAAAAAAATAGCTATTTTAAATAGCAAGAAGTTATAAAAATCATGTTCTTAACATTGCATATATTATGCTATTTCATTTTAAAAAAAAAATGTTATTTTAATATACATGGCCATAAAACAACATTCCTTCTTGAGAAGTTGTTTGCTTGAGTATTGTATTTGTGATGGTTAAGAAACAGCCTGATCATTATGTTCTTTTTTTTCTTTCTTTTTCTATGCAATGCACTAACAAAGAAGCAAAGGGAAACAAACAAATACATTTTCCTAGAGCTTATTTTCCCAGAAAATTCCATCCTCATTGCCTGACAGACAAGAAGACTAGGCAAGGCTGATAAGGATAAGGATAAAGTTGCTTCTACAACACACTCCTACAACAATTGCAACAGAGACCCATCCATGAAGAGTCCTGCACATGATAAACAGGATCACGATGAAGACATTTGAAGATTGTGTAAACTCTATCTACTGTAAACAATTACGTAGACTTGTAATTCTCTTGTAACAGACTTGTCTATATAAAGCTTGTATTGCATTCAGTTCTGGTTAATTAATACCAGAAGCTATTCAATTTTTTTATGGTATCAGAGCAATCTCTAGCTCACGCTTCTATTGATCCAATGTCTATCACTAAAGAGACTTCCTCTTCCTCTGCTTTTCATCTTCCAGCTCAAGTGATTTCCATCAAACTTGATGGCACAAACTTTCTTTCATGGAGTGCTCAGTTACTCCCCCTTTTTCGCAGCTATGGCCTCATGGGCATAGTTGATGGCTCAGAACCATCACCTTCAAAATTTTGCAGTACTGAACATCAAACTCAAGGTGTTCTTAATTCTGATTATGTGGTTTGGCAGTACAAAGACCAAACAATACTTGGCTGGATTATTTCTTCTCTATCTCCTGCGGTGGTTTCCACCATTTATGGCCTTGAGACTTTTTCGGCTTGCTTGGCAAGCCCTTGGTGCACGCTTTTGCAGCACCTCTACTTCCCGTATTTCCCTTTATCAAAAGGAAATTGCAATCTTTACGACGAAGGGATCCATGCAATGCCAACAATTTCTTGATGCGCTTAAATCTCTTGTCGATGAATTATCTCGTCGTTGGGAAACCAATTGATGACTCGGGACTTAATTCTTTTCTGCTTTTGAATGGTCTCAACTCCTCCTTCCATTCGCTTTGTCACGACCTATATGCTACTTGCAAAGGAGAAATCGATGTCATTTTCAGACTTCCATGCAGAGCTACTAAACTTTGATCTCATGCAAAAATTTCACAGTCAATCCATTCACCAGGAGACGGGCTCTTATGCTGCCTTCTACTCTCATAAATCTGGTTCTAAACCAGGTTTCCGTAACAACAATAAGTTGCACTTTTCAACACCATCAAAAGGATCCAGTCCTAATTTCTCTCAATTTCGGCAACCATTGCCTCATCTGCCAACCTCTTCTACATCAACCGCACTCGACCAATACTGCTCTCGCTCTCCCCCGTCCGATATGCAAAAGAGATGGCCATCAAGCACTTGATCTGCTTTTTAATCGAATGAATTACTCTTTTCAGGGAAGACATCCTCCAACAGAATTGGCTGCCATGGTTGCTGAGGCTAACACAACTTATCTCAATCAAAATCAATGGTATGCAGATAGTGGTGCCAACATTCATGTCACCTCTGATATTACCAATCTTGCAACAGCCGAACCTTATGATGGAGATGATTCTGTGGGTATTGGTAACGGGACAGGTTTGCATATCTCTCATATTGGCACTGCTGCCATTCAAACTCCCTCTTCTGCTCTCACTTTAACAGATGTTGCATATTGCCCTCAAGCTTCGGCTCAACTGGTTTCAATAAATAAATTATGCAAAGATAATAATGTTCTTTTTGAACTAATCGCGCACTCATTTTTTTCGTGGAAGGACATCCCCGACGGGGAACACGCTTCGACGGGGCCAAGTGAAAATGGATTATACCCAATCAACCTTCGTCAACTTTCCTCATACAAACTACATGCCTTTACGATGACTGTTGGTGTCAAGGCTTCTACTTCAACTTGGCATTGTCGTTTGGGACATCCTTCCGCACCTATTTTACATCGTGTTATTTCTAAATTTTCTCTTCCAATTATTCATTCCAAAAATAAACATCAGGGTATTTGTGTGTCATGCCAATTGGGCAAATCTAAACAATTACCATTTTCAGATTCTTCAAGAGAATCAACAAAACCACTCGAACTCATTCATTCCGATGTTTGGAGTACTTTCACTCCATCATCCAGTGGTTGTCGGTATTATGTACTTTTTATTGATGACTACACTCGGTTTTGTTGGCTTTTTCCTATTTTACAAAAATCTGATGTTTATTCAACGTTTGTCAATTTTAAGCTTTTGGTAGAAAAACAACTCAATTTCACCATTAAACAATTTCAAACTGATAATGGGGGTGAATATTGTTCTACCACTTTTAAACAGTTTTTAGCCACAAATGGCATTTTTCATCGATTTTCTTGTCCGCACACATCTCAACAAAATGGCCTTGCGGAAAGAAAACATCGCCATATTATGGAAATGGGACTCACTCTTCTAGCCCAATCTGGCTTACCTAAAAATTTTTGGGTTGATGCTTTTCTAACTTCTATTTTTATAATTAATAGATTACCTACCAAAGTGCTTGACTTTTCTTCACCATATGAACGGCTCTTTCACCGCTCACCTGACTTCTCATATTTTCGCACATTTGGTTGCCAATGTTTTCCTTGCCTTCGGCCTTACTCACCAGACAAGTTATCATATCGCAGCAAGCCTTGTATTTTCGTTGGTTATTGTTCAAATCACAAGGGTTTTCGCTGCTTCGATCCATCGTCCACAAGGGTATACATCTCCAGGAATGTGATTTTTGATGAAGGTATCTTCCCTGCACATGATAAATCCATTTTCACTAACCCCGGCAATTGCTTGAACTCCTCAGGTACGACTGACACTCTTACTTTGCCCTTCTCTTCCCCTCCATTTAATTTCTTATCTTTGCCTCCAATCACCACTGTGCCCATCTCCCCAAATCGCATCTGTCATGAAAATACCATCTCCCCTGTTCCCGATTCCTCTTCTCTGCATACTGCTTCACATGATTTGCAGGTAAATTCATTACCCGTGACAGCTGCAATTGATCATGCTCCTGCAAATCCACCATCTGGCATCGTTACTAGATCACAAACGGGTCACTCAAAACCCCGTAATTTCTCTGATTACCAACTACACTATGCTACCCGTCACCCTCTTCAAGCATTACACGCAAGTGTGGTAATCTCGGAGCCTCGAAGTTATGGACAAGCAGCTGCTATACCGGAGTGGCAGGAAGCAATGGCAAGTGAATTTCAGGCACTGTTGAAGAATGAGACATGGTCATTATGCCCTCGTCCCCAATCGGGTAAAAATGTGGTCCCGTGTAAAGTGGGTATTTAAGCTAAAAAAGAAGACCCGATGGAAGCATTGATCGTCACAAAGCACGATTAGTAGCAGCTTGGTTATTTTTCAGCTGAAGTGGCATTGACTTCCATGAGACATTTAGCCCGGTGATTAAACCATCAACCGTAGCGTATGGTTCTTGCAACAGCGAGTGTCGCTCAATCGGGATATTCGGCAATTGGATGTGTCCAACGCCTTTCTTCATGGAATTTTAGAAGAAGAAGTTTATATGGCACAGCCGAAAGGCTTTGAAGACCCCATGCATCCCCAATTTGTCTGCAAGCTTCACAAATCTCTCTACGGCTTGAAGCAAGCCCCTCGGGCATGGTTTAATTGGTTATCTTCTGCACTTTTATCTCTTGGTTTTTTAAGCTCACAAGTTGATCCTTCTCTTTTCACTTTTCGTCGAGATTCAGTTCATGCTTTTTTGTTAGTATATGTGGATGACATTTTGGTCACCTCTAATGATCAAAAGTTCATTCAATTACTTATTACTAGCTTGCAATGTGAATTTGCTATGAAGGATCTTGGACAGTTATCATATTTTCTGGGAATTGAGGCCATACGTGATTCTTCTGGTTTACATCTTCGGCAAACAAGATACATCATTGATTTATTGAATCGGGTTAGATTGTTGGGCATTCGTCCCATATAGAGCTCCTTGTGTTTCGGGGTTCCAAATTGTCAAAATTTGATGGAGAAATTCTTCAAGATCCATCCGAATATAGGCAAACAATGGGTGCCCTTCAAGTATGTCACTCTCACCGAGCCCGACATCGCGATACTCCGTCAACCAGCCTATGCCAAAGACATGCAAGCTCCTACCTCTACTCATTGGACAGCTACAAAGCGAGTGCTTCGCTATTTAAAGCACACACTCGATCACGGCCTCTTCTACAAATTGGGATCCTTCAATGTCAATGCTTACTGTGATTCAGATTGGGCTGGTGATCCTGACGACAGACGATCAACATGTGGTTATGGTGTGTTTGTGGGTCCTAATCTAATCTCCTGGTCAGCAAAGAAACAACCAATAGTATCCAAATCCAGCACAGAGGCGTAATCACGATGCTTGGCCTTGGTCACAGCTGAAGTTTATTGGTTACGTATGCTTTTGTGTGAACTGAAAATATCACTTGAATCTGCTCCTGTTGTCTGGTGTGATAATGTTAGTGCTCTTGCTCTTGCTTCCAATCCTATTTTCCATGCACGATCCAAACACATTGAAGTGGACTACCACTTTGTAAGGGAAAAAGTGGCCAACCGAGACATAATTGTCCAACATGTCCCTTCTTCATTACAACCTGCAGACATTTTTACAAAGGGCCATACTGCAGACCGTTTTTGTATGCTGAGGGACAAACTATCAGTGTTGAATCTCCCTGCTAGTTTGCGGGGGAATGATAAGGATAAGGATAAAGTTGCTTCTACAACACACTCCTACAACAATTGCAACAGAGACCCATCCATGAAGAGTCCTGCACATGATAAACAGGATCACGATGAAGACATTTGAAGATTGTGTAAACTCTATCTACTGTAAACAATTACGTAGACTTGTAATTCTCTTGTAACAGACTTGTCTATATAAAGCTTGTATTGCATTCAGTTCTGGTTAATTAATACCAGAAGCTATTCAATTCTTTTAAAGGCAACTTGTAAAGAAATGGACTGTTACTAGCTGATATACAGATAGTGGGATATATTAACCTGAGAACACCACTAGCATTTTTAAAAAATTCTTCTTTATATTCCTTCTTGACCATTTCTTCCTTACGAACCATTGTGGCTTTCCTGTCACGAATACAATATATCCCATGGGCAATCCAATCACCAGCCCACTTCCATAACCTATCATGGCAAACTTCCAATCGAATAATCTTGCAGGATCTTCTTTCTCTTGGAATGGTGGGGGTTGTGGTGCCGCATCAGCACTACATTTCACGGCCAACGGAAATCCGCACAACCGCAAGTTTCCATCACAGGAATCACTCGGAAAGGTTACAAATTGATTTCCATGGGGAATTGGTCCTGCAAGCTGATTGTATGAGAGGTTTAGTGCAAGGAAGGTCAGACTTGTTAATTCTGAAGGAATGCCTCCATCTAGCCCATTTGAGAATCTCTGTCCCTTTCATCGTCAAAACTATAGAATCCTGATAATATATTTCCCCAATATACTTCGGTGTAGGTTTAACTTCCTCGTCCACTTTCTTCATAGCTTGAAAATTTGCAATGTATTGTGTCGGAAGAAGGCCAATGAACTCATTGTGCGAGAGATCAATAATTCTTAGACTAGAGAAAGGAGATATCATTTATGTAGTTGTTTCCCAGATCGAGGACTTCCAACATTCTGCAATTTGCTAAGGATAGTGGTAATGATCCTTCCAACTCATTTCCATTCAAATCTAGACTTCTTATTTTATTTCCCTCTGTAAATGATCCTGGAATGGTGCCATGAAAGCTGTTGCTCCTCAAATTCAACACGGATAGTTCAGTACTGAAGTTCCCCAAGCACTGTGGAATATTGCCACTCAAATTATTATTAGATAAGTTTATGATCTGGAAAGTGCTGATATTGCAAATCCAAGGTGGGATTTCTCCAGTGAGTTTATTATTTGCTATTAAGAGAATGTACATGGATTGTGGCAGAATTGGAAATGGTTGTTGAAGCAAATTGGAAGTGAGGTCAACAAACTGTAAGTTGGGTGGAGTTCGTTTACAATGGTCAGAAAGTTATGGGAAAGATCCAAATATTGTGAAGACTGCATCCCCTTGGCTGACAACCATTGGGGAATTTCTCCATGGATTCTGTTGTAGGATAGAGACAAAAAGTTGAGCTGGTTTTGAATTTTTAAGAATTCTGGGAACTCAATTATGCTGCAAGACGACAATGCCAGTTTGTAGAATTGGGGTCAGGTTGAGTTCCTGTTACTATCAGTGGCAACAGAGAGACTGTTGTGTGAAAGATCAGGTCCCCAAAGGTTTATCATGTTTGAAAACAGGTTCAAGTCCACAATGCCACTCAAGCTGTTCGATGAAACATCAATATTGGCAAGATTCACCAATTCAGAGATTGATGGTGGAATAAGACCATATATCTTGTTACATTCCAGTCTTATTTCATGCAAAGACTTTGACCAATGCCCACCAAGTTCTCTAGGGAGGTGGTTATTATTAAGGTGAAACCAGGCCAATGATGGGAGACCGAACAAACAAGATGGTATTGTGCCACTGAGTAAGTTATAAGATAAGTCAATATCAGGGTTGTTAGTTTCGTTCTGTTTTGAATGAAACAACCAAAATATTTTGTACTAGTTAAGAAAACGAGACAAAACGACGTTATTTTTATCTCGGTTTAAATTCCGGCCAATTACCAGTCGAAACGTTCCGGTTTCGTTCCGCCCGTTCCATTTCGGCCAAAGTATTTTTTTTAAAATAATGAATAATTTTACAATATCCATCATATCTCTTAATCCAACCGTTATATTGAGATGAGATTTTACGAGGAGTCTCTTGATATATTTATATATATTATGTTAAAATTTCAGAGCAATCATAGAATGTAATGACCTTGCGAGATTGATGATGACATTCTCGTAATATTATACATGTTCATAATATTGTTAGAAAAATCATTTTATTGTGTCTTTTTTTAGATTTAATTGCACAATTCTAAATAATTTTATTTTTGGATTTGAACTAAATTTTTTTGAATTAATATATTTAATTATAAACAGTACAACCCCGGAACGACGCGCCAAAACACTCCAAAACCGAAATATTCTTTTCCAATTAAAAAAAACAAAACCCCAGCTGAAACCGAATTGACAACCATGGTCAGGATAAGTAACATTGTCAAGGCCACATGTGATCAGGAAGAGTCCCCTCTAGTTGGTTTTGTGACAAGTCTAAATGTAAAAGTTCAGAGATGTTAAAGATAGATGATGGCGACATACCACTGAAATTACCGTTTTCAAGGGGATAATCTGCTTAGTTTGCTGAGATTGACGAAAATATCCGGGATCTATCCTGCCCAGTTGTTGAAGATTCCCAAGCGAAGCTGGAACTGATCCATTGAAAGCACAGCTTCCAAGATGCAACCCTTGATAAACTCAGGAGCTTGAGTTTTGGAAGGTGGAAAATGTTTTCTGGGAATTGTCCTTGCAATCCCCATAATTCGAGGCTAAGAGATGTTGATGAAGAAGATAGGTTCATCAAGGAACCAAGATCAACTGAAGACATTTTTATGCAATCAAGAAAAAATTCTCTTACTAGAGTAAGGTTTTGGACAACCATTTTCATGGCCGGTGCTTCAAGTATCAATGGTTCATTCAAAGAAGATCACTGCAACTAAGGTCAAGAGCGATCACATGACATCATGACATGCGACTCCATCCCACGAACAGCAATCTGTTCCAGATTTCCACGAGGCCAACCTAGGATTCATCATACTCAAATCCATCCTTAAGTTGGAGTAAAGCATAGCTTTCATCTTTAGGGCATAATTGTGACACAGTAGTCGACAATACAACATCAATATCAGGAGGCAGAAGATGACCTGACCAACCCTTCCTGACCAGATCATCGTTCTCAAGCAAGTCTGAGATTAAAAGTCTGGTGATGTTTGGAAAGGAGGTATAAAATGGTGGAAATTCTATTCAATTTCTGCTCCCACTTGTTCGATATATCAATCAGCAATATTAATCTTTCAAAATAAATTAGTTCTTTCAAACTCATGTATAATTCTAGGATGTTTCGTGTTTGCAGTCTTGTGTGGTGTAGTGAGTTGGGATAAAATAAATGACTTTTTATTTGATGTAATATTGAATTGGTCAACAAATTAGAGTAATTATTTGATAATGTTAAGGAAAAGGTTATGAGTTGTGGTGTTGTATTAGACACTAATAGAAAATCAAGATAGAATAAAGCAATAGATATGACAGGTGAAATGAATGTGACATTATTAATGAGTCCTATTCTCTCTTTTTAACATTGCATTTCAAAATATTTTTGAAAAAAAATTATTTTTTATTTTTTTATTTACTTTAAATTATTATTTTTTTTGTTTTTAGATTCTTTTATGTATTGATGTCAAAATGATTTTTTTTTAAAAAATACTTTTTTGATGTATTCATGAAAAAAACATACTTTAAAAGCAACCTCAACCACACTCTCGGACACTTTATTCTTCGATTGAAAAACAATAAGATAAAAAGACCCATAAAATTTGTGTTCTCTCCACACAGAGTGTTAAGATCCCAAGTTCTTATAACTAATGGCTTTATGTAATTACTTAGCATCTTCATGTAATTAGAAAGAAAGCTAAATGAGCTTGGACAATCATTGTACACACAGACTAAATTCATTGTGGAATGGGACAGTAAATTGACTATTTTACCTCTCGGTGTGCCTCAACTTTAGCCTTGGAATCAGGAGCAATATCAATTTTTCATATTTAATAAAATAACTATGCTACCCCCCAATAAGACAGAAAAACATGTTTTGCATGCAGGGGTATCGCGCGGGCAAGTTACCTCGTTGTTTTCTAAATCATCGTAACAACACCTCTAATTATTTTTTCACTGTAGATAAACTGCCCTAATTTTCTACCTGTTTCGTTTACGTATCACTTTGTATATTTTTTGCTTATGTGATATTAGATATGAAATATCATACATAAAAAACCCGCAGAAGTCAACCTTAAAGAAAAATAACATCAACTGATGAATTATTTTGATTATAATTGTCATTATTATTATTATCATGATTGTTAAATTATCACAACTATTGTAGTTGTCATTATAAATATTATTACAAATAATTCATATTATAATTATTATTGTTCATTTTATCGATGACACGGATTTCATCATATTGATATTAATTATATATATATATATATATATATATATTAAGATGCTAATATTAAATTAAATATCAAAATACATAATTAGTCTCACAAATTTAGAAGAAGAAAAAACGTTTCGTATCAGGCAAAAAAACAACACAAAACAGTGTCATTTTTGTCTTGTTTTAAAAATTCTGTCCGTACTGGAAATACTGGTCAAATATCAGCCGAAACACCCCGAAATTACTCTAGGTGTGCCGTTTTGGCCACAGGGAAAATTCATTTCCCGCGTTAATGTTAATTAGGCGGGCGGGAGATGTGCTGTTGGTCACATCATAGTGTTAGTGATGTGACCAATGAATATATATATATATATATATGACATATACATATACATATATATATTATATTATATTATATTATATTATATTATATTATATTATATTATATATATAATATTGTTTATGAGATGTATTGAAAATGCAAAAATAAAAATTATAAAATTATAAAAAATATATATATATATATATATATATTATAAAAAATAAAATTGTTATCAACTTTGATTTTATAAAAAATAAAATTATATTAAATTTTTTTTTGATTTTTAAGTTTTTTCATATATATAATTTTTAATTTAATTAATTATATATGAATAGTACAATCCCGAAACGGCTCGAAATGCTCCGAAACCGAAACGTTTCATACCAATAGAAAAAACAAAACGGCAACCGAAACGTTATTGATAACCTTGATAGAGATTCGAACTCGGCCAAGCGAATTCTTCAGGCAGTTATAGGATAGAAATAATAATAATATAATTGTATAATTTAACTATTACAAAAGTTCATTGTTACAGAGATTCGAACTCCCGCGCCCGGCTTGCTTGGGTGCGCTCTAACCACCAGGCCAAATGACTTTTTTTTCCAGTTCTAGTATGCAAATAATAATAATATTATTAAGTATGTTAACTGTTGAAGTCCACAATGTTTCTGAGTGTACATGAACAATGCAAAAACACTTTTCGAAACCGTGACCTCTTTTAGCTTTTAGATAATAACTAGTTAGATTGTCCGCACTACGTTGCGGGCATAATACAATTTTTGTAATTGTAGAATTTGAAGTAATTTATAGATTTTACTAATTTAAAAATAAAATATAATATCTACTCATGCAAAGTTTGATATGAAACAACACATCATTACACACTACCGCAACAACAATATCGAAGCTTTAACATCAAAGAGACGGAAATATGTAATTGCCTCGAAAGATTTTCAACACAAAAATGTGAGAATACAAATTTGTGAGAACACAAAAATGTAAGAGCACAAAAAAGCTTTAACATAGTTTTTTTTTCCAATATTTACATCAACCTTCATGATATTGTCAGTTTGCACTAGGTTGCGGGTCAAACAAATAATTTTTATAACTGTTGAGATTAAAATAGAATATTTATACATGTAAAGTTTGATATAATGAAACAGATCAACATACCCTATTATAACAACAATAATATCGAAGTCTTAACATCTAAAATTATCATCACTATCATTGCCAAAATAATAAAAATTATTAAATTACCTCGAGAAAAAAAATACAAAAATATTAACAAAAAAACAAATAAGAACAAAAACTAAAATTATTATTATTATTATTATTATTATTATTATTATTATTATTATTATTATTATTATTATTATTATTATTATTATTATTATTGCGCTAATAATGAAAAAAGAAAAATTAAATCAAAGACTAAAAAAAGCATAAAAACTTTAATAAAAGAGCAAATAAAAAAATAATAATAAATGATAAAACAAAAACAAAAAATATTAGCTGAAAAAAATTATTTAATTTGAAAATTAAAAAAAAATGTCTGCCATACATTGCGGGTTGAGCAAACAATTTTTATAGGATTTACTGGATCAAAATTAAAATATATGCAAACTTTAATATAAGAAAATAGATCAACAGAGCCTATTATAACAATAGCAACATTGAAGTCTTAATATCTAAACTTATCATTGCTATTATTGTGAAAATAATAAAAATTATCAAATTATTCCGAGAAAGAAAAGTAAAAAACATTAACAAAAGAGTAAGCAAGAAAAAAAATTAAATTAAATTATTATTATTATTATTATTATTATAGTGTTAATAATGAAAGAAACAAAAATAAATGAAAGACTAAAAAAACCCTAAAACAATTAACAAAAGATCAAACAAAAAAATAAAATAAAAATTATCAAATTATCCCGAGAAAAAAAAAAACATTACCAAAAGAGTAAGCAAGAAAAACAATTAAATTATTATTATTATTATTATTATTATTATTATTATTATTATTATTATTATGAAAGAAACAAAAATAAATGAAAGACTAAAAAAATCCTAAAAACTTTAACAAAAGATCAAACAAAAATATAAAAAAATAAAAATCATCATTGCTATTACTGTCAAAACAATAAAAATTATCAAATTATCCTGAGAAAAAAAAACTAAAAATATATTAACAAAAGAGTAAGCAAGAAAAACAATTAAATTATTATTATTATTGTGTTAATAATGAAAGAAACAAAAATAAATGAGAGCTTAAAAAAATCCTAAAATTTTTAACAAAAGAGCAAACAAAAAAAAATAATAAAAAAATAATATTAGGTGAAAAAAAAACTCAAGAGCGAAGGGAGAAAAAAAACAGAAATATCAATTTTCAAATGATCATAGATACAAAATAAAATTTAAGAGCTAATATTTTTTTTTAAAATAACACCTCAACAAATAAGAAAATAAAAAAAATCAAACTTAAGAGCACACTTATTTCAAGAATATAAAAAAATAAAGGGATTAAGATAAAAAAAAAAGTATAAGGCCGAAATGAAAATCAAATATATTATCAATTTCAATTAAAGAACAAAATTGAAAACATTGAAAATTCTATACCGAATATATTAAACTATTTAAACCCAATCCAGAAATTAAAAGAAGGAGGACCGAAGTGAAACATTAACATTTAATTAATTTCAATCGAAGGACTCAATCGAACTAAATCAAAACTGATATAACAAAAATTAGAACCATACACAAAATTAAAAGTACAGGGACTGAAGTGAAAAAGTAACAAATTCGGGGGCGTCTCCTGCACTTTTACGTGCAAAAGAGAGAGAAACGGGGAAACCGGCTTTAACTGGCCACCGCGAGGAAGACCAAGCAGAGGTGCATCGAAAGAGACGCTGGTAGACCATCTCCGGTGACCTAAGCATACCTCACGCGCCACCTTAACAGGGCGTGAGACGTAATACTGTCGGCCACATGTGACATACGCGCCGACAATTTTTTGAAAAAAATAATAAAAAATATGGTCAATTACCGGCCTACTCCCGTTCTCAATTCATCAATTTTGTCTTATTAGGGGTTATATCCATATTTAATCATTTTGAAAAAAATATAAAAAAATAAAAAGGTAGGCGGACCAGACCTGACCGAACCGGACCGAAAATGTGAAATCACAGTGGAGCCCCTCCACCCATATGCCGTTTTTTAATCTTTTTGAGGGCTAAAAACGTTAATGTACTATACAAATAATGATAAAAAATTCAGCAAACCAACCGAACCGAATAAACCAAACCGACCCAAAAATACACTATTACAATCCACAGTGAAATCACTCACAATGGACCATGTTTTCCTGATCTGTTTTAGTATATGTTATAATAATGTGAAAAATTGAACCTCTGAAAGGACGTCCTTGGTCTGTGAGGTAGTGTTCACGAGGGAAAAGTCCCACCATGAAGAGCCTCATACTAATATGGAAAAGTCCCACCATGAAAAGTCCTTGGTCTTTTAAAGATGTGTTTGGTATTGCTTTTACTTTTGCGGTTGAAGTTTTAAAAAAACAGTTTCATGAAAAATATTTTAACTACGGTTCAAAATAAGTTTTAAAATTGTGGTTGAGTATGAGGTTGATGAAAAGCAGTTTCTTGTATTTGGTTACTATGTTTTTCATATTGATTTCAACTTGTGAAATTATTTTAAAAGGCATAAATATATTTTGTCAATTATTCAATATCTCAATTTTTATTTTTTTATTTTATCATTTATTCTTGATCCGACTTTGTTTTTAATAGCAATTAATCAAATACACTTTATTTTTTATTTTTATGTCAAATCCCAATTTTTCCTTTCCTTTCTCTTTTTATTACTTTCAAAGGTCTTCTATTCGACATTCTTATTAGAAAGGCTTCGGCATCCAGTTTCCTATTTTGGATCGCGTCAGCAAAATCATTCACCATATTTTATTTTATTCACTAACCATGACAAAAACCCTAAACATGTTTATATGTTTATAGCCGCCCCCGCTGTATTGTATACAGTTCGCTGAGTTTCATATATTTACCGAAGGTAGGTGGATGAGAGTGAGGGACGAGAGGCGCAAATGTGAAGAGAAGGGAGAACAGGATTAATTTGGAATTAATTTCCAACGGTAGTTTTTTCCTGTTGGGAATGCTTTTTCATCTGTGAACGAGATGCACTAGAAGCAACTATATACTGCTTATTGTAAATCGATGTTTTAATAATTATATAAATTTGTAATGGTTATTATATTAATAATCATATAATTCAAACATTTTAGACTCAATTTCATACTACCTCAAATTAATAGATATGATTATATTTTATTTAAGGAAGAAGTAGAAACAAGATAAATTTTTGTTGACGATCAGATTTTGTTTACACGAGTACTGAAACTGTTACGAGCCTGATCTGGGACATGTGGCAGCCAGTTGGGCACGGGATGGGCGACGTGTGGCAGACATCAAGACTCAGACAAATGAACGGGATGATTGACGTGTGACAGACATCAAGACTCAGACAAATGAATGGGATGATTGACGTGTGACAGACTTTAACTCTAGTTTACTTATTAAACATAGTTTATTTAATTAAATTCGGTATTTCAGTTATGAGTATTTCAGTTATGTAATTTGTTTCGGGTTAACCATTGTAGTAATGGGTAGTTAATAGGAACAGTTATATTTCTTACTTCCTGTTTGGCATTGCGATCCCACCGGCTTTGACTGAAATTTGAATATATTTTTTTAATTTAAATGAATATATTTTTTGTGTTTTAAATTATTTTGATGTGCTGATTTTAAAAATGATTTTTAAAAAATAAAAAAAACATTATTTTATTATATTTCGGCACGATAAGCACTTTGAAAAGCTACCGCAACCACACTTTAAGGTTTGATTTACTTACTGAAAAGATATAGATGAATTATTCATAAATATTGCCGTGTGCAAAAAGAAGCTCTAGATCCTTGAATTTCAGAATCAGTTTATTTAGCCTTTGTTTATCCTTTGATTACAAACAGTACTATAGCCAGAAAAACCAGCAACACAATTCACTCAAAGCAAAAATGTAAAAGAAACACTCATCTAAAACACATGAACCTTATTTAACAGAAGCTCTGACCTGGTGGTGAAAATATGAAATTGCTAACAGTATATATTACTTGACAACATCCTTAAAAACGAAAGGATAAGTTTCCTTTTATGATGATCAATCGCTGAGAAGCTCAATCCTGAGAGTGCCAATGGTAGCCTCACCTATATTTGTTATCGGCACCAAAGTCACCACCACACTTTCATCATCTTCAGCTTCCAAATCCTCCAATAGCTCAGTAATTCCCAACCTCAAACTTGTTTTCACTGTCTTGTTACGACTGTGTGGCACATTGACAAAGGTTCCAGCAAACTCTGCGTTGTCTGTTTTACCAGGTGTATCAGGCTCGTCATTTATGAGCACGTTAAACTTTACATACATATCTATTCGATACTCAATCCCTTCTATTACCAGAACTTCTTCTTCTTCTTCTTTATCTTTTTTACTTCTCCTTTTATTTGGTCTCTGAACCACAACACTTACAGTTTTGTTTAACAGACCGATTGGTTTCGTTGGGTCTGCCGTAACTGCTGGCACTGTCGGCTTTGGTTTGTTTGGCTTTGGTTTTGGTCTAGCATTGATCCAGGGACTAGCAACATCTTGAAACCCATATCTCAACTTTGTTGTGTCGAGACAGTCCCTAATCTTAACTCGGACTAGATTAGCGTTCTCATCGTAGAAAAGAAATGCAGCGTCGAGCCAATCAGGGTCGGTGAAATTCTGTCTTTTTCCACCTGGTAATTTCTTCCATACTTCCCACAATCGGTCAATGTTCCCATGATGAGCAAAAAAGATAGGATCTCTCGCGGCTGCATAGAAAACACCCATATTTTCACGATTCGCTTGGTCTGCGTCACCGGTCCAGATGTGAACTGTAGTGTGTGGGACATCCTCAAGTGAACCAGCTCCAGGTTCTGGTTCATCTCCGGCTCGGTATGGTCGACCCATAAAGAGCGTAGGATACTTGGCAGTCACCATCTGCCTATACATTACATTAAGATTGCTGGCCACTTGAACAGGGTCTGGCAAGGGAAAGTCTACACCGGGGAAATCAAGATCAATAATTTTTGGAGGCTGGTGATTCTTGTCACGGAGCGGGTCATAGACTGCTGATGTAGGGTCGGCGAAGAAGGCTGGTATTTGCATGCCCTGAGGGGAATCCCAATTCCAGAATGGTAAAGCAAAAGTGGGATCATCAATCAGTTTGCCCAAGATTCTCTCATAGAAGTAGAGATAGTATCTGTGCCAGGGAAAGAACAGCCAGCTAAAGTGAACTTGATAATTCAAGTCCGGCATCCCTACTTGGTGATAACCACCATCACAATAAGCACAGTGGACATTGGCCTGCTGTGTGAAGTTACGTGGGTCATCTTCAGGGAGTTGTTTCATCAGGGCAATGGCTCTATTATATTTGGCCATGTAGTCATCATCAACTAGATGAGCAGGTCGTCTGATTCGCAATGGATCATTTCGAGAAGGTAGCTTGAAGTCGATGATCTTCCTGGTTAATGGAGGGCAGCAGTTAGTGGGATTTTCAGGATCAGGCTCGTTTATCACGCTACAGTCAGATATGTCTGGAGGCTGGATTGGCTTGGCATGAGCAAATGGATCGCTGAGATTGGTTGCACCCGTAGAGACCTCCTAGGCCAATGAGAACATCCCTTCTCGTGGAAGGATTCTGATGATCATCATTTCTGGCTTTGCATGAAACTGCAGGAAAATTGGCATGGCTTTGATTTCTAGTTACGAATGGAGCGTGTGTTTTCAGGATGGAGGGGCACAGAGAGGAGGTGGAAATAGCAGTCGAGGAGGTGGGGAGAGGAGAAAGGTTACCGGCCATGGTGTGGATATTGGTTGTTTAGTGAAGGATAAAGAAAAGTGAGAGGAGGTTTTTATAAGCGCAATCCAGGATGAGGTTTTTCTTAGAAAGACGATAGATTTCTAATTTCAGTGGAAAACTACTTTGGAGAGGAGCTATGATTCAGTAATCGTTAGAGATGGTCACGAAATCCCTTTGAGTTCTTGACAAGTGGCGAAACCATTTTGACCTTTAGCGGCTGTGTTTGTTTCCATGAATTCACTTTCCAAACTTTCCTGTGTTTGTTTGCTTTCTAGAAAGTTAGTCAACAGAAAACACTTTTCAGTCAAAGAAAAAAATTTGGCTTTGGTTTTTCGGGGAAAGTGTTTTCCGGAAAATTTGAA
Source organism: Salix viminalis (assembly GCA_029228465.1). Taxonomy (NCBI): domain Eukaryota; kingdom Viridiplantae; phylum Streptophyta; class Magnoliopsida; order Malpighiales; family Salicaceae; genus Salix; species Salix viminalis. The sequence goes on along the minus strand of CM055441.1, from coordinate 24,057,392 downwards.
GGAAAACACTTTCCGGAAGTTGTGAAAAAAATTTAGAAAATGTCATTATTTCTCGATTATATCAAATTTGATCCTCAAACTTTTGATTGCTATATATAATTTGTTTTGAATATTTATTTTTCAATTCCATCTCTTAAAATTTAATTTTTTATATTAATTTTGGTCCTTATTTTTTATAATTGCTATTTGCTTTTTTTTCTTATCATTTTTTTTATTGAAAATTTTTATCTATCAAATTTGGTCCTCATTTTTTTTATTGTTACTTATTTTATTTGAAATAATTTATGAAATGTTAATTATTATTATTTTAATTTATTCACCTTTCATTTTTTTTTAAAAATTTTAGATTTGATCTCTATTATTTTGATTATTATTTATTTTATTTGAGATAATTTATGAAATTATATTTATTTTCAATTTCATTCTCATTCAACTTTTTAATTTGTAAGATTTATTCCTTATTATTTTAATAAACTTGAAAAAAAAATTAATTTATTAATAAATTATTTTTCAGTTCATTTTCCATAACTCAAACAAACATTGGAAAGTGTTTTCCAGCTCATTTTTTATAACACTGCCAACATCGGAATTCACTTTCCAGGAATTCACTTTTTCTGGAATTCACTTTTCAAAAAGAAACCACTTTCCAGTAAACAAACAGGGTCTTAGACTTTCCGAGATTATTTTGGATGGCCACGCGGCGGGCTACCCTCCACCCGCACACTTTTTTCTATTCTCGTATTTCTTGCATTAGACTCTCTTCTATAATCTTGATTCCTTTCGGTGCTTGAAATCAAGTTTCCGTACTGTGCTTTTAAAAAACATTCAGGACAACTATTTGCTTACTGTCGAAAAAACATAAGATGTTGGGTAATACAACTAGTTTTTATAATCAATAGGACTTGACATTTTTGTTATATTTGATTAAGGCAACATATAATCATGATTAAAATATAGTATTATCATAGATAACTTGGTGATTCTAAATTTAAGATCATTTAATAACTTTCATGAGAGTTTTTTTATATATATGGGTAATCTTTCCATATAAAATGTGCAAATAGATCGGTCTTTTCATAGTATAAGCATGTACATCTATCAGCTTCATTTATCTCCTATAATTTTACTTATTAAAACAATTATTTATATATATATATATATATATATATATATATATATATATATATAGATGTTATTAAAATTCTAACTTAACAAAGCATTGAACATGAATATTTAAGAAAAATAATTCATTAATTCTCATAATTATAAATACTTTATAATTAACCATGCAAAATATTTTTATTGCAAAAAAATATCTTTATTTTAGATTTAATAATCAAACTTAAATAAATACTATATATATATATATATATATTTCCTAAGTCTGAAACAAACTTGGATATTACTTTTCTATAATTATTTCCTTTAACAATATTTGTTTTTATTTTTGGATGTAACCTTGCAGAATTACATAGTAGACCACCCTGTACACTAAGGTTCTCCTTCGACTTCTAATATAAAACTTGTATAGATCATAATTCTTTTTTTATTGTTGGGTTTTTTAAACTATTTTTTTATATCATCCTCTAAGGTCATTATATTAACGACTATATTGATTAATTTCACTCATTTCATGCATTCGTCTTAGATATCATTCCATCATTTTTTTCCAAGTGAAGCTCTAAGTATTCCTTAACACTAGCGTAATTAACCCATTTATTTAATATATATAGATAGATAGATAGATAGATAGATAGATAGATAATCTTTCTTTTTTTAGCAATTTATATTGGATTCGATCATCTTGACTCTATTCCTTCGAATATCTAGCATAACTTAAATTAACAAAAACAAAATCCAAACCCATATTCAAATCCTACCATATAATTTTATACTTGAAAATACTAATATTCATAACCAAACCTATCATTAACTATGGATAATGTTATACATTGTACATTACTCATGTATGTCATGCTTATATAGTCTATTGAAGCATAATCATAACTTTGATACCAATTATATCCCACTAAATATCACTCGAAGCCTTTAAACTTGGAAGAAACAAATGATCATTTATTTTTACTTAACCATTCGACGATGTCATGAATCTTTCTTAAGACCTTATCACTTTAAAGTTTTAATCCTAGTGTATATTTCAAGACTCTCCACATAAATTTTTAACGGAACTTAATGATAGGATTGAGAGTTATATGCGATAGCGTAAAACTGATCAATTTGTAGTCTTTCATCAAAAATATTAATTTTTTTCCTATTTAGTATTTTCATAGGTCATATCAATTATTTTACCTAATCCTTGAGATTATTTCCTTATCCCAAATAGATTTATTTTTCCTTTGCACTAATCATTTTATTTATGGATTATTAATGTTTCATAATTTATCTATCTTTTTTTCGAGTTTCCATTACTCGTTGTGAGATCTTATTTTCTTTACTCCTACGTTGATGTAGGGGTTTATAGTACATGTATTTTTTTTTAAATCCTAATAGAATAGCAGTTGGCATCGAAGAGAAACTCTTATGGATCCGCAGACGTGATGATGAGCAATTCAATACATCGACTATCACATCACACATAGTGATGGCTACGTGTACGGTCAACGACATTATATAGTAGCCATCACAGCACAGAAGTAGCAAGTACATGCAGTTAACCGCAGTTAAACATGCGGTTCTGAATATAGTTTTTTAAATATGATTTTTTGGTTTATATTTATTTCAATATTAAAAATATTACTTAAGATCTTTTGGATGATAGTATTTTTTTGTGTTGTTTTTGTTTACAAATAAATTAAAATAATAATTTTTATTTTTTATAAATTATTTTTCATATCAAAGTATCAAAAAATAATCTAAAAATATTAAAAAAATAATTTAAAATAAAATATAAAACAAAATAATTAAATGTTTTTAAAATTGTTTTGAAGTGTAATGTGAAACAATTAATAGCCACCGGTTACGTGATTCTCTTGCTCTGTATCCGAGTTGAGTGAGTTTATTATATTGGTTCAAAACGACAAGTGTTTGAAAGGGAGACGACACCCATTTTCTCTTGCCTTTATTTTCTTATGGTTGAAAAATTAATTCATATGCCAATTTTTATCGGTTAATTGTTCTTGCGTAAAATTATATCTCTGGCATTTCCCTCTTTCAATATCAAAATAATTCATTTATAATACAAATTGATTACTATAAAATATATCCAATTAATAAAATTGAATGTTCATTTTTTAATATGTCAATATTTAAATATTTTAGGATTATTTTGATATAAATTAGATATAATTAATTAGTTACCGAAAGTTGTTTCGAGTATTTTCTGGGAAGGTTGTAAGAGATTTTTTTTTAAAATATTTTTTTTGAAGAAATATATTAAAGCAATATTATTTTAAGAATAAAATGTTTTTAACATCTATATATTAAAATGATTTAAAAACCTAAACAAAAAATTATATATTTTTTTTTAAAGTGCTCGTGAAATGCATTCTCAAATACCTCTTAAAACTATTGGTGTGTGCTCTATTTTTCTATGTAAAGCCAATTCATCGCGCTCTGTTAAGGACTGGACTAATATTTAAAAAAAAATATTAAGAACCTATTTTAATGGGTCTAAATACAGGTTAGATAATAGATAAAAATATGATGACTTTTTTTTTTTTATATATAAAAAAAATCATCATATCAAGTTTGAAGATTAACTTATTTTTTTCCAAAATTATTGTCTATTTAACTTCAAAACTCATTGATCAGGTAATAAAAAAACTTCAAACCTACAAATTGGATATTGAACTTAAGTGAGATTAATAAATTATTTTTCACATCATGATATCAAAAAATAATCTAAAACATAAAAAATAATTTAATAAAAAATATAAAAAATATTTTTTTAAATTGTTTTGAAATGTAATGTCACACTGGTATTTTATATATATATAAACTAAAATATAAAAAGCATCGACCTTTTACTATTGATTTTTTTACTGTTCACACAGACTCAGTTCACTATAGATTGCTGCAGTAAAATTACTAGTTTGCCCTCAGGAAAAAAAATTAACCCCTGGGACCGGGGGTATTTATAATTTTCCAGGGGATATGGATGATATTTCCAGATTTACTGAACAGTAAAACTACAAAAATAGCCACCGAAAACGACAAAAGAAGGCCATACGGACCGGGGGTAATTTAGCAATTTCCATGGGGACATGGATGGTATTTCTGAATTTGTGCACAATCAAACTACAAATTAACCCCTGAAAATGATAAAAAAATAGGCGTCGGATCCAGAGGTATTTCTAAATTTTCCACAGTGGTTTTTTTATAGTTATCGATGGGTTCAGGGGTGTATAGGTAATTATGTATTATTTTAATATTATTTCTCGAAGACACTTCGAGCACGTCGTATAGACGCGGATGCAGTGTTTCCGTCGCACGTGCCCTTCGAGAGGCGCGTGATCGTCGTTACAGCGGTCAAAAACAGGAGTCTGCCGTATCACATGGTGTTCTCTCTCCTGCAGCCTGGAAATACGCTTTGTTCCTTAAGGTTCGCTAAAGTTTTATTTCGGTCCCTAGGCTTTGGATTTCACTTTTATTATTGTTTTGTCCAATATAGTTTATGATTTGTTGCAATTATGCCCTTCAATTAAAACTGATTATATATGTTAGGTTTCAATTTAGTCCTTATTCTTTTGATTTTCGGTTTATTTTTGATTATTTTAATTATTTTGGTATAAAGATTTTAATTGCTCCTGATTAGTTCTTCCAATTAAAATTTGTCATATATTCAATCTTATTATTTTAAGAACAAATTGTTTTTAACATCTATATATTAAAATGATTTGAAATGTTTCTTGCGGGAAAGCAAACATGCGCTGTGACTGCAATGATAGCGTAAAGAAAGTAAAATGTTGTATAATATTAAAAATACTCTTTTTTTCTGGCATTAATGAGGATGGAATTCACACGCATTCAAATAATAAATATTTAATATCAGTATATAAAAATCAATTTAAAATAAAAATTTAATTTAAAATGTAAAATAAAAATTTAATTTAAAATAAAAAATAAAAAATAAAAAATAAAAATGTAAAATAAAAAATAAAAGTGGTAAAAGGATTAGAAAACAATTGCTGTCGCATTGCAAGTATAATAAAACAGGAGTGATTGAATGAAGAAGATAACCATTAATTACGTTCACCAGTGGAGACAGGCTGACAGCGACGTTAGTGGTGCAGGATAATACGTACAGATAGAGTGGACAATGGAAAACTGATGACAACTATATTCCTCGCAAAACGACAGTGAACTTTTTAGGCAGCCACGTTTGAAGCAACTCCTCCACGAGTTAACTAAAATGATAGATAAAGTAACTTATTGAACAATAATTTTAAAAAAATTATAGATATTAAAAGATATCAACACAAGTTAAAAAAAAAAGTATAGATAAAATAGGTATTGACAGATTATGGATATCAACACAAGTTAAATAAATTTTCAAATAAAATATGAGATATAGAACTTGATGGAAAGATTATCAAATTGAATTTTGACCTTTTCACATAGATTGGTTTTGGAGAATTTTTTTCTATGCTCGGCTGGCAACACTCAAACTCCTATAAAACAGGTGTTATATTGGAATAAAATACACTTTTGTGCTTAACTTGGTAAATTTTATGAGAAAAATAATTATAACAGTCATCGAGGGATGTGGTGTGATGAAAAAAAATTATGATCTATACATCAGATCTCAAATTCAAGTTATGATATGCATTAATTGTAAAAATCTGAAACAACCAATATTTTATTCGCTCATCTGGACATATAAATATGTTTTCTGGAAAATTAGAGTCCTCGCATAAAAAATAATAGTTATAACAAAAATGACAATGTAGGAACCAAAGTTTTTTTGCTTTAAAATCTCATTTTCAACTATAAAATCCTAAATATAAATCTTCATAAACCACTTGTCAACCTTTAAATACCCCAAAATCACTCAAATAATAAACAAAAATCATATGAATAAAAAATTAAACTGATTAATTACCACTATCAAACTTGCCTCATTGAAATTTGTAAATGTGTAGTGTTTTGATATGAATTGGTGTTCAATATGTGTTTTTTTAATAAATTAATGGATATATGAAGGGGATACTTTTTTTTTCTTTTTAATGAGAAAAGCTATAAGCTCCACCATTTCCGCAATAGATTTTGAACAAAATGTGTGAGTGGCTTATTTCCTAGCGACGATGACAACAAAGGTTCAGCTGCTACTTGCTCTGCATGGTAGAACTATTACAAAACACATAATCGGCGTGACCTTTTCACTGTGCTTCCTCTCACAAATCACTGTGGATTACGATAGTGTGGAGGCGATTTTGGCCTTCGTCCGCGCTGCAAAATGTGAGGGTTGAATGAGGGTATTTTCGGATTTTCCTTTTTTTAAAAAAAAATAATCAGTTGTGAACAGTGTAGTAACGGTTTCACCCCTGTGAATAAGACAAAACAACGGCTTCACCTGAGGGGCACCAACGTCATTGCGCGCGGACGAACCGGTCCGGTCTGGCCCGGTACGCCGCAACTTTTTATTTTTTTAATATTTTCTGAAATGGCTAAATACGGTTATAGCCCCTAATAAGACAAAAACAATGAATTGGGTCAAGGGCCAAAACGGTAATTGACCCTATTTTTTCAATTTAAAATTCGGTGTCTGTCAGGGCGTGAGGCGCACGCGCCAGACGGTTTTTTGCCTCACGCCCTGTTTAGGTGGCGCGTGCGGCGTCATACGGTGGCCGGAAATTGTCTACCGGAGTACTACTCGATGCGCCTCATCGTGGTCTTACTCCCGTGGTGGCGCGTGTCACCTAAAAATGTCCGTGGACGCGGCGGAGGCCAGTTAAAGCCGCCGACCACGTTTCTCTCTCTCCTGCACGTAAATGTGCAGGAGAGTCCCCCATTGTTTTGTACTTTTCACTTCGGTCCCTTGACTTTTAATTTGGTTTTTGGTCCTGATTTCTGTTATATAAGTTTTGATTTAGTTCGATTGGGTCCTCTGATTTTAATTAATTAAATGTGAAAGATTCACTTCGGTCCTCCTACTTTTGATTTCCGGATTGGCTGTATATACCTCAATTAATTCGGTACACAAGTTCCGATTTTTGCAATTTTGTCCTCTGATTTCAATTGACAATAAATGTAATTTGCATTTTAGCCCTTTGACTTTTAATTTTTTTTATTTAATCCCTTTATATTTGATTTTCATTTCAGCCCTTATACTTTTATTTTTTTTATATTTCTAGAATAATCCCTACTTTTGTCCATGTATATATAAGTGTATTTAACACAATAATAATAATAATAATAATAATAATAATAATAATAATAATTTAATTATTTTTTGTTCTTACTCTTCTGTTTTTTTTTCTCCCGATAATTTGATAATATTTTTTGTTTTGCCAGTCATAGCAATAATAAAAAAAAATTGTGTTTTTTTTTTTTATCTTTTATTAAAGTTTCTTGAATATTTTTAGTCTTTCATTGATTTTTGTTTCTTTCATTATTAACATAATAATAATAATAATAATAATAATAATAATAATAATAATAATAATAATAATAATAATAATAATAATAATAATAATAATAATAATAGTAATAGTAATAATAATAATAATTAAATTGTTTTTCTTGCTTGCTCTTTCTTTAATGTTTTTTTCCCTTCGGATAATTTGATATTTTTTGTTGTTTTGACAGTAATAGCAATAATAGTTTTTTTTTTTAATCTTTTGTTAAAGTTTCTAGGATATTTTTAGTCTTTCATTTATTTATTTTTCTTTCATAATAATAATAATAATAATAATAATAATAATAATAATAATAATAATAATAATAATAATAATAATAATAATTTAATTGTTTCTCTTACTTATTCTATTGTTAATGTTTTTGAGTTTTTTTTCTAGGATAATTTAATAATTTTTATTCTTTTAACAGTAAAAGCAATGATATTTTTTGATTTCAAGGCTTTGATTTTGCTATTGTTATGATAAGGTATGTTGAGCAATTTTATTATGTTAAATTTTGCATATATAAATATTGTATTTTAATTTTGATCCAGCAAATCCTATAAAAATTATTCGCTCAACCCGCAACATAGAATATATATTTTTTAAAATTTTCAGATTAAATTATTTTTTCCAGCTAATAATTTTTATTTTTGTTTTATCATCAATTATAATTTTGATCGTTGTGGATTTAATTATGTTAAATTATATACACAAGAATACCCGCGACAACGCGCGGGGGCAATTAGCTAGTGTGAGATAGATGGCGTAGCTGTGTGTGTGAGGTGGCTGTGTTGTGCTCCAATGATATTTGTGGAGGATGAGATGAGAAAATGAGAAAGAAGGTGGATGTTGTTTGATATTGTGTTTTAAAAATGTTTTTGAATTTTTTTTAATTTTAATTTTAAATTGTTTAGTGCTATTAAATCATTTTATATGGTAATGTCAAAAATATTTTTTTTAAAAATAAAAGAAAATCATTTTAATATACTTTTAAATAAAAAATATTTTTAAAAACAATTTCTACCACACTCCTAAACAAACAACTAAAGTGGTTCTAGTGGCTAAGAAAAAGAGTGGCAGCTAGAGCAAGTTTTTTAGCACCTATTTGTTTTTTTTTAAGAGAAATTGTGGTAATTTATTAATTTTATAATATTAACATTGCAAGAGCTCTATTATAAACCCCTTTACCCAAAACTGATAAATCAATGCTAAAAATTATAAAATTTGATTGAGAAATGATAATTATAAAGGAAAATTGTTATAGATAGGGATAAATTTTTTTAGTAGCTTAACTTAAATTTTGGATGAAATAAAGTAAGAAAATTGGTATGTGGAATATTATTTAGTGATAAATTGTGTAAACTTCTCGATCGAGTAAAATAATTATTATATTGAATGAATTTTCTTAATAAATTTAGAGTTCAAATATTTAATTCCAAATAAATTAATGTGTTAGCTTATGTACAATAAACATTGATCGTTAGCATAAACAACACATACAAATCATGTTATATAAACATTGATCATTAATATAAACAACACTTACAAATCATGTTAATTGAATGAAAATACTAAACCCCGATAAAACTTTTTTGAAATCATGAATGATTCGGATTTTTGACATAAAATATCTTAATGATAAGTATTATAATATTAAGCATATCTTTCAATTGATCATCGAATCAATATAAAATTTTATGACTTGTCTCTAGATCTATTGTTCTATCTTGGGTTAAATTTTTGTCATTCATTGTTAGATTAGAATGAGTTTTACTAAGTTATGAACCTCACCACCTTTTATAATTTCATCGGAGGAATTGTGATTAACATTTTTAATTTGAGAGATATGATAGGACTTAGGAGAGTTTTTTTTTTTGAATAAACCCACCTCATGTCAATCATGGTCACCATCTTGTTTCTTCTTTTTCCATCGTTGGATTCGTATGAAGTTGCACAAGAAGGATCGTCTAGATGTATTTTCCTTTATGAATGACCGTGACTCTGGCTAATCCCCTCTTACCCCCGACAAACCCTTTATGGTTATCTCTTACCTCCGACAAACCCTCAAGATTACCCATCAATGCTAGCAAACCCTCACAATTGCCAATTAACTCCAGCAACCCTCATGGTTTCCAATCAATTCCTAACGCTTTCAAATAATTTCCATTTGTTTTCATTTACACGATTAAACGACCAACATCTCAATCTTCTGCATTTAAATAATTTTCATTAATAAATTTTAAAATTTTAATAAAAATTTATTAAAAGGTCTAACCCCTCATGCAAGTGGTCCATTTTTCAAAGCCTTTCTTGCATAAATAAGATATATTACATTAATAATTCATTTCATTCATCGAGTTAAGAGACTCTCACTTTAATCCCCTTTTAATTTCTCTTACCTTAAAGTATTCCTTGTCATCTTTCTTTAAAATTTGATTTTTTTTAATGCGATTAAACACTATAGAAGATAATGTTGAATCACGAAGATCAAGCACCTGCAGTCATCAAGAGATTGAAGGAGAGATTGAAGCAGATTAGGATAGCTATGATAAACTAATAAGGATTACAATGAATATGTATAAATTAACTAGGACTCTATTAAGAGTAAAATAGATCAAGACTCCTCTGTATAGTTAGCTATAAATACTCTATTCTTGTATCAACAAAGTCATCGTGGAATAGAATCAAGAATTCATTCATCAACTTCTTTTATCTCATATGGTATCAGAGCACTAAAAGACTAACGTCTCATCATGTGTTCTTCTCATTGTTCTTCTACAACTCCCACCTCCTCCCCTGCCTGTCCAACAATTATTCCTATCTCTAATATTGTTTCTTTAAAATTGACACCAGACAACTATCCACTATGGAAAACCCAGTTATTGCACTACTTTCGTGGCCAAGATTTATTTGGCTATCTTGATGGCACTCTCACTTGTCCTCCCAAACTTCTCACTTCTTCTAATCCTGCAACCAATACAGTCATCCAAATTCCAAATCCTGCGCATCATCAATGGTTGCGACAGGACAGCTTAATTCTAAGCACATTAATGTCTTCTATGACAGAGAATGTTTTGGCTCAAATTGTCTCTTATTCAACTTCTCATCAAGTGTGGCAAGCACTAGCAACAAATTTCTCTTCTCAATCTCGAGCTCGCACTATTCAGATTCGCACTCAGCTTGCGAATGCTAAGATGGGCAGTCAGTCTGCCAATAACTACTTCTTATTCATCAAGAAATTAGCTGACGAACTTGCCATGGCTGGACAACCCCTTAGATACGATGACATTATTTCATACATTCTTGCTGGCCTAGGGCATGAATATGACAGCCTTGTCTCCTCCATTTATGCCCGAACTGACTCAGTCACCATTGAGGAGGTATATTCCCTTCTTATTGTTACAGAGTCTCGACTCAATCGTCATCATCTGTCTTCTACCAATCAATATGCAGAGGCTAATATTGCACAACGCCACCAAGGCTATTCCAACAATAAACCCAGAAGTAATTTTCGAAACAATTTTCGGGGTCGTGGCTAACATCACTCTTCTTCTTATCGTAATGGGAATAACTTTTCTCACAAAAATGACAGCTACAATACATCTTCCATTGTCTATCAAGTTTGTGGTAAACAGGGCCATTAAGCAAGAAAATGTTACCATCGCTTCGATCTCACATATCAGCAGTCAGCCTCTCCTCAACATAAACAGGCTTTTCTTTCCACTCATAGCCGGGACAATGAGTGGCATGCAGACACAGGTGCTACCCATCATATTACTCACGATATGACTCATTTAGACCTCAAGAGTGATGACTACAATGGATCAGATCAGCTGCAAGTGGGTAATGGCCAAGGTTTGCATATCTCTAAAACTGGCACTTCATCCCTTCATACTCTGTCTCACTCGTTTCTATTAAATGATATTTTCCTTGTTCCTGAAATTCAGAAAAATCTAATTTCTGTCCAAAAATTCTGCATTGACAGTAATGTTTATTTCGAATTTCATTGCTATTTCTTTCTTGTGAAGGATTACTCGGGGATCGTCCTTCATCGCGACCATGTTCTTAATGGTTTATACCAGTTCACGTCCAAGCATCTTTCTCCTCAAATATTTTCCAGTGTTCGCATTTCGTATGATCAATGGCATCGACGCCTTGGTCATGCTTACTCTCCTGTCGTTCAAAAAGTCTTGTCCTCTAATAAAATACCAGTTGATAAATTAAACAGGTACTCTATATGCAATAACTGTCAATTAGCAAAAAGTCATGTCTTTCCATTTCATAATTCCAATTATGTTTCTACATCTCCGTTGGACTTAATTTTTACCGATGTTTGGGGTCCGGCATCTGTAGCTTCCACTTCTGGTGCTCGTTATTATGTCAGCTTTCTCGATAATTACTCTAAATATTTGTGGTTGTTTCCAATCAAATTGAAATCAGATGTTGAGCATATTTTTATGCAATTTCAATGCTATGTGGAAAAACAATTTAACCACAAAATAAAAGCAATTCAATCTGATTGGGGGTGAGTATCACAGACTTCACAAATATTTTCAAACGACTGGCATAGCCCATCGTATCGCATGCCCTCATACTCACCAACAAATTGGGTCTATTGAATGTAGACATCGCCAAATTGTTGAAGTAGGCCTAAGTTTATTGGCTCACTCCCAATTACCTCTTTTGTATTGGGAAGATGCATTTACCACTGCCACTTTCATAATTAATCGCTTACCCACACCAATTCTCAAAAATCGGTCACCATATGAAATCCTACATCATCGGGTCCCAGATTTTTCTTTCTTACGTGTTTTCGGGTGTGCATGTTGGCCAAATCTTAGACCCTATAACAGACATAAATTAGGTTTTCGGAGCAAGTCATGTGTTTTCATTGGATATAGTATAAATCATCATGGTTACAAGTGTCTTGATTTATCAACTGGTCGTGTTTATGTGTAGACATGTCATTTTTGACGAAAATTTGTTTCCTTACAAGCATCACATGTGTTCTTCACTGTCTTCAAATTCCAATTCCTCCATACATGTCACACTTCCATTTCACTCCCCAGTCCCAATTCAAGCCAGTTTTTTGGATATGCATACCCCACCACAACCATTTGCTACTAATGAATCTGTTTCTATAGTCTCTCAATCTACAGGTACTGATGCTGCAATTTATGATAGCAGTGCTGCATCTCCAGCACCTGCAGCTGCTACTGACCTGCAAGTGGCCACTGTTCCTACAGATTCAAATCCTCATCCCATGCACAATGCAACCAGGACTCATGCTATGTCCACAAGATCACGTAACAACATCTTTAAACCGAAGCACACCTCTGATGACTTCATACGGTATCCTTTACCAAAAGCTCTCATTACAACTGTTTAGTCACCTGACTTTGAGCCATCTTGCTATAGTGATGCAGTTAAATTTCCACAGTGGCGCACTGCCATGAATAATGAATTTGATGCACTTCTACGTAATGCCACTTGGTCACTGGTTACTCCACCTCCTACTGCTAACATTGTAGGCTGCCGTTGGATCTACAAAATAAAGAAAAAGGCTAATGGTTCTATTGAACGATTCAAGGCAAGACTTGTTGCCAAAGGTTTTCATCAACAAGAGGGTATCGATTTCAACGAAACATTCAGTCCTGTCGTAAAACATGCCACCATTCGCACTATCTTATCCATTGCTGTTTCTTCCAACTGGCACATCAAGCAAATTGATATTCAAAATGCCTTTCTTCATGGAACCTTGGAAGAAGAAGTTTACATGACTCAACCACAGGGTTACGTCCATCCCCAGTATCCTGATCATCTCTGTCGTCTACATAAATCCATTTATGGATTGAAACAAGCACCAAGGGCCTAGTTCTCTCGGCTCACAGACAAATTACGGGACAATGGTTTTATTGCTAGCAAAGCTGACCCTTCATTGTTTATTTGTCACAGGGATAATATTCTAATATTGGTCCTCATTTATGTTGACGATATTATAATCACTAGTGCATCTAATTCTGTCATTCATCACATTATTCAGTGCTTACATTCAGACTTTGTTGTCAAGGAGCTTGGTGACCTTAATTACTTCTTGGGAGTGGAAGTCTTACGCTCCACAGATGGTTTATATCTCACACAAAGAAAATATGTGGTTGATCTACTGAGAGGAACACACATGGACGAAGCAAAGCCATGCAAAAGTCCTATGTCTACAAGCTGTCAACTTTCTGCAACTGATGGCACGTCCTTTTCTGATGCTTCCCTTTACAGGCAAGTAGTTGGAAGCTTACAGTATTTGGCCTTCACCAGGCCTGATCTCTCCTTCTCCATCCACAAGGTCAGCAAGTTCATGCATAACCCTCTAGAGCCACATTGGCAGGCTGTCAAAAGAATTTTACGTTATCTCAAGCATACCATCTCCACTGGCCTGTTCTTTCATTCATCATCTTCATCTGCTATCCAAGCTTATTCAGATTCGGATTGGGCAGGGGATAGGGATGATCGACGTTCCGTAGGTGCGTATTGCATTTTCATGGGAAAAATGTTATCTCATGGCGCTGCAAGCAACAAGCTACAGTTGCCCGTAGCAGCACAGAGGCAGAGTACAAATCACTTGCAGACACTGCCTCTGAAATTCAATGGCTATAGTCACTGTTAAAGGAGATTAATTTACAGAGTTCAGCAACACCAGTCCTATGGTGTGATAATATTGGGGCTACATATTTGACAGTCAATCCTATCTTCCATGCTTGGACAAAGCACATTGAAATTGATTTTTATTATGTTCGTGATCAAGTCCAGCAAAAACAAATCACAGTCCAATTTATCTCCTCCAAAGATCAGCTTGCAGACTCACTAACAAAGCCATTATCTCCTAAAAAATTCTCAGAAACTTTGGCCAATCTGAATGTCCGATCTCTCCCCTTCAGATTGAGGGGGCGTGTAAAAGATAATGTTGAATCACGAAGATCAAGCACCTGCAGTCATCAAGAGATTGAAGGAGAGATTGAAGCAGATTAGGATAGCTATGATAAACTGATAAGGATTACAATGAATATGTATAAATTAACTAGGACTCTATTAAGAGTAAAATAGATCAGGACTCCTCTGTATAGTTAGCTATAAATACTCTATTCTTGTATCAACAAAGTCATCGTGGAATAGAATCAAGAATTCATTCATCAACTTCTTTTATCTCATAAACACCATCTTCTAGAAAACAATCTTTATGGGTTCAGGTAAGTCAATACAATCCTAATAATCCTAAACTTTTATAAGGGGTGTATAACCAGTCGAACTCGAGATCTATTGTGTTAATTATAAACCCACTACCATCATGCCATGTAATTTGGAACTTCAATTTTGACATCACTTGTATACATTCACAAAACACATGTAAACCACAACCTTACGTTTTGCAATCATTTATTTTAATCTCATTAAAGAGTAAAATCACCACCCATGTGATGCTCATCATTCATCTAATTTTAACCTTTTTTATTCATAAACCCTTCTTGAAAATATACCAAAATCTTCTCAATTCCTTCTAAAATCATTCTCACATATTATTTCCTCCCTTGAAATGCTAACACATTCAATTCATGTAAATCTCTAATCAATTAACTAAATCTCCTTTAAAGTTTTTAGTCCAAGCACATTGGAAACCCAACTTCAATTAATTAAAATAATTAAATTTATTTCATATAATCATCAAAACATACCAACCACGCATAAATTAATAACCATTTATTTGATTCCCACCTGTTCTTATTTTCCTATTAATATGGCCGACCATTGTGCCGAGTATTCTTTATCAAGTTCATATAATTTAGAGTCATTTTCATCATATTCCATTCCAGAACATCACATTATCATAATTTCATATTTCCCCAATTTATCATCTAAGAACCCTAACTTAAAATGTAAGAATACTGCATAAACATGTACAAATGAGCTCTAACTAGTTGAAGTTTTACACTCGTCTCCCTTTTTTTCCTCTTTTGTCGTGAGTTTTCTCTCTCTCTCTCTATTATTTTTCTCTCATTTGATTTTTCTCTTAAATCTCATGGTAGATGTGTTTAAACACTCCCTCCTAAAAGAGAATATTGTTTTTTCTGTTAATAAAGTTAATTTTTTTATTAGTTTGTTAAGAAATAAGTTTTGTGTGTTTGGATTGTTAGAGTTTCTTACAAGAAATTAGCTATAAAAGCCATTGATGTAAAGCAACAAGTGAGTTTTACATAAGAGGAGAGGATATACAAATTGAATACCAGAATTTACAGATCGTGTGAAATCTGCTGTCATTCTTCAAGACCCATTGCAGTAATCCTCTCTTGTTCTTCATGATTTAGCACTCCAGCTCTTCAATTGCAAATCCCCATTCTCCATAGAAACATATCTACCTTTTACACCTCCCTTGTATATCTTGCCTTAATTCTTGGTTTCTCTCGGGGGGTTTTAATGGTAAAGGGTCACAATTTTTTTCCTCTTCTTTTCTTGTTTCTCGGCTCTGGCCAACAATTTAAAGGAAAAGAACCTGAAATTTATACCTTATCCGATTCTCAAAGCCAAGGGTTTATAATTTGAACGATTCTCAGTTTAGTTTGATTATAAAACTTAAAAAATAAAATTTCAGGTTCGATTGATTTTTTTACTCTCAAAGCAAACCACACAAAAAATAAACATCCTTAGCTTTTATGATCCGTGTTATGTATCTAGGTATTTACTTGATTTTCACAAACACACATGATTGAATTTTAACCCTTTTTGTACTAATATTTTCTAAATGGGAATATAATTAAAACTACCTTGCCTTTTATAAAACTATTTTATGAAAAATAAAACAGAAAATATCCTATGATATCATTTTAGAAATTGAATTGCTCCATTGTTCACTTGTTTATTTCACTCAAATAGTGTGTTCAATACTACCTGTATATACACCCACTTCATGCTACGTATACATACTCTACTTCAGCATATTCTAACAAAAGAAGCTTATATTTAATCAATTAATTTAATTTAATTCAAAAATAAAACATGTTTTAAGAAAATATAAATTTAATAAAGAACAAAGAATAAAAAGACTCAAGGTAAGTTATTTTAAAATCAATAAACAATCCTACAAAAAGTAAATAAAAAATCATAATGGGGCCGAATCTCCAATCAAATATTCTTCGAAGGGGTATAATTTACACTAAACACTTCTTTCTGTACCGAAGTCATGCATGAGACATACGAAGTTTATATGTTAGAATTTTTCTTTTGTAGTGATAAATATAAAAGGTCATATAAAACAGAAAGAATTATTCTCTAGGGTTAATTTGAGGTCAAACAAAAAATCACATAAGAGAAATAATTTGAGGTAGTTCAGGTAGATCATTGAGGAGAGAAAATGTCAGCACCGCTCTGCTATTTCAAAAACCAATGTCTAGTAATTGCATAATTTATAAACTAATAAAGAAGAAAAGGATCATTTATTGAGTTCAAACGATAACCCTATACAAGTGAACACAGACTCAAGCAAAAAAACCCTAATTTAGAACACCTCTTAACATGAGCATTCCTCGCTGGAGCAGGCAATTATCCCAACTAATCATAATCACTGTCTTCCAAGGCTGTCAAAATCATCCTGTAAACAACAAGTAAAACAATCTTGGTTTAGGTTTCTTCAGTAACGATTGCAGTATGTTTTAAGGGTTAGCAGCTATATGGCATGGGCACCAACCGGAAAATCGAAAGAAACTGGAGAACAATGAGATAGCCTAGTTTCAAAAGTCGCTGTTTCTTTTCCCAATTGAGCATGTTGAATTATCTCAGTCACATCTACCAGATGCTGTTCTCGTGTGTGACTAATCAAAACAATGAAAAATGTTGAAAGAAGCCAAACAAATCATGTTCCATCACGTGAAACATTGACTCTTTAAGTATTAAGATTCCATATCCTAACAGCCCGCGATGAAATGAGACTCTTTCATATAGCAATAGATGAGGTGACTTGACCGCGTATGAAACTGATTAATTTTGTGCGTGTTGTTATTGATTATTTTAATATTTAATTAGTAAAATTGTAATTGATAAAATCTGCTAGAAATAAGGTTTTTTCCCGTCTAAAAGTGATTGAATATTGTTATTGTTAAAATTATTTTGATAATTGTTTAATCGGCAGATTGTACAATTGGAATCGATAAAATTCATTGAAAATGAGCCATGTGCTTCGTGTAACACACTGATTGAATGTTGTGTATGCTTTATTTGTTTGATGAATTATTTCATTAGCAAACAATAAAATTACAATAGATGAATTTTAGCACAGATAAGAGATTTGTTTTACGCAAGAAACAATTTGATTGATAGTTTTATTTTTACTAGAGTAATAATTTAATTGATAGATAGCAAAATTGCAATTGATCAAATTGACTAAAACTTAGTAATTTGTTGGTTGCAACATACTGATTGTTTGTTAGACATGTTTTAACTATTTTAGGAATAATTTATTTGATAGATAACAAACATACAACCGCTAAAATTTATTAAAGATTAGTTTTTTAGATTTTTTTTCTTCATATTATTATATTAATAGTATTTTATAACACTGGGATTAAATTAATGTGATATTTATAAAGAAAAGTTAGTTCATTTTTTAAAATATATTTTAAGATGTTATCAAAAACAAATCACAATATATAACTTGACTCACCTATTTTTCAAGGAAAAAGTCCTAAATATAATTATTTTCATTATTCAAAATGTCTTATCTATAGTAAAATAAATACATATAAAAAGTACATAATCTTAAATTTTTTAAGTTGATTATTTAGCTCAAATGTATAGTATTATAAAAAAAGAATATGACCACCAACAATTTTATTACATGTGAAAAAAATTGGTACCGGTAGCGGCGAAACGCAGGATAATTTTTTTTTTTAATTGTAGATAAATTGGCACAATTTTTCTACTTGTCTTGTCTACGTGTGGCTTTGTACATTTGTTTTACATCATATGAGATCTGAAATATCATACATAAAAGATACCGCAAAAGTTAATTTTTCACAAAAATAAAATCGACCAATGAATTATTTTGATTATTATTCTCATTGTTACTGCTATGATTGCTAAATTGTCCTAATTATTATCACTACTATTATGAACTTTATTGCAAATAAATAATATTCTAATTATTAGTGGTAATACTATCGCTTCAAATAAGTTTTGCAGACTAATTATTTTGCTCTAATATATAGCATTATAAAACAAATCTAATACCACTAATATTTTTTTGAATGTTAAAGCATTTATTTATGGTTATAGCAAAGTGGAGGGCAATTGACTCATATATTTTTTCATTGTAGATAATTTGATCCAATTTTTCCACCTGTTTCATCTACGTGTGACTTCGTATAATTTTTGTTAATGTGATATTAAATATCATATACAAAAAGCAGCAAAAGTTAATCTTTAAGAAAAATAACATCAACTAATGAATTAATTTGATTATTATTGCCATTGTTTATTATCATGATTATTAAATTTATTATAGCTATAACTATAAATATTATTATCAATAATTAATATTCTAATTATTATTGTTCATACTATCGATGACACAATAATTATAGCTAGAAAAAGAAATTAATTTTATTTTATTTTATAAGATTTGTTCCTCATATTATTATAGTAAAAGTAGTTCAAACCACTAATATTAAATAATTATTTTTTTCAAAAAACGCAAGGGCATTTATATATATATATATATATATTAAGGCGTTAATATGAAATAAATATCAAAATATATAATTAGTATATATATATATATATAAAAAAGCTCAGCGCAACACACGTACAAATAACCTCGTATACTACTTGAAGCTCTAAACTTTCGTCGAGTCCCATTTGGAATTTTGCTTTGTTTGTGTACAAAAGAAAAATAATCTAATAGCTGGATAACTTGCATTGTATTGCAGTAAATATAGTTTTTAGATATTTTTTATTTTGAAATAGTATAATGTAATAATTAATTAATTAATTTTATTTTTGAATTATATTTATTAAATTAATATTTTTTCTTCATATATATATATATATATAATTAATTATATATAAATAGTATAACTTCAAAATGACATGCAGAAAAACTACAAAATCAAAATATTATATTCCAATTAAAAAAACTAAACGAAATGCGAAACCAAAAATTTGCTGGACACTGACAAGAAAACTTTATGGAGAATTGCTTTGCTCCTACTTGACACTGATTTAGCCTCTGCTACTGTTGTGAGTTGGCCTCTCAGCAGATCTCTGATAATGATCCAGATCTAATTGAAAACTACCTTTTAACTTGCAAAAGAAGCTTCATCAAGTGATCGTTAAAGACAAAGATTAAAAAAATATGTGGCATTTTCTATGAATAAGAATGTCAAGTAATACGTATCCAAAAAGTATTGTGACATGGTAAAGAATTTATGATCTGTATAATAGATATCACAAAGCGAAAGGAGAAGTTTCATTTTATGATGATCAATCGTTGAGAAGCTCAATCCTGAGAGTGCCAATGGTAGCCTTACCTATATTTGATATGGGCACCAAAGTCACCACCACACTTTCATCATCTTCAGCTTTCAAATCCTCCAATAGCTCAGAGAGATTCCCAACCTCAAACTTGTCTTCACTGTCTTGTTACGACCATGGGGCACATTGACAAAGGTTCCTGCAAACTCTGCGCTGTCTGGTTTACCGGGTGTTTCAGGCTCGTCATTTATGAGCACGTTAAACTTTACATACATATCTATTCGATACTCAATCCTTTCTATTACCAGAACTTCTACTTCTTTAGGTTTTGTACTTCTCCTTTGATTTGGTCTCTCAACCACAACACTCACAGTTTTGTTTAACAGACCGATTGGTTTCGTTGGGTCTGCCGTAGCTACTGCCACTTTCGGCTTTTGTTTGTTTGGCTTTGGTTTTGGTCTAGCATTGATCCACGGACTAGCAACATCTTGAAACTCATATCTTAACTTTGTTGTGTCAAGACAATCCCTAATCTTAACTCGGACTAGATTAGCGTTCTCATCGTAGAAAAGAAATGCGGTGAAATTCTTTCTTTTCCCACCTGGTAATTTCTTCCATACCTCCCACAACCGGTCGATATTCCCATGATATGAGAAAAAAAGATAGGATCTCTCGCGGCTGCATAGAAAACACCCATATTTTCACGATTCGCTTGGTCTGCGTCACCGGTCCAGATGTGAACTGTAGTGTGTGGGACATCCTCAAGTGAACCAGCTCCAGGTTCTGGTTCATCTCCGGCACGGTATGGTCGACCCAAGAAGAGCGTAGGATAATTGGCAGTCACCATCTGCCTATACATTACATTAAGATTGCTGGCCACTTGAACAGGGTCTGGCAAGGGAAAGTCTACACCGGAGAAATCAAGATCAATAATTTTTGGCGGAAGTGTTCTGATGATCATCATTTCTGGCTTTGCATGAAACTGGAGGAAGATTGGCATGGCTTTGATTTCTAGTTACGAATGGAGCGTGTGCTTTCAGGATTGAGGGGCACAGAGAGGAGGTGGAAATAGCAATTGGGGAGGTGGTGAGAGGAGAAAGGTTATAGGCCATGGTCTGGATATTGGGTGTTTAGTGATGGATAAAGAAAAGTGAGAGGAGGTTTTTATAAGCGCAATCTAGGATGAGGTTTTTCTTAGAAAGACGAGAGATTCGTAAAAGTGAAGGTGTTTTTTATAAGCGCAATCTAGGATGATGAGTTTATGCTGTATATAATATACGATTTTTTGTTATTTTTGATTAAGGCAACAAGTAATTATGATTAAAATAGAGTATTATCATAGATAACTTGGTGATGCTAAGGTCGGTCTTTTCATAGTATAAGCATGTAATTCTATTAGTTTTATTTATCCTGTATAATTTGACTTATTTAAACAAAAAAAAATTATATATATATAAACATGATATAAATCAATCTCATTAGATTTTATTAATGTTCAAACTTAATAGAGCTTGAACATGAATATTTAAGAAAAATGTTTTGTTGCAACATAAATCCTGATAATTATAATTACTTTATAATTAACCATGCAAAATATTTTTATTCAAAAAGTTTCATCTTTATTTGAGATTTAATAATCAAAATTAAATAAATATTAAAGATAATAAATAAATAAATAAAAAATATATGTATTACATGAATAAAGTTAATATCATATTTAACTATTAATTGATTTTAGAGCATATACAATAATAACATTTTCATGCCTTTAGCACAACCTCATGGTTTTATTTATTTATTTATTTAGACAACCACTAGTTACTTTTTTTATGAACTTAATCCATGTAGAGTTTGGCTTATCAACTTAATCAAAGGTATTACAAGTTACGATAAATCTGAATGATATATTATGATAACAAGAACTCTAATGGAAATGTTTAAAAGTACTCAAACTCATTTAGAGATCACATGGTCACATAATAGGATACATCATCTAATCATGCTTAGATTTTAGCCACTATGACGACTGAAAAAATAAGGTTTTAGATTATTATTTTACATGTAACCTGCTTTTTAATTCATTTAATCCAAAACTCCTATAAAACTCCTTAAAAACTATGATTAACTTAACCATGAATTTAAAAAATCATCCTAAAACCCAAAATCAAAGTAAAACCACAAATGAACTTAAGCTCATATATATATGTTTTTTCATAAACTTTAAAGTAAAATAACATAATATGAACTCCTTTTATCAAAGAAAAGATTTTCACACAAGTATTGTCTGATACGGTGGCCTATATTGATTTCAACGGATATTTTTTTTTACTTTACTGGTGGAATTTGACAACCCCTCTGGCTCTGCTTTTTCATTTAGAGACTACAAAATTAATAAAAACAAACTTTTGTATCAAAATAAAAAATTTAAAATATTAAAATACCAAAATTACATAATGTTTTATATTTTTAAAATTCGATGAACAAAATGCATCTTTTTTTATATTTATGTCACACTACTCATGTTTGATTTTTTTTATATATTTAGGTTGCTCTTTTTTCCATACCAACATTTCATAAGAAATCAAAATTAATTATTCTTCAATTAGAACTAAATCAATGGAAAAAAATGTTCAAAGATTACATTAACAGACAAAAATAATTTGCACAATCCAATCATATTAATATGTGAGAGGATGTTCAATGAGATCATACCCAATGAAAAACCCACACCTTCAAGTTTTTTACTTGACAATTATATTTGGGGATTATGCACGGTTTTTAAAGTGTTTTTTATTTTTAAACATATTAAAATAATATTTTTTTTTCTAAATTTATTCTTGATATCAAAAACACATAAAAATAATTTAAAATAAAAATAATAATGTTTAAATTAAATTATATATATATATATTAAAACATACTCTTTTTTTGGCATTAATGAGGATGGAATTCACACGCATTCAAATAATAAATAATAATTAAACTCTACCTATGGTAGGTTCGTGGCCACAATAAAAGTGGTTGTTGGTATGAAATAAAATGCAAATTAGTGTTAAAACCGAAGTGGAAGTAGTCAATGAAAATCATCATCCATTGAGCGACGACTAATCAGTACTCGAATCAAATTTCAGTTAGAACTTTCTCACTGTGTTTGATTTCAGCCACCCCACCAATCAAATCCAAGGTTATTAATACTTTATTCAAAATGTTTCATATCAATAAAAAATAAATGTTATTTTTATCTTGTTTTAAATACCTATTTATACTAAAATTTCATCAAATAGCATTCAAAACAAGACAGAATTATGCCGGCTGTTCTGTTTCTGCTACACGAAAAATATTCATCTCCCGGCCCGCTTGGATGTGTACATTTTTACTTTCACTTTTTTCCATTGTCACTTTTTTTTTTATAACCAGGATGTCCGGGCTTCAGCTTGCTCAAACCATAACTAAATTCCCGGGCTCACTGAACATTCTACAAATCCAATGAGCAGATAAGGCACCGCGGGGTGACAGACATGTCTGGCAAAGCTTGAACCTTGGATGAGAGGAAGACAAACTTCCTCTCTGACCACCAGGCCAAGACCTTGTTAGCCACTTTTTTCCATTTTATTGTGACCTGTCGTTGTCATTTTTTCCATTTTATAATACTTAATTATATATATATACACACACACACACACACACACACTATTTTTTATGAGATATATTGAAAATGCTAAAAATCAAAACAATAAAAATTAAAAAAAATATATATTATAAAAAAAATAAAATTGTTGTCAATTTTGATTTTATGAAAAATAAAAATTATATTTTTTTTGTTTGTTAAGTTTTTTTTCCATATATATAATTAATTAATTATATATGAAACAATATAACTCCAAAACAGCGCGTTGAAACACTCTAAAATCAAAACATCTCGTATCAACAGAAAAAACAAAATAACAACCAAAACGGTATTTTCAAATCGTGCTATAGTAAACTCTTAATTTTTTTTTAATCTCTCCAAATATACTTTAAAAAAAAATGATTTTTTAAATAAATATATTTTTTAATATTTTAATATTATTTTAGTGTTTTAAAATTATTTTGATGTACTGATATAAAAATATTTATTAATATTGTGGTAACTATTATTTTAAAAAATGATAAGTATCTTTTTATTCTTTTTTAAAAATATTTTTTTAATATCAAAATAGTTAAAAGCATATTTTTAATTTATTTGCAGAAGAAACTTAAATCAAACATGCTTCCTCGAGGTACTTCTAAACAGATTAAACAATAAAATAATAGATGGAAGACTTGTAGATGTTAAAAAACCCAGCTATGAATTCAAAGGCTGAGTAATATTTTGGATTATATTTGTAGATCATATTCATTATCCTGCCTTTAAATGCCTAGACGACAATCCAGTCCAAATATTTTTTTGGCATATAGAAAACGATTGTCGTCGCATCGCAAGTCTGTATAATAAAACACGTGTGATTAACCGTTTACCAGTAGTAACATTAATTAAAATAGATGAAAACTGAGCAGGAAACTCATGTTAATAAAAAAACAATAGTGATTGAATGATAAGATAACCATTAATTACGGTCACCGGTGAAGACAGCCTGACCGCGACGTTAGCGGTGCAGGATAATACGTACAAATAAGACTGGACAAAGGAAAATGGTGGCAACCAGTCATCTCAAAACTACAGTGAACTTTTTAGGGGTGTTTTTTTATTATGTTTTAAAAAAATCTTTTTTATTTTTAATTTAAATTATTTTTAAATCATTTTATAGGATAATATTAAGAATAATTGTTATAGATAGGGATTAAAACTTTTAGTAACTTAAATTTTTGACGAAATAACGTTAAAAAAAATGGTAAGTGGAATGTTATTTAGTGATAAATTATGTAAACTTCCCAGTAAGATAATTTTTCTCCTCGTTATCAATCGACGACTAAACGTCGTCGTCGCCCTCTGCCACGGTGAGCGTGTTTGTTTTTATAGAAAAAAAAATAAGGTTTTTGATTTTTTCTCTAAATACCATTTTTCCTTTAAAAATAACTACCGCTCCAATCCTAAACAATTTCAATATAAAATATTTTTTGCTTGAAAAAATTAAAAAAAGTTATTTTTATTTTAAATTAAAGTTTTTGATATCTTTATATATAAAAATATATTTTTTAAAAATATATATTATTTTAATACATTTCTAAAAAAAAAAAAAAAACAATCTCAATGCTGGCTGGGCTACCCACTCTTCTCCATGACGGTAGTGTAAAAAGGGTAGAAATTTACACGTAAGCTCATTTTCGAGGTAGTAGGTACCTGTCGGTAATGAGGAGTCTGATGTTACCTGCTGTTTTATAACAGTTCCGAAGTGGTCCGAACACGTTAAAACTGAGGGTGAGAAGAAGCACGCACAGTTTTGCTTGTTTGTAACCCTTAAAAAAAATAATTTTTCTTAAAAAAAATAATTTTTTTTATATCATTTTAAAAAGCGGATAATAAATATTTTTTAAAAAATAAAAAAAATATTATTTTAATATATTTTTTTAAAATAATCTCAAGTATATTTGAAAAACAAATCACAACCCAACATTTTCGTCGTCCGATAAGATTAAACGATTTTATTTTATTGAAAAGAGAAAGGACGTATAAAATAAGAACGATGCTATTGCTTCTGACTTTTAACTAGGTGTCACAAATCTAATATAGTATTTAATTGTTAGGTTGATTGAAATTGTTTTTTAAATTGTTTTTTATTTAAAAATATATTAAAATAATATTTTTTTATTTTTTTTAAAAAATATTTTTAACATCAACACATTAAAATATCTAAAAACACTAAAAAATTTAATTTAAAATAAAAATATAAAACATTTTTTTTAAATACTTTTAAAACATAAATACAAATAGTAATTAAAAAAAGCAATGGGATAGGGCCCATTACGTGAACTTATTATGATAGAAGAGAAAAAATGAAACTTACCTAACACTAACATCCAAAGAGGGGAAAAAAACATGGACGTGGATGCACTTGCGCCCTATTTATCATGATCTGTCAGCTACAAACTTTGAACACCATCAACAGTAACAAGATTATCTCTGGATAAATTATTTTTAAAATCTGTGATTATAAATATAAAATTTATAATTTGTAATTCTTTATTATAAATTTATATCATTTTTTAGAGTAATTGTTTTTTCATATTTTATTGAGATTTCATAACAACTTGCCCTTTGAGATTGTAATAAGTTTTTTTTAATTGAAACAATATTTATAATAAACTAACGTATTTTTCTTGCTCATTTTCCATCATTATAACTTATTTAATAATATATATTAAAAAAATTAAATCATAGTCTTTTGAACAGACATCTATATTAAATTATAAGATAATTAATTAAAAACAAATTTATAAAAATATTTCAAGACATCAACGATAAAAAAAAAATTAACTTACTCCTAATAATTTCTCTTTTTTCATCCTTGTTATATAATATCTAGGATTACCTCGGTTATTCATTGATTTAAAATCTAATTTAAATTAGTTTAGATTTCTTTTCAAAAACTTGTTTATTTTTTATTTTAAAAAGTATAAAATAATAATATTTTTGTTTTTTCTTAATAATATATTTAAGTTGAACAAGGTGATTTTAAGTTAATTCGAATTATCCTACACTATCAATATACTAAATTTGAACAAGATGGATGTTCAATTCAGGTCTTATACACACATAGGTTTCTGGCTAGGCCTAGCTATTGGGCCAGGTGCGTTGCAGAGCAGCGCTAGATGGATTATTTTTTTATGAAATAAATATATTTAACATTAGCATATTAAAATAATTTAAAAATATATATTAGAGTAATTCAAAATAAATTAAGATTTTTAATAATTTAAAATATATATTAAGATAATTTAAAACCAATTAAATTTTTTAATAATTTAAATTTGATTAAAAATATATATACTAGACTGTTGTCTTAAACCCTCTTCACTTGTCTCCTCATTGCTGACCTTTTGTCATAGATGCTAATTTTTTAAATTTGATTAATGGAACATTATGCATTGAAGTTGAACACAGTCAATTGTGCCAAGTGTTCTTGTCACTAAGTTGACACATGCTGCTAAAGTTTTTCGTCGACAAATCTAACTTTATAATTTCTTTGTAATTTTAGTCGGTGGTTTGGCTTGATTACAAAAGTTTTCTCTTCTAATATTTTTCTTTGTGTTACAAATTTATTTTTGAAAAAATTATAAAAAAATATTTTATTTTTTATTTTAAATTATTTTTTTTGGTGTTTTTATATTATTTTCATATATTGATGTCAAAAATATTTTTTTAAAAATAAAAAAAATATAATTTTAATTCATTTCTAAACGAAAAATACTTTCAATAACAACCTCAATTACACTCTCAAATAAACATTAATACAGATGAAGGCATGTGATAGCATCTCCTGGCTATTTAAAAAACATAAATTAGTAATATAACTTTTTAAATAGTATAAATATAATATTTTTTATATATATACACTCTTTTATGGGGAAAAACCATTTAAAAAAGTCAATTATATTTTAATATATATATATATATATATATATATAATATTGATATACATATGTATTAATAATAACTAACTAATATAAGTTCAATCAAAATTAATTTTTTGCATCGAAATATATTAAATAATTTTTTGGTTCTTTTGATCAATATACAAGAATAATTATTCAACTTAAAAATACTATTTTAATATATATAATATTAATATAATTATTTATTAATAATTCTAATACAAGTAAAATCAAAACTATTTTTTGCATAGAAATATATTAAATATTTTTTTAGCTTTTTTAATCGAATATATAAGAATAACTCTTCACCTTAAAAATATTATTTTAACTTTTCAACATACCTCTTTTTTTTTTAAGTTATGAAAATAAAAAAATAATTTTTTTATCTTTTACTTTTAGCTTTTATTTTAGCTCTATTAGAGTTGCACGATAAAACCTAAATTTTTTTGTTTGTTCTTATAGCTCTTTCCTCAGCAACTCCAATTATAATAATTATTTTGGAGAGCTAAATTGATAAAATAATATTTTGAATAATATAAATATAGTTTTTTTTGTTTATGTGTATTCAATTGGTAAAAGCTATTTAGAAGAACTATTTTTCGTATATCTTTTGAGATATAGTGCAATTATTTTGTATATAATATAATTATAAAATTAATTATACAATTAATATGAGTAATTTATATAGTTAAATAATTACTTTTAAAAAACCCTCCAACATTATAATTATTAATTTTTTAATTTTATATAAATAAAAAAATCAAATTTGAAATAAAAAAAAATCACAACATTTTAATGTTAAAAACACCTTTTAGAATTGATATCTCCTATGAGATAAACATGTACTATTAAAATTTAAGATTTATTTTTAATACATTTATTTGTCATGTATTTGTTCTATATTTTTGAATTATTAAAAAGATAATGTTTTGATTTAAAAATTAAATTTAAACTATAATTAATACGTGTAATTTATATATATATATATATATATATCTTAAATATTTTAAAAGAATTCATTTATTCAAATCTCCTATTCACCTTAAACCCTCTAGATTCCTTGGCATTTACTTTTCAAGTCCTTTTGTAAAGTGCTTTGAATGCTTTCCAGGGGGTGTGACGGCGAAGGGTTGCTTTACCCCTGAGAATAGGTTCGGAACAGGATAAAGGGGAGATGGTGGTGGTCGGTGGGCTGCTGGTTTTGTTGGAGAAAGAAAGAGGTTGGTGGCCGGTGGGTTTATGGAGGAAGAGATTGTGAAGTGATGAGAGGTGATCTTGTGGGAAAGGGAGAGGTTGCTGGTTGAATGGAGCTTTGGTCTGTGAGGAAGGAGGAGAGGCGGGTTGCTGATAGGTGAAGAAGTCAATTGAAGCTGACATGACCAAGTTGTTGCTGACGTGGCCAAGTTGTTAAGTTTGGTATTCTGTTATTAGTATAATTGTTTGTTAATTCAGGTACTCAGTTGTAGCAGATTGTTAATTCTGTTTTAGCATGAGTCCCTTGCTTGTTTTTCAATTTGTAAGTCACAACAGTGGCTATATAAGGATTGCAATTCATTCAATAAAGGTAAGCTTCAAGTACACGATCTTATACTCTTCTACAAATCACTCTTCTCTCAAACATCAATTCTTTATTTATGGAATTCAGTTCTTCACAAGTGGTATCAGAGCTTGAAAAAGCAAAATCAAGATGGCAGATTCTAATCACTTCTCACAAGCATGTATCCCCAAATTCGATAGGGATTATGAGCACTGGAGTATGCTCATGAACAACTTCCTAAGATCCAAGGAATATTGGAGTGTGGTTGAAACGGGCTTTGTAGAACCAGCTTCAGGAGCAACACTGACAGCACTGGAGAAGAAGAACTTGGATGAATTGAAACTGAAGGACCTGAAAATCAAGAATTACTTGTTTCAATCCATAGACAAAACCATCTTGAAGACCATCACCCAGAAGGATACAACCAAGCAACTATGGGACTCCATGAAGATTAAATACCAAGGAAATGCAAGAGTGCAACGTGCACAATTACAAATCCTACGAAGGAATTTTGAGTTATTGGAAATGAAAAGTGGAGAGTCAGTGACTGAGTATTTTGGCAGAGTGTTGTTAGTGGCAAACAACATGAGAAATTTGGGGGAGGACATGACTGATGGGAAAATTGTTGAGAAAATACTGAGAACACTCACTGAAAACTTTAATTATATTGTTTGCTTAATTGAAGAGTCAAATGATATAAATACTCTCTCGGTGGATGAATTACAAAGCTCACTGTTGGTTCATGAACAAAAATTCAAAAAGCTCAGGGGAGATGATCAGGCACTGAGGGTGTATGATGAGAGATTTGGCAGAAGAGGTAGGGGAAGAAGTAGCTTCAATGGCAGAGGCAGTGGAAGAGCAACTCAAGGATTCAGCAGATCCATGATAGAGTGCTTTAAATGCCA
This sequence comes from Salix viminalis, assembly GCA_029228465.1. Taxonomy (NCBI): domain Eukaryota; kingdom Viridiplantae; phylum Streptophyta; class Magnoliopsida; order Malpighiales; family Salicaceae; genus Salix; species Salix viminalis. The sequence goes on along the minus strand of CM055441.1, from coordinate 24,027,288 downwards.
CAGGCTTGGGCATTACCAATATGAATGTCCTAGCCTTAATAAGGTGGAAAATTATGCAGAACTGAAACATGAAGGTGAAATATTGTTAATGGCACATGCTGAGCTTCACACAGACAGACAACAGATTGAGGATGAATTGCTGCTAATGACATATGCAGAATTGCAAAAGGAGAAACAGGAAGGTGCATGGTTCTTGGACTCGGGCTGCTCAAACCACATGTGTGGTGAGCAAGGTATGTTTTCCAACCTTGATGAGAGCTTTCAACATTCTGTAAAACTAGGAAACAATAACAGAATGGGTGTAGTGGGAAAGGGAACTGTGAAGCTAGTTATAAATGGAACATGCTATGTAGTCCAAGAGGTGTATTTTGTTCCAGAACCTAATAATAACCTACTGAGCCTAGGCCAACTCCAAGAAAATGGGATGGCAATCTTGATTAAGGGAGGGATGTTGAAGATCTTTCACCCTGAAAGAGGTTTGATCATTCAAACTAGAATGAGTCAAAATCGAATGTTTATACTACAGACTGGAAATCAAGAAAAGTTCAGTGAACAAAAGTGTTTCCATGCAAACACTCAAGATGTTGCACTCCTGTGGCATAGGAGGTATGGTCATCTGAGCTTCTCAGGTTTACAAACACTTCAGTGTCAGAAAATGGTGCTCGGTTTACCTCAGTTCCAAGCTGAAAAAACTGAATGCACAGACTGTATTGTTGGTAAACATCACAGGGATGCAATGCCCAAACGATCCTTGTGGAGGGCAGCTCAGCCACTTGAGCTTATCCATGCAGATATCTGCGGTCCAATATCCCCAATGTCAAACAGTGGTAAGAAGTATATACTATGTTTCATAGATGATTATAGCCGTAAGGCATGGGCTTATTTGCTGAGTGAAAAGAAGGAAGCACTGCAGTGCTTCAAAGATTTCCAAAAATTAGTGGAGAAGGAGAAAGACTTGTTCATCAAGTGTTTGAGAACAAACCGAGGGGGAGAGTTCACGTCAAGTGAATTCAATGAATTTTGTGAAAGAAATGGTGTCAAAAGGCAGTTGACAGCAGCCTACACACCCCAACATAATGGTGGTGGCAGAGAGAAAGAATAGAATTGTGATGAACATGGTGGGGTGCATGCTGTCCAATAAGAAGGTGCCAAAGAATTTCTGGGCTGAGGCAGTAATGTGGACCTTCCATGTCTTAAATAGATGCCCAACTTCTGCACTTGAAGGAGTTACCCCACAGGAGGCTTGGAGTGGAATAAAGCCCTCGGTAGAACACTTTCGCATCTTTGGATGCATTGCACATGCGCATGTTCCAAGTGCAAAGAGAGGGAAATTGGACAATAGAAGCACTGTGTGTATTCTGCTTGGTGTGAGTAAGGAGACTAAGGGATATAGACTATATGATCCCTTAGCCAAAAGAATAATTGTGAGTAGGGATGTGGTATTTGAAGAAGAAAAAGAATGGGACTGGGACATCAATCAACAAGGGGAAATTGCAGTGAACTTGGACTGGGGAGAAAATGAAGAATACAAGGAGAGTGAAGGAGTGGACAGGGTGAATGAAGAATTGTGTGGTGATGGAACTGCAGATGGCATCGGTGAAAGAGGTATTACTGCAGATGGAAGTGGTGAAAGAGGTATTACTTGTGTGATTGACAGTGCTGTGCGAGTGAGTGCAGAAAGGGTGAGTGAAGCTGTGGACACAAACAAACAAGATGATGACATTGGAGGAGAAAATGGTGTGACTGATGGAAGAGTGAATGAAAATACAAATGCATTACCTGTATTTGAGTCCCATGCAACCAGTATGGATGAATGACTATGTGGATGGAGAGGGATTAGATGAGGATGAAGTCTACATGGCACAGGTAGTTGCAGTTGAAGATCCATTTTATTTTGCAGAAGCTGTAAAGGATGCAAAGTGGAGACAAGCCATGGATAATGAGATGGCAGCCATTGAGAAGAACAGGACTTGGACACTGACCGAGCTTCCAGTTGAGGCTAAAAAGATTGGTGTGAAATGGTTGTATAAAACCAAATACAATGAATGTGGGAGGATTGATAAGCATAAGGCACGGTTAGTGGCCAAAAGATACACACAACAATACGGTATAGATTATACCGAGGTATTTGCCCCAGTTGCTAGGCTTGACACTGTTAGAATGATTATAGCATTGACTGCTCACAAAGGATGGAAGATTGGGCAATTAGATGTCAAGTCAGCCTTCCTTCATGGTGATCTAAGTGAGGATGTGTATGTTGAGCAACCTAAAGGCTATGTGAAGAAGGGGAAAGAACACATGGTTTACAAATTGCACAAGGCCTTGTATGGATTAAAACAAGCTCCTAGAGCTTGGTTTAATCGGATTGAAGGGCACTTTCTCAATGAAGGATTCCAAAAATGTGAAAGTGAGCAGACATTGTTTACCAAGAAGAACAACTCTGGGAAGATTCTGATTGTAAGCATCTGTGTAGATGACTTAATTTTTACTAGGGATGACAATGCTATGATGTCAGAATTCAAGAGTTCCATGCTGCAAGAATTCGACATGACAAACTTGGGGTCCATGTGATTTTTCTTGGGTATAGAAGTGATGCAGAGAGAGGATGGCATCTTCATATGTCAACAGAGGTATGCTCTTGCAATTCTAAGAAGATTTGGGATGATGGAGAGTAATGAAGTCAGCAGTCCAATTGTTCTTGGATTCAAGGCTAGCAAAGACAGGGACGGAACTCTTGTAGATGACAATGTCTTCAAACAACTGGTGGGAAGTTTGATCTACCTCACAGCCACAAGACCCGATATAATGTATGCTACTAGTCTAACTAGTAGATACATGGCCAGACCTACTGACTTCCATCTACAAGCAGCAAAACGTATTCTGAGATACCTCAAGGGAACTGCAAGCTACGGTATTCACTACAAGAGGAACAAAGGCAGTGAACTGGAAGCATACACAGACAGTGATTATGCAGGTGACATGGATGATCGGAAGAGTACAAGTGGCTATGCTTTTTTACTGAGTTCTGGGGCAATATCATGGGGATCAAAGAAGCAGCCAATTGTCACACTATCCACTACTAAGGCTGAGTTTGTAGCTGCTGTAGTGTGTGTTTGCCAAACAATTTGGCTCAGACGTGTGTTGAAAGAGATGGGACACGGTGATGACTCTTGTATGCAGATTAAGTACGACAACAGTTCAACAATTAAACTGTCAAAGAACCCTGTGATGCATGGCCGAAGCAAGCACATAGATGTGAGGTACCATTTCTTAAGGAATCTCACAAGGTCTGGTTCAATTGCTTTAATCCACTATGGAAGTAGGGAACAGGTTGCTGATATAATGACAAAGCCACTGAAGGTTGATGTATTTCAGCAACTTCGACAGTCTCTGGGAGTGTGCAACATCATTGATTTAAGCTAAATGTTATACAGACATTAGCTTAAGGGAGGGTTTGAAGAAGTCAATTGAAGCTGACATGGCCAAGTTGTTGCTGACGTGGCCAAGTTGTTAAGTTTGGTATTTTGTTATTAGTATAATTGTTTGTTAATTCAAGTACTCAGTTGTAGCAGATTGTTAATTCTGTTTTAGCATGAGTCCCTTGCTTGTTTTTCAATTTGTAAGTCAGGATTGCAATTCATTCAATAAAGGTAAGCTTCAAGTACACGATCTTATACTCTTCTACAAATCACTCTTCTCTCAAACATCAATTCTTCATTTCTGGAATTCAGTTCTTCATAATAGGGGTGTAAGGGGAAGGATGCTGAGGTGGAAGGCAGTGCAGGTTGATAGCAACAAATATTTTTACTTCTTTTTTTTAATATTTTGGTTTTTTTTTTGTTGAGGTTGCTATTAATAATAACTGAATATGAGAAAAGTCATTTTAGCAATTGCCAACAAAACTAATTTCCCTTGGTAATGCTATTATATATATATCTTCCAAAAATAATTATTCCATTTGTATATGCAATATGCCCTCCCCCACCGACATTTCTCCCCTTTCTCTTTGTCCTTTCCTTCCATCCTTCTATCTCTCTCCAATCTATTAATTTCAAAAAGAGTGTATAATAGTCTTTACAGAAAACAATAAATTGAATAAATACATTTTTTCCTGTTTATTTCAAATCATTCAAATATATATATATATATATATATATATATATATATATATATATATATAGAATTTAAATAATAGTATTTTAAATAAATATTTAATTTATTTTTAAAATAATAAATAAAAATAGTTTTAAAAAAAATCTCAATACATCATGGATAAAACACTAATCTACTCCTAACAACGTAGCATAGTAGTGTTGAACACATTGAAGCTAAGGATGTAAATTTAATAGAGAAGATATGCTTTCATATTTTCTCTTCTCTAGTTATCCTTTTTTTTTATCTAGGTCGAGTTATTGAGATAGTTTATGGAGAAATTCAGTTTTTTTATTATTATCAAAAATCATATTGTTTTAGGTTTATTTTTCATTTAAGAAAGTCTAAAATAACAAAGTTTTTTAAAGAACGTTTTGAGTTATTCGGGTTAACCTTACTCCCGGCAACAAATCTAAGAAACCACTGCAGTGACTAACTTAAACTATGTGTTTGAAATTGTTTTTAAAAATATTTTTTTATTGTAAATATATAAAAATATTTTTTTACATTAATACATTAAACTAATTTAAAATCATTAAAACATTAATTTAAAATAAAAATAAAAATAAAAACAATTGTTTTTTTTTTTTCGAAAAACAAACTTAATGTCAAAAAATTACGAAATGCGTTCTATCAGTTGAGCAACTTTCAAGAAGAAAGAGAAAACTCACTGAATACTGTCATATAAAGAGAAAAAACAAGAAAAAAGCAAAAGCAAAAAGATAAAAGAAAGGAAAATGGTAGCACAGTTCCCTCGTCACCATGATCAGTCAGTGACAAACTCAATCTTGACACTATTAATGGTAACGAGATCACCACCAGACCGAGGCACAAGAGTCACCAGAAGGGTGTCGTCACCTTCTGCTTCTAAATCTTCCAACAATCTTGTAATCCCCAGCACCAGAGTTGTCTTTGACTTTTTTGCATGCTTGTGAGGCAGATTGACGAAACTTCCTGCAAACTCAGACGTGTCCGGCCCACCTGGTGAGTCAGGCTCATCGTTGAGGAGGACATCGAACTTGATGAATTGATTTTCCTCATACTCAATCCCTTCAATCACTAAAACTTCATCTTCATCTTCATCTTCTTTCTCCGTCGCGCCTCTTGATTTCCTCGACCTGGAAACCTCCACACTTATGACTTTATCCAAGACAACCGGGAATGCACTGATCGGAGTTAATACAATGTTTGTTTGAGCTGCGCGGCGTGTTTTTTCCTTCCTCGTTAACTTTGGCGATGGTTTAGTTTTCAGCCATGGAAGAGGAACATCTTGAAAGCCATATCTTAGCTTCGTAGTGTCAAGAGTATCTTTAACCTTAGCTCGAACCAACTCTTTCTTCTCATCCCAGAAAAGAAACTCTGAATTAAGCCAGTCAGGATCCTCGATATCCTTTCGCTTGCCGCCAGGTACTTTTTTCCACAAGTTCCACATTCGGTCGACGTTCGAGTGATGACAAAAAAATATGGGATCTTTCCCTGCCGAGTAGAAATTGCCCATGTTTTCCCGGTTAGGTTGCTTGGGGTCGCCGGCCCAGTAGTGAATCTCAGTGTGTGGGGTGGTCTCAATCGTACCCATTCCAGGACTTGGATCATCACCAGCACGATACGGTTTTCCAAAAAAGAGAGTAGGCTTCGAGGCACCGGACACCATTTGCCTGTACATCACGTTAAGATTGCTCGCAAACAACTCCTCTGCTTTTGCAGGGTCCGGGTTGGGATCTCCTTTCGCGTAATTAAGATCGAGAAACGTCGGAGGTTGGTGATCCGGGTCTCGAAGCGGGTCATAAAGCGGTGATTTGGGGTCGGAAAAAATGGCTGGCATTTGCATGCCGGCAGGGGCATCCCAATTCCAGAAAGGCAAAGCGAAAGTCGGATCATCAATCAGTTCACCCAAGATTCTTTCATAGAAGTATAAATAGAGTCTATGCCAGGGAAAAAAGAGCCACGAGAAGTGAACTTGAAGGTCTAAATCCGGGAAGCCTGCCTGGTGATACGCACCATCACAGTAAGCACAGTGGACGTTAGCCTGGTTCTTGAAGCTACGTGGATCATCGTCGGGAAGACTTTTCATCAGTGCAATGGCTCTGGCGTATTTAGCTACGTAGGCACTGTCAGCTAAGTGAGCAGCACGCCTCATCCGCATCGGGGACGATGCAGGAGGAAACTTGAAGTTTTTGATCTTCGTGGATGTCGGGGGGCAGCAGTTCGAGGGCTGACTTTCCGATGGCAGATCAACTGCCTCGCACTGGGTTAAGTCCGGTGGTGCGATTGGTTTAGCAAAGGCAAATGAATCGCTAAGACTGGTTGCTCCACAGAGTCCACCGAGACCGACGAGCAGATCTCTTCTGGTGGCTGGGTTCTGTTCATCATCATCTTTCTTGCCTGATTTGCAGGAAACAATGGGGATACAGTGACGGTTTGGCTTTTCTATTCTGGAAATTTGGTGTGTTTTGTAGAAGGAAGGCAAGAAAGAGGAGGTGGGTAAATTCATGGTACTGGAAAGGGAAATCCAGGAAGCCATGGATTGGTATGGTATGGGTGTGAAGGATTGTTGGAGACCTTCTATAAGAAATATCAACGCGCGACTAGTGTGTTTTCCGTTAAAATAATGATTTTCGTTCTTTATTTTCATAGTTATAAGTTATATTGGAAAACTTAAAATAATATTTCTATGCTGAAAAACTATTTTTATGTGGGTCAAAAGAACTAAAAAAAATATTTAATATATTTTTATACACAATAAAGGCTGTGATTGGAATTGTATTATTAGTTACTATTAATAAATAATTATATCAATATCAAATATACGAGAATAAAATTATGTTTTCTATATATAATTATATTTATACTATTAAAAACACATTACTAATTTAATTTTTCTAACATATATGCGTCCTCCATGTTCTGTCCACAGTGTCCATTTGCAGCCAACTTATTGGATTTCAACAAATTGAAAAATCCACGGAGTCTTGTGAGAGAATGTGCACCAATCTTCATTGTCTTTTCAACAGTCATAACCCCTGCTTGATTGTGCCACCTTGTCCTTTTGCACCAAACTTATTGCATTTATGGGCAGATTGAAAAATCCATGGACTCTTGTGAGCATGTCGACACCGTGCACCAATATTTTTTAAAAATTAATGTTTATCGGTCAATTTACATGTATTTTAATTAATTTTATAAATTTTAAAATTAATAATTATATAATTTTATAATATCTATTATATTAGCAATAGCATAAATCTTCATTTATAGGATTATTTGATCTCGTGGACAAAAGCCAGCAGACACACATATCTCTATAATCATTAAACTAGTCTCTTAACATTAATAATTATAAAGCATTTTAGCTCTAAAATGTTAAAATTCTGTAATTGAACCCTCCAACTCAAACTTTATTCTTTTAGAAAATACATGTTTTGAACCCCAAAAACTATATTTCTTGTTTGTACCCAAGTGTAAATTAACAAGCTCAATTACAAAAAGGATATTTAGATTAGAGGATGTATATCCGATAATTTTCTCAAGTGAAACAAGATTTGTCTTTCAATGACTGTAATTTCGCATTTATAATTACATAATAGGAACAAACTATCTCTATTATTTAGCTTAAGATGCATTGGATCACCCATCATATATATAAAATGTTATAAGCCAACATCATTATTAGTGTTATAAAAAAGATAAGTGGTACAATTTTAAGTAGTGAACTATTTATTCTTGTATTGCACGATTAATATGAGCAATGATATGTGTTGTTTTCTCTTAAAGTAATACAAAAGATTAATTGAAATAGATCATCCATTAAATATAAAAGAACAAAACAAGTTTAAGAAATGACAAGAAAAATTGTCTCAGTCAACCTCTCATAGCATGCCAAATATATAATCTAGATAATCAAGGTTGAGTCAATTCAGAATATTCTGTCAAACTCGTGGCACAAACCAAAAGTTCGAGTAACCTAATAAGAAAAAGAATCATGAGCCTTTTTATTCAAAAAACAAATCCGTGTTAATTTTTCAACCCTAAGACCCGAGTCATTAGACACAAAGCTTCCAATATGGAAAAACCATGCAATACAATTTCAAGTCAATCAAATATTGAATGATAAAATTGAAAAAATAATATTATACAAAAGGATTTAATAAATAACAATTAAAATATTAAGGGTCAAACTTAAAAAAAAAAACTAATTTTTTATTTGTTTTAAAGGTGAAATTGAATAGAAAAATCAATTTAGTTAAAGGACAAAAAAAAATCAATAAAATAAAGATCAAAATTGACATAAAAAAGTAAAATAATGTTTTGATTGAAAGATGAAATTGAAAAGAATTTCGAATTTTTACAAAAGAGCCAAGAAAAAAACTATATATAAAAAAATGAAGACTAAATTAAAAAAAATATAATACCACCAATTTGAATTAAATAATAAAATTGAAAACTAATAAAACCTTTACAAAAGAACCAAGAAAAAAAAGATACAAAATTGGAGAATATTATACTTTATAAGATGGAATTAAGTGATGAAGTGAAAATAAATATTTTTTTTATAAAAGACACAAGATCAAAAATAAAAAAATAAGAATTTAAGTTGAAAAATTAACAACAATGAGGGCCAAATGTAACATCCCAAAAGTACTGGGATAGTATACCAACAACAATTTATGAGAAAAAACATGGTTATTTTTTTTATATATATATAAATTAATGTATGTCCTTATTCAAACAAGATTCTTCAAATTTTCTATCGAAATTCTAGTATGGTTTCCCCTATAACTGGGGATCTTTAGTTATCGATAAATATCTTGTTACATTTCAATTAATTGATTTTTTGATCATAACCCAAGCATTATGGGCCTTAATTCCATCAACCATTCTTTAATGCAAACATAATTTCTAAAAAAACATCATACACCATAGGAATGAAACAATAAATGGAAACAAAGTAAAAAACATAAATACATGAAAAGATAATAAGTAGTTTCACTCAATATTTAGGATATCATTACAATACAAATAATGAAATTCTTGAAATACACAATTTATGTATATTAAATTGAACTTAAGTCACAAAAAAGTTTAAAAGTAAAAAAAGAAGAAGCAAAATCACTTTTTTCATGAATGTGAAGGACTTGAAACCAATATAATATTGAAATATAATTATCATGAATAATAATAGTAATATCGAGAATTAAGATATCTATTTAAGATTAGCATATATTATATTTATTATTCTATTTATCACATACACTCAAGACATCTTTCATTCCACTCAATAATCTCATTCAGTAATATACATTGATCCTTGATGATATGTTTATTCAAAGATATATCGATACCATATATTATTTACCAGATAACTAATCAAATATTTATTATTCACAAAATCTCAAGATGGAAATATCAATACTAATATATATTATTATATTATTAATTTCCATTACCGAAAATAACTAATTTGTTTTGATATGAATATTGATATCAATGCAACTCATTGATATCATTAACTATTCTAGACCTTGAATAGTTAATTAAGTCTCTATGATGCCTTTAAATATTCTTGTAATTGTCGATGTCAAAAACCTTTAACATGAATAGTCTTCATAACAAGAAGAGTTAGTCAGGTTTTTCATTAAAATGTTGATGTCAATGCAACTCATTGATAACTATCTCAAACCTGAGATAATTAACCAAATCTAATATTCCCCATATTCCAGGGTGATTATACCAATGTTAGTAAACTTTACTTACATTATTAGCCTTCTATATTCGAGATTGACTATCAATTCTTGAAAATACTGATATCAGTCGTACCTACTCATATCATTAACTATTCATGGCTGAAATTGTTAATTGAATATGTTTCTATTTCTCATCCCTTTAATTAAATGTTTTCTCTTTTTGACAATATTCTAATACATAAATCAAAGTTAGACAATTTCATATAATTATGTACATTAAAAATAAAAATATAGGTGTAGAACAACTTGCCAAAACAACTAATAAAGTTCGCAGTCTGACCTCTCTTCAGATTTTCACTAATATGGACGACTCCAAATTAAAAGAGGTCAATCTCATTGGAAAGCTAATATATTTTAATATAGTTTTTATGAAGAAATCAATCCCAAATTTTACCATTTTCAGGGTCTAATTCATTGTAGAATGCAGTGAAACAAACTTGTCCAATTTCCTAAAAACTTTAAATGGACCCTCAAACATCATCATTTTCCACTTTCCCTTGAAAAAAAAACTTTTATACATTATAAAAAACTTATCACAAACAATTTAAAAAGAAAATCATCAGTTATTCTCTTTCCATTTCTCTTATGGATAGCCACTTTAACACTTTTTACCATTGAATTTTCTTATTTATATATAATTTCACACTCAAAATAATCTACATTACCTTAATTAATTTAATTCTACACAATAATACATTATCTCTAAAGTTTACTCAATAAATCTAATTAAATTCCAAAATTAATGCATCAAACCTAACCGAATTCAAATTGCTTTACATAATCAAGTTTAGGGCTCCTTACTAGATGATAAAATGGACTTCAACTCAAATTATCTTGACTCCTCCCTCCTGTACACCAACTGACCCATTCTCGCACATTTTTTCTTCACTTGTTTCTTGCAATTCTTGCCTAATGATGCTCTCCCTACTAATTGATCTAAACTTTATGTAAACTTAACTAATTTTGATGGTTTTTCCCCTTAATTTATGGTAAAAAAAAATTTTCTCTCCTCCCTTTTAATGTTGTTGCAGTCGAAGAAATAAAAAAAAAGGTATTTATAGTCCATTTTCTCTAAATCTTACATGTAACCCTAATTACTTAAATATTTTTTTGTTTATCATTTGAGTTATACTCCTTTTATCTTTTATTATTCCACCCTAATTTATTGATTTTATACACTAATGATCTCGTTGGCCTTTTTCTATGAATATAATTTACAAATTGAGCAAAATTTTATTTCTAGGATTTACACCAAGGTATAATTTATAGGGGAGAAGAAAGAAGAGAAGGAAATAAAAAAGGCAAATTGATACAAATTAAAAAAAAACTAGCACTAGAGACATTCGTTGCACCAATAAGAAGATGACATAATGTTGTTTTCAAAGACATCATGAAAGGGTTTCTGGATTTAGAGAAGTGTTACATGAACCACGTGAAATGCATGAGTACCTCTCACACTTTTCCAGGTGTTGTACATGTCAACCCACCTTTTTATATTTATTTTTTTATTTATAAAAATATTAAATTTCTTGTGAGTTAAGTTATAATTTTGAAAACACTAAAAACCCTTTTGACTTCAAGTTTATTTTTTATTTATTTTAAGTGCATTCTAGTCATTTCACTATGAATTTAAATTGTTTATTATTTTTTATATTTTGTTAGAAAATATTAGAATAATGAAGAAAACCATTAAGAAAATGCAAAATACCTTTTGAGGCCAAGTTGAAATATTTTTCAACCAACCATATATTTGTGATTTCATTATATAATTAATATGAAAAAAAGATATATTTTTTCTAAGTCAATTTGGTAATGAAATATGAACCATGTAAAATGAATTAATGTCTTTAAAATCTATTGTTAAGTTTTTTGGGTGGAGTGGTAAAAACACTATTACATTCTTCCAATGAATGTTTATGAACTTCTAAGCTCTTAATGGAAGATGTGCCTATAACATAGAAGTTAATTTAACATATGTGTTGCCAATTAATTAAGAGCATATTAAGATAAATCAAATGTTGCAGAAGCATAACAATTTCAATTGTCATAGTCAATCACATGCGCCACTCGAAGGTGACATAGTAATTGACATGTACAACACATGCAACAATCATTTTTTTTATTTATCAAAATATTACATTTTTTCTAGAGCCAAATATTATTATGAAACAACCATTGTGAAATTAGGAATAAGATCTTTTAATCAAGCTTTGACAATTTTGATTGTAAAGGTAATAGAGTCATTGCATTGGACTTTAAAAAGTGAAATATAATAAAACATTCACCTAGAAAATAGTTAAGTGCTGTTTTGCTTTTGAAAGCAATCAAATAAACTAATTGTGCACAAAAATTATGAAAAGATCATTTACCCTAAAAGTCAATTCATTTCGTTTATAAAAGGAAAAAACATCATGTAACAATCTTAATCCATAGTAAATCATCGCATTTACACAATATATTTTCCACATGACTTAGGTTATGTCAATGTATGAGTATCAAACCAAAACATTTTGAACATATAAAAAGAATGTTTAAATGGGGTGAAAGTCATTGATATTTTCCTTAAACTTCACCCAATAGATCAAGTTTTAAATCTCTTCACTTGACCTATTCTCAATTAAACCCTTGAGAATTGTTTTATGTGACCTACTCCAGTTTACTTATCCAAGATAATAGTTTTTAAAATATTGAGATGATGATATATTAAATCGATTTGGATTTCATAACTTGTTATACTTGCTACCCAAGTCTTGGACTACATTAAGTGTAATAAATTTGTTTTCTTATAAACTAATTTTTACTTAATTATATGATAACAAAAATAGATGCTTATAAAGTTAAACACCGACTAAATATGATGATGTTTGTTTGAGTCATCAATAAACCTATTAAAATAAAATAAGATTCTTAAAGTGATATTCAAAATCAAGCAAATAAAATTGAAGAATATGTCAACAAAAAATAAACAAAGATTAATTTTGAAGGATAAAATTAGTAAAGAAAAAAGAAAAAAGGTTAGACGCTAATAGGTGAGACCCATATGTTTGGCCTTAATCAAAAAGGGCTAGGTGAGTTTGGGCTGGCTAGCCCAAACCTGTGACTTTTTATGTTTTTTTATCAGGAGCTAGTAACTCGTCTTGTTGTCTTCTCATAAGATTTTTTTTTTAAATAGACAATATTCTAGAATCCAATCATCACTTTGATATCTAAAAAATTAGAGGAACAATTTTTTTTCAAACTTTATTTACAAGCTAATTTCATTTTAAAAAAAACTCAAAACAACTCTTTGGTTGCTAGAAAATTACAAGATCAATATTTTTGGCCATGCAAATCCAAGTCTTTCATTTTCCCTAATAAACATTAAAATTATATTAAGAACATTTTCAATCTCAAAATGCATCCTAATTGACCAAAAAAACATTCAATACCTAACTAAATAAAAAAAAAACTTATTATATTATTGACGTCTTGATCTTTTTTCTTTATCCATGATAAGTCTTTTCATCAGAATCATATAAATCTTGTTGTCAATTAATTAAACATATATAAATTGTGATTAACAATTTTATGGGCGGAAAATACCAAATACCTTAAGTGGAGTATCATATAAATCTTGTTGTCAATTAATTAAACATATAATAATTGTTTTGTTGAATTCTTATATCTAACTTTTAAATATTTCAATATTATCTTTACATATGCATATCCAACTCATTAAGTTTTTGTTTAAAATCTCTTTGATGGGGGACATGCTGGGAAAACAAATCAATGCAATATATTTTATATTGTAATCCAATTAACACTATCAACAATTATATAGAAAATCCTTTACCACATCAAATGATGAAATCATAGATTCTAATTAAATGAAAAATTATAATAATTATTCGGTTGAATTCATATATAACTTTTAAATATTTCAATATTATCTTTAAATACAAGTATCCAACTCATTAAGTTTCTTTAGGGGACATGTTGGGAAAACAAATCAATGCATTATATCTAGATTGTAATTCAATTAACACTATCAACAATTATATAGAAAATCAAGTACCACATTAAATTATGAAATCGTATATTTTATGTAATTGAAAATTATAATATATTTCTAAATTATTTGGTTGTATTCCTATATATACTCTTTAATTGATCAATTGTGATTACACATAATATTTCCAAGCAAACCTTGTTCAGATTTGCTTGATCACACAAGAAATATGTACACCGCTCGTTTGATCACATTTCCACTCATTCTGATTCTTGTATTGTTTAGCCACGGTTCAGATGCTAGAAAGCAGCTTTCCGGCAAGGAAAATGGCAGTGTCCTCCTTCTGGAAGACAACTTGGTGGTGGATAGGTTTCCTCCTCCGTCGTCTCCGAGTGGCGGAGGTAATCGAATGACAACAAGTACTAGTAGAAAGGTCATCACTCCTGACCGTGCTGCGACCGAGAGATTTCTGCGATCAGTTCCTAGTCCTGGAGTCGAAAACTAGTGTTTGGATGTAAAAAAAAATAGTTATTATAGCCATGACTGCAACTACAATAATAATGTTGTGATATTGCAAATTCATAATAAATATCATTTCATTCGAATCTTAAATTTTAATCTTTGGCTCGTGACTTATCTTTCTAAATCATAATCTGTGACTTGAATTCATAAGCCTCATATATATATATATATATATATATATATATATATATATATATATATATATATATATATATATATATATATAAACTAGTTTCATTCATGTGATCAGAGAAACACGAGTTATAAAGAATATTGTTTAGAGCAACTCATTGAAACGTTCACATTTGTGCATTCTTAAAATAATTGAGATGGACAATGTATTTGAGGTAAACCAATTACCATGTTCTTCTGTTGAAGTGTCTTTAGTCCATTAAAGCTCAAGTGTCCATAACGTAGATGCCACAACCAAGTAGGATCTTGCACTTTTGTTAAGAAACAGTTTGGAAATCTCTTACGTGTATGTAGTGGGAACATACGATTTTGTGTCATTTTGACTTCAGTAATTAAACCTCTTCTTTGATGCTGAATTTGACAACAACCTGCTTGAATTGTGATTGTATGCCCATTTTCTTGCAATTGTCCAATGCTGATAAGATTGTTTTTCAGTGTTGGAACATAGAACACATTTGCAATCGTATATAGATTATCATAATCAATGTGCACTTGAATATTTCTTTTGCCCATCACAGATATGCTTGAATTATCTCCTAGCTTCATATGCTCTCTAAAGTTTTTATTTAGATCTCACAATAGATATTTGTTACCACTCATGTGATTGCTGCACCCAGAATCTAGATACCATACATCTAGTTTTGCCTCATGCTCAATATAAGCCATCACTAGCACTTCTTCTGATTCAACATAGTTTGATTGCTCTTCTTTTTTAGCTGATTCTGGACACTCGTACTGATAGTGACCATGTTTGTGGAAGCGATAGCACTCAATTCTTGCCTTATCCCAACTTCTATCATGTTCATTCTAGCGTCCTCTTCCAGTCCACGACCCCTTCCATGATTTCTACCTCTTCCATAATACATCCATGTGGATGATCTTTCAATAATTTCTCTTCAATAGTCTGACTGACCATTCGTTGTTCATGAAGGAGTAAGAGCTTTACAGTTCATCTATGGAAAGATTAGTAACATCTTTGGACTCTTCAATTGTGCAAACAACATATGCAAACTTGGAGATCATTGAGCGAAGTATCTTTTCGACAATGGTTACATCCCTCATTTGCTCTCCATCGATATTCATCTTATTTGCAATGCCAAGAGTTCATGCAAAATACTTTGTAACAGACTCCCATTCTCTGCGGAGAGCTTGTAACTGTGCTCATTTCACACGAGTTGTCCCTCGATACTTCTGCTTTAGTGAATCCCAAATATATTTTGTCGTCTCCTTCTTAAGGATGGTCTTCAGAGTTACACGATCAATGACCTGAAACAAGAAATTTTTGACTTTCAAGTCTTTGAGCTTTTGGTCTGCTAGTGCTCTTGTTTCGGTCTCAGTGAGAACAATGTTTGCAGCAGGTTCAGTGATGACATTCTCCACCAAACTTCAGTACTCTCTAGACCTCAAGAAATTTTCCATAAGCAAACTCCAATGATCATAATGACCATCTAATCTTGGAATTGTTGGTTGCACAAATTCAGTGTTGTCATTTGCCATATTGCTTTTGCTGCTGCAAAAATACAAGTTGTTGCTTTCCTTTTGTTTTTGAATTTAATCAGACCTCAGTACGAAGCTCTGATACCAAGTGTTGCAACTGAATGCACACAAAATGGCTTTCAATCACTGTGATATTAAAGCACAAAGGCTGGGCATTTATAGCCATACATCTTAACAGAAAAACAAAAAAGACGTTGAGCATGCAAATAACATTCCTTACGTCTGATAATAAGAAGGACAAGAATCCTCTGACACTAAAATAGAAAAATAGCAATCTGTAAATAACAAACTATTCTGTAGCAACAGACTACCTCCCCTGACATCTAGGAGTTTATTCAACAATAACAAACTACAGAGGATACTGCATGAATGCTAACAACCCCATTTATAGCCAACCCCCTTCTACCTTGGTGGTTGTCTCAGATTTGTCTTATTGGGCAATACAAAAGGTTGACAATCTGTCACATTTTGTTTTTGTTTTTTTCTGGATTTGGGTTATAGAGGGGATGATCTATATATAAAGTTATGGAGGGAATGTGTAATTGTAATTATGGATAGCTAGTGAAAACGTAGCCCCTGTTTTGTGTAAAAAGTAGTAGCAATAATTTGGGACCGTGCTTTGTTTTCTTTAACAAGGCCTCGTGGTATATCACATTTTTCATGTGCATGCAGATTAACGTGGTAGTCTTTTTCTTCTACGATAAATTCTCAACTTGGCATGCTTGTTGCGTAACCATTATAATAAAGAGTTTTTATCATCTAATTTCCCTTTTTGATTTCATGGTCATGTCTTTTTTAAGATAAAATTATTATTTTTGGATTTTGGATTTAATAACAAATTTATCAAATCAATTAGACTAGACCAAAATTAAAAGGGGCTTATTAGGGTTAGACATATCTATAATTTCTCTTTAGATTTTTTAAAATAATTAAATTTTTCAGTTTAGAATTTACTGATTTTAGAGTCATGAGTAATGAGTTACTATAGTTTATGTGAAGTTTATCAAAGTTATTTTCTTGAGCCTTCCCTAGGGTTTTGTATGAGTTCCATAGACATATTATAAACTCTCTAGTACATTCATAAACATAACTTCTTAAAAAGAAAAGAAGACACATATTATAATCTAAATTTCCTATTTGCTTTAAATTTAATTTTTAAAAGGTTAAATTAGAATTAAAAAAAATTATGGACTAATTTTGATTAAAGGTATCATTTCTCAACTTTTAAGAAAACTAGGAATATGGTTTGTGCTTTTTTTTCTCATGATCTTCAGTTAAAACAAATCATTAAGATAATTTTAGTTATTTCTTTTCAATAACGTTTTTTATACTTAGTTTTACTTTTCCAATTTATTCCCTAATTAATTTCTTCCAATTTGTTATACCATGTTAGGTTTGTTTGGGTTTTAAATTATTTTGAGGCTAAATATTTTTCTCTATTATTTTTTCATGATTATCTTTCAATAGACTAGACTTTTGTTGAAAATTGATTATTTTTTTAAAATTCATCATTTGATATTTGTCTATTAAGCCCTTAGCTTTATTGTATTTTTTGTTTTTCTTGTTTCATAATCTCATTTATCGGGTAATAAAGTAGTCAAGTTAATGATGATTACTTCATATTTTCTTTCATTGGTTTTTCTAATGAAATTGATTTTCTTAACAATTTCATACTTTGACGTTAAATATTGGCCCTTGATATATGTAATTTTTTTCACTTCTGATAGGTTATTCTAAGTACAAGTTAATCAAGTTAACTAGATTTAACTTGCATTTTCTTCATATTTTTTTATTCAACTTTAGAATTTTATGCTAGATTCTTCTTTTGAACATCTCAATTTTTTTATGACTTTTTTTTTAATTTTATCATTTTGCATATAATTATTTGCCCTTAAACTTTGTTATTTTTTGTTCTTTTTCTGTTTTATTATTCTAAATAGGGTTGGTAAGGCTAACTGGAGTCAACTTGGATTTTCTTTCATAATGTTTTTTTTATTTAACTTTGATCTTTTTTTGTTAGATTCTTTTTAATACGTTTATTTTTATTTATCCCTATCTTATATCGCTTATGGTGGGTTAGTCAAGTTAACCCTGGGTGGACTTAGATTTTTTTCCTTTGATTTTTTATAATTTTTCTCTGTTTTATCATTTTGTATTAAATAATTTTCCATTAAGATTTGTTATTTTTTCACTATTCTTAATGTTCGTTTATTCCAAGAGCATATTAATAAAATTAAATCGAATTGTCTTAGGGTTTTTTGGTGTTTTTTTATTGAACTTTGGTGTTTTTACAAGATCATCCTTTTAATATTTTTTATTCTAATCTCATATCATGTATTTTTGGTTGATCAAATTACCTAGAGGTGACTCAAGTTTTCTTCTTTGGCATTGTATTTTTTGAAGTTTATTTTTCATCTTTATTATTAGGTTATTAAGCCTTTAAATATTTATTTTCTTTCTACTTTTTTTTCAAGTTTTTTTGGATTTCATATCGCAAGTCGTGTTTTAGTTAATTCAACTCAATTTATAGCTAACTAACCATGGTAATGAAAGGAACTATGCTACCATTTTATTTTCTTTTTTTCCCTTTTCTTTTTCTTGTTTTTGTTTCATATTTCTTTGTTAGTATTCACTTAGTTTTCTCTTTCTTCTTTCAAGATGATTGGACCCTAATTCAATTTAGATATTGCAATGGTTTTTTAGATTTGTAGAGGAGCATGTAAACCCGAATAAATCAAACATTCTTTAGAAAAAAAATGTCGATTTATAGTTTTTTTATGAGAAATAAACCTAAAACAAGATGATTTTGAAAAAAGAAACAAAAATCATTGTTTATTTATTTCATATTTTTGTGTTTTTTTTATGTTTCAGTATTTTTAATTTTTAATTTTTAAATTCCAACATGAACCTTTTTTTAATCATTAAAAACTATAATTTATTTCTATAATTGTTTGTTTGTATTCTTATATATACCTTTTATATATTTCAATATTATCTTTAAATATAGGTATCCAGCTGATTAAGTTTTTTGTTTAAAATCTCATAAGTTTGACGGGGACATGTTGGGAAAACAAATCAATGCTGTATATTTTAGATTGTAATCAAATTAACACAATCATCAATTAAAGAGAAAATTATTTACCACATCAAATGATGAAATCATAGATTCTAATTAATTATTTACCACATCAAATGATGAAATCATAGATTCTAATTAAGTGAAAAACTATAATAATTGTTTTGTTGAATTCTTATATCTAACTTTTAAATATTTCAATATTATCTTTACATATGCATATCCAACTCATTAAGTTTTTGTTTAAAATCTCTTTGATGGGGGACATGCTGGGAAAACAAATCAATGCAGTATATTTTATATTGTAATCCAATTAACACTATCAACAATTATATAGAAAATCCTTTACCACATCAAATGATGAAATCATAGATTCTAATTAAATGAAAAATTATAATAATTATTCGGTTGAATTCATATATAACTTTTAAATATTTCAATATTATCTTTAAATACAAGTATCCAACTCATTAAGTTTCTTTAGGGGACATGTTGGGAAAACAAATCAATGCATTATATCTAGATTGTAATTCAATTAACACTATCAACAATTATATAGAAAATCAAGTACCACATTAAATTATGAAATCGTATATTTTATGTAATTGAAAATTATAATATATTTCTAAATTATTTGGTTGTATTCCTATATATACTCTTTAATTGATCAATTGTGATTACACATAATATTTCCAAGCAAACCTTGTTCAGATTTGCTTGATCACACAAGAAATATGTACACCGCTCGTTTGATCACATTTCCACTCATTCTGATTCTTGTATTGTTTAGCCACGGTTCAGATGCTAGGAAGCAGCTTTCCGGCAAGGAAAATGGCAGTGTCCTCCTTCTGGAAGACAACTTGGTGGTGGATAGGTTTCCTCCTCCGTCGTCTCCGAGTGGCGGAGGTAATCGAATGACAACAAGTACTAGTAGAAAGGTCATCACTCCTGACCGTGCTGCGACCGAGAGATTTCTGCGATCAGTTCCTAGTCCTGGAGTCGAAAACTAGTGTTTGGATGTAAAAAAAAAAAGAAGTTATTATAGCCATGACTGCAACTACAATAATAATGTTGTGATATTGCAAATTCATAATAAATATCATTTCATTCGAATCTTAAATTTTAATCTTTGGCTCGTGACTTATCTTTCTAAATCATAATCTGTGACTTGAATTCATAAGCCTCTTATATATATATATAAACTAGGCTCATTCATGTGATCAGAGAAACACGAGTTAAAGAATGTTGTTTAGAGCATGGTATTTATCATCAACTCATTGAAAAGTTCAGATTTGTGATTTTGCCAAAAGTTGATATTTACGAGGCACGTCAAATGTCATCTCCAAAGTAATTTTGTTTTAAATTAATCTTATAATTTATAAAAGGAATGGAATTAAAGAGATTTCTTTTACATTTGGTTCTTTGATAACTCTTGAGTTTTTATCTAACTCCTAGATTTTTTTATAGCTTTGTGGTTTTGACTCAAACATCATCCCACTAAACAAGTAAGCTTATTATGGTCATGTCAAGCTGATCATGACCACCTTGAAGTGGGTTAGACATGGTTGTCGAGGATGTTTTCTCTAATTTTTTGATCCCTAAATTCTTTTTGGACATATATATATATATATATATATATATATATATATATATATATATATATATATATATATATATATATATATATATATTGAAAATGATCTAACTATATCAAAAATATTTGTTTTTGTTTTTGTTTTTATTAAAAAAATACCTTAACAAGAGAGTAAAAAATTATATAAAAAATTAATAATTATATTGTTAGAGGGTTTTTTTTAAGCAATTATTTAATTATATAACTTACTCCTATTAATTGTATAATTAATTGCATAATTAAATCATATACAAAATAATTTCACTATACTTAAAATGATATAAAAAAATGACTCTTCTAAATGACTTTTACTATTGGAGTAGACATAGAAAAAAAAACTATATTTACACTATTCAAAAAGTCATTTTAGAGATTTAGTTCTCCAAAATAGCTTTTACCATTTGCTCTAATGGGAGAGATAAAAGAAAAGCCAAAAGGAAAAAAAAATAGCTTTTATTCTTCATTTTCATAAAGGGAAGAGCTATGTTGAAGAGCTAAAATAACATTTTTAAGTTGAAGAGTTATTTCTATATGTTTGATTAAAAAAACCAAAATTATTTAATATATTTCTATGCAAAAAAATGATTTTGATCGTACTTGTATTAATTATCTATTATTAATAAATAGTTATATCAATATTATATATATTAAAATAGAATTGGCTTCTCTAAATAGTTTTTTTCCATTGGAGTACAAATATAAAAAATATTATATTTACATTGTTTAAAAAGTTATATTATTAATTTGGTTTCTCTACATAGTTTTTAGCTCTTAGAATTCCAATTCAGCATGAATTTATCATTAACATCTATTACAATTAACATATGGTTATAATTAATTGAATAAACTGACAAAGTTTTGAATGCATTTTCTGAATTTTTCATCGTTTCATTTTTTATTGGCACATATTATAGCGCAGGCAACCGGACTAGGTGGATTTGCTTTCTAATAAATGAGGCTAACAATAAACAAGAGCCCCAAAGCTCCCATTGGAAATAGCAACCTTGCCTACGTGCAGTCCGTGAGAAACAGAACACTCGGCCCAACTACAATGGCTGATTTAGATCATTTTGACTTGTTAATTTAAAAAATAATTTTTAAAAATTAGAAAAAAAAATATTATTTTGATGTATTTTTAAAAATAATTACAATAACATTATCAAACAGTTAATTAATTTAATGTAAATTAGTGACATTTTTAGTCCAGATCTCCCCTTTTCACTTCAGAAGAGCAACATCTAGGAAGAAATTACGCAGCACACCAAACAATTCCGATCGATGAAAATATGCAAAAAAATAGTGTGTAAGAAGATGAATAAATCTATGCAAAAAAATCACATGGTACATTGCCTGGAGACAAAAGAGCCAGCACTACTTTATCTGCATCCTCCATGCTACCTCACATCAATGCCACAACTGTGCAAATTGTTCCATCCTTTTCTACTTCTGATACTGTGTAAGAAGATGAATAGGACCACACAATTTCTTGATTGTCTTATCTATGATACATATTCGAATAAAGGTTGTGCATTTCTAGGTTATGTAAGAGATTATGCAGTTTTAATGAAATTTCATCACAGTTTTTTCTACATAAATACCCTATCCAAAATTGCATTACATATGAGAGTATTTTCATGAAACTAATCCCAATAAATAAACATACACATATGTATAAACTACTAACTACATAAACAATGCTATATTCTACTAATTATAATTCTAAAATATATCAACATAATTATGTATTTATCCATCTACGTCTATGTTGTCTACTTGATTATTTGGGCTCATCAATAACACGACTGCCTCTTGTTGTTATTTAAGTAACTTCATCCTTTACTATGATATTATTACGAGGTAATATCACTTTAAAATTCACAAATGCATTATAGCAAACAATGAAACACCAAGATATATAGGTATGTATAGGTATGTCATATGTTTTCTTTGTTAATATTACTAAGTATAAAGGTAGCCTCTCGGCCCTTCCATAGCAACAAGTTATAAACAAAACATATTTTTTAAAAATAAATTAATTCTAAGAAGACATGATTACTTACAATA
This sequence comes from Salix viminalis, assembly GCA_029228465.1. Taxonomy (NCBI): domain Eukaryota; kingdom Viridiplantae; phylum Streptophyta; class Magnoliopsida; order Malpighiales; family Salicaceae; genus Salix; species Salix viminalis. The sequence continues at coordinate 24,004,423 of CM055441.1, read as the reverse complement.
TTTTGAATTTGTTGTGTATATTGCTTATATTGCATGTATGTAGATGGAGGAACCTACTTAGAAATTAGTGTAATAACTTGACATATGACACCTATAAATCCCTAATTAAATGTAAGACTGAAAGAAGTGAGATCTCGATGAGTAATGGAAACTTTAGATGGAAAACAATAGATACATGATCTTAATAATAAATGTGAAATGTAATGAAGGGGATGACTTGCATAAATAAATTAAAGTTATTGTTAAAGTATAAATGAGGGTTTTTAATCTTAGTTTAAAATCCAAAACATTAACGAAACTGGTAAAGGTTTCAATGGAAAAAAGAATTAGGAAATTTAAAATAAAGAATGACATGGAAAAATGTTATGATTTAGTCTATGTCACCAATTAGGCCTATTGAAAAGGTAGATTGAGATTGAATTTGTCATTTTTATTAAAGTATGTTAATAACCTACTAATTATTATTAATTGTAGGCAAAATGCGATAATTTAAAAGAAATGCAATAGTAGTCACGGTTGCTCACTTGGATTCTTTAGCTTGTATGATTCAATATGTCTAAAATTGAAAGACCAAGCATCCAACCATTAAGACGTGATAGAGAGTAAGTACTTCAACAATTGCTAATAGAATTGAAATCAAATAATAGCTCATGTTGTGTAATACGTACGAGTTATGATAAGTTTAGTCGATTAGTTGCAATATTTCATATGAGAAGACTTCTTAGGGATGTTTAATATAAAGTTATTAAAGATCTAGTCGCAAAGTTTCTACACATTTGAAGTGGGAAAACATGAATTTAATCACAAAGCTTCTTCTTTTTTTGTCACTAAGATTGTTAGTAGTCACTTTCACCATGTGCTTGGAGCTCTAATAAAACTTGACGATCACTTTTACGCTCAACCAAATGGATTTATAATATCATCATAAATACTTAAGAGTGGAGGAAGGATTTGTCCACACTTAAGGTAGTTTATTATTTAAATACGTAAGAGTGGAGGAAGGTTTATTCTTAAATAAATAAGCAAGGGAGAGAAATTGAAAACTTGATTTTTAATGTGATTCAGCAAGTCTATATCCACACCTCAAGAACTAGATTGGTTTTAAGTATTGTATTTCCTCACCAGTGCAATTTTAATAGTATAATTATCGCTTGATGAATCAACACCAAGCTTTGACACCCCTTGAAGAGATTCACTTCAAGATTTTTCTCTCGCTTGAAGATATATTTTCTTTAAGATTTTTTTCTTTGGTGAAAGCACCCCATCAATTTCAAGAGATTTTACTTAACTCTTAAAGATTTATAGGTTTAGTTTTGTTATCACAATTAACTCTCTTAGTGGAGTAAATAATACAATTCAAGGTCCTAATGTCTTTATATCTCACTAAATAGCACTTAAAGTATTTAAAGGTGTTTAAGTGTAGTAAGAATGAGATTAAATATTTTTGTGCTAAAATATAAAGGTTTTAAAAGCACCAATTAGAATATAAACAAGGGTTGATAATTTTGATGCATTCTCATACTTGGAGTACCTTTACAATTATGCAAATCATATATATGTTTTTTACAAATACTTGTTATTTATAACTGCTACAATCTCAATAACAACTATAATAGTCAACTGATTCCTACAAAATTTCTAGGTGTTCTTCATGTATGAACAAACAGTCGATTGGTTCATGCAAAATTCTATATTTATTAGTTTTAACCTATGTGAATTCTTAGAACATTTCTCTATTTTATCTTTTTAAATGCATGCATGGTAACATATGTGCATTCATTTTAACTTATTGCTATCAAGATAAGATATAAGATTTACATGAAACACTAAACTGAATACTTGTTTCCTAAGTCTTCAACATGTTTTTTTTTCTACTTTCATAATTTCTTCATGAAATACTTCATAGTTGTTGATATGATGTTTGTATAAACTTGTTTAAAATTTATTCTCAACTAAGCATATTATCAGTTTAAAATATGTTATTTTCGAACAAAAATAAAATATATCACTCCACCCATAATTTTTTTTTTTACGGGGCTACTATTTTGAAAAAAAAATGGCATTTATATATGCATTTGGGATTTTCAAAAGAGTTAAGTGACTTTTTATTTATCCTTCTCCAGAGCAGAGCTGGTCAGTCACAATTTACATTGTGCATAGACCGGATAAGAGAAAAGGAAAGGGGTGAAAAAGGATTCAAGGTACTCTAAGGACAAGGCAAACATGGTAACTAGTAGAGAAAAAAGATCACCAATACAGAACAAGCTGACAAGAAGCTAGTTTATCAGAGCATCCAAAGCTGTAAGCAACTTTTAATATTATGACTAATAATGTCCGTGAATATAAAATCAACATTTATTACTGTGTACATTGAAAGCATCCAAAACACTGGGAAATGGTGCAACGCAGCTAATCAATCCTTCTGTCAATGGCCCTAATGTTAACAAAATTGTTTTGAGGATGTCTTCCATAGTTTATAATACTACTACTAATAATAATAATAATAATTCAAAGGTTGTTTCCTAACAACGGTCAACGCGCTTTCCTTTTTCAAAATGGCCACGAAAATACAAAGACAAGGTGCCCCAGGTCACTATGATAAGAAAAAAAAGTGCCACCACAACAAACACTTGGCAACAGGGCAAAGCTATAATTAGAAATTTTACTCGAAATAATCACGACAATGGCCTGCACCGGTTCATTCTTCGATGTTGTGGGTCCATGCCAGGTTTTTATCCGCGTTTTACCCTTATTCTGGAGCGGAGAGAGATACACCTGGCACCGAATAACAGTTTTACCAATCCTGAACCCAGGAACTACAGTGAACGCAACTGATGGATCGGCTTCCGGTGCATTTTCCGAAGAACGAGGAGCATCCTCGGCGACACTTTCCATGTAAACTTCGGAGAAGCGACACCCTCCACGGACTTGAAAGATTGAGGCTTCATGATCGGAAGAACAGGCCAGGCAATGTAGAAGCCAGACCGGCCTGGCCATTTCCGCAAATGTGGCAAAAAAACTGGTGTCAGGAAATTCACCTGAATTCACGAGGCTTCTCTTACTCGAGCTGCCGAAAAAGGATGTCTCCATCTGGGGGTGAATGAGTTGTAAATACTTGTCACGGCAGAATTTTGCAAATGTTGATTTGGGCTTGTGGGCGATGAACTCGGTTGCTGTCGCTGATTTTAGTTCAGAGAATCTCTTGACGAACAGCCGTTGCTGATTCTTTTTCTCCGGTTGAGATTCTTTCTGGGGAGAGAAATTGGTCAAATGGAAACCATCGAACATAACTCTGCTGACGAAGCTTTCGAAGGCAAAACATTTGTCATCTTCTCTCCAGTAGGCCACATCAGAGACGATAGATTTGGCTGCGGCGTCTAGATCCCAGCCTGCAGATTTCATCTCATCAATCATCAGCTTGACAAAGTTTCGAATGGACTTGACTGTATGTAGAAGAACTGTAATGAAATGGCTGGGACTTAAGCCTGTTTGCCGTAGATTGTCAGAAATAGATAAATTTCCAGTTTGATCTAACCTATTCTCAAGTAATCGGTTTTGTCTAATAGATTCCTCCATTTTTTCTCTCAGATTCATGATTTCGGCCTCCTTGAGCCTTAACTGAGACTCCAATTTCTTCCCCATTATCTCATAGGTCTTTGAAAGACTCTTCTGCTCCTGAACGTCAGCCAAAACCAGAGCAGACTCAGGGAGAAGGATCAAACTGTTTCCGTTATATAGCACCGCTTCAACTCAGACAGATTCTTCAGCTCGGAGATTACAAATTGATCAGCTGCTTGAATCCCATCAGCATCATAAGGAGACTGGGCATACTGTAACTGAGAATATGCAGCTTTAACACATGAAACGCCAGCGAACAGTTTGGCAACAAAAGCTTCCAAGGGGCAAACTTTTTCGATGATCATCAATATCAAATGACTGAGTCCGGCCAGCTGCAGTTTTACGGTGATGCTTATCGTCCTTGACCTCTTCTTGGGACACAACTTTCTGAACCCCATCAACAGGAGCAATCCCAGTTGCTGCTCGGAGGTGAAGAACTTTGGCTACATTGCGTGCAAATCTACTCTTCTTTGACGTCAGAGCGGATGGTTTTACAGAATCCATCGGCGGAAAGTATCACAAATGACGACAACGACGATGATGGTATGAAGACCAAAAAATGGGAACCAAGTGATTGCAAATTGAAGGGGAAAAGTGGGAACAAAAAAGATTTAGGATGGTGATGAGAAGTTAATTGGAAAAAAAAAGAGAGAGAAAAGCAAATTACTTTAGCACCCATACCGAGGCCATTAATGGAGGATAGTATTTCGTTTTTGTTTTTTATTTCAACCCTAAGAGTTTCCGATTCGCTTTCCTTTCGAAAGAGCAAGTAATTCAAGAATAGGTGGTGAGAAGAAGAAGAAGAAGAAGCATCCACTTCAAGACGCTCAAAAAATGCTCCACGACACTACTCTCTGCTTGCCGATCGTAAACGAAGCATCTCGGAAAGAATGGACATTATTTATGCAGAAATAGCCAAGACCACCTTCCATAGCTCTGCCTAATTTCTTCGTGGTTATTCCATTTCATTTTCTTAACTCGATACGGCCGGGATAATCACTTTCTTGAACCAATAAAATACAATTAATCCTTTCACACTATCTTGGAATCCCTCTTCCATTAGGCTTAGCTTGGAACAACCTTTGCATCATTGATAGGAGCGTCTTGGCCTGGTGATCAAGAAAGTTTTCTTCATTCCTCTCACTCCAGGTTCAAGTTTTGCTTAAGCATGTTTGTTATGACCGTGATGTTTTACATGCTCATTGGGATTGCAGATGTCACTGGAGATTAGTTATGATAGCATGAGTTAATCTGAATACCCGGTTATAAGAAAAAAAAACAATTTTGCCTCATTTGAAACAAAAATATGTCACACCAAACCATAGAGCAGGTTGTTTATTGGTAAAAGCTTAAGACCAAATTTTATTTTATTTTTATCGTAATCTCATAAGGTATATGTTCATTAAACTCGTAACACAAACTATACTGCCCAAACGTTAATAAAAAAAAAGATGCCACACAATGGTACGAAAATGTCCGACAGAGAATAGTGATGAGAATTTAATAAAATGCCAGGGTGGGGACGTTGTCTTAAAGGTGATTCCTGCTAAACCTTTTGCCCTTGGATTGCTCAGCTGTTGCATAGCCGTTGTAAGGGGAGAGCCATGGTGATTTTGGAGAAAGTATAGGGATATTTCAGGTGTTTTCGATAGAAAAGGTCTGGGGAAGATGGATCTCTCGTCAGTGAACATTCAGAAAGTATTTTTGTTTTTTGTCTTAAGTGTTTCGTATTGAAAATGTAAAAAGGAATCTTTTAATAATATTTTTTAAAAAATAAAATATTCTTCGAAAAATACAGCTGCAACATAATCCCAACACAGTCAGAAAAGAAAGGTCTGTATTTGGCTTTCTGTGAATACCGGGACCCATATGTACAAGTGATTTCCACGTGGAACACGTGGCGGAGCCACTACAACTTCTTCTTCTTTCTTTTCATATAGAATCAGTAGTTAGGAGGGTTGTTGTTTTGTTTGTTTCGGTTAAAATGATTTTGTATTTGTTAAAAAAAATATATATTATTTTTATCTCGATTTAAATTTTAGTTTATTTTAGATTTTTTTGATTAAATATAGATTGAAACATTTCTTGTTTTGTTATGTCCCGTTTTGTTTCGATCAAATAGTGTTTTTTTTTAAAATAATTAATTATTTTACAATATCAATCATATCTCTTTAATCCGACCATTAGGTTGAGATGAAATTTTACAGAAGTTTCTTGACATATTTATATATATTATGTTAAAATTTCAGAGAAATCAGAGAATGTAATGGCCTTGCAAAATTGATGATGTCATTCTCGTAATATTACATACGTTCATAATTTTGTTCAAAAAAATTATTTTATTGTGTCTTTTTTTAGATTAAAATACACAATTCTAAATAATTTTATTTTTGGATTTGAACTTTTTTTTTATATATACACATAAACAGTACAACCCTAAAATAATAAGTCAAAATATCCCAAAACTAAAACATTTCATTCCAATTAAAAAAATAAATCAACACCCGAAAAATAATTGATAACCTTTGTAGTTAGTGCTCTTTTTTTTCCCTATAAGATCAGTAGTTAGTGTCTAAAGTGATGGGGTGCCATAATGGGTTAAAGTTATTTATTTAAAAACTATATTAAAATAATATTTTTTATATTTTTAATATATAACAGAAATCTACCCAATACAAGACGACCCATCACCTTTCCACAAAAGAGCCTAAATAATTGGACAGTCGATCCCCGTCTTTATCATTATATACTAAGTGACCGTTTATTATTATGTTTTGCAACTGAGTTTTGTGGGAAAAACAGTTTGATTATTGTTTAGTTATTGTACAGCCACTTGTTAAATTGTTTTTTTTTTTTATACACCATCTAGTAATTCGGTCACTGCCGACTAATCCGGATTCGAGCCGAGTAGGACCCTTAAAGGCGGCAAAGCTCTCCCAAGCGAGTTTTTAAAGCAGCTGCATACCCAAGGCTCGAACTTGAGACCTTGGTTAAGCTGGGATGACCCCTATCAGTCGATCTACGCCTCCGTTGGTCACTTATTAAATTGTTACTGAGACCTACCATGACAAGCTTTTCGCACCATCATTTACATAAAGCAGAAACTCTATGCTTTGCCTGCGTTTCATTCTCTGAGGTTTGTGGTCATGCTTTTCCGGGAGACCAATCGGGGAAGCAGATGAGTTTGCCGGAGGAACAACAGGCTTGGTCTCCAAAAATCCTAACATAATAATGAGTTGGGAATTATATAGGATAAGCTTTAAAAAGCAATTTTTCTTCAACATAACATGATAGGTAAGGTTGAATAATGTATAGAAAATGAAAAGAATAATTATGATTATTAAATCTATAATATTTAAAAAATAATATATGTGTATGTAATGTATATATTCTTTAAAGTAATTTTACAAGTTGACAGATTGTATGAAAAAGCATGGTAACCAAACACACGAACTTATTTTTCATTAAACTTTAAATTCAATCACAGTTTCAACCAAACATTTCAATTTCAATTATAAATAGTAGTTGAAAATATTTTAAAAAAACTTCAAGCACGATAACAACTAAAATACCAATCAGATAGTGAATCGTCATGTTCAGAATTTGAGAAGCTCAATTGATCTAACAAAGCCGAAGCAGTGAGGGACAGTTTGTAACCAGTAGCTCCCTTCTCCACGCCTGTAGTATCGCTGACTCGAGGAACTTTGTCCGTTTTTGTTTGACCGCGCCACTAAATCTTTCTCCGCCGCTGCGCCTGTCATCTTCTTGTGTTCTTACTCGCTGACAGAGAGACGGTGAAATACTTGTTCCTTCCGGTCAATGCATACCTTATCTTACATGTTTGTCTCTTTGTTCTCAAAAAAAAACAAAATAATAGAAAATGAAAAGCCCCTATATTAAGTGACTTATTTATATATAAATAAAATGTTTTAAATAAAAATGTAATAATCCAACTTAATTACATAATTCTAAAATAATCTAAGATATAAATTTCCATACGGTGCTAAACGCTAATTTTATATCTTGAAAAAAATGATCTATAAGGTAATTAAATAGATTTGATTTACTTAAAATGTGATTCAAATCTTCTCTCTTGAACAGCTAACATAATAAGAAAAATATTATACAGCAATTAATGAATTAAAAATAGCAATTTGTACCGATAACATTTTATATAACTACGTATTATTTAGTAGATGCATTCAATAATACATTTATATATGACTTTGCAATTACTAACTTAACAATAATCTATCTATAAACAAGCGATATAACTCGTCCTACTGTTTTCTTCAAGATCTGTAATAACAAGTTTATTACCGTTGTATCCTCATTCTCTGTTTTTATTATTTTATTAAAATAATATGTTAAAATTATTTGAATGGTTGAGATTAGATGAAGAAAGAGGTGAACCTTTCAATTGATTGATGCCTTTTCATATGAAAACACTGTTTGGGAACGTGGGTTGCCGTATGTATGATAAAAAAATGATTTTTTAATTAATTTTTTTTTATATATATTTTAATTTATTTTGATATTTTAATATTAAAAATTAATTTAGAAAAAATATGATTTTATGGTATTTTCAAACAAATAAATATCAAACACTAAATAAACAATGAGCGGCGGTTGAAGTTATTAAGCTCACATTATCTTTCCATTATTAAACCACGTGACAAAATGGTAATTGAAGTGGATAAGAGGGTAATAATTTTTTATTATTTTTAAAAACATAAAAACAAAATTAATTTAAAAATAAAATACAAGCCTATGACAGGGTCAACAAAATATTAAATCAATTAAATGCAATTATGTGGATAAAAAAATAACATTAAACTCATAGAATAAAAAATAAAGCATTTGATTCTTTCACCTCAATATAGCTAGTTTTTCAAATAACTTTTTTTTATTGGAGTTTACATGCTAAAACAAGTCATATTTATATACCATTTAAAATAAATTTTATCAATCTAACTTTTTCAAATATCATCATGCTCTAACAGTTTAGAAACATTCAAAAATCTATTAGCCAAATATATTATTATTTTATTTTTAAAAATATATTTTAATATCAGTTCATTAAAATTGGTCTGAAAATATAAAAAAATTATTTAAGTGGAAGAAAAATCAAACCGAATCTATAAATAAACGACAGAGTACCATGTGGAGAGAATCAAAACTGTTTGGCTTTTTTCAAGTAATAGTTTTTTTATATATATAACTGGAGTGTCCGAATCAGTTTGTTTCTTCTCAATTATTCTCCAAACCCATTGAATATTTTACAAGCACTGTAAACATATAAAGCACCGCTGGTTGATAACATTTGTGACGGTAATGTGGCAGATAATAGTATCTGTAAGTTGAGTATTACATATATTAATTACAGCGGTACTATATTACTTTACTGAAAAAATTGGAGTACACAAAGGACCCGTGCAAGTGTTGGGCTGAGAATATGCTCGAAAAGAAGACGAAAAGGTTTGAACATACTTTCGCCGATTTACCTTGGCCATATCTCCACTTTCTTTTTACGTGCTCTTTCTGAATGGCCAAGAAGCATTTTCAAAAGCAAAATGAGAGCTAGAGAAGAAGGACAGGTGTTCCCTGTAGCCTTCTTTTCAGGGGCATATTTCCCAGCACCCCATGCGCATAAAAAGAGTGATTTGACAATACAAACTTTTGCTCACCATGCACTGGGAATTACCGCAGCTCGCTCTGGACGCACCACTGTCCCATCAAAATTATGGTATCCAATGGGTCTTGGAAAGCTTGCCACTCACCGGAACACCACTTGGATCTTTTATATTATTGTCTATGAAATTAATTTTTTTATTTAAAAATATATTAAAATTAATATTTTTTATTTTTAAAAAAAATTAGTTTTAATCATATAATTTTTTTTTTTTTTTTTTCACAAACACTTAAAAAAATTTTGTGCCCGCGCGAAGAGAAGAGAACTGGAAAAACGACTTTAAATGATAGAGGCTGTACCTTGAAACGTTTTTTATTTATACTGTAATTAAGAGTGATAGAAAAATAATATTTTTTTATCAGTTACATCGACCCTCCTGCTTCAATTCAAGCACAATTACACTCTTAAATTGTATCGTCCGACGACGACGTCAAATTGGAAAAAAAAATAAAAAAATCCCGGGATACATAATCGAGTCTACACTAACTAGGGCCGGACCATAAACTCTCACCCCACCAGCGGTTAGACGTTAGAATGAAGAACCCACAACCTTCAAAGGCTTTGGAACCATTGGAGAGTCGCAACAAAAACCATTAACGGTGGCCCAATACTTCCTTCACCGGGGCACTGCTGCCAAGACACACACAAAAGGGAGGCGTCCAACCCCGGTGACTGGGGGTGAATGGTAAACGACAGATAAAAAGAGAAGCTGTTTAGTTAAAACATTCAAAGTCAACCACTAGTTGTTTTTACTAAATCAAAACCTTGGAAGTGTGAACATAAAAGAGTAGATTTCAGGAGTCCTTCGTTCTCGACGAGTAAAAAAGCTCATCATAATAGAGCATCATAAGCTCATGGATCCACCGATACAAGAGAAGATACTGAGTTAATGGAGCAGGGGAGGAGGAATAAAAGAACAAACATTAAACCTGTATGTGATTTGTACTTGATTACTTTTAACAAACTACCCCAATACCTTCTTCTAATTTCACTTGGTGTCAGCAGTGACCTACATACATCATCTCTGGGAGCGCACCAAAATTGCAGGGGAGCTCGTCGCCGCCACCATCCATCACTCCAGTTAGACAGTTTAGAAACCAAAGAAACCAAGTTCACTGGCCTTTTCCTTCTCGAACGTCTCGAAGTACTGGTAAATGATCGTCACTGCAAGTAGTATTCCTGTCCCTGAACCGATAGCTCCCATGAAGTCGGCCAGCACTGTCAGCGCCCCGATGCAAATTCCTCCGAAAGCTGCGGCCGTGGGTATGTAACGGTTCAGCTCTTTCTGCAGGTTGGACTCCCTGTGCCCAGGGCATAACCATTTGTTGCTCCTGCGTATGGAAACTGCGTTATTATTATCCGTGCCAGGCTGATAAAACTCAGCAGATTATCTAATACCCATTAAAGGATTGAAGGAAATATAACATGAGGAGGGTAGGATAATAGCTAATGTTGTAGTAGAGAAAAAATAAACGTTAATTCTGTCAATTAATAATAAGGATGCAATGTCACTAAATCACCAAAGCTAAAACGGAGGGGGGGAAAGCAATAAACAAACAAGGAATGCACAGCAATCATCCAAAGTTCAGTTTCTCATGCGGGCTTGGCACCACAAAGATTGATATACTTGAAAAAGAAAATGTTTTATTTGAAAATACTGACAGATCCATTCACCATTTACTAGCTGGCTTCTAGAAAAACCGAAACGGTATTGACAACCTTGACCAAAACAAATCCAGACAGTTGTTCATCCTAAATACTGGGTGCCAGTAATTACAATTATGCAACCTGGATGGGAGACAGTCAAACATGACCAGATGGTAATTGGGAGCTCCAGAACAGCACATGCTGTCAATTTACACATCAGGGACCATTACAATATAGAGAAAATGCAGTACAGTTAGTGTAAAGGTGCTAGTATATAATATATAAGACGGTAACAAATAAAAATAGTCCTTGGAACATGCAAACACAGATACATGATAACCATGTCAAAATTTACCACATCCTAGAATTCAGAAAAGAAAAGTCCCTGCATGACCTAGTCAGGCTGCCTATCATTATTAATTCTAAGGCATTAATTATACAAATGAACAGCTTAAAGTACAAAGGAGGAGTGCTACCATTTTCATAACCATGTGTTGGAAAAGGAAATTTCGTCTAGTTGCAAAAAATGGATTCACCAAAAGCCATGAACTTTACCTCATCACATTCTAATCTATTAACTGCACATGGCTACTTTGCATATTGTGCCATCAACTCTGCTTCAATACATAATGAGACAGCTAGAAGTCAAGTTAATAACATGCAAGACTTGCAACTGCTCAAACCATAACCAACCTGCTAGCCTTTTATATAAAATACATTATACAAACAATAGCACATGATGCCTTTAAATACTTGGGAGATACTTTAAAACTTTGTAATCAAGCTTCTACTGATCAGATTCAAATTCCAATGAAATCAGTAGATCTTAACTTATATTTCAAGTTCTTTTTACATGCATTTCAACACAAAAAGACAAGTAACCACTACTTTGAGCATATGTAAGTTGGCAGGTTTAGTCCTGTCTCTAAACTGAAAACAGGCACATCCATGACTCAAACCAACAACAGACCATCAAAATACCAAACACCCACTACAAGTCTTTGACAATAGATTTAAGCCAATATAAATGTTAATGAGCCTCAAGAGTCATAAGATTCTGGGTAGTACAATAACTGGCTTGGATTTTAAAAAACTTTACATCATTGTCATGCTTAAATAAATGGATCAAACAAGACAAATTGCAGTTATTTAAGTGGATCCAACTACTCTTCAGTTCTAGAATGAGATTGACAGTTTGTTCAAGACTCTTCAATCATTAGGTCACTGCTTATGATCCACACACCAAATATATGAGGTTGTTTAATTGTGTGACAGGTAGCATTCATAAAGTTGCACAGAGGACTTTCAAAGGATCCCCTAAAAATGTCTGTAAAGTCAAGTCCCCATACAATAGACTGAAAATCCTAAGATAAAAATGCAACCAGAACAAGAGGTCAAACTGAAATCATATTATTCCATGCAAAAGTCGAAGATGTGTTGTGCTAAATGCGAAGTTAGAATTTTGTTCATATTAGAACATATGAAATAAAAGTTCCACATACCTTGAGCTGCTTGGCCACATCTTTTGCAGATGATCCAGACACTTCAATCCAAGTTTTTGAGAAGAGGGCACATGCTGACAACATAAACACGAGATAGAAAAGTGCATGGAAAGGATTTGCTGCCATATCAGCTAAGCTGCAAAAAATTAGAGCAAACATGTTAAAATAGCATTAGCATTGCCAACAGCAGAGAGCTATTCGCAATCAAAATAAGGCAGGAAAATTATTCATGAACCAATATGAGTGCAAATATATAAATCAAATGGGACAAAAACAAATCTCAAATTAAACAATCTCGGTCACCTTGAGGGCGCAGTAATATAATATGCAAGGCCACCAACAGGGACAAACTGACCACCTGAATATTCAGATTCCTTCCATTTCCCCAAAAGATTGACGAGGAAGTTTCCACTGTACCTCCTGTACAGCAACTGTAAACAAGCACGTTAATGGATGAACTGGAAAACCAAATCCCAAGCAGTACATAAAACCATATAACCTCAGTACCTGAGAGATGAAGTAAAGGTTAGATACAAGTGCAGACTGCAAAATAATGGGCATGTTTGAGGTGTAGAACAACTTGATTGGATATGAACCCTGCTGCCCACGAGCATTCTTTGACCTCACAGGCAAAACTACACGGAACCCTTGGAAGTAGATGACAATGAGAAAGATCAACACTGTAGCAAGCAGATTTGTCACATTCGGTAGATTCTGCCGGTAAAATGCTTCTCGGAGAGCACGAACTTTGTCTGTTCGGGTTATCAGCAGATGGAATAAAGCAATAACAGCTCCTTCAAATTCAGCACCTCGCCCACTATTAATGGTGGTTGGACTAAATGCTTTCCAGATAATATTTTCACTGAAAATGAACAGCACTCTTGTAAGTATCCAAATTTTCATAGAGATGGTAAAAATCAACTCCACAAAAGCACACCAATCTCACAATACTCAGCATTGAGAAGGAAATTACACAAGTGAATCCATAAACAGAAGAATCAAACTCACCAGATATTGGTTGCAATGAAAAGAGAAATTCCAGATCCCAGACCATATCCTTTCTGAAGAAGTTCATCCAAACAGATCACAATGATCCCAGCAAAACAAAGCTGAATGATGATAAGAATGGCATTTCCTACTCCAAGTTGGCCAACACTGCCATACATCCCTGAGAGCACATATGCCACTGCTTCACCAACAGCAATCAAGATACCCAATAACTTCTGTGCACCGTTCCTGTGAGAAGCAAACACTCATCATGTCAATGCAAATACCATAAACAAGCTGAATTGCCACAAAGTAAAAGATAAAATGCCATCTTAGTATTGACTGAAAAATGTCGATGAGTGAGAGCCCCAAGTAAGGCCCAAGCATCCCTGATCACAAGGTGCAACATGGAACAAAATCATCCCAGAAATTGACTGAAAATGCAGTACACTTAAATGCAAATCACCAGCCAGCCAAAATTAATAAATTAAGACAATTTATACATAATATCAAGTAGCCAAGTAAAATTAGGCATCTTTTAGTTTTTTTCCAAGTTCATTGTTCACGAAAACACCATTAGAATAAATTAGAACGTGATTGTAACAAGCAATGAAATACCAGCACAGCCACTTGGATGACAATATGCATAGTAATATAACAAATAGCACAAGACATTCAAAATGGCCCCCATCACAGAATGAGCATAGAAAACAAAGCAACTTCGACTGAAAAGAGCACCCACGTGATTTTGGCAGCACAAAGATACTTACAATAGTGCACGGTCTTCACGTACGTTGTTGTCCACTTCAATGATCTTTGAACCAGCAAGCAGTTGCATCACTAGTCCAGAAGTCACAATTGGAGTGATACCAAGCTCCATGACAGTACCACGGTTAGAAGCAAGAATAACACGCATCCAATAGAAAGGATCCGCACCGGTTGTTGAATGAATGCCATACAACGGGAGTTGACTGCATACTAAGAAAATGAAAAGAGCAATCACAGTGTATATGACCTTCTCACGAAACGGGATTTTTCTATCAGCACTCTGAACTTCGGGAAGAAATGAGAGAAATGGTCTGACAAGGTGAAGCACCCTAAATCCACCTCCCATCTTTTTTTATTATTCAGCCTATAAATAAAAGACAGATGTAATTAATAACCACAACTGGATATAACTAATTATCACAATTGGATGTAATTAATTCAGGATAAATAAATATATCGCAAAAATGATAAAAAAAAAAAAAAAAAAAAAACAAAACTTCACCATCAACATTTAAAAAAAAATATATATAATTACTATAATCAAACTCAATGGTACGGATCAATTACAGGATTATGAGATTCAAATCAATCTCAAACAACCTAGACAAAGCTAAACAAACAGATCTGTACATGCATCCACAAAATAATCCAATAACTCTCTGTTTAGATGCCGAGAAAGTACGAGAAAATTCAGATCTCTTAATAAACCAATCAAATCAAATTGTACAGCATTAACACGGATTCAACGAAATCAGATCGGAGAAGAAAACATTGTAATTGTAAATCGTTAGATCTCAGGAACTAACCGTAGATAAATGAAAGGTATCTGGGTAGAGAGAAGGAGGAGAGCTGTGATCTGAAGGTAGAGATAGGTTTTTTTTACTTCTTATAGGGGATTGATAAAGAGGTAATCACGTGGCGTAGAAGCCACGAGGTTATGCCAATAAATGAATGCCACGTGTAAATAATAGTGATGTGGATTAAACATGTTGGGGGAGTCGGCAAGTTTGACCGGCAAGTTTGATCGGGTAAAAAAGGAACACTGAATTGGCAGGTAATGAAAATGGGTCCAATTATGGGAGTTTTAAATTAAACAAAACCTAAAAAAATCAGTTTTCCATGGTTCATGAAGACGAAGATTATGAATCGAAACAGTCTCTTACCATTCTCTGTAAGAACTAAATGCTGAATAGCAATGCTTTATTGATTTATTTTTCATGACTTATCGGTCATTAATAGATTTATTGAAATTGGAATAGATTAAATTTTTAATTTTTTTTAATAAAATTAGCTAAATTAACATTGAAAAAAAGTATCGAGCGGTTTATTTATCTTTTTTATTATAAAACACAATAAATTAACATTCTTACACTTTATTTTTAAAAAATTATAATTATTTTTTAATTTCATTCTTCCTTATTTTTTTTTCATTTGTTATATTTGATCTCTTTATTTTATTGCTATATTTTTGGTTTTTTTATTTTAATCTTGATTTGTTTTATTTTTATATTTTCTCCTTTATAATTTAATTTAATACCACAATTAACCATCATTTTTTTTTATTGTCATGTTTTTGTTTTCAATCATTTTCTTGATTTATTTTATTTTTCAATTACATTCCTCATTATTTTGTTTTATTTAATTTTTATACTAGTTTTTAATTTTGAATTCTTTTGAATTTCACTTTTGAATTTTTTCAGGTTTGTCTTCTTTGGGTAACTTGTTTTTGTGACTCAAGCCATGAGTTTTAAAGATTAGCATGGTTTGTGTTTTTTTTTAAATTAATTTTTTTTATTCAATTTAATCTTTCAACATTAGGTTTTTTTATGCATTTATCTTCGTGATTTTATTTATTTTTTCAATAGAGTTATCTAAATCTCATAAAAGTTATAAATTACTCAAGTTAATTTGTGTTGACTTATGTTTTTTTTTCAGTTTTACTTTTAGTTTGGTTGAGAAATTACTTATATTGTTTTGTTTAATTTATTTTATACGAGATTATTTGACCTTACAATTAGGTGATAAGTTTGACATGTTGATTCTAGTCAATTGTTTTTTGTCTTTTTAATATATTTTTTCAATTTGTCTTTTAAACATTTGATTTACAAGAAATTGAGTTTAATATTTTTTTATATAAGATTACCTCGTTCTTCTTGAATTTTTGTTTTGTTGCTAAATAAGGTCGTAGAGATCTTTTCAAGAAAATTTAAAGGGTGTTTTTATTATAATATTAACAAGTATTTTTTTTTCTAGTAGTCATTATTGTTGTTTTCTTATTGTTGAAATTTTTGTGATTATATTATTAAATAAATTAAGTTTATTACTATCATTCAAATTAATAATACACATATCAACTTTTTTCTTGTTATTTTAAAAATACTATTATCACTTATTACTTGATAATCCTTTTTTGTGTCAGGAAAAAATTAATCAAAATAATGATGTGGTGTTGGCAACCTATCTAATAAGATAACATCATATTTTGAAATTCATCTATCAGGGTTACATCGTTCCAAAGTAAAATCAAATAGATTTATTGGATTACCACTTAAGGGGCACTTATAATTTAACTAGTTGCTTTTTTTTTTGTACACAATATTAATTAAATTCATACCTAAACTTTAGACATGTCCAATAACTTTAGTGGCATAACAAACATCTATTAACACACATACTCAAACTTTTAGGTAAAATATTGTAGCAATACATCGTAGCTAAAAAACAAAATTATTCTTAAGCCTTTTTTTTTCAATTATAGTCTTAAATTTTCGAACTAATAATCTATTTGTCAAAATCTTTTAAGAGATTAGAGTGTTAACAATGAGAAATTTTATAATCAATCTCAAATTCACTAAAAGAAATTTAGTTTAGTCCCCTACTTTCCTTTTCCTTTCTTTATAGTCCCTATAGCTTTTGCAATTTTGATTTTGGTTCAAACATTTATTTTCTTAACATTTCAGTCCTTAGAGAGGAGAGAAAAGTAATATGAAAAAAGAATGAATGAGATATAAAGTTGTTAGTTTAGTGTAATGATCTTAAATTTAAAACATGATTCGCATTCAATTAGGTCAAAAAAACTTCGGAATCATTTACATATATTCTAACACAAATCCAATAAAAGTTTTTTTTTCCCCTAAAATATCAATACCAAGTTATCAACAACAGAACCAACAAGACATTGCAATTATTATATCCATATGATCTAATCATGATCTTTATTTATCTCATCATATCGCTATAATAGAATATATTAATTCTCACAATTCAATTACTTTGAATTTTTATGTCAACACAACAATATAGTAATCAAGCTAAATAAGATAAATAATTCATAAAACTTGTTATGAATAAATTCATGTACTTGTAATTCTCTCTCTCTATATATATATAAATTCATAACATTATAAGATTTTATTAAGTAAATATTAATAACAACATTACATGTATCATCAATCCTTTACATAACAATATTAGTTCTAAATTTATATTACAAGATAGAGTACCAATTTATACCAATCTATGTTTACATCTTTTTTGCCTTAAAAAAATGATTTTCTAAGATTATTTTCTGCTCCATACAAGGTTGTGATGTACCTAATAATTGGCATTACATGTATTACAAAGAACCCACATAATTAATTTATGTAATTCATATAACTTACAATTTACCTTTTTTTTTTAACAACTAAACACAATTATAAATTATGGCTTGCGTCTTTTCTAAAAAGCTCACCAAATCGAATATCCAAATTATCAGTTTTATTGACATTACTGGTAATAACTAGATAACCAATCAATTAGATTCCTAGTTGTTAGTCATATTGATGCCTCTAGTCCTATCAAAGGTAACTAGTTAAATACTAATCTCGATCATTAGATATATAGACATCATTAGTCCTATCAATGGTCGCCATACATATTGATATCATTAGTCTCATTACGGGTAACTAGTCAAGTATCAATAATGGTCGCCATACATATTGATATCATTAGTCTCATTCAAGAAATCTAGTCAATTATCAATCTATGTTGTTAGATATACATGTCACTAATCTCATTTAGTGTAACTAGACAATTTTTTTATCTTCTTAATAACAATGACACAATTAATATAATAGAACTTAATTAACTAAATTGTAATTGTTCAAAATCAAGAAGTTTAAGCATAATAAATGGTCACGGTGTAGGACACTTATTTGGTGTATATGCTTAAGCAAAAATATCATGCTACTAATTAAATCTTGTGGTCCCTCTTGTGTCAATAGGAAATATCATATACAATTCAATTATTATGGAAGCCAATTCAGAATCTCATTTCAATGGTAAGGAAAACATATAGTTTCCCAAACTTAAATATTTTTCATTAACATATCCTTCAATGTACCATTTCATTTCATGTAAACAACACTACATATATTTTCTTCACTTAAGTCAAACTCCTTATCCATTTTTCCTCGTAAAAGTGGTCAAACATCTCATATAAAAGAGGTATGAGTTTTTTTGATAAAAAATTCTTACTTCTAAACAAACTGAACAACCACACATCTAAATAAAGTCTTCTCAATAATTTGGTTAAACCAAATTCATTACTATTTTATTGTAATAAGGTTTAATCTACCTTACAAGAAAACATATTTTTATTTACAAATTCCAAGCAAATTGGGACATGATTTATATATTACACATTCCGCTTAACATCTTATAATATATTTTTTTTACAACAACTAAATTAATTCCATACATTATTCTTTTTACCCTTCCAAAAACAAAACATGCATAAGAAAAATAAATAAGTTTTTTCAAGTTTCTTAAAATTCCTGACACATCACCCTAAATCATTAATTGATCAATCAGGCACATGCTATCTAAATTAATATATTACTTTGTAATTAATACATTACTCATATATTTAGCATCTAAATAACAAAATTCTACATGGATTAAAGGTCAATTTAACCAACCAACTCAAGTTTCATATATAATATTTCTTGACCTAATAAGGGTATAAGGGGAGAACACTAAATTCTTTAACTTTTTCCACAATCCAATCATCACCCAATTATTTTGTGCCTATCCCAACATAATTCTATCTAAAATAGCAATTAAATCAACACAACTCAAAAATACTTATTCTACACCTTGGCGAAAACATGCAATCCCTAAGGAATGCATGTTTTCTCTTTATATTTCTTAATCAAAACTTTACTCATCATAATTTCACACATGTTAACATGTTTTAAGCATCAAACAACCAATTTAAATAATCCTTTTTAGAATTCAAAATTTTCATAATGTACATCAATACCAAATTCTCACCAATACATAACAAAACTTAATTAACTTACATTGGAATTCTTTACCTCTTAATAATCCAGAGAAAAAGAAAATCTTGCAATGAAAGGTTTTAATTCCTATTTGTTCTTCAATTTCTTCTTACCATCTTACTTTTCCCCTTTTCAATCTTATTTAAAAAAAAAACAATTAAGCATTTTAGGTTCATAAATGATCATTAAGAGAATAATTGTTAAAATTATCTTAAAAACAACAACATTATAATAAATAGATTTAAAAGGTATGTGACATGGTCAAGCTCTGTGATAATGAACCTTTTTCCTCTATGGAGGTTGATCTTTTTTATTGTTGCTTTCAGTCTCTGTTCCAATATTTGAAATTGTTATTTACTACAATCTCATTTTGGAGGAGAAGGATGATCAAGTACGAATGTTGAAGAAAGCATGACTTTACTACTTTATTTACTATTCATAAATGGAAAACCGAAAAACATAAATTTCGCCTTGAATAGAAGCTCTAAAGTCCAAGCTCTCTTAATTTTGTTTCCGCTTGACTTACCTCTTTATCTATAAAAAGTAAAAGAGGTTCAACTGAGTATGGTTCGCCAACAAGTAATGAAATTAAATATGAATATTACACATGACTTTACAACCTATTTTGGTATCATTGTGATAAATACATTGTGAATGAATTATTCACAATGTTTTTTTTTTGTCTATTTCTATTATTTATCTTTAACCTTTATTGAACCAAATTATAGGCCAATTTAGGCTAGTTTTTGGAGGGTGACATTCAAAGGTTAGGACCAAAGTGAGAAAAAACAGAGAAAATAAGTGGCATTTTGTAAAGTTTAGGGTGAAAATACCTATTTTACCCTAAAAAACCAAAAAACCTTTTATTGGAGGTAATTAAGTTATTTCACAATGGTCCATTAACATTCTAAAATTTAAAAAAGACAATTCATATTTTTATTTTTTTGCTCAATGGTTAAAAATTGTCTTCTATGATAACATTTGAATTGTCATGGTGTTGCTTCTTCAAAAAGGTAGTGTAAGTGACCAAAGGCCACTCGATTTAGTGTCGGAGGCCTTTTTTCCCTTCCCTCTCTCCTCCTTAATCTCCATATCTAGCCTTTCAAAATCTTTGAGAAAGCCCTTCAAACTTTTTTTTTCTCCATGGATTTAATCCCTCATTTTTTAATCCCTATTTATTTTATTTATGGTAATTTACATAATTGGAATTATTTTTCAATTTCACCCATTTTTTTTTATCTTTTAAATTTAGTCTCCATTCTTTTTATTTATTTATTTAGTTTGAGATGGTTTTTAAAATATATATATATATATATATATATATATATATATATATATATATATATATATAATTTCATCATATCTAGGCTTTTTTTTTCCTATCAAGTTTGATATCTATTTAGTTTGATAATTTCATCATATCAAGTTTTACATCTTCCAATATTAAATTGTTTTGTAATCAAGCTTCTTGACTGAGTCTAGGTCTAAGATTCACAAGTTGTGAGTTTTAGAGATTAACCCGTGTTTAGGAGGTTTCTCTAGTTTGTCTTGTTTTTTTTATATATATAATTTTATCTTGCAATATTAGATTGGTTTTAACTTCTTTTTTTGTCATTCAACATTAGGTGCTTTATGGTTGAACTTCTCAATTTTATTCAATTAGCTTTTTTTAATGATTTTTTGATCTGTTATTGGCATGAATAATCATTTTGTTGAATAAAACATTTATTATACAAAACAAATTTATTAAGCACTACCAAATGCATATCCCGTATTGCGAGGTTAAATATCTTGATTTTAGTTTTCTTGATCAAATATTGGTTTAATTGATTGTATATGTATGTACAAGCATTTCAATTTATGATTCAGATTTTTTATAAAAAAAATACATTAGAAAAAGCATGTATATTTACTTTTTATTGAGAATCACATTACCCTGACAAAACACGAGTCAAATAACTAGTTTAAAAACTATGATATAATTATATAATTATTTTAATATCATTTCAATAAATTTATTTAAAGTTAATCCTATTATAATATGTAAAAAATACGCCCATTTTTTCTCTCTCTCTCTCTCTAAAAGTCAGGTGTGATTAGCTTTAGAGAAAATGACCTATGTTTGATCTAAAATTATAAAAGCCCTTGAGCTTGAAAAGTATGTTTGCCTAGTTTAAGAAAATAGATGATGTGTCATATTTTTTTTTCTTTAGTTTTTTGTAAATAGCATGGACGATACATCATCCATATAGACAAACGATGCAAGCTCTACCTATCATACATTCATGCATGCATCTATATATATATATATATATATATATATATATATATATATATATATATATATATATAATTGAATAATTGTCTTTAGCAGTTGAAAAAATTAGAATCCAATGATGCAACATCTACCTATCATATCTTTTATCATTGAAGGTGGCTTTAGTAATTGAAAAATTAAGATCCAAGTTTATGAAGTTTAAAACCCCAAATTTTAAACTATCATATGGATTTTTAATTCTTATTCTTGTTTTTTTTTAAAAGGTACCTTTAATTTTAGCCTCCTTTAACAGAAGGGTAAACTGACTCCTAACTATAAATTGCCTAAAATTGAGGTGCCATTTTTTTAATTGAACAATTGAAATAAGAAAAAAACTAGCAATTACGAGAAACAGCCATAAACAATTGAAAAGGTGCAAACCATACATGCAAAATAAAACTACTTTTTCTATCATTTTTTTGTCACCGTACATATTCCTTACGTGATGTTGGAGATGGAAAAACTAAGAACAGAGAAAGCATTGGAAGTTATATATAAAAAGGAAATCAAGAAAAATATAGTGAGAAAACTAAAATAATTGATTAAGAAATAAAAAATAATTAGATTTTGAGCATATTTAGTAAGTTTTCACTGTTATTAGTTTTAAATTTTTTTTATATTTTACAATATAATTTATATAGTTGATTTTATGTAATCACTAATTTAATAACATCCTTAAAAAAGCTTATGTAATGCTAAACAATAATTTTAATAATATTTTAGAAATCTCATGATATTGACACTTTAATAATCAAGTGTTTAGAAGTTTGAATTCACAATTCTTATATTACAAATAAAATCAAGTACAAACAAAGCAAAGGTTATCAATATTGTTCCGGTCGCCATTCTAGATTTTTTCTATTGGTACGAAATGTTTTGGTTTTGAAGTGTTTTGGCGTGCCGTTTTGGGGTTGTATTGTTTATATATATATATATATATATATATATATATATATGAAAAAATTGAAATATTAATTTAACAAGCATAATTAAAATTCAAAATAAATTAACTTTAAATTATACAATACAAACACAAATTCAAACAAACATAATCTCAAAATTAGAAACTCAACCACAAGTTAATCAAAATAATTTTAATCAGAATCTCAAAATAAGAAAAGAAGGAGGATTTTGAGGCTGAAACGGCACATCCAGAATGATACGAGGCGTTCCGGCCAGTATTTTCGGAACGGACCGGAATTGATACCGAAGAAAACAATATCTTTTTGTCTTGGTTTTTTTAACAGAATGAAACGATATTAACAACCCTGATACAAAGTATTAGTAAATTTGTGTAATTTTCAAGTTTAATAGATTTTTTTTATTATTATAAAAATATTTATCGTTTTCGTCTCGGTTTTTTAACAGAATGGAATGATATTAACAACCCTGATACAAAGTATTAGTAAAGTTTGTGTAATTTTCAAGCTTAATAGATTTTTTTTTATTATTATAAAAATATTTTTAAACATGATTCATGAGTGAACGATCACTGTCACTTTCAAAATTCAAAGTCTTTCAACTCAAGATCCTAAGTCAATCACACGGTTTACAAATGAGTTGAGAAAAATAAGTGATAAAACATGAATCAAGAATATATTTTTCTCTACTTGGTTTTTATTACTTGATTATTGATTATTTGATAAATTGATATTAAAAAAATATTTTTTAAATATAATTTTTAGGTAAAAATCACTATAAACTCAAATTAAATAATATTAAATGTCAAACCCCCCCGAAGAAAAGGGATGCACGACAAGAACCTATCAAGAGTATTCAGGATAACAATCCTTGTAATAACAGACGACAACAAAGGTGGAACCCAATTAGAAGATCCTAATCATATCTTTCCTTTTCCTCCTTCAAAATTTCACTTTCAATTTACCCTATCTTTTTATTGTTATACCTCTAAAAGAAAATGAAAAAGAAGAAGAAGAAAAAAGAAGGAGAAAAAAATCCACAGGCAAAGGAAGAGAGATGCGAATAAATAAATAAAATAAAATAAAGCGGCTTTACTACTCAGTATTCAGTATTCACTGCTAAAGATGAGCTCGCTATAAAGCTGCTGAGTAACAACTACAGCGCACAGTAATGCCAAAAATACTGCCAGTCCCGTTCGCTTCTTCTTGAAAATCTAACCCATAAATCTGACTACCAGAACAGTCCTCTCTCTCTCTCACAATATTTTGAGTCTAGGTTTGTTTGGAGAGAGAGAGAGAGCTATGAGAAGATCCCATTTCTACTGTACTTTAACACTAGCTCTACTTCTTTCTCTGACTTGCACTTTTCAATTCCAAGCTCATGCTGCTCCTCCAGGTTTTTCTCTCTTGTCCTTCACTTTGATATGTTTTACTTAAAGGGGTTTGATTATTTTTCTTTGATTTTTTTCCTCATTTGTGGTTTAACTTATTTTTGATATTTGGATGCTTAGCGCCTTTGATTAAGCACTTGTCTTCTCTTCTCAAATGGACCACCACTGTGGCATCCTCAAAAACACCCCAATCAGGTTAATTTGAATTACCTTTTGTGTTATTTTCTTATTGTTATTTCATGATCAAGCTTTATGACAATTTTTTGTGTGTGGTTTGCTTTTTTGCTGCAGAAGGGAATGTTCTTCAGTTTGAGGATGGGTACATAGTTGAGACTGTTGTGGAAAGAAATGCAATGGGAGTGGTTCCTTACAAAATACGCGTTTCTGAGGATGGTGAACTGTATGCTGTCGATGAAGTTAATAGCAACGTTGTTAAAATTACTCCACCATTGTCACAATGTATGTATTTATGTTTGTTTCCTTTCTTTTGTTGTAGTTTATTTGTTTGAATGCAGTGAAATGTTTCAAGACAGCCAACTTATTGTTGAAGTCATGTTTCTTTATAGTTTAATCTTTCAGGGCCTGAAAAAATAGTAGGTAATTCATTCTGTTAAGCATAATTCAACCGTTTGCTGCAAACAACGTAAAACAGATGTATCGATGGGTCCTGTTATTGTTGGCTTTCTTGAAAAGTAGAATGAGATAAAGAATTCTCTTATGTACATTTCCTATTTTAAGAGCAACTCAGTTTAAATTCTAACTCCGTGAGCCAATATGATGCCTTCTTTGCACTGAGTGAGGAAACAACAATTCTATCCGCAATAAATAAATGAAGATTTGGATTTGAGCTATAGATTTGGTGGACATTTTGTGTTTTGATTTGTGATTTTATTTCTTACAGATAGTAGGGCAAGATTGGTGGCCGGGTCATTTCAGGGTTACACAGGACATATTGATGGAAAAGCAAATGAGGCTCGTTTTAATCATCCCAGAGGTCTAACCATGGATGATAAAGGGAACATATATGTTGCCGATACTTTGAATCTTGCCATCAGAAAGATTGGAGATGCAGGTATGAAGAGTTTGCAGACGATGTGAAGTTATAAATATTAGTGTTTTTGATGTGAAAATGATGTAATTCAACTACACATATGGTGTGTTTGGCATTGCTTGTGTGGATAAATTTTGTATGGTAGCTTCCCCCAAACCATAGTTTTGGATGTGGTCAATTTTCCATCCAATCATACTGCACTGGTAGCTAATCATTTTTGGGTTTCTAAATTGTGTTTTATAGTACCCTAATTCGGTGCCATATATACTCATAAGGTGAATAGTTCTGTATGGATTAAAGAAAGTTTGGAAATTATATGCAGGTGTCACAACCATTGCTGGGGGGAAATCAAATGTTGCAGGTTTTAGAGATGGACCCAGCGAAGACGCCAAATTCTCAAATGATTTTGATGTAGTGTATGTTCACTCTATCTGTTCTTTGTTAGTTGTTGATAGAGGAAATGCTGCTCTTCGGCAAATCTCGCTTAACCAAGAGGATTGTGATTATCAGTCCAGTTCATTTACTATGACAGGTATGATTCCATATTCTTTTTTATTACTTTTCTTTTTAAAGATGGGGCAGTGATTAAGTCATGTTGCTGTTTTATAGCATTAGCTTGCTTAAACTTTATCTGGAATACGGTCCATTTCAACCAAGCCAAGAACTACGCGGGGAACAAAATTTAAGTTTTGAATCTAACTTTACCAGCCTAGTCTCTAGTTTGACCATGGCATGGATTAATCATTGACAGAAAATGTGTAATATGATAGTTGACTGCAGGGGAGGTGTTTAGTTTATCATAGTGAAGAGTTGTACACATCCAATCAATAGGGTGCACGAGGAAGACAGCAATAGAAAGCAACAGACTAGTGAACAAAACAAGGTGTTGGGGTGTTCTCTTTGACTGTCTGCCATTTGAGCTTCTCTCTTCCATGATAAAATCTTTAGCTTTAGTGTAAAGATATATTCAATTTTCACATGATTTGCAAGTTACCAGTGTAACACCACATAGGAAACAGAGAACCACTAAAATATAATGAGCTATGGAGCCAAAATACCTATGGGCCAATCAATGTGATTCATATGTCTGCTGCCCTACTCTGGTACAGGATTTGGTTGCTTCAATCAATGTGATTCATGTGTCTGCTGCCCTACTCTTGTACAGGATTTGGTTGCTTCATGCTGGTTGTAACTTCTTTTTTTTATCATGCCGTCAATGATCCCATGGTCATTAACTCCTGTTGAAAGATTGTGTAATGCATGGTATTCTTTTAGTGAATGTCATTTAGTCTTTTTGGACACGTTCTCAAGCATGTGCTAATGATCCAAGAAATGTGAAAAATGGATTGGTTCAGCAACCAAAAACCTGATTACATTTTGGTTGCAACATTGAATCTCCAAGTCTCTTGCCCATTGTCCAAGGCCCAAAGCATATCTCCCTAACCCAACCCAACCCAACCAAAAATTCTTTATTTTCTAGTTTAGACATTTATTTTTGTTGTAATGTTACTTGAGGTCAATGGAATTAAACACTGTTTTACATCACTTGGATTTTGAATTCCATTTGGGACTATCCCTTACTGACTGATGTACTTCATGGATCTTTTGGAAGATGTGATTATGGTTGTTGCTGCTGTCCTGATTGGATATGCTACATGCATGCTTCAGCAGGGGTTTGGGTCTTCTTTCTTCTCAAGAATGGTATGATTTCTTATGATTTGCCTAGTTTCCTCAAAATGGTTAATCTGGGGTTTATGTACCTACTTGTTTCATCCTCGCTAGCCTTACCAAGATATCATTTTATCATTTTCTTTCCTTCAATTCTGTAACTATCTGTTTGGCATTGCGTTATGTAGCGAATTTAATTTTAAAAATAATTCTGACATGGAAGCAATCTTGAGGAAAACTTGTATGCTGCTTAAGAATGTATGAGCATCTTTTTGGGCTGTGGTTTTCTGATTCTATCTCTTGTTGAACTGTAGATTGGAAGTGAATTTGCCTTTGTTCCCATTATCTGTAGGATTGGTATAGTTTTAGAAGATGTTTTGGTTTGTTTAGGGAAGGGAAGGTTAGAACATATACTACATTGGTACTCCAATGGAGATGCATGCTTTCAATTGCATCATGATGTTTTTCCTTTTGGATTCCTCTGATCCTGTTCTCTAAATCCGATGCTTATAATGCAGAAACAATCTTCAGAGACTGAATTTAAAAAGAAATCAAGTAAGGAAAAACCCATTCCTATTGTGGAGAACATGAAAGAGGATCCCAAGTGGCCATCTTTTGGACAGCTTTTGATTGATCTATCTAAGCTTGCTCTTGAAGCATTGGTTGGTATACTCCTCTGTTTTGTTCCTTCATGGAACAGTACAGGTGGAGCCAGTAAAGGCCTCAGCCCTTTGAAAGATTCTCTAATACTGCCTGAAGATGAAGTAGAGCCTCCGTCAGTTCAGAGGCAGAGTACTCCTGCTCCTGTAACTGAAAGTCGCCAGGTCCATGCTCCGACTACAAGTGATAAATACTCGGAAGTGAAACTACCAAAGATCAAGTCTGCCAGTTTTAAGGATCCTTCTTTGCTAAGCAAGCATCGGTCTTCAAAACGACAAGAATATGCAGAGTTCTATGGCTCAGGTGAGGTTCTGTCACATGGCAGGTCAAAGATCCACAAAGAAAAATCAAGGCATCGCCAACGAGATAAAAGTGGTGAAGTAGTTTTCGGAGCAGTAGGGGCTGAGCCAAAACCTGTTGAGATGAAGCCTGCGGACCATGACGGTCCAAAATTTGAGCATTACAATATCAGAAGCAAGTATGCGCCTGATAGTTCCTACCGATTTTGATAGACTACCACTCTCGGCAGCTGACTCTTGTGCTGCCTGCCAAATTCTGCGCAGCTTGTGTTTTTTCTCCTCCCTTTTTTGTATCCTTTTGTCTGCTATTGAACTAATATCTAATTCAAGTTTAGACTTGTAAGCAAGGATTCATAAAGGAGCTCATGATATTTCTTAAACTGGCTGCTGCAACACATTCCATCTGCAGAAAACTGGGTGCAAGAACTGATGAGCATTCAGGAGTTGAGCTGCTGGTAGTCCAAAAGGGAGAACTGATCATGCATTCTTGCTTCTGGAAGCATATATTTGTCAAGGTTGAGCGTCTTTGTAGACTCATTTTGCTTTCTTTATGTAGTCGGCCTTTTAAACCTACCAAACTTAATTACTATATGCTTCTACTCTAGATTATTTTGAAGTGTTACATGTAGAGGGTGGGACTAGTTTGGCATTGGTGCATGCCGAATGACACATTTTACAAAGTCAATTGGGGATGCTTGTTTGATATTATGATACATGGTGTTCCACTTTTTTTTTAAATATTTTTTGAGCTAAATATATTTTTTAATGTACTAAAAATGCATTTATAAATGCAAAAACAAACTGTATCTAGATTGCATTTCATATCCTCGTGAAGCAACTTCTTACATAGTCCCTTTTTTTGCCTTTTCAACAATTCCAATGAAGGTTAACCACCTAAAAGAGAAAAGGAAACCTTTTCATTCGCAAAAGGATAAAAGCTCAGCTTTTCTTTGCAAAACTGAAAGTGGATTCATTAAAATAGCAGTGACTGGAAAGCGGGATTGATAATTGGACGGTGATACGGTACTTGTTTGACAGTATAATTGAAGTTGTTTTTCAAAAAGTGTTTTTTTGTTCGGAAAACTTTTTTTTTGATATCAACACAGTAAAATGATTTAAAAAATATAAAAAAAAATAATTTTTTTTAAAACATTTTTAAAACGCGAAACGCAATTACAATCAACACAATACAACAAGATCGAAAGAGGTAGTGCTGATGTGATGTACAACAACCTTTTCCAGAGATTTTAGTGGAAATCAAGGCATTCATGTGATAAAGAGAAATCTATCAGGCTAGAATCCTTTTGCAGGGTTTGTCGTTTTAAGCTAGATATGGCAATGGCACAGTGGCAGATACTATTCAAGTGTACTATGATTGATAGCCGTGGAACGCTGATGGGTTTTTGCATCAAAGCCAGCAAGTCAAACTCTTCCCGGCTGCTAAGTGAAGTTGACCAGAAAACATGACCATTTGATATGTTTTTCTCATGCATTCACTGGATCTATCTACTTCTTTGCAATGAAACGTGTAAAAGTTTGGCAATGCTATTCCAATTTTAAAAGTCAATAAAAATTATAGTTTTTAGAAAATTGATCCGGAAAAAGATTCTGATTATTAAATCAATCTACAAATCATTGGATCAAGTCCATGAGTTAATGATTTAGAATGATTTAGCATGTTGAACTTTAACATACAAATTTCAACATAACTTCTAACCTCAACACATTTAATTAATCCAAAAAAAAACTGAAAGACTTAAAACTTGAATTAACAAATATAATTTAAATATTTTTAAGTACAAACCAAACTTAAGATCTTATTTATCCACATAGCAACAACTGTAATCTACAATAACAAAAACACAAGTTATATATATATATAGTAAAAATCTAGCCAGGTCGATTTAGTGTTTCACCATATCAACGTCTTGATTGAATCAACTAGCAACCCAACATCTCAAGTATTCAGATCAATACATTTTATTATAGGGTTTTACATTTGAATCATGATTAATGCTTGAACTTCCGCACAATAATATACATATAATAACAATTCAACATATCAATGACAAATTAGGCTATAAAGCAAAAACATGTTGCTTTTACTCGATCAACTAAAAAGAGAATGGCAAATCCTAAAAGCATGAAATACATGATTTGATGAAATTCTAAAAATCTAAAATAGATTTTGATTAGAGGTGGAGAAGGGGGTTGTGTACCGATAAAATAAGTCCCTCTATTTTGAAGAAAAAACTATATGATGATTAAATTAGTATATAAAAATGAACTTGTGAAGAAGAAAATAAGAAAAACCAAATAGAGAAGAAAAGACATATTGAAGAACAAAGTGAAGAGATAAATACTCGAGTCCGAGATCCTTTTGTTCCTTTTTGTAGTCATAAGACTTGGCAAGTTATATGAAAAAAGTAAATAAATACATTCCTTTTCCTTGAATGGTTGTAAATATTGATCATGAATGATTGTCTTTCATGTTGATGGATAACTATTGTGTAAACACGATGGCATGGTAGTCATCAGTTGTACTAGAATATCCTTGATGCATGCACATATTTAATTAATCCACCATTTATTTATTTATTTAATTTAAAATGAGTGTTTAGACCAACTTGCATGCACCTTGACTAATTTCACGGGCCCTGACATTAACGACCATGTCCTTTAGTGACCATTATATTAGCAACCACATGACTCGAACCATTTATCTTTTAGTATATGAGTGTTAGGTTAGCATTTCTCAGGATAAGACTATGATGATGTTTAGGTGAAAAGAATCTTTATTTTAGTACGGTCATCCATTTGTCCAAGTAAATCTCTCTTTATTGGCTCTTCTCATATGCCTAATCAGATGAAGGACTCGTATACCTTCCATATGACATGTTCTTATAAGAGAGAATATAAACTTAAGCGTTTATATACATGTTTATATTAAATATGATTTTTCCTTTAACTAGGTTAATTAAGGACATGATTTCTCACCATAACTTGTTTTCAAGTTATTCACACTTGAATAGGTGTACTATTCTTTTTCATGGAATGACTACTTTTCTTACTTTTTAGGTATTATTATCATGTATGGAGTTTTGAAGGTATAAAATAGGATGAGTTAGCTTTGTACTCTTATAACTAGAAAGAAAGGTTCCATGTGAGGGTGATCATAAGAAAAACCAAACACATGAAAGTATGAAAAAAAAATGTTTATGATGAAGTATACTAGTGTAATGCCCTTGTACGAAGGGGGTAAAAGTCTAATGATGTCTTTAATTTTTTTTAAATGCTAATTTAATACTTTAGTGATATTATTACACAAAAAACAATTATGATAAAGGTTTTTAAGAGAGAAAAAAAATGCTGAAGAAAGGCTTTTAGCCCAAGGTTAGATCTAGACCTTGAGCACATGATAATTATAATAGGATTTTTTTATGTGTACTTTTTTTGTGCTTATATATATATAAATTCAATTTGTTTTAGCTTGAAAAGACAATGGATTATAACCTTTATAGGAAGAGATAGTGGAAAGCTAAAGCAATTTGAGGACTTTGTTGTCCAAGGTCCTTAAGAAAAGGATATTCTTGTCATTGTTGACTGAGTGAATGTTAATGTATACTAGGTTTATATCTAAATAATTGATACATATCTCATTTCCCATCTAAAATTACAAAAAAAATATAAAATATATGAAATAAAAAGAATTAATGGATTGCTTTTCCTAATAATGTATTATGGTGTTTGCCATTATATCCCCAAGAGGCGTGATGTGATGATAGAAAGCTTGCGATCTGTACAGTAGATCTCAAGTTCGAGTCAGGACATGTATTTTTTTAAGAGCCTAGGATAACTGAGGTTTTATTTTCTTACCTAGGGCCACAAGGTGTGTTTTCTAGGGATAGAGTTTCCTCGCATTCAAAAAAAAATATTTATCATTACCCAAAACATCTAAAAGACATGAGTTTTATGACTTTTGATTCTTATTTTTTTTCTTTTTTTAATAAACCCTTTTTATAGAAATATATGTTTTATGTTGATTTAAAATGACTTATATTTTTAATAAAAAAACTTTTGTTATTATTTATGAACATATATAATTCTTCATTTAGTTCATTGAGCATATATATTAGCTTTTTCTTTATTTTGCAACAAAAAATTTTCTTGATGGGATTTTTTTTTCAAAATGAAAATATTTTTTTAGATATAATAATAATGTCAAAGAATTCCTCACATATATTTTAAACATTTTTGACCCCTCTCACAGCATATCATGAACATGCAAACTAGCAATAACTAATGGGATAATATGTGATAAAATGTTTAAACCAATAATTTACTATAATTGAATTCAATTTTTAGTGTTCAATTTGAATTAAAATGATAAATAAATTTAATTCATTTATTTTAATAAGATAGAATTCAATCCATTTTGTTTTTTTATATTACAATAATCATCATCATTTATATTTTTTCAAAATGTCCTTAAAAAAACAGATAGACAAATAATAATTTTAAATAAACTAGTTTTAATATTAAGTTTCTACTTTTAAAACTGTAAATCACAAGAATTGGTCTCTAATTTACTTTTTAAAATTAAATTTCATTTAAAATTTAATTTATCTCACCATCAAAATTATTGTTTTTACACATGGAATTTTAATAAAATCTTAAATTAGATTCAATCAAGAGTGCGCCAAACATTCGTCAAGGGTTAAGAGTTAGGACAACAAATTATTGCTGTCGGTAAAAATAACATTAGAAATCAACCCGCCCAGTAATGAAACTGAGAGTTCCGAAAAAGCCCCTCGAAGAACAGATTACCTACTGGCAGCAAACAAAGAGCATGACAGGACAGCCAACCATCAGCTTCGCTCTTAACCTTCTTTCTCTCTCTAAACATTATCTTATAATTAAGGAACATTCATCCACAATTAAGTTAACCCTTGTAATCAATTTCTTTCACATATCATCCTCATTGCTACCACTATTACAAGCTCTCACCGGAATATCCGCACACGACCTCTCACCGGAATCTTAATATTTATATATATAAAATACCATCTCCCCTAAAAAACAAAAATAAATATAAAAATATAAACCCCTCTGTTTCACTCTCTAGAAACCAGCAGAGACCAAAGGGAACTTCATTTTGACTTGCATTTCAATGAAGTTTCTCTAAGAGCGCTCCCTCTCTAAAACAATATTCTTTTACTGAAGTCGGTTTTTTGTGTTTAAAAAGAAAATACAGAATGGGATGTGCTGGATCCTCACAAGCCAAAGCAGACGGTAACCTCACTCTATCGTTTCTCTTTCTTTTATTTCTCTTTGTTTGGCAGCCGAGAAACCTCGAGAAAATAATAATAATAATCAAGAATACATAATGTTTTGGATTTATTTATTATTATTATTATTAAAAGGAAAAGAGAGGGGCAGAAACTAATCGTAGCTGATTTTGGACGTTATTTGGTGCATTAACAAGATTGATAGTTTTCTGTGCTGTTATTACAATGCACGTGGTGATTTCTGAAACCTGGATGATAGAGAGGGTGATTTGGTGATGGTGATTATAGTTTTTCAGGTTTAATTGATACTTAAAATGTGAGATTTCTCAATATCAGGATTTAATTTAGGTCAAAATGCCTCTCTTTGTGAATCTGAGATATTCTTTGTTGAAATTAAAAACTAATAATTTAATTTCTTTGATATGTTTGAAAAAGTTGAAGATTTCATTCATTTTGAAACATATTCAAGAACTGAATGTTTGCCTGAATGCCGTGGTTGAATTCTTTTTCTTGTAAAAGAGTTTTAATATGTATTTGTATTTTTATAAAACCCAATGAATCAAAAGGAGTATAATTTTGGTATCGGTGCTAGACCTCTGTGTGATTTTGAAGCACTATGGATGAAATTCAGTCTTTTCTTGATATATATTAATCCTGCTATCATGCAAGAAGTTTGAGACTAAGCAATGATTTAAGTGGCTTTTTAACTAGCTTCATATTACTGTTATAGGCGAGTTTATTCTTTTCCTAGCGTGGGAATTTAGAATTTCAAGGTAATCAAATTACCAAACAGATGTACTTGATTTTATATAAACTGTAAAATACAATGTACATGTGATTGCTGATTCGGCTCCAGCTTAGCTTCCATTTATGCAAGTATTGAACAGCTTTAATTACTGTAATTTCGTCAAAATGTTCTTGTTTTTAATGAGTTCTGATTAGCATGTTTGGTAAGTATGTTCTGTTGCACATGTAATAGCTGGAATAGTGAAATCTTCAATTCACGAGTTTCTATGCACCGCTGTTTAATGGATTTCTGTAGATTTCTGCAATGGTCTCAAACTTATTTAGGTTACCATATTTATGTAATCCGAACATAAAAGTATTTTTTAAGCTGATCTTATAGGTTCCTGTCTGTGTGTGAGAGAGATCTTATGTTTCCATGTATGTGTTTATTTGTCTGTGTACTCTTCAGTTGGCTTATAATTTCTATGTTTTATTTTGTTTTTCTAGGCTATCCTTTTCATTGAAGATGCAGGATTAGATAGGCAATTAAGGAGGAGGAGAATTGAATCATATCTCTAGAATATTTCCTTGCCATCTACTTTTTTACACTGCCACTTTATGTAAAATGTTGAATCCAGAGCACTCAGATTAAATCAGCAATCCTACTTAAAGCACCTTTTCTTTTCCTTGTATATATGTGTGTGTGTACTGCAGTGTACTTTGTGGTATGATATATCATATGCATAATAGTCATAACATGCCTTTTTCTCTCTACCTTGACTCCATTAATTAGGGATGAATGTCAGAGAACAGTAGTGCTGAAAGAAAAATATTTGAATGCCAATCAATTTTTTAGGTATTCTCTATAGCAGAGACCGATGTCATATTTGTGATAATGACAGGGAGTGCGAAGAAAATCCGGAAGCCAAAACCTTGGAAGCATCCTCAGCCTATTACAAAGTCTCAGCTTATACAGATGCGTGAAGAGTTTTGGGATACATCACCTCACTATGGTGGGAGGAAAGGTACCGTTTCTGGAATGTTATACCACTTATGACTTTGAACTAGAATTTTTTATAGAAATTAACCTCGGTTTGAGTAATATGCTATTGTTTATAATGATTAAATTTACCTTAGGAATGAGAAGAAGATAGTGATTGATCTTTTGTTGAATAGGTGAAATCTGTCTTTTTCCCAGGTAAAATAAATAAATAAAATATTCAATGACATCGAAACACAGAATAAAAGTAATTAAGAAACCTTGAGAGCAATTACAATGAGAAGTGCAGGTGTAAGCTATTGGAAACCATATAGAGGGAGTTTTGGGAAGAACCTCAGAAATTTCCACCACGGTACACTAATTGGACTGCGATTCATGTGTTCATTAATAACAGTCGCTGAATGTTTAGGAATGAACATAAAGAAAACAATTGCAAACTATTCTTAATTGCTTTGCTACATAAAATATCCAAGCTAAAGGGATGTCTGATTTGGATTCCCCTATCAGTTATTAGTTATTTACCTATGAATTGTCTGTCATGTCTCTAATCAAGTAATCTGTGACCGTAATTTGAGCACATAATTATTTTTAAAACATCACTTCTGCTGATCTGAACTTTTAAGTTTTGACCAGTAATGAGGTAGGGTATCATTATGCTGCAGTATCTATGAAGATTTTGAAAGGACTAGTCTTGACAGTTCATTTATAGATTTAAAATTGGTAGGCTCCTTTCTGTTGATATACAAGGAATATTGGAAAATTTTATAATCTATATCAGAGCGGAGATGTGATTTGTAATTTTAAGGTTCCGCTTTCCTTGATGCAATTTTGCCATTGGCATTGCTGGAGATGTGTTTTGTAGATTAGGTTTCTACTTTCCTTGATAATATTTTTGCCATTGCCATTGCCATTGCCATTGCACGAGATCTATTTCTTCTCTCATAAAATATTTTACTTGCTACTTAAGAATATTACCGCTGATTATAGACTAGATAATAGAAGCCTATGTGGTCGGCATAAGCTTCTATTTATCAAGTCTATATTTAGAATACGTTCAATCGAGTAGAAATTATCTCCGGCATTGACAAAAGAAACAAAAAATAAAAAGGAAGCAAGCGATAGGATGGTTTTGGAGTAATGGACACCAACGATGGCACTTGTGGAGAATTTGAAATGACAATTCCTAGGATTATTATTTAGTGCCAACTGTGCCTTGAGGATCAAGTAAAAGTTGTAAATGGACCTGAATATGTTATAGGCTGTTAGGTTACCCCAAAAAATTACTGTAGGCAACTTTGACTGGAGCTACTGCAGACGTGTCTCTATATCAGACACTAGTCATACTGATACGGTACATGTGATGATATTGACCGCATGTTTACCTAGCTCGTCACATTCCAAGGCTTTATCATAACATCATTAACTATACTGATCAGCATTTTTATCATTTCAGTGGCTAGTGAAAGTTTTTTTATTTATTAATTTTTTTGTGTTTTAAAAATTGGGGTTTAGAGGGGAGATTACCACATGAAGATTAAAATTATCACTTCAGTGATTAGTTGCTGTGTTTACTTTCCACAGTTGATAAAAAAAAGGGATAGAAGAAGATCAAATGTTCATTATGCTGTCTCACCATTTATCTAGTCTTGCTAGAAGTTCTTGTGAATACAAGATGAAGGGTTTTGAATTTTCTAGGAAAAATAAGATCCGGTTGACTTCACATTATATAAAAAATTCTATAATATGCTTTCCAATCATTTATTACATTTGATTTTGAGATATAGATTCCAATTTTCTGGATGCCAGAGATTTGGGATGCTCTTCAAGCTGCTGCCGAAGCTGAACTATCCCTTGCACAAGCAATTGTGGACAGTGCTGGTGTCATCATTCAAAATGCTGATTTGACAGTATGCTATGATGAAAGAGGTACTTAATCCCTTAACTCCTTATCGCGTAACCTTTAGTGTTCAACACCAAATCTCTTTAAAAAGTGGTGATTTTTTTTGTTTGCGAAAACCAGAATTTACGGACTTCTTACATTTCCCCAGTAAGAGTATTCAAAATAGTTCTTATTATTTTATGTTGGTCTTTCCATGTATGTGAAACATATTTGATATATGTCTTATTTTCATGCTGTATTCAAAATGTTCCCGCAGGTGCAAAATATGAACTACCCAAGTATGTTTTGAGTGAGCCAACCAATTTGATCCGAGAAACTTAAAAACAGAGAACAGAGATCAATTAGCACTCTGTGTGCACGGATTGAATGTAAATCATGTAAATTATCTCCTATAATGCCTTTCAAAAAGTTGGGTCATTTTATTTCTTTGCATTTGCAACTAGACCTTCCTGCTGTAAGTTATTGTGTCGTTAACTGACAACAGCATAACAATTTGTTTGAATTTAGTGAAAAGATGTGTTTTTTTCACAAAACCTTAATAGCCAGAGGTTGGTTGCGGGGCTACTAGGCGGTGTTGTTTGGTGTCTGACCATATTATTGAGTTGAAATTTATTCTCTGATGCTGAGTTTTCTCTCAGAAAAGGGGCTTCAAGGAGTTTTGATTGGTTTATGGATTTTATAGGTTTGCAAACTAGAATAACTTTGGGATCGTACCCAAATGATTTTGTTTATTTGATTTCGGTGCATCAAAACATTAAAAAATATATCAATTCAATATTTTTAGATATATTTT
The DNA here is from genome assembly GCA_029228465.1 of Salix viminalis. NCBI lineage: Eukaryota > Viridiplantae > Streptophyta > Magnoliopsida > Malpighiales > Salicaceae > Salix > Salix viminalis. The sequence continues at coordinate 23,966,872 of CM055441.1, read as the reverse complement.
TGAAAATACATTAAAACTATTGCAATCCAAACACTCTCTCCCATAAACTCCCTTAGTTTACTGCATTTAGGAGTACAAATCATGAATTATGTATGCCACGGGATTTTCAGGCACGGAGTGAAAGTTAAAGAACTTGATTACGTTTTGCCAAAAACAACAGAGATCAAGGGTGTAATTTTGGCAAATCGCAAAGGTAAGCTTCAATTTCTACTGCCGAGTGCTTTTCTTTTCTTCTATAACACCACTGTCGAGCGTTGGAAATACTGAGAGAGTGGGCATGGGCGTGTCTTTCCTTGATGCGGACAGGTATCCTCGGTCAACCCTTCTTTGTACAGGACCACAGGTTTATGGGCTCAAGTGTTTGTTAAAATTGTCTTTCCATACGGGTCTAATTGCCATTCGAGCTTCCATAATGCTGTGATACTTATAACTAAATATTTGGCATAAAAGATTTCACGCGAGGAATTAGTAATTATAAACACATTGATTTCCTATTACACAAGGGCAAGGTTTCGCATATCGATTGCCTCAAGGCCCTAACTCTCCATTCACAACGCCAAAAGGAAAAAGGCAAAACAAAAACCACAAAAGAGAGAAGAGGAGGTGAAAAAAGACTGAAAATAAAAGAAAGTTATCCGATGGCGTATTAACATTTAGTTGGTTAGCTCAAACCCTCTTGAAGAATGATAGAATGTTGCCTTGTTTAGGGTCCTTATTCCCTCCCTTCTTGTTCCCTGCCTTGCTCCCTGGATTAGACGGAGCACCGTTTCCTGCTGCCGGAGACTTCTTAATCGGAGGTGCCCTGAATGTACGAGACAAGATTAAAAGTGCAATTACAAGGTACAAGCTAAAGTTTTATCACCAAATCCTACGTGGCAATTCACAACAAGAATCAACAACGCAAGGCATACACCGAATACAAGCAGGTGAAATTATAATGTAACAGTTTTGACCTGTTGTTAGCAGTATTTGTATCGGCATTATTTTCTGCTTCCTTTTTCGAATCCTGCGACTCAACTTTATTAGTTTCTGTCTCCTCCCCCTCCCATACTACCTCAGTAACTGCAGCAGAGGGAAAAATATGTATTAACAAAAATGGAAAACAAGAAATTAGGTTTTGTGATATATGTCAATACTAGAGAGAAGAATACAAGAAAGGAATTTAAAAGAGAAGGAAAAGAAAAGGCAAAAACAAAACAAAGAAGAAGAAGAAATAACCAAAATACTAAGATCTAACGGGGTAGGATATAGAGCTTTTAACCAAAATAATAAAAAATCCAAGTCAACATATTTCTTGGAGGATTTTCTGGAATTTGAGAAGGGTGAGCATGGGAGTACCTTCTCTTCCACGCTCATCAATCCGTGTCTTTAACACTTTTCTCCTTTTGGGGGAATTGGGAGCAGCATCAGCAGCCATATCCTTCTTGACATCACAGAGGGTCATGTTACTCTGGATCTTCTCCAAAGAGGAAGTTTTAGAGTCAATGCTTTTTACAACTGAAGTATCATCTCTCAACAACTGATTTGATGTTTCTTTAGTTGATTTCTCTACCTTGATCACTGGTTTATCTTCTGCTTGCTTTGTTGAAGTGGGGTTTCTCCAAAACCAAGGTTGCACTGCTTTGGCCCTTTGGAAGTTCTGGTGATGCTAGATTGACTGCATCTTCATACTCATCATCAGAATAATCTAAAACTACCATCCTTTTTCTACTGTTATCCCCATTAGAAGCTCGCTTAAAATTCACACCCTGAGCCTCATCGTCACTACTCTCAATTTCACGAACCTCACAAGCAGAAATTTGAGCTTCTGCACTCACTAATAACATGCAATAAACCAATTCAGAAAATTGAAAAAAGAAACAGCAGCTAAGAATTAAATTCCAGGTGTAGAATAGGAGCTTGTCTTGCAGAAGTCAAATCAGAAAATCCAAAATTTCCTTGTTGTATGGCAACCAAATAAAGACCTACCAGTAGGATTTGGAATGTGCTTATCATTATCAGCTTGTGCGCTAGATAGCTTTGACTTGGCAGATGCGCGACCCCACAAATTTGACAATGAACCTCCATTTCCAGAAGAGATTCTATTACCCTGGCCTTTCTTCTTACCAGCAGGCAAGAGAAGGACCTTTTCTTCATCCACAGTTTGCTTGGTAGCCAGATCATGAACTCCCGTTCCATTCCTTTCACTTTTGACACTGCTTTCCAGATTAGGAGATTCAGGACCAACATTTGGACTTTGATGAAATTTAGTTTGCTTAGATGGTGGCGCTGAAATATTTTGACACCCTGAGTTACTCTTCAATGGCACTGGGATTTCTGCACTTTTGGGTTGTGGAGCTGCAATGCTTGCAGCAGGTCCATCAACATTATGCTTAACAAAGGAATTACGGATCCCACAAAATCTGCAAAATAAAAACTTAAGCATCAAGGAAAATAAGCTAATGTCTGCCGCAATTAATGAGAAGGGTGACAGAGGGAAACCCCCAATCTGTAAACCAACCAAAGCTTGGTATATCTCCTCATTACCCCCAACAAATTCCCACCCCCAATAAGAACACATTTGTGTGTGCTAATTGCATTAAAAAAATGAGTTTAAAGTGCATCACCAACAAACTTGACATAACCAGTCAACTCTCTTCTAAACAAGTTTAGCACTAATAGTTTGCACAAGCAGGTCAGTAGTCAGAAAATTATTGAGAAACAACAGTTTCAGGCTTTCATTGTCTGAATATTTGCAAAGTAATAAGCTGTTACTATGGCAGATGCATTGGTAACAGCTTCGTATGAATTTCATAAATGAAATAATAATCATATCTAGCAATTCCATGATCTACACAAAATCAACTTCTTGTAAGATACTGGAGCTGATTATTGCAGAAGTGCATCATACCTGTTATCTCTTAAGCAATTATCAACGGTGAAGGATTGCTTGAAGAGCTCTTCTGCCTGAACAAATTCAGCATTCCAAAGTGCAGCTGGATCCTTTGGGATGCAAGCTTGAACACTATAAACCTGCACTGAGCAATTTCCATTGAATTCTTGTTTAGCTTCTGCAAGAAAAAAATATCGAAAAGGGGGATTTCAGCATATCCCTGTATCCTTGTCTCAGACACAACACTCAAGTATGGATGATACTAACAAACCACGAAATAATGCAAGAAATTTATCTACCAGCAATGGGTGCAACAGCATTGACACAGAATCAAATAGCTGAGGTATTGAAATAGACAAAAAAATCTTCATCACATATTCACGTGCATGCATAATATGTGTAGTGTATTTCTATAATTCTTTGTTCTAATCAATAGAATTCATAGAATTCCAACTACATTTCCATGGCCAATTCGAAGGAAAGAAATCCCAACTGCTAAATGCTCTATCGGGCGAGGGATCATAGATGAGCTAAGGGAAAAAAAAAGCAAAATGTAAGATGCTTAAATTGCTTAGGCCAAAGCACTAACCTATGGTTGGCATATTAACAAGTTACTTAATGATTCTTCCAAGACACATTATTGCAAACATAAGAACAGCAGCAAGCAATACCACCTTAAAACCCATCTATTATAATGGGATAGATGGAGATCCTTGCAATTTCGAGTATCTCTCTTTTCCTACCAACAATAGCTATAATGATGTTATCACCATTCAAAGATCTGACCTTCAAGTTTGGGACCGGAAACAAGCCTTATATGGTAACTTGAAGGATTGTTCTTTAACCAACCGGACAGAGTGTATACTACTTCGAATCCACTTCCGCGTGTGTTAACAAATTCTTGAAGCAACCTTAAGGAAGCAACCCCAACCATTTGTTAATTGAATGCATCAACCAGGAAAAAAAAATAAAAAATTACAAATTTTAGAAAGGAAAATTACCTTTTTGCAGCATTTGATGAAACCAAAAAATTTCGACTCAACCACTTATATGAAACCTGATATCAAGTGGGTAATTAAATAATTAATTTTCTAGAATTACTAAAACTGACCCAAGATTACAACAACAAAACCCAGTAAAAATTTAAGGGGATTGAAGAGGAGGAGATGTACCACTTGGACTTTATCAGAGACAAGAACTTCAATTTCATCGAGAATGCCTAGGGTTTCCATTTGGGAGATAATTTCTTTGGTTTTTGGGCTTAAAGAGAAATTTGAGACTTTGAGACTGGAGAAATTACCAACGCCGTGAAAATATCAATCAAGGACAAAATGAGAGTATTTGATTTTCCCTCTACAAGGACACTAATTTTCCCGCCATATTGTTTTTGGGGGTCTGTTGTTCTTTTTCTTTTTCTAGGGTGGAATAGTAATGCAGGCAGGTGACTTCTTATTTGGAGGATATATCACCTGTATTTTTCATGATCCATATCTTGGGCCAAGAGTAGATCAGATAGGCCCATAATCATGAAAATCTTTATATATTCTTGTTTTCCTGGAGGGCCTAAAGAAGAAAGAGGCAGAGTGTAAATGAGAAAGGCAAGATATCTAGCAAATGGCTTAACAGGAAAAAAGAAGAGTAAGTCTAAGAGATAATGGATTAAATTATAGTGCTTGAACTTAGAAATAAAAGGGAAGATTATTATTATTATTATTTTTATTATTATTATTAGAGCATAAAAAACTATTTAGAGAAACCAAACTAGTAATATGGTTTTTAAAATAATGTAAATATATATATATATATACACACACCAATGAAAAAAGGTCATTTAAAAAAATCAATTTTATTTTAATATATATAATATTGATACAACTATTTATTAATAGTAATCAATTAATACAAGTTCAATTAAAATTATTTTTTTTGTATAGAAATATATTAAACAAATTTTTGACTCTTTTGATCAATATAAAGGAGTAGGTTTTCATTTTAAAAATGTTATTTTGACTCTTCAATATAATTTTTTCTTTGAAACTATGAAAATGAGGAATGAAAGTTAGATTTTTGTCTTTTTTTTTACTTTTTTCTTGGAAATTTTCTTAAAGAATATTGAATAGGAGAAAACGAGACTCACTATTGAGTTAAAAGAGGTATTTAGGAGGCCAGGATAAAAGGTTGCAGAGTAGTGGGGATGCGAAGAAGGATTGTTGGGAGAGTTGAAATCGAGGTATGTTTGCACGATTTTATCACCTGTGTTTTTTCACGTTTTCTATTTAATTTTATATCAAACTTGTTGCATTCAATAAAAATATTTTTTATTTATAAAAAAAGCTCAAAATAAAGGTTTATAACTTATGATATTCAACATCATTTTTATCATAAAATCCTAGTCCCACCACTGAATAGTTATTTTCAATTAGTTTTCTTTAATATAAAATAATAATAATATTTTTTTTCTAGAGAAAATCTCACGTGAAATGTCCTAGACGTTTAAAATTCATGGATTAGTGGATGGTTGGATTCCTAATTAAACTATTTAAGCCACAAATCAATTCAGATTTAACTAGTTAATTGACAAGATGAATATATAGTTTTGATTATACTATTCAAGTTATATAGACAACAAAATGATGCAAAAATTCACAACATGCCTTGTTTATAATGTTTAAAATATATAAAAATGGATGAATTCAATCTCTAAAAAAAATTGTAACCTAAATTATATATAAAAAAGACAAGAGTATTAATTTGTTTTTATTATATTTCATATGCAAATAGAAAAAATGTGTATGAAAAGGAATTTGTTTTTTATGTGGCTGATCTATATTAAAAAAAAAATAGAGTGCCAAAAAATATATGAAATTAAGAAATGAAGAGAATATATTTGCCTAATGTGTCTCACATGACACATTTTGAGAATATATTTGCCAAAATCTGGTAAGAAGCTTAGTATGTATGTGTATTGAATATAAGATCTAACATCTCACCTCATGTAAAGACAATATGATTAAATGAAAAACATAATGAGTGAGTAGATAGGATTCAATACAATGTTATAGCTAATTGAGAAGCAAAGAGAGTGGGTTGACCTAGAGAGCTTATAAGAAATAGAAGGGATGGAAACAAGAGCCCTAAAAGTTGATAATATTAGAGATTAATTCTTGTTATTACTAGAGTTAATGCATTAATCTTTTAGCTTTTGAGATTCACTATAAAAGGGTGTAAAAAGAATAGTTTCTAACAAGGTTTTTTTTTCTCTACATTTCTACACATTTTTTTTATCTTTTTAGTTTAGTTTTTTTATGCTTTGTGTTTTGTCCCAAATCTAGAGCTTAAGTTCATTTTGTTTAGAGATAAATTGAGTTTTTATACTTTAATCCAAAGACCTTGTTTAAAAGTGATTTAACCTTCAATGATATTGTTACAATCCTAGAAGGTATATTGCAAACATTCTAGTTGTACAGGTGAAAAATAATAAAACCTTAAAGATAAAGAATTCATCCTTGATAATAATAATAAAATTATTACTTTAAAGTACTTCAACAAATAAGTATCCTTTTTTGTTTTTTAAATATAGATATTTTTTATTATTAATTTGCATGATAGAACTTTGAATTAACATCAATTGCAAGTTTAAATATATGATTAGTGTACTTGCTAGAATTTTAATGTTATATATGTATTAAAGCATTCTATTATTATATTTATGTTAAAAGCATGTTTTCCCTTCAATTTTTATTTTGCATGCTTATAGATTTAAACTTGGGTGAACTTTAAGCTTTCATTAAATATCTTTTATATTTTGAATGCTATAAACTAAATATCTTTGCTTACTATTTATTATTTAATCATATTTTAATATTAAGTACACGATTTAACAACATATCATGATCCTCTAAATATTAGAAAAATTATGTGTGGTTTGACTTAACCTTTTAATGAGTAATTTCTCAATGTAATTATTATTCTTTAATTACAAATATCTTGATTTAGATTATAGTATGTAGTGTGTATGCTATGTCAATTCATGTTTATTTTAATACCATAGTTATTAATCCTTTAAATAAAATTCAAAATACTTGTTAAATTTCATTTTATTTTGTGCAAGGATTTCACAATTAATACCATTTGAAAACACTTGAAACATTTTCTTTAACTCACTTAGGGTGATGAATTTTTTTCTTGATAATTCAAATATCTTTATATAGTTCATGTTATAATTAATATTTTCTCATTTGTTACTCTTGATTAGAACGTGTAATAAAGAAAATATAATATTTTTTTTATATAAGATAACATAGTGATCTTAGGTCTAAGTATCATTTACACAACTGTCATAAGAGTTATTTTTTTAGACATGAGTGATTTTTTCATATGAAATCCTTGTGTGGGGGCAATTTAGTGAAATTATCATATGACTAGCACTTACATATTATTTTACTAGTATCCCTCATATATCTACCTTTGAGAAATAATTATTTCATTTCATAAGAAAATATATAATATGTACAAATCTCAAAGAATCTAATTAATATTGTATCTTTATTGAGCATCAACCATGAATATTTAAGAAAAATACTTTGATGATAATAGAAATCTTGTAATTATAACAACTTTTATGATTTTCTCTGCAAGACATCTTTATCCTAAAGACTCTATCTTTATTCTAGACTTATTATTTAAATATTAGATTCATTAATAAAAAAATGGATATTAATGATAAAGAGTAAATAGATTTATTAATACACCTTTATTAATAATAAATATATTTTTACATGAAAAACAAATTGATGCCATATATAATTAACTCTATGACATATACACTAATATATTTTCCATGTAAAATGTTATAGGCCTTGTTAAATCTTTTCCATGTAAAATGTTATAGGCCTTGTTAAATCTAACCCTATATAGGAGATTGACTTAAAAGATTTAAGGGTCTATTTAGTATTGCGGTTGTTATTGTGGTTGAAGTAAAAAAAATATAGTTTTCATAAAAAAAATTTTTAGTTGAGGTTCATAACTGAAAATTAAAGTATTAAGTTAAGATTGTGATTGAGTTTGAGATTCAATAATCACTTGATAATAATAATAATAATAATAATAATAATAATAATAATAATAATAATAATAAAGAACAAAGGGGAAAAAAAACATAAATATCAATTTTCAAATGATCATAGACAAAATAAAATTTAAAAGCTAATTTTTTTTTAAAAATACCACCTCAACAAATAAGAAAATAACAAAAATTAAAAACCAAAGTCGCACCGTGAGGAAGACCACACGACAACGCATCGACTGATATACCGAAAGCCCATTTTCCATTGACCTACACAGTCTTTACACGCCTCTCGAACAGGGCGTTGAGACTGAATACAGCCGCACGCATGTCATGCGCTCCGTTAGAATTCCAAAAAAAATAATAAAATAATTAAGATCAATTACTGGTATGCCCCTGATGCCCAAGTCATCTATTTTATCTTTATTCGAGGCTATATCTATATTTAGCTATTTTAAAAATTATGAAATTCCCGTGACACTCCCTCCCGCCCAAAACTGGTTTTTATCGCTTATCGAGGGGTATAATCATTATTGCACTATGCAAAGAAATATAAAAAAAATTAAAAAGTGCAGCGAACCGGACCAGACCAAAAGCGTGCAATTACCGCGGAGCCCCTCCATCTAGATGCCATTTTTTTGTCTTTTTTTCGATGGGACAAAACCGTTATTTTACTATGCAAAAAAGAAAAAAACCACTAAACCAGGGTGACCCGAACGACCCGAATCGGACCGAAAATTGAGCAATACTATTGTAATCCACAGTGATTTATCTTACAATGCACAATAACCCACCCATGACATCAGATCCTCTTTTATTATATTTGATAATTTTTTTCTATTTAGTTTATAAAATCAAATATTGAGATTATATCCGAATTACATTGGTTTGATGAAAGCAAGAATGGTGAGAAACTGAGAATGGATGAACGAAGACATCATAGTATTTTGATGTAATATGTGCAGGTATTTACTTTTACATCATAGGCAAGCAGGGTCACTAGGATGCGATAATACACATCTTAATTGGCAGTGGCGTAGATGTAAATACTGAAAGCATTTGCGAGCACAAACCATCATGTCTTGAATATTAACAAATGACGATAGTTCAGTCCGATCTTAAGCTTTACATTGTTGACAATGACACAATTTTTGTGCTTAGCATGAAATATTTATAACTTCACATGTCCATGACACTTACCATGTACTGCACACCTCGTTTTGTTTGGTGTTTCTGGTTCTGCGAAGATGTAGACTTCATCATATCCCTTCCTACAGTAGCATAAAAGATGATATGGAAGTCAGCAAATGCGAGTGCCAGTCTTGGTAACAATAAATTTGCCAGACAAACTTGGTTCTCGGAGTCTATTCACTTACCCGGCTTTCCCACAGTATGTGGGACTGTAATTGTAAATTAAATTGTCGAGTACCTTCCGAGCAGGTGGCCTGTTCAAGGACTTTCTAGCTTCACTGCAGCAAAAATCAAACAATGAAATCAGTTTTTGTTTCATCTCATCACTCTGCTGTGAACAACAAAGCACCATAGGTAAATGAAAAGGTTCGTGAAGCAGGCAATAGGGCTTTAATTTCCTTGGTTTGGACTTCTGACAGGGGTTCCCAGAAAATAAACACAGCAGAACACAAAAGTCCCAATATCAATATTGATAAGAGCTTATATAGAATGTCAAAGATGTTAAAAATACAAAGTTTATGATTTTCAAATGCTACTGGCTGTATTCGATGCAACCAATGCAAACAACCACTTGGTAAAATATATCTAAGCTTGCGTGTATCATTTGATCATTCTGGTACTTTGTGTTTTGAAAGGTCTACAAAATTTCCTAGAATACTAAGCTTACAACACAGAATCAAGCAGCCTTCTTAAAGTAGTTCTAACGTACATGTGAATGAGTAGATGAATTATAGGGGACTGTTTATAATATGCAAACCTCAATTCAGAATGCTGAAGGCTTGATTACATCTGCAGCACATCTCATAAAAAAAGTTTGCAGCTTAAGCAAATGACTTTTCAGCACAACAAAATCCTTACCTAACAAAGAAGTTTGCAACATGTTGGGTCACTTGAATGGCATCCTCTGAGTGTGGAATCATTGATAACCCCCATTCAAAAGCATTTTTCTGGAATGCATTAGGGTTTCAGTCACTAGTAATCCCACTACCATAAGCAATTGTATATTTACAATGACAGTAAACAAATGTTGAAAAAAAAGGAGATTTGACACAAGTGCACCAAAACATGAGGATTGATTGTTCAATTATGTTTAGAAATTAAGTTGAGCTATAAAAATATTATGATGTTATTTTATCCCCTGCCACCTCCCATTGCTCCTTTTCCTATGGTAATGCTCTAATAAAAACACCACCTATGTTATTTGGGCATGTCTTTCAACTTCACAAAAGAACTCGGACAATAATATTTTTAAACTAAACACCCGAAACTGATCTATGTAAAAGTACCAGACCCAGCCTAAACACATACACACAAGACTTTCTTATATGATGAAATAGCTGTAAGCATGTAGGTTTGCATGTATTTTACATATAGAAGAGTAGGATATTTTATACACACAAGGAGTGAAAATTGACAACAAAATTTTTTTTTCCTGCAACTACAAAGCGCAAACTGCTGCCTCCCATTATCCCACGGTAATTGTTTTTCAGGGTAAACAGGACTAGTCATCCTTCCTAAATTTCCTGAGTCTCTAAATTCATATTTTATACTTCAAGTATGGGATTTTCCCCAACCAAACATGTATCTGCACAGAAAATCACAATGGCTCTAATGCAAAAGCACATGATAGTAATACCTCAGGGTGCCATTGGAAAGGCAGCCACTGGATAGTTGCGTGCTTGTACAGTGGAGACATAGACCTAACATAGATGTTGGGAACAGAATTAGAATTCTTCACGTGTATAGAAAACTACATCACAAAATTATTGCATCCATTACCTGGTTATCTTCGTCTGCACTATTAGTCAGGATCTCAAAAAAACTAGATAGAAGTTCATTTTCCTGAAACCGTTGTGGTGAGATGCCATACTGTTGCAATGGACGATTAGAGAGGTTAGGAAAAAAAAGGGGAAAGCAGCCTTTCTGGTCAATGGAGTAAAAGTAGAATATTAAAGATTAAGACAGCATTGATGCAACAATCATGTTCAAGAGCACATGGAAAAACTTAGAATTGGGAGATGTAAAGAACTCAAGTATCATCTCCCCAATCCTGTCTAAATTATGGAAATGCAAAACATAAATATTTCCCAAGAAAGGGGAAAAAAATCTCCAGATCACTCAGTCCTGACAACAGCATCTTTCTGTCTTCCACTTGAGTGATACTCATCAGCCAGTATATTTTAGTTTACTTTTTAGGGAGTGCTCTTCAGTATAAGAATATTAAAATATGACCAGATCAGGAGGAAAGTCTAATTTACATTTTCCTTTATGGTTTCAAATTTAGTATCAAGATATTCTTAGATTTCTAATCATGACAGAAATGGATAGGTAATGCTGTGGTTTAGATGACAGAAAACTGCACCAAAATAACTTTTTTTTTAAAATTATAGTCCTTTTTGAAAGTGTAAAATGTCTTATATTACAAAAATCTAAACAGGGAAAGAAACAAGAAACAGAGCATCATGTATCTCTATTTGACCATGCAACCAAAGTCCAAAGGTACTACCAGTTTTGTGAACTCACACGATGGTTTTGCATGACTAGGCAATCTGTACTCAACTTTTTAAGCAAAACTGGAGGAAATCTGCAAAGGAATATTGATGTTAACTAGCAGTGTTTTGCATGGCACAACTAAAGGTATCATTTTGCCGATATCAAACTATTATTGAACTTCTTTAAGAAAAACAATTCATAACAAATGTCAAAGAAGCTAGGCAAAACAGTTCCTCACAAGATAACAAAAGCCCTCCATTTATCCCTTGCAGATGCATAATGCCAAATATCATGCTTCACAGTGTGCAAACAAGATAATACAATTTGAGACTACATCTTGTAAGTATTCACATATTCAGCACACATCCATATTGGATATTAGGTAACTATATCAAGTTAGGAAAACTTCTCCATCCCAGTAACCAAGTCACACCAAAATAAAGGGTAAGCATTAAGCATCTGAAAGACGAAATTGAGATAACATGTTAAGAATTAAAACAAATAACGATGATCAAGGAACCATTAATTGGGATTCAGAATAATTTTACATATAAGAGAATTTGAAAAACTCTTTAGTTCAGATATTGATAAATACAAAAAATATGAGAATGCTTATACGAACTGGTGTAAGAGAAATGCTTGAATTTTACCAAAGCTAATGAGATGGGGGGGAAATTACTGCGTGTATACCTCTGAAACACAGTTCCTTCGATACTTATGTTTTCCATAAATTGAAGAGTAGAAGCCTGATCAGTTGCATTATATGTTTCCAGAATTTGATTGTCCTATTTGTCAAGGAAAAATAAAAGTCATGCTCATAACATTTCTCAAGTGGGACTTGAGAGTTTCCACTGACGAGAGTGTACTAATATTTGAAACAACTACTAAGACATTTTGACATTAATGGATGATATAGTAAACAAAACAACTACTCAGACATTATTCTGGCAATAACTTTACTACCAACATCACCATTGCACTGTAGGCCATATTTAATTTAATTATACATCTCAGTAAAAACAAAACCTAAAGTTTTACCTCCTCTCTGCATACAATCAGGTTATATAGCAAAAGAAAACAACGGAAATAACCACCTAGAACAAGAACAGTAACATTAGGAATAAAGTTCAAGACGAGTAGCTTGGTGACACAAAACAAATACCAATTTATGTAGAAAGGGTAACAGACTCGACAGAAAATGTGTGTGCTTATACAGGCACACCAAAAGTCCTGAAGAGTCCTAATCACTATGGACTGTATATTTTAAAATAACAAATTAATTGGTAATCCTTCTTCTAGCTAGGAATCAGTCGGACAAAGTGGAAAATATGGGAATAAATGGAATGGATATGTCTGATCATTACAGAGTATACATATACACATATTTTGGGGTTTATGTGCCATATATTACCTCACTAATGATCATTGTCAGAATTTCAAAGCCTAAGCAGATGGCATACACTGGGAAATGGATGCCTGCATCATTCCTTGCTAAAACTTCCTGCAAGTACAAGATGATTGCATTGACAACAGTTAGGAGGGAAAACTAAAAGCACATAATGCCGCGTCTTCTTTTATTCTTTTTGGCGAATTATAAACATATTGCAAACGTGGAGATGCATCGTCTTGCAAAACAATTTTGTATTTAATTGAAATCATTTTTAGCATGGAAGCTTTGTTTGAAAAATTACCTACCTTGAAAATTGCCTTCGCAGTATTGAAGTACAAACCAGTTTTAGCCCAACCTCCTGTAAAGAGCACTCCATTTACCAGATTGAGCTTCTGTATTGCAATACCATGACAAGCAAGCTTAACAAACATTTATACAGTCCTAAAATTATAAAATTATGATAACATAACCGTACACCGAGCAAGAATTGCACTCAAGCCAGACTACCCTTTTAATGATCATGCACAAAAACTTTAAATATTCAGATTTTTTTGTTTAATTCCATTTCTTTTTCATCAATAAGTTTCTAACTCGAATAAGCAATACTTAAGTAATTACTTAAAAGTTCTCTCAATTACAATCATTAAAAAAATCCCTTATCAGTTTCTAGTTCATTTCCTCTCCAATCTAATAATCTTATTGGATGATCAAACACACTCTAAAATCAATCTTTACGCGTTTCCTTCAAGAATCTAGATACCTCAAAAAGAATCTCTCTTGGCTCGTTATAAATCAGCGGAATAACCCTAGCACCTGCCGATTCAACAAACTTCACGTACGACGCAGCAATATACGAAGCGTTCGTCGCGTTATTAAGCCTTCCGGAGGCACCGTCGCCCGGATGACTCAAAATTCCAATCACCGGACGGTAATTCAAATTGATGTCCGATGTCGGACACCTAGGCGCGGAAGGCGAGTCATCGGCGAGTTGATTCGGGAGGAGAATCGAAGGAGAAATTGTAGTTGCTGCTGCTCGTGCTAGGGTTAGCTCTTTAGAGAGCGAGATTAAGAAGGGGATCCAAAGATAATTCCACATATCTGAAGAAATAGAAGAGGAGGTGGAGGTTGAGGTTGAGGGAGAGAAACGGAGGTGTCGTTCTGGCGATCGGAGGCCTTGGTGGTAGGGGTAGAAGGGGAATTAGAGAGGAAGGAGGGCATTTTGGGAAAGCAGGTAGTAAAGGAAGTTAGGGTTTTTGAGAGTAGGAGGCATGCGAGAGAGGGTACTTGACATTGAAAAGAGAGAGAGAGGGCCGGCTGGTTGGTTGCCGCACTGGTGGGGAAGTGAGGAGACGGTGAGAGTGGCGAACTGAGCACGGCAAAATGGACAAGAAGAAAAGGTCAGGCAGTGAGTACGCAAGGATGACAAGTGTGATTGGACAATCAGAAACCAGTCATCTGCTTCCACGTGTATACCTTGTTGTCGTCTTTTTGTTTTTTTTTTGTATAAACCATCCGGTAATCCGGTCATTGCCGACTAATCCGGATTCGAGCCGGGTAGGACCCTTTAAGGGTGGCAAAGCTCTCCCAAGCGAGTTTTAAAGCAGCTGCATACCCAAGACTCGAACTCGAGACCTTCGTTAAGCTGGGACGACCCCCTACCAGTCGACCCACGCCCCTGTTGGTCTTGTTGTAGTCTTTAAATTTAAGTAAGAACGTCCATTTGTTTTATTACTTTTTTTATTTAACTTGAAGGACAAAATGTATGGGAAGACCATGAATAATAATAGTCGAACTGTATGTATAGGGATATCAATATCGTTCTGTTTTGGCAACTGTATGTTTTGGCTGAAATAGTCAGAATATTCTTTATCATTAAAATTTCAGTTTTAAATACCGGCCGAAATGTCTTATACCGTTACGGGTGTGCTGTTTTGGCCTTAAAATCCTCCTTATTTTAATTAACTATTTCTAATTTTGAGATTATATTTGTTTGACTCTGTGTTTGTATTATATAATTTAAAGTTAATTTATCTTGAATTTTAATTATGCTTGTTAAATTAATATTCTAATTTTTTTTCATATATATATAATTAATTATATATAAATAGTATATCCTTGAAATGGCACGTCAAAACACTCCAAAAATTGAAAATATTTTGTACCAATAAAAAAACTAGAACGGCAACCAGAACAATATTGATAAGGCATTTTTTTTCTCCGTAAGGAACTCGGTTAAGTACTATGACATGTCAGCCTTTAAAATTCTATATAATATGGATTTTTTGGCTAATAAATAAAAAGTTTATAAGCACTCGAGTTAAAAACCATTAAATTTTGTAAAGAAATACGAGAATTACGTCTCTATCAGGCTGAGGACAACCTACATGGGAGAGTTGGGCAACGATAAAATTATTTTTAATTTATAAATATATTAAAATAATAATTTTTAAATTAGTATATTAAATGATTTTAAAAATAAAATAAAAATTCAAATTTGAATAAAAAGTAAGTTAATATATATATATATAAAATAAAACCCACCCTTGGACTTGGAAAATTTATTTGAAGAAACTAATAGTGGGGAATTAGAAAACATAAAAACCGCTTGCCAGACAAAGTTAATGGAGATGCATGCATCACGTGCATGACTTTATAGGGAAAAGCAGGCGCGTGAAACACCTAGAAGAACCAGACAACACAAAGGCAATGATTATCATCTGGGGTTGAATAAAGTGTCAATCCATTATGAAACAACGCGTCGTCTCCCCTAAACAACAAACATGGTGTTGTTCCCTTCTGTGCCGAACGACGTGTCATTCCATTGTGGAATGACGTGCTGTCCCTGAATGATACATGTTATGTTGGCCCACGTGTATGGTTGAGAATGTAATTCAAGTTGCTCTTTAAAATATTTTTATTTAGATAATTATTAGAAAGATATTTTTTATTTATTAAAAATTATTTTTGATATCAACATATTAAAATAATTTAAAATCTCAAAAAAAAATTATTTTGTAAAAAACATTTTTAAAACGCAATTCAAACAGTCACGAAGGCACATATGGTGGTTTGGGACTAAAAATTCCATTCTAAATTTTGTTACCATATTAGTAATTATCAATTAATTTTAAGACAATATTTGTTTTTACTAAGGATCATATTGGAATGTTTTTAAAAACCATAATATTTATCATGAGAACTTCTAAGCTCACTTCGACTTATTAATTAAAGTTAATACATGCTCGATGAGTTAACTAAAATTAAGTTGGATTGAAATGGTGAGAGAATATGAGTTAGAGGTGTTTTGGAATGTGTTTTTGAAAAAAAAATATTTTTATTTTAAATTAAAAAAATGGTGTTTTTAGATTATTTTGATATGCTGATGTCAAAAATTATTTTTTAAAAATAATAAAAAATATTATTTTGATGCATTTTTGAACGAAAAAAACACTTTAAAAAACAACGTCGGCCATACTTCCAAATAAACTCTTGGTTTAATTAGTGAAACTACATCATCAAAGGCTATGTTTTGACTATATATGAAATGAAAATGAAAGAATTTGGGTTCTTAAGGACCTTTTTAATTCATTGCTAATAATTAGATTATATTTGTGATTTTATTCTATTGTACTTTATCAATTTTAACACAATTTTTTTCTTCAGATTATAACCTTAGATGATGATTGTGAACATTATAAGTAACACATCACATGATGCATCAATTTCTCTCACTATTTAGGTTACATCTCATTCCCTATAAATTGTTAAAGTTGACCTCTAACTATCAATCTTCTATCTTTTTAAAGCATTGCAACCTTTAGTTTCATGATTAGTGGAAGAAAAAAAAAGGTTTTTATATGTTTGAATCATTCTTTATACGAGGGAGACATCACATAATTTTTTTATAGCACTTAATACCTTTGTGGGCATGGTGGTAAGGGGTGTAGTCATAAGCTTAGGAAATGTCAGTCAAACATGAATGGATACTTTAGTGTTCCTTTTAAATGTGATATCACTACTAAGAAATTGATGGTGCTTGGATAATTCTACTCTGTATAGATAAAAATAAGGGTGTTCTTTTTTTTTCATGCTTGTTTCTTCTACTTAAATGTATTTTTCACTATTTATTTCATGTTGAGGACATCTCAATCAAGAATAATATAGTCTTTGCCATAAAAAATAGTTTTAAATGTCATTAATTAGGGATTTAGTGGAAACAAATTTAAGTAGACTTTAAAGATTTCATTGTTAAACTTTTAGGGGTATCTTTTAATGTCTTAATAAACTCATTGCATAGTGGTGAAAAGCTTTATCATGCTTTTTTTAGTTGATATGATTGTACTTGTCATAACCTAATTTTCTGGGTTATTCTCCAAAATCTATCCCAAAGATGACAAAAATAAAATAAAAAAGGGTTGGTGTCGGTAAAAAAATCAAGGTGAAAATTTTGGACATTTTCGAGAGCCCAATCGTATCTTTTTCTTCTCGAAAATGAAAGGAAAATACGGATTCAAGGCTAAACTAATTTATTACTGGACAAATCTGGGTAAAAATTAAGGTGAAAGACATCATTATATTTTTATGGGCCAATTTGATTTAATTGTCGGGCAATTTAAAGTGTAATTATGTTTAAGGATTAATTGAGAGCCCAATTGAAGGATTGAATTAAGCACAAGGGCTTAATATATTGGGTCAGTTTTGATAGCGATCAAAGTTAGTTTAATTAAAGAGAATGGAAGTTTCAGCCGAGTTTTGAAGTGGTCAGTGAAGAAAACATTTGCCAGCGTGCCATTGCAGTTTGACCCAGCCAGAAATGCCGGAAATGCAGCCTGAGGTGCCGCATCCTGCACTATTCAAAACGTGGGTCATTCCCATGAGGATACCGTAAAACTTGCCAGCAGAGAAATAGCCAAAATCTGCATGTTGTTAACGACAATATCAGAGCAACCCACCAACCATTCCGCCTTCCCCGTTAACCGCGCAGCCTTAACTTCTTCTTCTCTATTAATCAATTCAGTTACCTACTCTTACCTGACCTTTCTACTTAATATCAATAATCAAACGACTTTATAACGGGATTTGAGGAGAGCCTCCAGCAAACGGCAACAGATGAATGGCAACAACAAACCATCCCTTCCAGTGCTCCTCTCGGCCACCATAGACCACCATTTGCGACGCCAACACCACAGGGAGAACTACCCTAACCTCCTCTACCCAGCGACAGTGGTAGGTGAGCCTCTCGTTGTGGTCGGCTGACCACCTTGTCATTGTTAAGGTGCATGAATTAATTCAGCGCAACAACTTGTGTGTGTGTGCGTGTTCTATTTTGGTTGGGTTGGACTGCTCCCGGCCCAACTTGGCTTGGCCGTCCCATTTTAGTTTGGCCAGACCAAGCTCATTTAAAAAAAACAAAAAAAATTGCATTTAAAAAAAAAGTGTTGTTTTCATGCATACGATCAAATTCCAAGATTTTTCAAGCATATTTTTCATAAAAAAAAATATATGTTGCATCTTTTACATATTTTGAACAAAAATTGGATATCGTAACCAGTTTATGATTATCCGTTGGAATTTGGCCAAAATATCAAAAAAAAATAATTATTATTTTGTTTTAACTATTAGGGTGTAAAATTAGATTGTAAAGTACACCCGCAGATAGGGAAAAAAATTTAATAACTATGGTGTAAAATGATATTGTAAAGTACATCTGTAAAAAAATAGTTTTTGAAAATGCATTGTAAAAAAATCAAACTTAGAAAAATAATCAAACAATAATGAAGTTTGTCTTAGGTAGGATGCACTAGGGGGGATGCGTCTTCCCCTTGTACAACAAGTCCCCTTACTAGACTCTAGCAAACCAATAAGTTTCTTAGTGACCGTAATACTAGGTGGCCACTCCTAAAGAATTATAGTTGAAATTTTTACGACTATAAACCACATCTCATTTCACCGTGCACTGTCTTCCCAATTAGGGGATGAAAGGGTGCAAAGCATGAAAAATCATCGTCGTGACAATATTAAAGATAAATATGAATTCATATAGACAATGAAATTCAAGGATAAAGTCAGACTCAAGAATATGATACCATACTCGAGTAAATTTACTAAATGTTATTAAGAGGATTTTATATATTGCATCGTTATCTTGTGTTACAAATTTTGCAATACCTTGTAGGTTTTGTATATACTATTTTGGGTCTATAAAACCATAATCATCACCATCATCTTATCCATAGTGAAGGGATGTTTGCACCTTACCATTTAGGCATGACCTAAATGATAGGGGTTGTTGCTTTTCTACCATTTGAGTTTGATTAAAATGTGTTTTCTTCATCACCAAGAAGACTTATTTGTTTTATACTTACCACATTTCATAGTCGCCAATCTACACCACTAGTGACATGATCCCTTTTTTTTTATTGATTTCACATGTTCTTGGTGTAAATTATTTTCTTCTCTATTTAGGGAGTGTTTGGAAGTGTGATAGTAATTGATTTTCAAAGTGTGTTTTTGCTCATAAATATATTAAAATAATATTTTTTTTCAAATTGAATTTTGATATCAGCACATTAAAATGATCAAAAAACTATTTGAGATATTAATTTGAAAAAATAGTAATTAATTTTTGATGAAAAACAATTCAACCTCAATTCCAAAACCAATACTTACCTTTATATTAACTCGTTAAATAGGGCCTCTCATTAGTACAATAATAATATTTTTCTACAAGTATAATTTTTTTGGATACGAGAAAACTCTACCCCTCAAAGCATATTTTATGGGCTTGAATGAGCGAGTAAAATTCTGTCTGTCTCAGACTTTTACAAAGGATGCAAACCCTAACTCGAACTCGAGATTTGGCGTGTACATATCGTAAATCCTCTGTCATCACACCACGTCTCTTTAGAAGTTCTGCTGTGTACAAATCATAAATTCTTTACCATCACATCACGTCTTTTTAGGGCTTCTACAAGTATAATGCCATTCTTCATGACAGTCCAAATCCTTTAACAAGAATATTCTTGTCTTCAAGTATACATGCCACGAAAGCACATTAAAGGATGGAAGTATCACTGCCATTAGTGAAAGCAACAGTTTTTATATTCCTCATGCAATATTAGGTGATATTACAATGGAGACTGATACCTCTCTCATCAAAACAAGGGAGAGTGCATACCTTTCCCATGGAATATTTTGACATGATTGCAGCTTAGTAAAGAATATATATATATATATATATATATATATATATATATATTATATCGTTCGATATTTATATTTTTTCGATGTAAAGGGTTCTAGATTCTTTTGCACTTTGATTGAAACTTTATATGGAATTTGCATCACAAATTGCAGATTATGATCACTGAGCTGCAACTTTTATGCAGAAGGATAAGTTGTTCGGTGGCCCATGAAACAAAACAAATTAACACTTCTAAATTATTCTGTGAAAAGTAAATGTCCCATGCTCACCAAACCTGTAGTTTCAGAAGGACCACTCCTTTTTTCCTATTCTTTTCCACCTTGAATGGAATTTGCATCACAAACCACTCTCAAGAATGGTCTGTAGTCCCCAGAGAGAGAGAGAGAGAGAGAAGTCACCAAGTGGGTCAACGTTGGCATCCATGAAAGAATATATAGATAGATAAAACCAAGCAAATAGGATGTCACCAGCTTGATGGCTAAATCCTGATGAGAAGAAAAGGTGAAAGGCTGAGAGAAGGTAAGAAAGAAAAGACAGGCTTGCATTATATGAATAATAAAGTAGGGCAATCATGCTAGCAGTGACAAGAACATGTCGGCGATTGCATTATTAGTGAGGGGACTCCCTAATAATAATTGTCCCAACTCATATATATCTTATAATAATTAATAAATGTTTTATTCGAGTGAAATGTAATGTTGGATATTTAAGATTCCCGATTTTTTTTATTTACTACCCGTAACATTACTTGATATCTTCAAATTGTTTTCTCCGAATATTCTTGAATGTCCCGATACCAAATGCCCCAAATAGATATAAAACAAAAGGTATCGTAGTTTGCACCTTATCAGATCGTATCATAGTTTAGAGTCTCTCATTCTACATGCCGTTTCATGAAATATATATATTTTATTTTTTTCATGTTTATTTATTATTATAAAAGTTGATTGTTTTTAAGTCAAAAGAAAAGCTTTCCACCATACAAACAATAAACACGCTTCAAATCAAATAGAAATCGTTTTGGAAAGAAGTTTTGGCTTTGTCTTTGGAAAATTCAAAGACATTATTCTAGAAAACGTCAAAATCTCCGTTTGGCGAACAGTAAACACAGGAAAGCTACGTACTGTTGAAGTCAATGAAGTCATCCATGCTGCATTATAAAATTATGCCTCAAGTCTCACAGGGGAGCTCATAAGCTAGAGTGTAGAACATTAGAGATAGAGTTCCAGAGCATTTGAGAAAGGAAAAAACTTCTCCATTATTATGGCTTGCATGTCTCTGGTGGGTCGCTTTATGCCAAAGTCGACCTTCGTCCGCATGCCAAATACCAGGCTATGCTACCTGCAGCGTAGAACTTTGATCATATTGTAGGTCAAGTTTGTGGTTATATTTGGAAATTTTCTTGTCATTTGGCTTGCAACTTTCTGAATTTCATTCCATTCCAGTCAAATCAGTGGTGAACATGCATTCGACGTTCTTTTCCTCTTTATTTCCTTCTTTTTTTTGGTCCGATTGAGCCGTGATGAGGGTTTTCTTGGGCTAAACTTCTTCTTCTTCTTCTATTCGCTGGGGCTATCACTGGTTTCTTAATCACTCAGCTGATACGTACTTCATAAATGATTTTCATGTGTTAGCTTAGCAAAAACATGTTTTAAGATTATAAAGTTAATTTTGGAAGAGTTCGGCTTGTTTATAAAAACAAATGACTGACAGACAATTTAACTAGGATTATTTAAGCTCCTTCTTTAATGATTATATATCTTTAGTGACAGTCACTCCATCTCATTAATTACCCTTTTCTTCTTGTGTATGATCAGAAGTTCTGCAAGTCATAACCCTGGTCCTGTTAGTCAGGGGGGCGGTGGCAAAATCAATGTAGCAAGCAAACCCGAGGATCCGGCTAATACACAAAAGGAGAAGCTCAACAGTAAAAAAGAAGATAAGAAGATAAGCGAAGAAAAAGTAGAAGGAGGCACTACAATGAACAAGGAAGCCAGTACTGCTTAATGGTCAAATAAAAAGTGTAGAACTGTACTATGGAAACAGTTCTGAAAGATTGATATTATTAGTACGTAGGTGTACTCCATCTGGTGTGTTTCTGTCCGGCAGCTCTGAACTGCTTGCTAAGAAGCAAGATTAGGTAGCTAAAGCTGGGCGAGGTTGTGCTATACGTTGAGTGTTTTCTGTGTTAATTGCTTAAGAATGCCAAGATATGTATAACTATATATATATATATGCAGGTGTGGATTGGATTTTAGTAGCAGAATGTAAGAGTTCATGCAGTGTGTAGTAGCTAGGCTCGTACTTAAATTGTACGTACGTAGATGCATCTGTATGGAGAGGACAAAATGATTCTCCAGTGTTTACCTTCTCTGTTAAATATTATTATGAAATATTATGAGACTATTTGATAGTGTGGTTGAGATCAAGGTTGTCAATACTCTTTCAGTTGTTGTTCCGGTTTTTTTATTGAAATGGAAACGTTTCGGTTTCAGAGCGATTCTGCGTACCATTTCGGAGTTGTACTATTCATATATAATTAATTATATATATATATATATATATATAATTAAAATATTAATTTAACAAGTACAATTTAAATTCAAGATCAATTAACTTTAAATTATACAATACAAACACAAAGTCAAACAAACATAATCTCAAAATTAGAAACATCTTTAAAATTCCAAAATATTATGATAGTAAAATGTTCTAAAATAAAAGAAATATTATGATTTTGAGCCGAAACGGTACCTAGGCGTTCCGGCCGGAATTTCCGGAATGAGCCGGAATTAAAACGAGACGAAAACGATGCCGTTTCGTCTTGGTTGTTTTAATAACACGGAACGTTCCGACGGAATGGAACGGAATTAACAAGCTCTGGTTGAGATTGTTTTTTATTTAGAAATGTATCAAAATAATATTTTTTTTATTTTTAAAAAATTATTTTTGATATCAACGCATGAAAATTATTTAAAAACATATATATATATATATATATATATATTAATTTCAAATAAAAAATAAAAATAATTTTTTTTAATTTTTTTCAAAAATATTTTTAAAACACAGTATCAAATACCTTAACTCAAGAGTAAAGTCGTACCATCGTTCATGTATTTGTATTCAGTATATATATTGGTCTATATATGATCGAGTCTGTGTGGCTATCCATTTTCTTAACTTATTTATCAAAAAAGCATTTCTTTTTTCTTTCTTTCTTTTTTTTGACATGAGTCATATTTGATGAATATGATTAAGGGTATTTCAATTGTAAAAGAAAAAAATAAACTTGAATGTAATGAGTGCCCTCAACAAAAGCTCCTATAAACTTCTCGTTACAACACAGTATAGTCTTTGAGGAGCCACCAAAAATAATATTTTAACAAGTCAGTCGCCTGTTTGTAAGCTTCGTGGAAGAGAAAGCGTGGAAAACTTGTAAAAAGGAGGTGGTTTTATATATATATATATATATATATATATATATATATATATATATATATATATATATATATATTGTAATTTCGTTGACCAGTCAGACAGGCTATACCACAATAATTGAAGTAACCTTTGATGGAGCGATTGCATAAATCTTGCAACAAAACTCAATAGGATCACATAATAATTTTTGTTTTATGAATTTTGATTCTACATAAACCTAGTACTTAAACTTTTTTTTCTTAAAAAAACCGTAATTGATAATAATTTAAGGTTAATTAACCTTTGTATAGAAATATAATTTACATGTCCTAACGTACCATATATTTGTACAAAGAGGTATCTTAATAGTTTGAGTTTTGTAATATATTCAAGGTTAACTTATATTTTTTTTCTTAAAAAAACATTATTCTTATTATTCATCTCATTCTTTGTTATAATGAGCATTGCATTCATTTTGAAGAGTTCATCACTAGGATACCTTTTTTCTATAAATATTTCATTATTAAAGAGTACAAATTTATCACTCTCAAATGCCATCGTAAAATAAATCTTACTCAATAATGAGCCACATGTTCAGTTCTTCTTATTGTAAAAATTATAATCGATATTTCAAAAGACTATTTCACATTGGTAGAACATAAAAGACCTCTTGAGTGCAAACAATATATATAAGACTTATTATCCCATATTGAAAAAAAAAAAACTTTCATCAAAGTGTTTATATACTAAAACTTGAGATGAGATAGTAACCAACAAAGAAAGTAGAGTGAGCACACGCACATAAGGATGAGTCGAGTAAGAGGAAAACCTCTGATTCATCCCCCTGCGCTGCGAGACAACGCTTATACTCTCTGAAATCTTTTTTTGTTGTTTTATTAAAAAAATTATCACTATATTGTTATAGTTTTAATATCTAAGAGTGTACTTTACAATGTAGTTTTACACTTTAAATATTAAAGTTTACAGATAAATAAAATTAACAAAATGGTCATTTTTTTATATATTTTGGTCAAACTTTAACGAATAGTCATAAACCGGTTATGATATCCCATTTTGCATTTTAAAACATGAGAAAATATGCTCTTTTTTTTTTTTTGTGAAAATATGCTCATAATTTTTTTAATATTTAGTTGTATGCATGAAAACAAAGTATTTTTTATTGTTAAAAGAATTTTTTTATATATGTATGTATATTCAGGCTGGGCTAACCCAGCCTATATAGGCAGACCAACCATGTTGAGTTTGGGCTAGACCTGACCCAACAACTAGGTTGGGCTGAAACAGGTCCATCCCGAAAAAAGATGAGGAAAAAACTGTCTCCTGAAGAATACATAGCGAATTAATTTATTCTGCACTATTCATGTATTACATGAACAGTAACCGATCTTTTATTGAAAGAAGGACCCGTGGTGGGGTTTGATGAGTTGATGATTGTCGCGACGATGATTTTTCTACGCGCTTCGCGCCCCGTCATCACCCCTTTGATTGGGGGGAGAACGGCGCGCGGTGAAATGTGGGGTTATTTATAGCCGTAAAATTTACGACTATAATTATTAGGAGTCGCCACCTAGTATTATGGTCACTAGGAAACCTATTGGTCTGCGAGAGTCTTGGGTAAGGGGACTTGTTGTGCAAGGGGAAGACGATCACTCCCCAAAGTGCACCCTACCCTAAGGTAAGTCTGCATTGTCGCTTTGATTGTTTTTCTAAGTTAAAAATTTTTGTAATCGCATTTTCAAAAAAACATTTTTTTTTCTAGCAGTGTACTTTACAATGTAATTTTACAATCGTAGCTATAAGTTTTTTTATCTACGGATGTACTTTACAATGTAATTTTACATCAGTAGTAAAAATCTTTTTATCTACGGTGTACTTTTTACAATGTAAATTTACAATCGTAATAAAATTTATTTTTATCCCATGCAGGTGTACTTTTTACGATGTAAATTTACACCCTAATAGATGAAACAAAAAATATTTATAATTATTTTTTGACATTTTGGCCAAATTCCAACGGATAACCATAAACCGGTTACGATATCCAATTTTCGTTTCAAAATATGGAAAAGATGCAACATAATTTTTACGAAAAAATATGTATGGAAAAATCATAGAATTTGGCCGTATGCACAAAAAAACAAATACATTTTATATATTTTTGAATTTTTTGTAATAATAATGGTAGTAAAAAAAAATAGTTTTTTTTTGTCAATTTGTATTTTTCAATTTTTTGATTTTTTGGGAGTCGAGTGTCGACCACAGCGATCGATATGACCCCATTCTTAGAGGTCGGGCTTCCACCCTCGTGACCGGAAGCCCATATTGGTCTGGGCTGGGCTTCCAGCCATCGGGACTGGAAGCCCAAAGGATATGGGCTGGGCTTCCATCGTGGGCTGGAAGCCCAATTTATTCGGGTCTGGGCCATCATTTCAGCCCATCTTCTTGCACGGGCCGGGCAAAAAAGCCCGGCCCAATCCATTTAAATCCAGCCCTGCATGAACAGTGGGACAATTACGTCCCACTGCATGCAGGGACAGGAGGTAGAAGACGATGAATAGTAGGAATTTCAAATGTGGCGAATGGCGCACCTGTGGGTATGGTCGGGTAGCTGAGGTCGAGGTGGTTGTCCTGGTGGTTGTGGCGTCTTCAACGGTGGCCTGTGGTGGCCGGAGGAAGCTTCGGAAGTTGCCGGAGTTCACGTTGCAGCTGCTGTTAACACGTCCTTTGCTTCGCCGGAGAGTGTGGACGGGTTTCTGTCGTCGAGGGGAGGTTAATGGTGGTGCTAAGGTGGTGTGAGGGTGATTGACTGGGGGACAGGAACGGTGGCTGTTTCACGACAGTTCCTAGAGAGAGAGCGAAGTGATCGGGGAGAGAGAAAGCTGCAACAGGAGCTGTTGCTTGTTTTTTTTTCCGTCAACTTTGTTCTATTTTCTTCCCTCTTTTTCTCTTCCACTCTCAGTGTTCTCCTAGTCTTACTCTCAGTTTTTCTCTTCAATCTTTCCCTTTTTTTTTGCTTAAAACTCGCCTCCTCCTACTCTGCGTAATCCCCTCTCTATTTATAGGGAAGCCTGGGGGTGCCTCTGCAAATTTGCAGAGGCAAATTTGTCGCATGGGCTGCAGCCTCTACAACAAATTTGTTGCAGAGGTTGCAGCCTCTGCAAACTTGTTGCAGAGGTTGCAGAGGCTGCCTCTGCAACGAATTTGCAGAGAGGCCGTGGGTTGCCATGGCTGTATTGTTTTTACAATTTGGTCCTTCAATGTTTGATTGGTTCAATTACACCCCCAATTAGTTTTCAACTTTTAATTTTATGCAATTGTATCCCGTCAAAACTTCAAAAGCAACCTTAAATGTGCGCGCCCCTTTTTTATTTTGGTCTCTAGTTTCCGATTGCGCGATTTAACCCTCAATTGACTGTTAAATTCTCAATTCATTCAATTTGGCCCCTGATTTCGCATTATTGACTTAAAAAATTCAATTCGGTCTCCGAAAATTCCATTCTCATCAATTGAGCCCGAATTAAATTCAAGAAATTGATTTCTCATTGACTAAGCCTTTAATAAAATTAATTTGACCAATTTAAAGTATAATTAAGTCCTTGCACTTAATTAAATACTTCAATTGGACCTTAAATTAATTCCCGATCATAATTAAACTTTAAATTTGTTGATGATTAAATCGAATCAACCCATAAAAAATATAATTATGTCGTTTAACTTAGTTTTTACACAGATTCATCCAACGATAAATTATTTTTGCCTTAAATCTGTATTTTTCTCTATTTTTGGAACCAAAGAGATATGATTGGACTCGCGAAAACAACCAAAATTTCCACATTGATTTTTCTATCCACGCCGACTCCATTTATTTTATTTTTGTTATTTTTATTTTATTTTGGGGAGTAACCCAAAAATTGGGTTACGACAATGATTTTGGATGGGAAAATGGAGAGGTTGCCTTGCCTTTTCAGAGGTGAGTTGTGGACAAAATTGTTTATAGTATTGTAGGGAAGAATTTGAATGGTTGAGAGAGTTATTGATGTCATTAGAGGTGGTGTTGAAAAGGGGTTGAAGTGGCTGTCAAAATTGTAAGGGAAAATTTTTGGGTTTTAAATGGGTTTTTTTTCCCAACTTTGACTTTAACATTCTTACCTTCTAAGCATGGGATTAGTCTCTATTTATTGGTGGTAAGAGGGTAATATAGTCTTTACCAAATAAAATTTTTAGCTCTTAATTAAATCTGAAAGCATTTCAATTATTGGTCCAGAGTAGGTATCCAAACCTGTCAGATTTGACAATTGAGAGTTGTTTGAGTTGTCATCTCTAAAGCGATTCTAAAGAGGTTATGGTATCAATCAACCAGAATTGACCATGCCACAATGTAGAAAAATGTTAGGTCATCATTTTAACATATGACTTATCAAATTTTGTGAAGTATAGAGGCATCAAATGTACTAACAAATTAAGTCCTCGAGTTGTCTTTTCGGGTGGATAAGAAAGAAGATTATGAATAATAAGCATAAAACATGTCATTTGTTCCCTTTTTTCTCTTCTTTCCTCTCACAAACAATATTGTTTTATACCAGGATTTTAGCCAAAGTTCAATTTGATCTTTCAATGTTTATTGTTTTAATTCACTCCTTATTAACCCAAAACTTTAAATATTTGTTATTTTGCCCTTAACAACTTCAATGGCAACCCTGAATTTACACACCCTTTTCATTTTGATCCTTGATATCACAGTTATGCAATTTGACCCTCAATTGACCTTTGACCTTTGATTTTATTATAATTTCACCATTGGTATTTGGTTTAGCTTCCTTTACAATATGGTCTTCGGTTACAGATTTCATCAATTTTGTCCCTAATTGACCCCAAAACAGTGTTTTTCTTGTAATATTTCTCTTAATTTCAACCAATTAACTTGGTAAAAAAAATTTGGTATCCAAAAATTCCAATCGTTTCAATTAAGCCTAAATAGGTTTTCAAACTTAAGTTTTTGCCAATTAAGCCTTTAATAAAATTAATTTGACCAATTTAAAGTATAATTAAATTATTTCACTTAATTAAGTCCTTCAATTAGATACTAAATTAATTCATAAACATAATTAAACTTTAATTTGGTCCATGATTAAATCAAATTGGTCTATTAAAAATATAATTATGCATTTATACTTAATTTTTATGCAAATTTCTTTGATAATAATTTATTGTTATCTTGAATCTACACTTTCCCTCAGATCTAGGCACAATAGTGGTACGATCGGGCTCTTGAATCAGTCTAAAATTTCAGGTTAATTTTTTTCCACCACGTGAGTCCTTCTTCTTATTTTTATTGTTATTGTTATCTCTTTTTTTTTAGTAAATTTTAGGAATAACCTATAAACGGGTTATGACATGTTATTTCAAAAAATATTTTAAATAAAATTTATTGCATTTTTTATATCCTTATATTAGAAGTTAGATGTATTACTCATAATATTGTTTTTCGATATTGACATCATGTAGGTCTTTTACCTTATATATAAGGTGGGTAATATATGAATTATAATCCTTGATATTATATGGTATATTAACATCTTTTAGGTCTTTTTTTTATCTTTATATTAAAAGTCAATGCAAATGCTTAACAAAAATAATTATTAATATTTCTTTGAAATATAGGTGAAAATCCTTAGAAGTTTTATATACTTGTTGTAAAATCTATGATTTTTTTAAATCAAGTATTTTAAATTTCTTTAAAAAATGCTTAAATAATTCTTAGTATTTTTTCCATATGCAAATACAATTTTTTTTTAAAAAAAATATTTTTTTTTAACATTTTTTATATTGTTTTGTTTATTTATGTGTGGTCATAATATGAGTAACAACATATGTTTTCTCTTTCCAATACTTACAAAGCAAAAACTCATTAAGTGTTTTGTGTAGTTAGTTTGTATAGACAAACATATTATTCTTCAAACCTAATCTTATGGTGACTTTAGTTCAGTTGACTCGAAACTCTATCTTTACAGTAATCTGATTTAATTAGAACTATGATATGATTGTTTCCATTAGAAAATGAATTATGTCATCTTGAAAACTATTTTCTCAATTTAACTGGATCTTTTGAATTTATAAATCCTCATAACATGACTAATTTAAAATTTCCATATGGTATTTTGTTTAACTAAAACTAAATTTTAATCTACAACTTGATTAACTTGAAATTCTTATCTATCGATTTTCTTTAACCATAACCAAAATATTTATCCATAACTTGGTTAACCTAATATCCCTATTTAATGATTCTTTTTAACTAGAACCAAAATCTTTGTCTATAACTCGATTAACTTGAAATTATAATTTGACGGTTTCCTTTAATCAAAACAAAAATATCTATCTTCATCTCAGTTAGCCCGTGACTTAATTTGGTAACTCCTTTTAACCAAAACTAAAATCTTGTGACACAAGGAACTCATTATTTGTTTTCTCTAATTTTACAGTAATAGAAAAACTATAATCTAAAAATTCAATAACCAAAAAGCTCTCATATAAGATGAAAAATTCATTTGATTTCCAAAATTTAAAATAAAAAAACTATAAGGTCTTTAAAGGAAGAAAAATGAAATAGGAAGACTAAAAACATTATCAAGTGAATTGAGATTGACCACTCAATTTTATTTTGTGTTATATATTGATCTTTGTTCTTTCAAATTTATATTATAATTTTGTACAATAACTCATTAAATTGATCACAAAAAGTTACAATCAATGAAATAAAAAGTTGTGTGACAAAAATAGTATTTAAAAAAACATAATGAATGGTGAGAGTGTGCACACCAACATAGTAAAAGACCAATGACTTTTATTTATTTATTTATTGAAATGAGTTTGCTATTTTTATCATTTGAAAAAAAAAATACAACTATTTTTTCTATTAAACAAAAATTACAATTTTCTCATGTTTAGAAAGAAACATAACTAATCATACTCCTTATATATTGTAATTAATTTTGAATTCAATATTTTTAAAGATAAGTAAAGGAAAAGAAAAGATATCTACATTTGTCTTTTTTAAAAACGTTCTAAAATCATGTTTTCTACATTAATTTCAATGATTTAGATTAAAAAATATTATTTTTTATAGTTGCAACACTTTTCTTACTGAAATAAAAACTCTTATTTTGATCTCAAAAGAACTATGTCATACACATCTATTTTATAATTGAAAGTATTACAATCTAGAAAAATTAGTTATGGAATTCAATCGAGTGTTAGGGTATGTTTTCTCTCGAAGTTACTAGAAAAACATTTACTGACTGGATGTTAATAATAATTAATGAATGAGTGAATATTTCTAGTATGTTTGCATGTATTGCTCAAAGATCATTTTCCTGAATAAATTTTCCTTGACTTTTTACTGTATCATAGTGAGAGGTGAAGAAAACCTTAAACTATTTCCTCTAAATATGGGCAAGGATAACCTGTTAGTGTTGCTGTAAAATCATAAATAATAACATTCTCAAAAGCAATAGGAAAAGCCCTCAAAGACTCATATCAAGTCTGAAACAAAAAAGATTAACCACAAACTAATAATCAACATAATCTAACAAAACAATATCAAGAACCACAATCAAATCCATAGGATAAAGCAAAAGGTTCAATTTCCAACTTTAAAATAAAAAAATCCAAATGTAAAATAAATACACTAAAAATGAAACCATACCTACATATATCATATTGAAATTTAATATCAATCCTACAATATAAGCACAAAATACTAGCTTAGAGAAGCCGAGTTGAAATGCACCAATATAAAAAATATCATTTATTAACTTATAATTATTACTTAATGTCTTCTATGAAAAAAACATATTTTCTTGTAGTTTAAGTTGCTTCCCGTCTGGTAAGGGGAAACCTCCCAATATGATTGATTGTGCATTTTTTTGGTCTTTTTTCTTCTCTCGAATCACGATTGCTGCAAGGTTTAACATCAATTAAGAACCATTCAAAGATAAGTATATATTAAATTATAATTAATATAACATATGTTTAAAAACAAAATTCAAAACAATAATTCATTTTCTTATATCCTACATCATTATGACAAAGACCAATCAAAACATCATTGACAATAAAGAAAATTCAAACCTCACATTGCATATTTGTTGTAAAACCAAGATCTAATTGCTTTAAACCTAAGAATATGCAACCTTGTATATTTTGGACATTATAATAAACATCGAAACCTCACACATCACATTCAAAAGTAAAACTAGAACAAAACAAAAGCACAAAATAAAAACCAGTCATTAAGAAAGAATGATATAAAAGAAAATTTTGAATATAAAAGACCTAATATTAGAAAAATTATAAAATTAATTTTAAACAACGATAAAAATCTAGCATGCATGAAAAAATTGCATATCATCTCATGTTGAATTTATAAATATAACAATAAATAAATTTGAACAACTAGATTAATGTTTATCTTAACATGAGGAAAAATATAAATAGACATACATGTTACTATTCATGTATAAGAAATATATCTCTCCAACTATGTCTATAAACAAAAAAAAGTTAAACATGCAATGAAATAAAATTAGTAGAATTGTAGTTGGCAAAAAACACAAAGTCAATCAAAACACGTGAAAGAATCTAGAAACCAAATCACAAAAAAATAAAAATAAGATTAAAAAAAAACATCAATAAGTAACAATTGATTAATTGTGATGTAACATAGGATAACCAAAACAACCAAACCAAAAAGGATGAGCAAAGTACAACATTGACAACAATGTAAAAGAAAAATAACCTAAAATAGAAAAGAAAATCCAAAGAGAAATTAAGAAGAACATCTTGAGGAAACGAAATCTAATGAACTGAATGCTCCCATTTAAAAAAAAAACAAAATAAAATAACATAAAAAATTAAACACACATAGGACAACAAATAATCAATCAAGCAGTGGTTAAGAAAGACAAACTAAAAGGATTGTTCCTAAACAGAGGAAAAAGAACTAGAAAAAAACCTCTCTAGTTAAATGAAGACATAAAAGAAAAGTAACCAGGACATACCATGAAAAGACAGTTTAATCTCATAATCCCAATAAAAGATGTCAAATCCCATTAAACTGGTTGCATGTACAATGAAAAAAAATCATAGCCAAATGATTTGTTCATTTGTTACATAATAATATCGATTGGCCAATTATGCCCAACACTAGTCCGAATAAAAATCTAGATAAAACAATCATCAACCAAAACCTCCTATCTACCTGAGTCACTATAATAAATGATAATGACCCAGTTGTCCCTAAAAGTTACTCAAAATATAGAGAAAAAAACAAAATCATTAATAAGAATAGAAGCCATGAGACGAACCAACCTTCTCATAAGTAATAAGACCCTATAATGAGAACACATAAGATCATAGCCATCAAGATAAAACCTAGAAACAAAACACAATATTTTAAGTCAACCCAAACTAATATATTAAAAAAATAACAAAACTATCCTAGAAAAAAATAGCCCTTCCATCATTAAAATATAAGTAGAAAGGAATTAAGTTGCAAAAAACATCATAAAACCATTAAATCATAGCAAAAAAAGAGACAAAAAAGTCTAAAAGACGATCATGTAAGTCTATAATGATTAAATTTTGAATCGATAATGTTTGTATAGTAAAATGACACATATTATAGAGTTTTGTTAATATTAGAAAAAGCAAATAGAGTTCTAGATAATTAGGTCAAATTATTTATGTATATGACAAATAATTTCTTTTTTTTTAAAATATTAAAAATGACCCGAATCCCTATAAACATGTCAATCATGTGCAAAGTATGTGACAAGTAAAATAATTGCTTAAAAAAATCAGAAGAACAATATCCTCCCTCTTTAGTACCCCTCCTTCTCCATCAGGAGATTCAGGACTGCTATTTTTTTTTATATTACATCAGGTCATGTGCATGATTGATTATGTCGATTTGGATGGAATATAAAATAAAATATTTAATAAAAAAAACTCAGTTATTTTATAAGGATAATATCAGCTCAATTAAGAATATAAAAACAGATTGGAAATCATCTCATTTTATGAGGATATACTGGATCATTTCCCAATCAAGTGAAATATTTGTATTATTTCTTTTTTTTAAAATAAAAAAAAAATAAAAATAAAAATCTTTAAACTTGTGGTTGGTATCAGCAATGTCAAGACACCACGGAGATGCTATTATAATTCATCCATTTAGAAAATCATATGATGCTGGGACCCATGTATCTTATCTCATGCAAAAGTCGAGTGGAAGATCGGAGTGTACTTATTAATTTCTCAAACGTCATAATATTGAAAACCACTTTAAAAATGAAAATTTGTAATTTTTTATTTTAAATTAAATATTTATTTTAAATTAAATATTTTTGATGTTATTATATATTTTGATATCAAAAATAATTTTTTAAAAATAATAAAATATTATTATAATATATTTTTAAATTTATAAACACTTCAGAAACTAATTTTAATCATACTTCCGATGACATATAAATATACGTAGTTATATTATTTGCTTCTAAGACACGTGATTGGCAACTCATTTTCACTCCTTTTTATGCGCGTCGCTCAGCAATTTTTATACAATAGGGCCCCACTTTGATCACGCCAAAGCCCATCTGGTCACGTGAACAGCGAGCTGCGCGTCCGCATCATCTCTAATGCCGGCGCATGCACACCACGGCCTCTGCGTAGGCACAAGGGGTGAGGTCTTGCCACTTGCACCGAACACGGACACGTGCGAAAGCAGTGTAGCCTCTCATTGGACAGAGACGGTTACTCATCAACGACGATGGTATTGCCACGTGGCGTGGAGAATCATGGCTGGTGGTCAGACTTGAGTCGTCAAAGTAACGGCTGGCGTGTTGGATTTGTCCGTTGACATTTTTAAATGTCAAATATGCCCCTTCGAAGCATCACTGCTAAACGTGGCTGTTTAATGTTGAAGTTTTTTTATTGGGTTTCTTCCAACAAAATAATGAAGAGATAAAGGTCGTGACATGCTTGGGATTAAAACAAATTATTGAAGGTTTCTTTAATTATTTAAATTGGTAGTTATTTTCCTTATTAAAGATTTATTCATCGGTAAGTTGATATATATATATATATATATATATATATATATATGATAATTTCTATTTTGTTTGGGTATAAATTATAATTGATAAGGAATTTTTATACAAGAGGTAAGAAATTGGAGGCTTATTTATTTACTATCATTTTTATTTATAACCATAATTGAATTATATATATTAATAAAATCCCATCTAATGGCAATTTCGTAGATAAAACATCAACAAGGACTAATAGAAGGTAGCACCCAGCTCCAACATCTTTACGTGACAGTTCTCCTAATGATTTCTTCAGGTTCTGCTTTTTCCCGGGTTCAACCAAAGAACATCACCTCCAGTTTCATGACTCATCTCTGGCTTCCATATTCAAATGGATCTGATCTGACCAGCTAACCTTTACCAATCCCAATTCCAATTTCAATCGCTCTCATTCAAACCACAACAAGTTTCCTTCTTTTGTAAGTCCCTAAAAACTGAAGCTTTCATTGATTTCTCATCGTTATCCATGTATTATTCCAGTCCTCATTGGAAGACACTTTTTTGTTTTTAATAAGAAAGCAGACATCCCCAGCAAAGTTTTGTACAAAAATTGAAACTACCAGTTTTACCAAGTCTTGTTCGGCTATCCAGGTGCCACCCATACAGAATCTTGCTCCGTTCCTGCTAATCCAGTCACTGCGTAGATCAGTTTTGTTTTAGACTACAAGTATGACTTCAGGTACGAGATTACCAACATATAAAGAAAGAGAGAACAACAAGAGAAGAGAAAGGAGAAGAAGAGCCATTGCAGCAAAGATCTTTTCGGGGCTAAGAATGTACGGAAACTACAAGCTTCCAAAACATTGTGACAATAATGAAGTCCTTAAAGCCCTCTGCAATGAGGCTGGATGGACTGTCGAGCCCGATGGCACTACTTTCCGCAAGGTACTTCACTATTTACTCGTTTTTTCACCATCTATGCTTTCTTTCTGCTTAACTTTGGTCTTAGGCTTGTAGGTAGCCACAGCTTGAAAAAGTAGCAGTTTTCGTGTTTTAATTTCGTTTAATGAAGGAAAAAAGAAGAGGGAGAAGTGATTAAATTTCTTATTACTTGACCATGGATTCTGGGTTACTTCTAGTTCGATTAGTTTTGTCTGTTTAATTGCATTACTGTCCTCTCTGTGCATTTTAGAATCATCCATGACTCTGTTATCACGAGAAGCGTTGGAGATCACAAAAATACTATGAACCCCGTTCCTGCATCTCATGATTATTGATAAATCTTGCTTAAGCTAGCCTGGCAGTGGTTCCTTGGTGGCGGGGGCAACTGTGGCGCATATTAGTATAACCTTGACATTGCATGCTAACATGCGCTGGTCTCTGTTGCAGTAGCGGTTGTGTTTCTGAGGTATTTTACTTCACTCTAGAAAGCTGGTGTGATCAGTGGGGTTGGATTCGTTAGCTGATTTTTTTGAATCGCCTTTATGGGGTTTATCTCCGGTGCCCGTTAGATCGCGCCAGCCTTGTGTTTTATTGGCTGCTTTTTTGTGTGTGCGGTGCTCACCTGCGTACGTTAGATCCGGTCAGCACTGCTTTAGCGATCCTGTTTCTTCTTTTTAGTCCGGGTGATGTCAGTTTTTTTGGCTTTCTCGCGTGAACCACAAGATTCTCTTTTTTCTTTCTTCTTTCCTTCTTTTGCCAAGCAGCTTTAAGACTCACTTTGGTCTGCTAGAGAGAACATGGAGCAGCAGCACAGACCTCCTTAGAAGACCAAAATGCCCTTGAAAACAACATGAGACTGGCTGTAGCATGTGGATGCGTGTTAAAGGGTCATCATGACTGTAGGGCTCGCTTTCATTGATTTTGGTTGAGTTGCTTTTAGTTCCTTGCCAGTAGAAATTCATACCCTTTTTTCAGTTCTGTTCGGTTTCCCATTTGGGAGGTGTTTTTTGCTCTGGGTTAGCTTCTGTTGTGTAGTTCCACTGGAGTTCAATTGTTGTTCATCATGTTGAGAATAATTTTGCCAAAGTCTAGTAAATGATTTCTGATAGGGCTTGGAGATTGTCGAAATACTTGTCTTGTTGGGGTATGCGGGTCGTTTAAAGTCACCAACTACCAAACCACTGGTGGAAATCAGAATGGCTCTGTTTGGAGTTGAAATGCTTTAGAATTTTTTACAAAACAATAAACTATCTTTCCTATGCAGAAAAGTTTGAGAATAATGGTATTTCCTGAGCTAAAACTTATTCATCCAGATGTAGGATAGGTAACTTTGGGAAAAAAATATGATATGGAATATGCTATGGATAATTCAGATTGGATATGAGTAAATGATCATGTGGAATGAACTAATAACCATATCCCAAGAAGGCAAAATTGTCTCCCCCCCCATGCATGAGAGTAAATGAAGCATTGGGAAGGATGCAGTGGTGGATTATAGAGGAAATTTATGGTGATTGTCGAGAATAATTTTTGTATCTTGTGAAAGAAATGACCTGTAGGAAGTGAATTTGTCAAATGTTTTTTCAAAAAATGTGGATATTTTACCTTCATCCCTTGTTAGGTTTCAACTGTTTATCTTATACGTAAACTTGTCGAAGCCTGGTGCAACGACAATGCACTTCCAATTCCATACCATTTTTTCCAGCTGCTTTGTTCATTTAATGCCTTCTCAGCTGTAGACACCTGTTATAGCTCTTATCTTTGCATCCTGATACTGCTTTGTCAAATGTCTGTGGAAACTGACTCGTCGTCCCTATTACTAGTATGGTTGAAACTTTAGGCGCTGTTCTTAGATTGGATACTGCATGCACCGAGGATATGTTTGCAAGGCTGGAAAAATATAATTTTTCATCAAAATAATGTTTACTCTTTTTTGTTATTGTTTGGCATATTCTTTGCAGTAGCCTTACCAGTACAGCACCACTTATTCAAGTGATCTGTGGTGAACTTTTTATGACATGGTTATTTTTTTTCTTCTAAGCCACTGTTTTCATCGTTCTTATTCTCTCTGTTTTTTTTTAAGGGATGCAAACCAGTAGAATGCATGGACATTCTTGGTGTCTCTGCGACAACAAGTCCATGCTCCTCGTACCACCATAGCCCCTGTGCTTCCTACAACCCAAGTCCTGGATCCTCTTCCTTTCCCAGCCCAGCTTCATCCTCATATGCTGCAAATGCCAATATGGATCGCAATTCCCTCATACCATGGCTCAAAAACCTCTCGTCGGCATCTTCATCAGCTTCCTCCTCTAAGCTTCCTCATCTCCACATCCATGGTGGCTCCATAAGTGCTCCTGTTACTCCTCCTTTGAGCTCTCCAACTGCTCGGACCCCTCGAATAAAAGCTGACTGGGAAGACCAATCTATCCGCCCAGGCTGGGGTGGGCAGCAGCACTACTTCTTGCCATCTTCAACTCCAACGAGCCCTGGCCGCCAAATTGTTCCTGATCCAGAATGGTTTAGGGGGATTCAAATACCACAAGGCTGTCCAACGTCTCCCACATTCAGCCTAGTTGCCTCCAATCCATTTGGCTTCAAGGAAGGGGCTTTCGCTGGTGGTGGATCCAATGGTGGATCCCGCATGTGGACTCCAGGTCAAAGCGGTACATGTTCACCTGCCATTGCAGCTGGCTCTGATCATACAGCTGACATTCCCATGGCCGAAGTGATTTCAGATGAGTTTGCATTTCGATGTAATGCAACCGGGCTAGTGAAGCCATGGGAAGGAGAGAGGATCCATGAAGAATGTGGATCAGATGATCTAGAGCTTACTCTTGGGAACTCAAGAACCAGGTGAGCAGGCACGATATTCAGTTCAATGGATCAAAACTACTGTTGTTTACTTGAATCATGTTGAAATGCAGATGAACAATTGCAAAAATGAAAATTCCCGAGTGAGCTTCCTTGCATGAATCTCATTCTATGTTTGTACTACTGAAAATAGAGTTGTATAAGGGATCCTGGTGAGTAATCATCCGTTGCACTCTTCTTGTTTATTTATTTTTCACTGTTTGCTTTAACTTATTTCTAGATAACATATAGATAGTGCTTCAAAGTGAGACGTGGTTTCGCCCTTTCACTTGGTTAGTTTCACTCTAAATTCTATTGTAAGAACTGCTTCACCCGGTCGACTGCCTTCAGTTTTTGGCTTTGCCATTGAAGAGCAATGCTCAGTGACTAAAGTGAATGGAATTGTATTTCAATGGCCGAACCTTTTGCGAAAATTAGAATAGAACCATGCTTTATGTGTAATTTTTGACTTTGAAATGTATTGTTCATATTATTATTTGCACTTCCTTTTTAGCTTTTCTTGATCACCTTTGTTGCGCTTTCATGAAGAAAAGATTTCTTTTGAATAGATGACAGAAGGGTAAATTCAAGCGTATTATTGCAAGTAGAGAGGTGGTGAGATATCATCAAAGAAAATGATGATTGTCGTGGACCAGATCATTACCAGCTTGCCACCTGAAATCAAGAAATTAGATGGTCAAATGTTATGTCTTTTTGAATGTATCAATTATCTTTTGACCAAACCTTGAGTGACATGTTCGTGTAGTGCTTCTTCATATGATGATATCTGACCCGAAGTCTCCGTTGACAAGGAGTGTGGAACAACCACAAAGATGGGATTGGCTTGGCCTCTTCACTTTAACTATTTTTCAAAGTTTTCGATCAAATCTTTGACTAACTTTTCCCTTCGTTTCCACCTGGGAAACATTCCTTAACACTTTCATCAGTTCCTTCGCTCCAAAGACTACAATCGCTAACGCGAGAGTGAGTGTGAGACCTCTTTGCCTACAATCGCTAACGCTGTGTTCATCAGCGATGAATTATAATGCGGAAGGTTAGCAACCAGTAGGTATTTCATGTATTTGTGCCTCATGAGTAAACAAGTTTTCCCACAATTTGTGAACTGCACAATCACTCAGAAACCACATGCAGATAGAATCTTGAAATGATTCAGTCCGCCTCCCCAAATGGAGGAGCATGCGGATTGAAGGAGGAGGAGGAGGAGGGGGAGGGGAGGGGGGGGAGGAGGAGAGTTCTAACAATAATTAAAATTAAAACAATATGATCAGTCAACCCTTATAATAAAAAAATCAAATGCCATTTGGAGACCTGCAAAGAGAATTGCAGATCATGAAGATCGACATAAGCAGAACAAACAGAATATAAGCATTTATGAGATGGGAAGAACATGTGCTCAGAAAACCAAGTATATCACTCGAACTTGATGAACAATGCAACAGTCCCATCCTTGAGGACTGTTCCTGAAAACCATCATGCATGAACCAACAAAGAAGTTTTACTAAAGAAGATAGCAGCTATAATTACCCTTAGAGCAACTTTGGCAAGAGTTATTTTGAAGAGCCAAATCTCTAAAATAATTTTTTGAATAGTGTATATATGATTTTTTTGTTGATGTGTGCTCCACTGATAAAAATCATTCTGGAGAGCCCTTTTATTTTATTTTATTTTAAATATAGTGCAATTATTTTGTATGTAGTTTAATTATACAATTAATAGGAATAGGTTATATAATTAAATAATTGCTTTTAAAAAACCCTCCAACAATATAATTATTAATTTTTTTTAATTATATTTAAATTAAAAACCCCACAACAATTTAAATTTGATCATGATAGTGAAACTAGTTTTTCTATATCAGTGTCACATAATGAAACACCAGAACTATGTGATTTTTTTCAAACTCATAATCGAATCAGGGAGAGAGCAATGAATTCCTAATTCCAAGCCAATTTGATTGAACATTTATGGGAACATTACGGTAATGTGTAAATAATCATTAGATTTAAGCTACTTATTAAATTAAAATACATTCCATTACAAATAATTCGATCAAATTAATTGCAAATTAATATCTCTATTTTTTTATGCTAATTATTATCATAATAATTAGCATAAAAACCCACCCTACCCGTCTGTTCTCATTCATTTAAAAAACCCTACCCCATCCTTTAAAATGCAAGAGGAAAAAACGAAGCAAATTATCTTGATGCTGGAAATAGAGCAACTCACAAGAGTCTCATAGGCTGGAACGAAGAGCTTTGTCGTTACTAATTCTAAAGTTTCTCCTGCTGTTTTTAATTGCTATCTCTACTACTTTTTATGCACTGATTACCTCTCTGAATCTACCTCCTACTCCTAATTCTATTGAAGCTTCATTACCACAGCTTGGTGAAGAGTTAGCAAAGCTCAAATGGACTGTTGACAATTCATTGCTCTTCTGAAATGGTTCCAACCTCAGAGCCTATAAAGTTTAAGGTGATGAAACAACATGGGTTTTGTTTATATTTTGATTTCATGGGTTATTTGAACTGAAAAGTTTGTATTTGTGTTTTGTTGATTGTTGTTGCTGGGTTTCCTTGCTATGTTTTGATATATCATATGTCTAAACGAGTGATTCCAATGGTAAAAAAAATGTATTATGCCTTCTCTTTCGTCTCCTGCCATATATAGCAGCTTGATCAACCATAACTATTTTTAGCTGCATGTATAGCTCTCCCGCTAGAGCGTATACAGTAATAAAAAAATGCTAAAAATATATTATTTTATTTATGCCTCCTCATATAGCACTCCCGCTGGAGTTGCTCTTACTGCAACTCGTAAGTGTAACATACAACCATCGATTCCAGTAGATTTAAGGTGAATTAAAAATCAATAAAACTTGTATAAATTTAAACATGTTTCATGGAACCATTGTGTAAATAAATGAAAAAAAGTTATTAACAATAAATAAAACCAAATTGAAAAAATTAAGAAACAAATATAGATCAAGATATAATATCACAACATGGGTCATTTATCCAGATTGTGTTTAATAATTTTGTTTATTTGAAATTGATTTGAATAGAAATTAATATACATAAAGATCTATTGAATAAAATAAAATATTATGCAATAATACACATATTAAAAATAATTATATAAACATTTTTTTGTGGCAAACCCTAGAATTAGTATTAGAATTAAAAAGGATGGTGAAAAACATTATTTCTATAAACACCTTGCACTAATGTTCTTACCATTGTACCTTTTAAAACAATCTCATATGAAAATGGATAGGATTATGATTGTATGTGCAATAGGATAATTTTAGTAAAATAACATCAATACCTTTATAGGTTATAAATTCTTGGATGCCATAAAGGGTTATATTTGTACTTTTATTTAAAATATGCACAATAAAACAATTTCCCCTTAAAGATAATAAAATATTTACTACTAATCAGAGTTTTTCATCTTTTCAACTTGACAAAGCAAAAGAAAAATACATATTTACCCTTGAAGTTCAAATTTTTATGATTGACTATAAAAATTATTTTTTGTTATTATAGTTTTGGTTTTTTCATTGTTATTGGATGTTATACAGGTAAATGGATCTCTTTTAACCCTTCTATGCTCTTCATCTAGTTAGATATCTATATACATTTAACCAATATATATATATAAGCCATAATTGCATGTTAGGTAAGGGTTAAAAATGTGGAGTATATGTATTTTATATGAATTGCTAGAGAATAAATTATCAATAAATTGTATGTATTCAACATCAGATAAAAGTGTGAACATACTTGTTGATATAATTGTCATTTACCATAAATACATGTTTTTTTTATTGATCTTGATCGATTCTTGAACTTCTATAATAGCACCAACTTTTAGAAGTATCTCAAACGAAATAACCTCATTGCAATATTAAATAAATTTTGTCATGTGTGTTTTATAAATTTCCATAATAACAAGTAATTCAACTAGGATATTTGGAGGTCACAATACACCATGACTTAAATATTCTTCAACTTTTATTATGCACTCTACAAAATATTTATCACACTAACAAGGATCATCGAATCTATAGTTGTTACAAGCAAGTTATAAACTCTTTTCAAAATAATATTACAAGTCTTTTAACAAATTCATCATTGTATTGTCATATATAAAAGCACCCATTTCCGTTTAGTTTCAATTTGTAACCTTGTTATGATCACATCACTAGTCTTTATCAAATC
Organism: Salix viminalis; assembly: GCA_029228465.1. Lineage (NCBI taxonomy): Eukaryota > Viridiplantae > Streptophyta > Magnoliopsida > Malpighiales > Salicaceae > Salix > Salix viminalis. Next base: position 23,924,090 of record CM055441.1, on the reverse strand, counting down.
ATCATATAAAATATTAAACTCTTGTTTTGAAGGATTTGTACACACCCATGTAGTATATTTTTCAAGGCAACATTTTTTTTTAACCTAATGTTGAAATTAATCATAAAGTATCACAAACAATATCAATAATATCTAAAATGCTCGAGAAAAATTCATACCATGTAATTTTTAATCGCCACATGTCTATTTGATATAGTACACAAACTGGTGTGATCATCAATTATATACTGACATAATAAATCTAAAAAACCAATGCTAATTATTGTTCATCACTTCTTTGAAAATAATAAACCACAATAGACAAAGCCTATTATTTACATTGTATGCAATTGCAATCAACAACTTTGCCTTGTACTTATCATATAGATGAGTGTCGTCAATATTATTAAAGGATGACAATATCGAAACCCATCAATTGAAGCACCAAATGCCATAAAAGCTCTCCCGAATATTATACGTAATTGCTATCAATCATTTTATGATCCCAAGTGAAAAGACTCTTTATATGTACAAAATAACTATTTTAGCATTTTCTACTTAGCTAACCACATCTTTTAACATGAGGCATCATACATATATTCTCTATTAACAATAAATTGAGTTATTATAATTCTTATATTTATATTTGTTTTTGTAATGACCGATATCACCTCGATAATAAAAATCTAAGTCAATTTGATAATGATATTGCAAAATAAATAAATTTAATATAAGTTTAAACCTTTTGATTTTAAAACTCTTTATGAATTAAACTTTTGGTGTGTGTATCTTCATGATAATAATATCTTCATCCTATATCGTAAACACACTGCAATTGAACATAAAATAAGATAAAATAAGTTAAAGTTGAATGATGATGAGCCTTATATATATATATTTTTTTTTATTATTATGTATACTCGTACAATAAAAAAAATCCATTTCAAATCCATATCCATATAATGCTAAAAACTAAAAAGAATTGTCACATCACATTGACTGGCGTTCGGGTCATCTTGTAATCAAATCTCTATCCTTAACTAGCCACAGGGATTAGCATCAACGTGGCAGCAAAGCAATCTATATGCGCAGTACACCCCCGGCGTACATTTTCACGCTCTTCCCCTTTCACACTAAAAAGATCGCTTCATCATCAATCTCCACTCTCTGCTCAAGAAACTCAGAGCCCCGGTTCTCTCTTTCAAACCCCTAGTTTCGCACTTTGATTCCCCTGTTTAAGCAAAACAAACCCTAAGACTCATTCATTTTATATCACAAATACAAAAAACAAAAAATCCTGATCTCAAGACTACCTCTTTTTATTTATTGCCTAAAAGTATAAATCAAAGCTTGAAATTTTGTAATTTTTGATTTATTAGCTTTGAACTTTAGGGTTTCTCAGATTCTGCCCCAAAGTTAGAGGTTTTTTTTTGCTATCTTTGAAGCTATATATATATATTTACACATTTGTAATATTGAAGCTGTTTTTAGTTTCGATCATTTCTACAACTACCACTGTCACCTAACCCAGGCTCACCCACAAAGACTTTAAACTTTTTCTGTCACGAAGTCACCAAAACCTTCAGTCTTGTGTTTTCAATGAATTTGTCGAGTACCCAATAGTGAAAATCACATGAATACTTGAGTTTCATAATCGAATGTCGGTAGAAAGATCATTTGAAGCATGGGAAGAGGTCCAAAGGCATGGCCAGGACCTCGCAGACCGGCTAGCTCAAGGGCTTTACCGGCCTTATACAGTCACATATAACTTACCCACCTGCGTTTTCTTGGCCAAACCCTCCAAAATCGAAGCTTTTCGATGTGGAGTTTCCGGGTCACGGTTTTAGTAAGGGGGATTTTGGGGCTTTGACTGATAATTCTGGGATTAATGGGTTTTCGGCGATTTTGGATGTTGGAAATAGGATTGGACAAGCTGGGGCTGATTTTGGTGCGGCTTTGAATGGGATGGTGTATCAGTTTTTTAGGAGATTGCCGGTGCCGTTTAAGCAGGAGGAGACTGGGGAGGTTGGGGTGAGGATGAATGGTAAAAGGAGTGAGGTGGGTTTGGGTTTGGAGGGAGAGTTAGGGTTTGGTTAGTGAGAAGTTGAGGGATTTTGGGTTTGTGGAGGATAATGGTGGTGGTGGTGGAGTGGAGGGGCTGTTGGAAGAGGGGATTGGTGGGTTAAATTTGAAGGGTGTGGGATACCTCGGTAAACCACAGGTAATGACTTTGAAGCGCTATTTGGTTTAAGAATTTGTTTGTGTTTGTTTTGTTAGCGTGGAAGTCCTTTTCATACAACAATGGTAATATATGCATATTTTCTAATGTTAATGAAAGAATAGGTTGCCTATTAGATTTTTTAAATTCAACTATCCATATAACTGTTTGTATGGAAGCGATATTTTATCTTTTGAAACTCGGTTGGGAAAATTTCTTGGTTCTACAGATTTATGGAGGATATGATTTGATTGGTTTTCATTTTTAGTTGGAGTCTGGGAAGGAAGTTCACAGAATTAGGACGGTACCAGTCTAGATAATAGTGACCTTTTTTGGAAACAATTATGCATTGGAAGCCATAGGACTTCCTGTTTGGGAAAGACCATGCCTTTTTAGAAGTATTAACTGGTCAGTTTTACAAGAGGTCAGCATCCAGTCTAGTTAGTAGTGCCTATCTGGAAACGACTGAACGTTTGAAGTGCATGCCATTCCATCTGATAACGGTTGTGTCTAAAACAAAGAAAACTGAATTACACCTGCATCCTTTCTCCTTTGGCAGACATGCTTTGTTTTAGAAGCAATTTGTCTAACAACCACTGCTTTCCTTTTAGGGCCTGTTGTATTTGTTATAATCTCATTAATGATCTACTTTTCATTGTGCTGTATATTTAACTTAATGTCTCAAGAAACTTGAAGGGTTTTGAGAGGAGTATAACATACTTGTGGTTTTCATTGCTTCTAAGTAGAACTTGTTCTTGGATAATATGGTTGATCATACATAAATAATTACCAGTTGGATGTGGTTTTGTAGTAAGGTCGCATTTGGTGGAATCTAGTCAAATTATATGCAACTGAAGTAGTGGTTCAATGGTGTAGCCTGTCACTTGTTGCAAAATGTGTCAAAACACAATTTGCTTTGATGTTTAGATTTTGCATGATCTGAACAACATCGAGCAACCCTTGCAGACGCCACTAAGTCTCACTGTTTCATTTCTTAATGTTATTGTGATTTTTATTTTGTTTTTAGTTAATTCCTTTTAATCGTTAACACATTGATTACGTAGACATAATCTCACTACTTGGACCTTTGTGTGGTTCATGCTCAAATTTTTTCCTGTACTGTTTCTCGTGTGCATTTCTCAACATATCATTTTCTATTTCCTCCCTTTTCTTTTCAACCTCTGTATGTTTCATTTTGGTTCTTTTTGGCAACAAGGTAAAAGAATTGGTTGCATGCATCAAAATTGGTTGTGTTGTCTGATAATGTTCTTTCTATGCATGCTTTCATTGTAGCTATTTATTCAAATAGGAGATTCCTCAACCATAAGTGAAATGCTTGAAAGACTGGGTGGGGTAATAATAAAAGGGCAAAAACTTATGTTTAAATGCAACCTTATGTTCTTGGCTGGAGGTCAGTTCATTTGAATTATCTTAATAGTGTTTGACATAGTAGTGTAAAGGGGGCAATAACATGGAGCTTGGTTCAGTTGAATCGTTTTGTTTGTCTGTAGTTTTTTCATCTTTAATTTTTTATGGCCAAAAGAATTTTATCTACAGATGGACAGCAAAAGTTTCCCTGCTGTAGCAGTTTTGTCCTATTGCCCTTTTTGTGATCATAATTGAAGGCTATCAATTTGGCTTTAATTGTATTCAATTTTGTGCTGTTTATTTGATGGTTCATTTCCACTGAATGCAGGGGACCGTGAACATTACCTCAACCTATGACAGCAGAACTCACAGCATTGAGAGTTCTTTGGTTGCAAGGGGAGATTTATGGAGAGTAGAGGCATCAAATGGAAGTTCTATGTCAGAAAATGATAATTCATCTCTGTTCCTAGTCCAGCTTGGACCTGTGCTGATATGTGCGTGATTCAACCTTTCTTCTGCCTGTGCATCTGTCAAAGCAACACCTGCTTTGGTATGGCTATGATAGAAAGGTATAGCCAGTTTTCTGTTTGCATTGCTGAAGTGTGAAAATAGATGCGATTGTAGAACTGTGGAAAAAATGCTCAAGCTTTTGGATATTCTTTTCTAAACCTTCAATCAAACAAAGGACAAAAACTCATCTATCCAACAAAATGTATTTGCTCTTAAGCTTGACAAGAAATGGCAATGGACTATAAAGACATGAGCTTAAGTATAGCTAAACATTAGTTTTTTGCTCAATCCCAGTTGTATTATTGATCTCCAGCTATTCTTATTAATTGCATGTTGTTAGCTTCATGGCAACCTTTCTTCTGTATGTATTTTTGACGTTACAGTTGTTGTTTTTTGGAGCATATGCTGATAGACTTCACCATTAATACCTATTATGTACCTCTTAGCTTCCATATCTTAAGATCTTCTGTTGTTGATCATGTTTCCTGCCTTTATTTGATTTGTCTTTTGTTTTTTAATACAGAACAGTTAGTTCATTGATAATCAGATTTTCCCATGTACTATACTAGAATCTGCATTTTGATGTCTTTTTATGATTGCCTTATAAAATTGTTCCTCTCATGTTCTGTATTTCTTGTTTCTTTGTCAGAGTGGAATGCATTCCCTGTGTCCAGCTGTGTGGTCAAAGCATCGAAGGTGGTTATTAATGTCAATGCTCTGTCTCAATCCTTTAAATTGTGTAAGTGAGACCTCCTTCTAAGATATGAAGGGCATTAAAATCAGTTTATGTTTCAATTCATATTTGTTTATAGAGCTTAATCAAAGGTGTGGGTAGCCAAAAGCAATAGGATGTATTCTACATCTTGTAGAATCAATGAAGAATTGGAAACAGGAAGCATGATCCTTCGACTTTGAGGCACTGTTGTTTGATAGGATTGTGTTCCTCACTTCTATATGGTATAATGCTTTAGGGTTGTTTAGCTGGTACTCAACAGAATTATAGTGCTCTCCTGTTTTGGTTCTTCTAATTGGATTTCTCTTCTATAAATCCTTCCCATTCTAACAGATTTCTTCCTTTATCCTTCCCAAAATGAGCATTTTTGTCAGTGCATGATGTTTCATAGTTGAATTTTTTTTGTAGTTTGTTTCACTGTCATGAAAATCAACAAGTGTCATGCCATTTCCCCTTCTTCAGACCAAGTAAAAATTCCTTAGGATGGGAAGTTTTGCAAAACAGCGATATGAAGGGAAGTTAACACTCTATTTAACTAGGTTGAAATCCTAAATTCAGATTTTAGTTTGAGTGATGGGGCAGGTGAGCTTGTGGAAAAAGTAAGAATATCAGAGCAGCCTTGCCATCCTTCCTCCTGTCCTCGAGCACAAATTTCTCCCAAAATAAGTGTACTTGCTTTTACTGCTGCCTGGTGATCCTTTCCTTGGGGGAAAGGAATAACCTCTGTAATAAAAAGCATGAATATTTGGATGCAGTTATTAGTGTCTTTATGTAGCATTAAAATATGTTGAACAAATTTTTCACTTACTTTCCTTTCCTTGGTCTCTTTCAACATGCAGTCATTTGTGGATTTACAATTTCCAAATGGGCAGTTGACTTATGTATCTGGTGAGGGGCTGTCTACCACTGCTTTTGTACCTCTCCGCGGAGGTCTTCTTCAAGCTCAAGGGCAATATCCTGGGGAAATGAGATACAGCTTCTCTTGTAAGGTCAGGTTTTGAACTTGTCAGCCAGTACTTATGATTTCAAGGTACATTAGTGGATTTCTCTGAATTGATTCTGGTATGAACTAAGGCCTGCTGCTATGAATATTGATCAGAATAAGTGGGGAACACGAATCACACCGATGGTACAATGGCCTGACAAATCCTTTACATTAGGTGTTGCACAATCCTTAGCATGGCGAAGATCTGGTCTTATGGTGAGGCCAGCTACTCAGTTCAGGTGATGTTCTATATTCATATTGATTTCAATACAAATTACGATCTCTCTTTGGTTTTTCTATACATATGGAAGAGATGAGCAGAGTAGCTGTTTTATTATTAATAACTTTGGCCTTTGAACTTGAAAGTGCTTCAGTAATTTGTGAAAATGAACATGGTTTCTCATGCTGGTTCTTCTATCTCTATTGATAACTTTTGCTTGCTGAGCTCTCCAAGAACCTTGTAAAATGTTATTTTAAGTTAACCTGTGGTTCCTTTTTTTCCTTGGTCTGGTTATATGTAATTCTGGACCAATCTACTAAAACCAGGAAACTCAATGAACTAGCCATTAAAAAAGGAAAAAAGAAGTTGAAATAAAGGAAAAAAAAAAACTGAAATAGTAAATCCTGAATTACCTGCATTGGTTACTACTGAAGCAACAGTGAAGAACAAAAATAAAATTGGATACTCTGTGTTTAAGACTACCATTTGTGCTCTAATTATGCCTTCACTTCTGAATGTTAGCATATCTGTTGCATTGGGATCATTGTGATGCTATGTTACACTTAAACTGCACTCTAGTTTTCCTTCAAAACTGAGAAAATTTCATTGAAAAAATGAATATAGCATAGATAACTAAATGCTTTTGTTCATTCATTAAACAGTAACTGAAGCCAGAAAGAAGTAGAAAATACTTCTTCAGAACTAATCCCTGCTGCACTTTTGTTACTTACATTTACTTAACATACTGCTTTAGACACTGACAGTGCAGCTATCATTTTCCTGCTGCTTATAAAGTGGCATCAGATGACTATGGTTGATAGGAAACAATCTACACATTACCTGTGTACTTGTTTTAGTTTTCCACAGATTTCCTCATGATTTGCTCCAGTGAGTCTATATAGTTAACCCATCACAAACCAGGGTCAGTTTGCATTTCTTGATGCTGCCAAATGAAGACCTGCTTTTTTCTGTGGTCAATCTTAGTTACTTGTTTTAATCAGTGTTGCTCCACTATAAACAATTAGGTGTCCATTGGAGGACATGATTGTTTTATCGGGTCATGACATTAATTATCTATATGTCTCGGGACTGATTGTATCCTGATATCAATTATCTCATGCTTTTGGCAAAAACATGAATAATTATATTGGTGAAACAAAGTAGGTCTTGTTGAGGGTAAATATGCATGCCAGTTATCATTTGAATATGTATTCTTCCTATGTTTTGCAGAACCTGTTTTTCCTTGCCTTAACTTTTACTTCTGGTGTATTACTTCACTCTTGTTGTGTATACTTAAATGCAAGCAAAGTTTCAGCTTCTATGGTACTTTTAAGCAAATATAATTAACTTTTCTACTCTTAATGACATCTTGTCAGTTTGTGCCCCACTTTTGGCGGAAGCAATCCGGGGTTGCATGCAGAACTGATTCATTCAGTGAATGACCATCTGAATCTGATATGTGGCTGTGCTGCGACGACTCACCCTTCTGCATTTGCATCACTATCAGTAAGTTGTATTGTTGCATTATTTGGTGCTGGTCAATATTTTCTTATCTTATTATACATCTCTGCTTGGTTGGATCTTTGGTTTCTTGGTCCATCTTTTACTTTTTAGCTAGGTGGATGGGACCCAGGTACGCCGGGGAAGTTTGCACTTGGTCCTATTCTATTGAAATCAAGTGAATGGCAGGATAAAAAAAATATAAAAAATTAAAAAAAGAAGTAAAACATAGAAATACATCAAATTATCTTCATTATAACTGAGAATCTGAAGATGCACAGGTTTAATAATACTCTTAACTCTTTTCCAACCCATTAATCCACATTGAAATGAGGAGGTACAATTTGCTAGTCCAACTTTCATCGAAGTGTGCACAGGTTTAAATGCTGGAACTTCCTGGGAGAACAATGAATTGGAAGACAATCCATCAATTAACCATCCTGTTTGAGAAAATTAAATCACAAAAGTCCACCAAAATAATTTGAGAAAACAAAAGTAGACAATGGATGCCAAACCAGTGGAATCCTTAATGATGGGGTTATCCAGTTCCGGTCTTTGTACTATCATCATCATCATCATCATCATGTTGTGGAATCCTTAATGAGTGTTTCCCAGAGGAGCTATGTTGTGTTGTGGAGATGCAGGCATCTGTTGGAGAAAATAATTGTATACATCCTCTATTGTTGGATTTCTGTCTCATGATCATTCACATCTATGCAAATATGGTCTCCTTCTAGAATTGTATGTCTTTGCCTTGAGTCTTGATATGCATGGAAATCATATGTTTTGGAATGACAGGGTGCAACTTGTGACCATAATGAAAGTTAAGGATGATATTTGCATGCAATTTTACCCTAAGCTACTCAAAACTTGTACCTTCATAAGACAAATCAATCTGACGTAAACTCCTAAGTGAAACTTCAGGCTGATATCTGTAATATTCTGAAAATATTGGGCGATTGGGTCACAAACTGAAATGAGATGAAAGTTCAGGAAATATTTGGGAAATTCCACAACCAAACTCATTTTTGTTTACATGAGGTAGGCCACTAATGACAAGAATCTTCACCTTCCCCCCAAAACTTCTTGTATAAAGATACTTTGTGAGGACAACAGTTGAACCCATTTTGTAATCATGAATAGCTCTGGATTATCAAATCATCATCTTGAAACTCACTTAGCAAATCATCATTTCTGAAATTTAGACATTGGCCGGTGTTGGTGTTATTTATTCATCCTTGTTTTAACATCCATTTCTTTTATGTGACCCTTTCGCAGATTGGAAGGTCTAAGTGGAATGGTAATATTGGGAGCTCAGGATTTGTTATGAGACTCGATACTCCTCTCTCCAATGTTGGCCAAACTTCCTTTTCTGTTCAGATAAATAGTGGTGTTGAGTTTTGATTGTTTTGCCCCGCGTTCATGGTAGCTTTAAGTGTAAATAGTCAAGTTGTTTTTTTAATCATATCAAACCACGCTGTATATCTGACTTTCTCATCAATCATAGTTTCCCCTTCCTCCCACATGTACTTGCATGCGTTCATTAGTGTATATGTACTTTTTTGAAAAAAATAAAAAATAACAGGGGGACCAATAATATTTTGATTTTGCCAGAAAACAACCCTGACCTGTTCAGCTTCTGATAATGTCCAAGCACCCTCAATTTAAATTATCAACAGTCGCGTGGTTTTCCTTCTGAAATTACAGGAGTGATTGAAAGCTGTATTTGAGAAGTGGTCAGTTGGCATACAAATTAATCATGCAATCGTCAGAATCTGTTTTTACTGTTATGAACTCTATAAGTGATTTATGAGTGGAAAGAGGATTTCTCAGCTGCCCCTTCCATTCCCCTTGTATTCATGTATGCTGATGATGAAACCAGAGAGGAAAAATACGAGGACGACGACTAGGAATATACTGAAATTTGTCTTTCCACGCTCGCTCTGTCCCTGGATTGAATTATCTGTGGGAATTGTCTAATTATTAATTAAAAAGAGGTAGGTGTGCACCATTTTAAATTTATTTTTTCCCATTTTTATATATATATATATATATATATATATTTATTTATCCTTAACTTATATTTATTTTTGATTTGTTAGTTTGCTTTTTATAGTTCTTTTATTTAGTATTTATTTTAGTTTATTTTCTATTTGATTATTTAAGTTTCATGACTTGAATCATGAATTTTTCATGGGTTAATTTTAGTTACTTAGGTTTTTTTTTATTGTTTTTTTTAGATTTTATTATTCAACAAATGAGCTAAATGAGAATTACATTACATAATTTGTTTTAATTTGTTTTATATAAGATTATCTTAATCTTATTACCTCGATTGTGAGTTGGAAGTGTAATCAAGGTTGTGTTATTTTTTTGGTTTACTTTTTATGAGGTTATCTTAGTCTTATGACTCGGATAATGAGTTTAACATCTTAACATTAATTGATCTAGATAATCTTTTTCATGTCTTTTTTTGTTGTCATTTTTTTTAATTTTATTATTTAACAATGAGTTAATTGGTAATTATATTTCATAATTTGTTTTAATTTATTTTAAATGAGGCTATTATAGTCTTATTTAAGTCGTGAATTTTGATAAGTTAATTCAAATTGGTTTTTTTGACCTATTATTAATTGATTATATATCAATATCATCTTTAAAAATGAGTTAAAAATTTAACTCGTAGAGAGGCTACTTTAGGGCAAGAAGCATGCAGCACAGAAGCATTATTTTTGCCCTCCCCGAGCAGGGTAGCTGACTCTTTAGCTGTGGGAAGTTTAGAGAGACCGATCCTTTTCTATCTTTTGTATTTGTTTTGAACTCTGTTCTTGCTTCTGTCCGTGACCATCTGGCTGAGCACTCTTTTTCGTAATATTACTTCGTAGTTCATCAAACAAAAACACCTTGTCGTCAGCTCCATTTCATGTCAAATTTCTGCATGCAACATTTCAGTGCATCACAAAAGACAGCGAGTCCACGTTATCAAATCCGAAAAATTCATTCCTATCATGGATTGAAACTTCATCATGATCATTTTCTTGGAGTTTTGATTCATCCATTGCAATAATTAATTTACAAGAAGAGAAGTTGGAAGGTGCACTAGAGAGAGGCAACATGGTACTTAGAAGAGTAAAATAATAAAAAAAGGCTTTTGTTGTGTTCTGTGGGATTTTTAACTGAGGAAATGAATTTGTGGGTCAGGATAAGTTCTGTGTAACATACTTCAACATTGCTCCAGACCTTATCAAAGTTTAGGGGGCTATGATTCTATGATAATTATTAGATAATAATATAAATCATATTCTGGGACTTTATCTAATAACTTAAGTTTTTAGGTGAGATAATCCTTAACATGGTATTAGAATCTTGATTACACAGCTGTCACGAGTTCGAATCCTACAATCCTCGTTTTATTTGATAAAAATTAGTACAAGGTAGCGTGAACCTGTGTGTAAGTTTCAAGTTCAAAAGATTTTCACTTGGGAGTGCGTTAGAGAATAATATAAATCATATTCTAGGATCTTACCTTACAGCTTAAACTTTTAGATATGATTGTTTCTTAACAATAATACTCCAAATGTTATATAAAATTGGGTGCATTTATTAATTGAGAAATCGAAATTTAAATATACAGAAATATAAGATACAAAGTAGTAAATTAATTAAATTCCAGAAATCAAATAGAGTTCTATAACATGGAGCACTAAAGTATATGTAATGGAAGGCAAATTTATGTTCAAATGCTCTTCAGGATAATTAAAAAGTGCTTCTATACAAAAAAGAATCTGCAGATTTGGAAAAATGGTGACATACACTGGCTGACAATGCCAAATCTAAAAGACCAAGCTCTCCAATCTTTTTTTTAATAACAAAAGAATCAACATATACCAGAACAAATCATTTAAAATGTAATTCTTGATTTCTAAGCAATCCTATTTGCAAACTCAGAATACCAGACCAAAAGAAAACGAGGGACTATTCCATCAATTTGCCGTTGATCAGACTATGTTGACGTCGTAAAGATCCCCCAGAAGCTTGTTCGATGAGGAATTTGTGATCTCATCCTTACTTTCAATAGAAATTTCAGAATCGATCCACGGTCCCATCCATTGACATGCTTTTCTGTATCCGACTGCTTTGAGATCCATTTGAGACGTGTGTTTGGCTATCATGTGAGAGAAGCTCGAAGGCTTTAAACCTTGCATCCGGGTTCATGCCACTGCGCTTGACTATCGGAGCCTGGACTGGAATTTGACCCTCGAGCATCCTCACTGCAGAAGACATTGATGGCCTCAAAGTGGGAGACGGGTTGGTGCACAAGAGAGCCAAGTTCAGCATCCTCATTGCCTCTGTTTTTGAGTAGTCTGAACCAAGGCCTGGATCCACTAGCTCTAGAAGGTTTCCTTGTTCTTGCAGGACGTAGGCCTGCGATTATCAAATACCATGCATTTTCCATGAGTCTACTACAATCATGCTCATCGGTGATGGTCAGTGTAAATGTGAAATGTGTAGACAGAATTTGAAAGGAAATGATATAAGTTACCCAGTCAAGAAGATAAACGAACTCCTCTTTCGGCCTGTAATTTCGTGTTGCTCTTCCCGCTGACAACTTCTAAAACAACAACTCCAAAGCTGTAAACATCTGCTTTATCCGTCAAGTAACCCCTCATTGCATATTCTGGAGCCATATAACCTCTGAAGAGAAATTAGAAAGAATCAGAAGAGTAAGGATTGTGAGATAAATTTGTATGTGCTTTTCATAGTATAATCATAATCATTTGTGCTGTTATTAGATGCCATCAAATAAAACGTCTGCATTTTACAATATTCCCATCTTATTTCCATATTGTTTAAAGTATCATTACCCCAAGGAAATTATATTGAAAGAACAAGGGGGAGGAAGAACTCACATTGTCCCAGCAATCCGCGTGCTAATATGAGTGTTTTCTTCTTCGTCAAGTTTAGCTAAACCAAAGTCAGATATCTTGGCATTTAGATCCTTGTCAAGCAGCACATTGGTTGCCTTTATGTCTCTGTGTACAATTTTCAGCCTTGACTCTTCATGAAGATAAGCCAATCCCTTTGCAATGCCCAACAGTATTTTCTTTCTTGTTTGCCAGTCCAGTTTAATCTGTTGTTCATCACGACCTGGTACAGATGAGCCAGGAAAGCTATTTGATCTCATTCTCATTCTATAGACTATATAAACTGATACATTAAGGAGTCGGTCAAGCAATTACCAAAAAGTGCCCGAGCAAGACTATTGTTTTCCAAGTATTCATATACTAACAGCAGCTGATTTCCTTCAATACAGCAACCATACAGCTTCACCAGATGGGGATGTTGCAGGGCAGAAATCATGCCTATCTCATTCACAAATTCACGATTTCCTTGTTTTGATTTGGCTGATAACTGCTTCACAGCGATTACAGAACCATCTGACAAAATACCCTGCAATAAAACAGATTAAAATTTCAGAATGTTCAGAAAGATAGTGCTTCCCTTTTATCACAAGCTTTTGCATGTGCGATAAACTTTTTATACAAGGCCCCAGATAGTAAGAACACGTTGTCAGCACATGAATTAACTAAATATTGTGGAAAATTCATAAATACCTTGTAAACTGGACCAAATCCTCCTTCTCCTATCTTATTTGCAAGGGTCAAAATTATTGGTCGCATGTTTAATTTGCCTTAAGCTGAAATAACCAGTTTGGAGATCTAGAGCACGGAGTTCTGTGATGAGCAGAATCTAAAAATCAGCATGACAAGGATAAACAAAAGTCCTAAAGCAACATACTTCTTGTTCCATTAATCTTACCTTTATCTTCAAGGTCCTTCCCTCCCAGGAAACCTTTTTTCCAGAGGACAAGCAAAACCAATGTCGCAAGCACACATGAAGCAACTACAATGCCAATAATAGCTCCGACTGATAATCCGCCACCATTATCCACCTTAAAGTCTACAAGGAGAGAAATTATTTTAAATAACAAGATCGTTGATGGAAACAAAAAACCCTCTTGATTTCATCATGACTTACTTGGAGTCACTGTAATGGCAGATATGAGAGGTCCATAGACACCTCTGTCAGGAATGGCAGTGGTTCCTTTGCCTGACCAGTATAAGTGTATCTGCAGTGTGCTGCCATTGACAATTATACCATCATATACCTTAGTGATGCCAATACCAACACCTCCAGCTTCCTCCATAATATTGAAATTTTCCTCAACTACCTTCCCCTGCAGGAAGAAGTTCCAAGCATAACTTTTACAGGTTCTAAGGAAACTTGAAAAGGATCCATAACACATGGTAGGTTTCATGAGGTTATTTAGAAATACAATCACAGATGAAAAGAAAAATCCTAAACAAATACGCTACTTGAAAATCATTTTACTCACTTGAATTGATATATCAAATATCCGCCTCCCAAGGCTGCTAAAAGACTGATTATTGGAAAACATAATTTCAGCAAAGTGGAGCTTCACTTTGTAACTGCCCGCCAGCATGCACAGGCCATAGTACTTGAGTGATTGAGGAGCAAGGCGAGCAGTTTGGTAAAAACCTTCACCGGTCACATTTCAGACCAAAAGAATTTGTTGCTCTGTAAGCACCGTTATCAGTGCCAATATAAGTCCCTGTACTGCTATAACCCCATCTTTCTGATGAAGATACAAATTCAGCTGCCCCCCCTGTAGTTGTGTCATCTCCATATTCATTATCACCAACAGTCTCACTGCTCCCTCCACAGTTTATGAACAAGGAATAGTCTGTCGAACAAAGGATCAATGTCATAAGCTGCCTTCCCTAGGACAAGAAGTACTCTATTTACGTAATTAAACTTTCATCAAACACCAGAGTACTGTTTTTAAACGCTTACGTTGAGGTTTTCTTGTGCAGACAAGGTCCTTGTTCAAGCACCAAGATATCCTGAAGAAAAGAATGAGGGTTGTCGGTAAGTTAAATTTCTAGACTATTTAAAAGGCATCTTAGTGAAGGAGGAGCTTACTTGTTATTCCCAGTTGAGACATGACTAGATACTAAGTTCCTATATAATTTCAAAATACGAGTTAGGAATCAACATGAGACAAGGGAGAAGAAACAAGTAGTGGGAAAAAAAAATGCCTACACTGGTAGCTGTTGACAACTTAGCTGAGCTGACCCATTAAAATTGTTGTAAGATAAATCCCTGAAATAAAATTTCACGGGAGGGTAAAATAGTTGATGATTGAGGAGGACAAAGATTGGTGCATTTCATGTATAAAGAAACGTAAAAAACTACTGCAACTTCTATCAAATCCCGGAAAAACATTGCAACCAAATAATACAAATTTGTAATAGACTCACAAGTCTTTCTTGCTTTCCAATATCCAAACAGGCACTTCTCCGGTTAGAAAGTTGTTATTCAGAAACCTACACATTAATAAACAGGCAGTGAACCAGCAGGCTGTCAATATGAGAAATATATTAGAAACAAAGATCCTATGCTTTCAGCAAGCGTTTAGTGACTTACATGAACTTTATATTTTTTATCACACTCTCTAAAATGCCAGGAATCGTGCCTGTCAACTTGTTAAAGCTCAGGTCTCTGAAATGAAATATATACAAATTAATGAAATCACGTGAAAAAAGTACCAGATAAAATTTGCTCTGGGCAATCTAAACACACTGCAATCTGTTTCACAGAATATCGGGCCAGTCCATGTTGTCGGACTAATAATATCCAAAGTCCTATTACATCCTCTGCAGCATGGATTTTATGAAAACATGAGCCCCCACCCACCATCATGATTTTGAATAATGCAGACCATACGCAGGTCTAGCTCATGCTCACAGAGAATCTAAAAACCATATCAAGATTGGTTTGTAAGCATTCCGACCTCACTCAATGAGAATCTAAAAAAGAGAAGTTTTCCCACTATGAACACCTGTCACCCCGCGGTGCCTTACCTCCTCACTGGGCTTGCAGGATGTTCGGTGGATCCGGAGATTAGTTGTGGTGTATGTAAGCTGGCCCCGACACCCGGTTATCGAAAAAAAAAGAAGTTTTATAAGAGGAAAAGACTGGAGCCTCATGGTTAGCCACTTAACAGTTGGGAATGATCCTTCGTTCAGCCAGGATAAATAAGGAATCAACTTATTGCTATACCTTTACTGATTCACTTTGCTTTATCTTACATTAAATGAAACCAAATGATAGAATAAAGTGCTGTCAATCACTTAACACATCTTGTCATTTTGAATCCGAGTAACATAATATGACGCAAATAAAACTTATGAAATTAAGCATTGCCATAAAGGTAACTGTTAGAGAAACTTACAGTGTATCTAGGCCTGCCATATTTTCAAGGAATGTTGGAATTGAACCAGTCATTGAGCAATTTCTCAGAATCCTGAGTAAAAAAAAATATATGTAATGAATTACTGATTTAAAATTGCCAGAGGAATCCAAAAGTAATTAGAAACCTTAAAAACATGTTATCAGTCTCATTCAACTCACAGTTTTTCCATTTTTGTCATATCTTTCAGATCAGGGAAAGTTGAACTGGATCCTTTCAAATCCGATATTCTCCTGAAAAAGCAAGACAATAGAAAAAACCAGTTTTTTCAAATACATACTTACCGAAAAGCAAGGAGGCAAAATATTTTGATCTGAATGTGAAGCTACAAGGTAGGGAACTTAAGCTCACAAAGTTATTAATTTTTTTAACAGTGAAATGTTAGAAGGAATAGGACCCTCCATGGATGTTCCCTGCAAATCCCTGCAAAAGAATATACCATTATTAGGAATGCAAGAGGGAAAGGAAAATGGAATTCCATTCAGCTTGTGCTCGAGGACACATTAGCAGATAAATGGAACAGAGTAAATACTCACAATGTCGTGATGTTGGTCCAGTTCCCAATAAAGTCAGGTATCTTCCCTGACAGTTCACTTCCATCTATCCTACTGCAGGAGCATATGAAACAGATGGATGCTTAAGCTCAGCATAGCATGTACTATAAATAAAATTGCGACCCACATCATCACTTACAAATCAGTTAAACTCGTTAAATTGCCAAATGTGTCTGGTATTGTTCCTGAAAAATTGTTTGCGGAAAGAAGACTGCAGGGGTAAATAATACTAAGTTACAAATAAATTTCTCAGAGTAAAAAGAGTTAGATTGAGTATGATGTAGTAGATAAACTCAGATAGAAGATGAAGCATCTGTCTTACAGTCTCTCCAAGGTTTTCAAATTTCCAAGCTCTGGAGGAAGAGACCCTCCAAGTAGATTATCTTCCAGGACCCTGCAAGACGCAATAACTATTTTATTGCAACTCAGAATTTCATTTTCTGGACAAGTTGAGAACTCTTTTTTGAGACTTACAGGGACGTCAGAGTTGCCATGCTGCCAAATTCCCTAGGAATTGAACCGCTGAGACGGTTTGCCAGAAGAGACCTGAGGTAGAGGAAGAGAAATTAGTGAACAGGTTAATTATCCATGAATGGCCAAATCACAATTGAAAACTACCTAAGAAATACAGATGAACAAAAACTTACAAACTCTGAAGGTTTGGGAGCTCAGCTAGACTTCCAGGGATTGACCCATTTAAATAGTTGCGAGAGAGATCACTGCACCATGCAAGATGCTTCATTTCAGTCAATCTAAAATTCAAATTCTCAGAGAGTAAAAGAATGGTGCTATTCTACATTGCACATTGCTGCGCTGTATCTTCAAACTTGCATATTGATAGCCCTTTAATGTGATAAACATTAAAGGAAAAAGCTAATCACTGAGATCATAAGAAAACTAATTGAAATAATCCATAAATCCAGATAGAAACTAATCTCCGCTGTCCAACAATAAACTTGACTAATAAGAAATATATATATATATATATATATATATATGCACATGTCACTCACATTTCAATCAGTTGAGTAAGATTTCGAAATTCCACTGGCACAACTCCAGTCAAATTAAAACCCTTCAGCTTGCTGTCAAAAGAAGAAAAGAAAAGATGATTATAAAGAGAAAGAGGTAAAAGGTGATGAGTATTGGTGCAACACCAACACTCTGCAGGTCGTTTCCATAAGCTGAGGTTTAGGATTTGATAGAGTGTTCATATACATTTGGCCCAGTACCAAATCCAAGAGAGCAGTCCCATTAAGTGTCGCTACAATTATAATCTTCTAACCCAAGCATTGCTTGAGACATGTCTAATCTCAATCTGAGAAGTAGTTATGTCTGAAAAAAACAGGAGATATACAAGGAAACAAGTGCGTACAAGATGGTCACATGACAGACGGTGTTATTCTGAAATTGACAGTCGCATGTAACATTGCTTTGAATTCTGTCATTTTTGGGGGGGTCGCTGATGAACAGCTTCCACTGCGCGCTATCGCAAGAAGTTCGATTGATGGTCGTCCAATTGTTGTTTTTCAATTTGTTGGATATTGTTTGAAGGATTTCCACTGTTGCATCAGATAAATGTTAGACAACACCATGAACAGAAAAATGCTTATAATAATGTGAAAATTTACCAATAAAACAAATTATAATTTCACGTGGGTCAGCGTTACTGTTCATGGGCGAGATAGACTGATTCAAAGTATGACCTGCTCATATTTACTTTACTAAAACCCTTCCTTTTTGGATCGAATATATCACATGGACATGGTCAAAGCTCTCCGTGTTTTTTTTTCCCCTTAAAAATATTAAAAATTCCATGAAGTTCAAATAAACCATCTACAAATCCAACTTTGACCATGAAATAAAGAGCTGACAAGAATGGCAACCGATTTTGTCAATAATGTCAAGCTGTCCAGATTGCCTATACTGCAAGAAATAAATAAAAAAAATACAACAACTAAAACCCAAATCTTATCCACGTGGCATTTTACACAGAATTGATCAGAAACTACACGAAATAACGATCGATTTTCACCCAGAGCTTTCCTCTGCAAATTTTGCTCAAGTATAGTGACAGGTAACTCTTTAATCACATTTAGAAAATAGTAATATCCAGTTGTTACAATAAAAATACTTTCCATATTTGGAAAGGACTCTACATATGAGCATGACCTACTGCAACCTCACATAAATAAACTTATCTATCGAGCACAACAAGACAAACATGCCAGTGGGGCAGGAACCTTCCACCATTAATGAAAGCCGTGATGAGCACATGCAACTTCAAGCACTAGATACCAAAAACATCTCACATTCAAGAATCAGAAAATAAAATTCTCAACAATATCACCTTCTCACTTCTTGAATTGTATAACCATCGTTTATATTTTATCAAATCTCTCTCTCTCTCTCTCTCTCTCTCTATATATATATATATATATATATATATATATATATATATACACACATACGTACAAATAATTCACTATTTAAATAATAAGATCAAGACAAAGGAGTTATGCCATGTTGTACTTAGCCCGGCCGTCCTTCATGACTACTATGCTAAAATAAAAATTCCCAACACATTCACCATTTTCTTTTTTATAAAAAGCATAACCTTGATAGATTCATCATCTTTTGTTTTCCTGTGCGTTAATAGTGACTACAATGAAACAAATTATTCTAAAAATAACACAATAGATATTTAGCTCCTCTTCTGTTTGGTTTCGAAGATGGCGAAGGAAGAGAAATAAAAAAATGCACAGAAACCGAATTCCTCTTCTTTTCCTATTAATTATTTCTCAATTCATGCAGTAAATTCCCCCCATTAATCTTCAAAAGTAGATAAAACACTTTGTTTTTGACAAGAAGAGATAAAACAAAGGTTTTTAAAGAGAGATGAAAAATCTGAAAGTCAAAAAAGCAGTTTCCTCCAACGAACAAGACAAGAGCATGCCTTTCAACTAATGTTAAGAAGAAGAACACTTGGCCACTACACAAAGAAAACCTAGAAAGAAAAAACAGCCAAATATTTTGAGTTGCTGACAAAAAGAAATGGAGATAGTTGACCATTTACCTTCATCTTGTGGCAAGAGTGCAGTCACTCCTTGAGCATGAGATCCAAATCTGTCCACAACAAAGCAATTCAATACCACAAAACCGAAAACAAAAACAGATGCAGTCTTCGACAGTGATTGAACAAACGCCATGTTTGAAGCATGCAGAAAACAGTTACTGTTTCCCTGATTGCGGGTAATTGATATCTCCAAAAAAACAATCAAAGAGACGAAAAACAGTAGTTCAGGGACAGAAACAAAGTTTCTAGAAACTGTGTTTTTTTAGAGAGAGAAGAAAGAGAGTAGGGCAGTTGGGGGGAGATAATGTACGTAGGAGGGGTTTTAAAGATGACGAGTTACTCGTTTCTCTTTTTTTCTTGCATTTTTATTATGCTTTGTGTACTTTTCTCTTGAAAAAACGCTGTCGTTGTAATAAAATATTGAGAAAGGGTCAACAAAGGTCATAAAGAAAAAACGAGATGGAAAATCAAAGAGAGTGAATTCAAGGGAACGTGGGTGTATTCCGTACCAATCAAAAACGGTGAGAGCTCATGGTAAATAAAAAATAAAAAACGAAAAGGCAGGCATGATTTCGTGTTCAAGAAACAGCTAAGCCGCCGGCCATGGATGGTTTTCTTTCAAACTGGGACACACGGTGTGGTCTTAATTACGGTAAAGTCTTTGAGGAAACAAACTGTGGGTGTCCAAGAAGTCAACATTTGCTGGTTGTTCTTGAATAAAATAGTCAACTTTTGCCTCCAAACTCGGCCTGAGGACACCCTGAAGATGGAGGAATTACGAGTGTTCAGGTGAAAAAACTTAAAACTAGAAAAATCACTCGGTACAGTTTGAATGGACTCAAGAAGGGTTTTTGTTGAAGCTCGGGCTTCGTACTGGGTTTATCGAAGAGAATGATGATCTATTATTATTGTTGATGATTCCTGATACTGTATATGATTGTTCTTTTGAGAGTTGATTTAAGTTTCTACTCATGTAGATTTTTTTATTGAAATCATAAATTTATGGTTATATGTTTTTCTATCTATATATGATTTTTTAGTTTCGTATGCCAAAAACAAACCTTAACTGAACCGGTTTAGGTATTTATCACCGAGTTTTAAAAATATTTTTAAAAAAATTTAAATTAATTTTTTTGATGTTCTTAGATGATTTTGATATATTAATATCAAAAATATTTTTTTAAAAATAATAAAATTATTTTAATATATTTCTAAATAAAAAATAATTTAAAAAACAATACTTGGTTTGAACTGGTTTTTAGTTCAGTTCTAGTAATATTTCAAGAAATATCAATGATTTGATTGAATTCTTAGGATAGAGCTACTTTGACTTTTCTAGTAATAGTTCTAGCAGGTATGCGGAAATAAAGATGGTTTAAAAATTGATTTAGTATTAGTTGACTTTTTTATTATCAGATTAAAAAATATATATTATTCAATTTGAATCATCCGATTTAATTAAGAATTGAATGATCTAAGTCATTTAATCAGTCGTGATTGATGTAAAATATTATATATTCGACAAATTTGACCGAACATATGTAGCTAGTCTAATAAGTTCAGCTTCGACATGATTTTTTATAATAAGAATTTGCAGCTTTTGCAAGTAATAAAATGATGTACCTGCTACTTTATCATTTATTGTGGGTGACAGTTTTGACTTGAATCATACAATAATTAAATTTAATTAAAGAATCGTCTAATCTTAAATTTTAAATTATTAGATGAAATCTATGAATATAATTTATATTATTTTTTAAGAGCAAGTCCAATGATAAAAGCTATTTTGAAGAGCTAAATTGATAAAATAACATTTTAAATAGTGTAAATATGATTTTTTTGTTGATATGTATTTCAAGGGTAAAAGTCATTTAAAAGAATTATTTTATATATTATTTTAAATATATTATTAATACTTATAGAAACAATAAAAAATGAAATTCATTCCTTTCCGCAAACTTATCAGGCAATTTGATGATCATCATGCGTGCATCCTTTCCATAAATTCAATCCTTCGCTACAAATTCACAAAACCAATTGGTTTGCCATTAATAAAATAACACAAACCCAAACTATCTTCACAGACCAGCCAAACTTATTTGTTCTCGAAACCCACATAAACCCAAACTTCAGCCTTCACAGACCAACCAAAAACTGTCTTCCCTCTCTTTCGTCAGCCCCGACCACGACAATGTCTCCATCTCCTCCTTAGACAGTGCCTCCCCATGACAATTCCAACATTGATGAAAAAAGAGGTCTGATCAGGTGGGATTCTCTTCACCCACGCTGACATCACAAACTACAAGCGGTGTAATTTGTGGTGAGGGAAAAGGCAGAGGAGGAAGGTTGGGTTGGGTGGCCATACTGTGTAGTTTGGAGGGAGTGAATGTATTGAAATAGAGTTGAGCTGAGGTGGAAGACGGTGACAACGAATATTATCATTATTTTATGTTTTGATTTTTTTGTTCAGAGATGCTACATATAGCATACTAGGGAGAGAAAAGTCATTTTGGTTGCTTGGAAAGCACACCTGTTGGAGCTGAAAAAATAGATAAAAAATGCTAAAAGTATACTTTTTGGCTTTTGGCTCTCCTGATGGCACAAGCGTTGGACTTGCTCTGACACATCTTTTCAAGTGAAAATTCTTTGGGCTTGAAATTTGCATAGACCTACACTACCTTGTGCTTGATTTTTATCAAATAGATAAGGGTGATGAGATTTGAACTCGTGACCGCTGGGTCAATAAAACTTTGATATCATGTTAAGAAACCATCTCACCTAAAAACTTAAACTGTTAGATGAAGCTCTAGAATATGATTTATATTATTCTCTAACACAGTTTAGTAAAATTAATTAATACGCTTGCTTACTTGTTAAGAAGTTAAAAATAAAGCGTGAAACTTATTTTAGAACTAATTTTCAAAATGTTTTTTTTTTTTAAATATTTGATAATGTGGTTGATGTTATTATTTAAAATATTTTTGCTCATAAATATGTTAAAATAATATTTTTTATTTGTTTTTAAAAATTATTTTTCATATCAGCATATAAAAACAATAAAAAATACAAAAAAAATAATTTAAAATAAAAATAAATAATTTTCAATTTTTTTATAAATAAAATGCATCAAAATAATTATTTTTTATTTTTTAATATCAAGTATTCATATTCCACATAAAAAATTTCTCAATCAATTATTTAGATAATATTGAATATTTAATAATAATACCCATGTGTACAGGAAGGGATCCCATAATATTTATATTGGAGATGAAGTTAGAATAATATTTGAAGTACATAAATATGTCAGTTTCTCAGTTCCTAGTTACTAAGAACACAGACTAATGATGGATCTACTAGCTCCTATCACCTGGATCAATAATCTAGGTGTACTACATTGTTATAGTTTTTGCTTCTCAAGCATTTTTTATATAAAAAATATGTTTTATTTTATTTAAAAAAGTGTTAATTTAGTGTTTTATTAATAATTTTAATATAAAAATATTAAAAATAAAATAAATATTATTTTTCAATTAAAAAACACTCTCTATATATATTACATTATCAAATTCACAATTAGTTACAGTCAAATTTTTGGTTGGATTGAGTTTATAAAAGAGCATAAATCACATATAAAGAAAATCAATTTTATTAAATGAGTTCTATATATAGATATATATAAGAAACCTAAGTATTCATTACATTTTCTTTATCGGAAATGGATTCTCATGTATGACTTTTCAAATAAATTACAAAAATTATTAATTTATATTCCATATCCCCACTCTTTATTTACATTTTTGTATGCTAGTTAATTATTATTACTATTTAAAAAACTAAAAGATCTCGTCATTCCACTATTCACCAAGATATAAAACATTTCACATTGTTTTGTATATTTTTTCATGTCTTTTATTTTTTTTAAATTTTTTTATCATTACATACTTACAAATTGAGCTAAGTAGGACATATTTATGATTTATTTTGAATTGATTTTTATGAAATTCTTGAGATGTTCAAAAGATATTTTAACTCTAAGTTTGCAAAATAAGATTTGATTTTGTTGGCTAATAAAATTACAGTTTTAGGAATGAAATTGAACAATACATACATGTAACTTTTTTTTTTTGTTATTGTGCTTCAACACCATTTCAAACACAAATTGCATAAAAATCTTTACATTTTTTGTCGCGATCCGATTCCCGGATTCATGACCGGCACATAGGCATGGTCCCCCTCCAAGGTTCCACACCTATGCGAATATCATTCAATTTCAGAGTTCAACGCAGCGGAAATAACAAAGTAAACTTTATAACATAATTTGATTGTCTTAATACAAGAGTTGATTACATACTACTATAGCTGTGGAGCACTAACTAGACATAAGAACAAAAATATTAATTACAACCAAAATAACAGGTTTCGAGAGTACGACATAAATGACCTGCTAGCAAGCTACGAGCCTGAAAATAATAAATAATGAGGGGGGAGTTCAATAACTCAGTGAGTAGATAACATCTAATATACACATACGAGATAATACAACAATGAGAAGTATATTATCGAATCGACTCGAAGTTCTTACAAGAAGTTTCTCAAATAGGTCATAACAAGAATTTAATAGGTAAAACTCGTTAGAAAATCAAAATGCAATGAGCATGAGGCTCCGTTCTATGGGATGATCAGTCCACACAGGTTGGTGAATCCCCCGACCAACTAGGGTTTCAGATACAATGTGTACAAAGGCTAACACTACCCTGTTAGCATGAGTATTCTGACTGGAATACCGTAGGTATATATTATAATCCAACAGATATATTCATATCTCAAGGCTCAAATCATGGTATCAATCAAATAAAGAACTATCAATTCACAAGCAGATATTGGCTCATATCAAGAATGTATATTCAACAATTGATTATGCTTTATCGTATCAAGAATAGTAATCAATGTATATATTATCAAAAGCATAATCCAATTCATACTAGCAATTCAAATATTTATACTATTTCTCATGCATATTAAATATTATCCACTCACCTGACTCAAAAGCAAACAAGGTTCAAAAGCAGAATGTTGACGAAACCTTACTGACGTCCCGTAGGTTAAATATCGGGATTATCTGAATATATAAAAGAAGATATACTAAAAAATGACTCTAAAGAAGTAAAATATCTTTTGCAAACATATCTAGGAGTTCAACTCATAATCCTATGTGTTTTGAATCAAACTATCCATTTTTCGTAAAAACCTAAAAAAAAAAGGTTTCTTCTGAAATCTAATTCAAAATGCACAATTCGTATAATTTGACAATAATTCATCAAATAAGCCTCAATTATCCACCAAACCAATCTGAAAAACTAATATTTCATCCATGGACCATTCTGTAATTTTCTTATATTTTTGGGGTCAAATTGTAATTTTTATCAAATTGAGTGACTAATTGAACTCTTTATAGATTCATAACTATACTGAGATTTTGCCCATAATTCAACCTCAATTCTGTCCAGAATCTCTAATTTTACTCCAGAGACCAAACTGTAATTTTCCAAAGTTCAGGGACCAAACTGTAATTTTTACAAAAAGGACCAAAATGAAATTTCATCATCTTCAACCTCCATCCTAGAATTCCAGCAAGGGTTTTTCACCATTTATCAACATTTTCTTACACCAAACACATCAAATAACTTCAAAATCATCTACAATCAAACTAATTAAACCATTACCCAACACATTCAACCCTTTAACATCTCTCTTAATTCATCAATCAAATCCAAATAAAATCCTCAAACCCTAACAATCAATACAAGCAAAAATCATAACTAATAACCACATTTATACATATTAAAACATACACATTACCTTAACAACTTATTTCTCCTTCTTCTTTTCTCCTCCTCTTCTCTTTCCCTCTTTTCTCTTCTTCTTCTTCTTCTTCTTCTTCTTCTTTCTTTCTCTCTTCCTAATTCTCTCTCTCTCAAATTTTCAGATTACTTCTCCTTTTTCTTTTCTTTTCTTTTCTATTTATATTTACTAGCTTATACATTTACTACAATACCCTTAATTCATTTAAACTTAATTCTAAGCCACCAAGGGCATTCATGTATTTGTCTTTTTAAAATTTTCAAAACACTACATTTTCTTTTTTTAATTTCTTTAGTTTTTCAATTATGCATTTTAGCTCAAAATTTTATTTTCTTCGCATATTAGTCCTTGAATTCGAAGGAGAAGAAAAAGTTGATGAAAAACAATGAAGGAAAGAGAAGAAAATTCATTTGGTCATATTTTTGAAATAATAAACATCATTTTTGTTATCAATTATTCTACTTCTCAAGATAAGTTCAATGATTGTGGTGTTTTCCTTTAAATATAATAGAGAAAATATATAGCGTTCTATTTAGATTTCTTTTAAAAATCAAATTCAGATAATCTAATTGATACATCCTCAATCCCTTAGTTTAATAAGAGCTCAAAGGTTGTATATAAGAATTCAGAATCATGTTTCATCAAATAAACCTAATAATAACGAGTATTATCATCAATAAAGGAAACATAATATCAAGCCTCTCCTTTAGTGGCAACAAAAAAAGATCCCCACACATTAGAATGCATCAAATCAAATGGAGAAGAAGAAACATAATTACCGCGATTAGGTAAATAGAAAATTTTATTAGTTTACATTTATTACAACTATAAATATCACAAGTTTGTAAATTTCTTAAAGCTCTAGTGGATGCTAAAAATCTCAAACAAGAAGACAAAACATGACCTAGACGACAATGCCATAAATAAAAACTAGAAGAGGAGTGACTTAATCGAAAAGAAAACAAATCAATACCAGTAGTAGCAATAATAGTAATAGGAGGAAGCACTATTAACTCATCTAGAATATATAGTCACTTCTCTCTACGGCCTCTCCCAATCACCTTCTAAGACTGCAAATCCTGCACACTACAAAAAGAAGAGGAATATATGAATAACTAATCACTAGTATTTGACCAATAGAAGCAAGATTCAATGTTATGCTTAGAATAAGATAGACATTAGAAAAGGACAAGTGAGGTGTAAGAACATAGACAAGACTTGCTAAAGGCATAGGATTGTTGATGCGAACCCTAGCGGAATTTAATGGTATTCACGACCCCAAGATCAATCTAACCCAAGTTTTGTTGAGATTTGAATGAGCTTATCACAATGGAAGACTTGCTCCAAAGCAACAAGACTATAAACCAACCGATTTTAATGAGTCTGTTCTGATTTTAATGAGGTCCGATTTTTCTACCCGAATTTACCAGGTTTGTTCTTTTGACTCCTAAATCGTAAGATTTTATGAGTTAAATCACGATTTTAACAATATTGTCTATAGTCTTATTATCAGTAAGTCTAGCCCGCTCAAGATATCTATAACATATTTTGACTAAGAAAAAAGATAACCTCTAGGTGAATAGGTTACCTCAATACCCAAAAAGTATTGTAGAGAAACCAAATCTTTCATCTCAAATTATCTTGTTAACTCTGTCTTCAAAACTAAAATACCATCAATGTCATCACCAATAATAATCATGTTATCAACATATAAAGATAGAATAATATGACTTATAATAGTGCTCTTAACAAAATGAACAAAATCATGACTACTAGAAACAAAACCAAGGAAAGAGATCACAATAAAGAATTTCTCAAACCAAACACAAGGTGCTTGTTTAGGACTATATAATGCCTTTTAGAGCTTGTAGACATACCCAGAATCATGTGAAAACACTAGGAGGTGGTGCCATATAAATGTTTTATTAAACATCTCCATTCAAAAAGATATTTTTAACATCAATTTTAGAGATAGGCCACCGACGAACTGAAGCAACTACAATAAGAGTACAAATAGTAGTCATTTTAGCAATAAGAGTAAATGTCTCCTCATAATCCATATCATACTGTTGAGAGTATCCTTTTGCAACTAATCGAGCTTTGTATCACTTAATAGAAACAACACTCTTACCGGGAGGTAGAAGAACCAAATCCCAAGTATTTGTGTTATGCTAAGCAGAAAGTTCCTCATTCACAACTTGTTGCCAAAGAGGATCAAAAATTGTCTCTTTATAGAAAGAGAGCTTAGAGACAATGAATGCAAACCATAAAGAAAGTAAATGGTGAAGAATAACAAGAATAAGTAAAATCAAGTAGTTTTGTGGACTTATGAATACATATGGATTGACATCGAGTAGGATCTGCAATCTTAGACGGATTAGGAGGGACTGTAGAGGATAATAGAGCTTCAGGTGCACCGGAGAGTAAAGTGACATTACCTGCAAAATGGTTAGGATGAATTGATCAAACATGAGCAGAGGCATTTAAGGTACTAGGAACTTGAGATGATAAACTCCTAGAATTCCCATAAAAAAGGATCTATACGAATAAGATTAGATCTAATGAAGCTATGAGAAGTGAATGGAATAGAAAAGAAAGGTATATACTCTAGAAAGATAATATGACGATACACATAAAGTTTTGCATAGAGTTTGCTTTTCTTACCTTACATTTTTTCTCTTGCAATCATCTTTGAGCTTTATTTAACAATCTGATTCTACGACTCTTTATAAATCGAATTGAATGCTTTTAATCTCTGCAGGAGCCTTTCATAACATTTCATTTATTTATATCTCCTGTATTTTTTTAAAATAAGGTTGCCTATATAATTATATTTTTTCCTTTTCTCAATATTCCAGCCATCTCCAGTAGAAAGAAATCATTATTGATGAAGAGTTTTGGACAATCAACTAAAAAACAGGAAGTCACACGTTCTCCCCCAACAGAGGTTTCTTTGCACTCTAACTTTTTTTTTATATAACAATTTTTGGTTGAAGAATATCAACTTTCTTCATTTAATTTGTTAGCTTGCATTTTCTTTTGGCACAGGGAAAATAGCAGGGAATGGGTTGGCTCTCATTTTGAAAAGGAGTTTTTTCTTCGTTGTTTGCCTCAAAATTACTTTGTTTCTACGATGATATGCAAACAATTTTGCTGGCATTCATTGAGTTTTTGTCAAGTAGTAATTGACTTACTTTTTGTGATATCTTGCAAGGCAAAAACTGGACTTGCAAAAAGTAATTTGTGTTAGCACAACAAAATTTAACTTAAATTTACTCTTATTTGCTCCCTGTATGTAATTTCTTTAGTAATTATTTAATGTAGACTTATCATTTCAAATTTGCAAATATAAGCCCATATGCACATGCATGCCCTTAACGATGTGCGTGCATATATATATATATATATATATATATATATATATATATATATATATAGAGAGAGAGAGAGAGAGAGATAGAAATTTGATAAAATATAAACAATGGTTATACATTTCAAGAAGTGAGAAGGTGATATTGTTGAGAGTTTTATTTTCTGATTCTTCAATGTGAGAAGCTTTTGGTATGTTCATCGAATCAAGTAGAAACTACTGCTTGAAGTTGCATCTGGGTAGTTGAATTTGCATTTTTATCAGAAAACTTAAGTTTTTAGGTGAGACCTCAAGATATGATTTATATTATTCTTTAACATATCCTCTAAAGTGAAAGCCATTTGAGTTTGAAATTTGCACACAGGCCAACACTACCATGTGCTTAATTTTTATTAAATAGAATGAGAGTGATGAGATTCAAACTCATGACTGCTGAATCAATAAGGCTCTAATACTATGTCAATGAACTATCTAACTATAGGGTATGTTTGAGAATGTCGTTGAAGTTGCTTTTTAAAATGTTTTTTTTATTAGAAATGATTTAAAATAATATATATTTTTATTTTTTAAAAAATATTTTTGATATCAGTACATTAAAATGATTTAATAATACAAAAAAAATAATTTAAAATAAAAAAACAAAATTTTTATTTTTTTTCAAAAATATTTTTAAAACGCAGTAACAAACAGATATAATTCACCCGGAATAAGTTAACAAGTATGAACCAAAATAATAATAACATGGCAACAGAACATGCTTTAAAACAAAAGTTATAAGATGGTGGTGGTGGTGGTGGTGGTGGTGGTGGATGGACGGTTGATGAAGCAAATTGGGGCACACTTCTCTAATCTCTCCCCTTCCAATAGTCAGAATTCAAAGAGACTGGATATAGATCACCATCAGATGTAGAAGCAGCAGTCCACGGTCCATCCATTGACATGCTCTGAGTTTGAGTCTCACTTATTTCTTGTCTGTTGATGACTTGAAAATGCTTCCTCATCTCTTCAATCTTGTGCTCATCCATTGACTTACTTTTGTCTGCAATGTCAAAATCTTGAACAGCAGCCTTCCCTTCGAGCATGCTTACTACTGCAGACATCGCAGGCCTGACTGCTGCAGAGACATTACTGCAAAGGAGAGCCACATTAATCATCGTTATCACCTCTGCCTCGTTGTAGTCTTGTCCGAGACTTGGATCGACAAGCTCCAGCAAAGCCCCTTCTTCTTTCAAATACAATGCCTAGAAAACAAGATACATATCATAATCATGTAACTGTTAGAGAATAATATAACTTATATCTGATATCTCATCTAATAGCTTAACCTTTTAGGTGAGATGATTTTTTAAACATGGTATCAGAGCCTTGTTGACCCAGCGGTTACGAGTTCGAATCTCACCACCCCATTCTATTTGATAAAAATTAAGCACAAGGTAGTGTGGATTTGTGTCCAAGTTTCAAGCCAAAAGATTTTCACTTGAGGGGATATATTAGAGAATAATATAAATTATATCATGGAGTCTCATCTAATAACTTAACCTTTTAGGTGAGATGGTTCTTAAAGAGTATCAACAGGGAAAAAAAATTGAAGACGGGGAGAAAATTCTGTTACCCAATCAAGAAGATAAATGGTGTCCTCCTTTCCTCTATGACTAGTATTGCTCTTCCCACTGACAATTTCCAGGGCAACAATTCCAAAGCTGTAGACATCTGCTTTGTCAGTCAAATAACCCCGCATTGCGTATTCAGGAGCCATATACCCGCTGCAAAGATACAGAGATACGATACCATATTTAATCAGGTAGTGTAGAATGAGTTCTTTTCGAAGGACTTGAATCTTACGGTGGATTGCTCAGGGACAAGTTCTGTAACAGACATTGCTGACCAAATCTGTTTAAGGCTGTAAAATTTTAGAGAATAATATAAATGATATTCTAAGGCCTCATCTACTTGCTTGAGGTGAAGTCCTAAAATATTGAGGTGAAGTCCTAAAATATCATTTATATTATTTTCTAACACATCCTCTCAAGTGAAATCTCTTTGGACTTGAAATTTGCACACAAACACACACTATCTTATGCTTGGTTTTTCATCAAATAAAAGTTTTAAGTTGTTAGGTAAGGTCCTGGAATATAATTTATATTATTCTCTAACATAAAAGAGGTACTTAACATTGTATTCAACTTAAAAATAAACAAAGTATTAGCAAGATACAATAGTAGAGAGCAGACTCACTAGGTTCCGGCAACTCGGGTGCTTATGTGGGTGTTGTCCTCTTCATCAAGTCTGGCTAGCCCGAAGTCAGAAATCTTTGGGTCTAGATTCTCATCAAGCAACACATTGGTGGCCTTGATGTCTCTATGCACGATCTTCAATCTTGATTCTTCATGAAGATAAGCTAAACCTCTTGCTATACCAACACAGATTTTCTGCCTTGTAGCCCAATCCAAATTCAACCGGTATTCTTCAGGACCTTTCAGACAGAATCAAAAGTAATGTTAAGTAGAAGATGAGTGTTTTGTCCCTTCCCATACAAAAGTTTTACATGTATGGAATCATCTAAGAGCCAAATGTTTGCAGTCAATAAAATTATGTTCTTTGAATTTACCAAACAAAGCACGAGCAAGGCTGTTATTTTCCATATACTCGTACACCAGCAATAATTGATCGCCTTCAATGCAACATCCATGAAGCTTTACAAGATGAGGGTGTTGCAGAGCAGAAATCATGCCAATCTCATTCACGAATTCCCGGTTTCCTTGTTTTGATTTGGAGGAAAGCTGCTTTACAGCAATTATGGTTCCATCTAACAGCAGACCCTGCATCAAGGCAATGTAAAATATTTTCGCAAGACCAATACTGCATGATAAGTAAATAAGTAAAATTCATGTTGAATACCTTGTAAACAGGACCAAAACCACCTTCTCCAATTTTGTTTGCAGGATCGAAGTTGTTTGTAGCAGCTTTAATTTGCTTCAATGTAAATGAACCTGTTTTTAAGTCCAGGCCTTCCAAATCTGTTGGAGAAGTGAATTTGTTTCAGAAACGAATCCGTTTCTTGGAGTTAATCTCCCTTTCCTCTCTATCTTTCCACTTTCAGTTTAAGAGGTGTGATTATATATATATTTTTACAAAGCTGATACGGAGAAATCGAATGCAGAAATAAGAAAATAGAGATAAATTTTTAGAAAATACCATGACTCATACTGATCTTCTGTCCAAAACAACCCTTCCACCAGAGAGTTCCTAAAATCAGGAAGACAAAAACTACTGCAGCAGCCACAATGCCAACCACGGTGCCAACAGATGTACCAGTACTACTGCTATTTTCTGAAGGAGGTTTAAAATCTGCAGGAAGCAAAGAATTTATAACAGAACGACATAACATCACATTAAGAGTAGAAAATAAGATCCAATAGCAAATAATGGTTTTGTGCTGTACGAACAGAATCCTGATGATTAAGCTCATAAAATTTCCTCAACTTACCCGATGTCACAGAAATAGCCGATATGAGAGGTCCATACACTCCTCTAACAGGCAGTCCAGTTGTCCCTTTTCCAGCCCAATAAAATCGTATCTCCAAGGCACTTCCAGTTACAATAGCAGTAAAGTTTTTTATAATTGCCTTCCCAACACCGCCTGCTTCATTCTGGATACTGAAATTCTTTTGTACAAGCTTCCCCTACATATTTGTTGTCAGATTGCTATTAATAAAACTGAAAGAAAATCAATTTTGTATGTTCATTCAGACCTTTAATACTGAAAGACAGACTAAAATTTTGATCAGTCACCTGAATATAGATATCAAAAAAACGCCTGCCAAGGCTGCTGGATGTGTTGTCATTAGTAAACATTATCTCTGCAAAGTGAAGGGAAACTGTGTAGTTCCCACTTCCCATACAGAGACCATAATAAGTCAGAGAGAGTGGAGAAAGGCGTGCATCCATGTAAAGTGATGAAGTATTTGCAGAGAGTTTGGTGGAATTCGTCCATATGTAGGAATCTGGATTCCTATCATCGTCCATGAAGTGACCAGTGGTACTAACTGCCCAGTTACTTCTCTGGTACAATCTTGATGGTCCGGCTGGATCTGTATCCTCTTCGTATAAGTTCCCTTCAATAGTTGCTTCTTTGCCTCCACAATTTATGTGGAAGGAATAGAATTCTGTTTCCAAAGAAAAAACATATCAATCATTCTTATGCAATTATATTGCTTCATAATGACTGCTGGTTTATAGATATTTGGTACGCAAAAGAAACAAATAATTTTCTATAATAGAATCATAAACCTGACTTACTTTTTTGACAAGGAGGGATTCTTAGGCAGGGAACAGTTCTTCCGCTGAGATACAAAAAGAAAAAATAAACATATCTGATTAAAATTTAAAATAGGAAAGGCCTAGACCAAAACATCACTTTGAAGTTTAAACACTTACGAGACGTTTCCCATTGAAGCGCTGCCAAATAAGTTTCTGTAGGAATTCAGAGAAGTGAAAAAATTAGCTCTTACGCAAATTGCAAGTAAATGAAGGGGAATGCGGGAATGATGGATACGAAAAAAGTAGATAGCATAAAACTTCACTCTCTTACATATTGCGCTGTTGACATGAGCTTTCATTTCCGAAATTGTTGTAGGAAAGATCACTGCCAGAAGAAAGGCAGATGTTCAGTTCAAAATCTACATTAATCAAACAATTTGTTGATCGCATATCTAGTTAAGTGTGCCTAACTGTTAAAAGATGAAGACTAAAGATTGATTCCAAGCCTACAATTAATGTCAGGATTTTTACTATCTTTAAATTATTATGTTTCCTAAATAAGATCATATTGATTGATCAAAGTTCTAGTTTTCATTTTAAGTATTTTCTTATTTAGATTATAGAAGAGGAAGTTGTAACCAAATGGGGAAACCCTATTTTGTAACACTTCATATTTTCATTATAAATAAGAGAAGAGGGATAGTAGTAACCTCACCTTTGATTCTGCTCATTCTTGCTATTTCTTAGTGTTCTTCATTGTTCTTTATTTTAGCACAATTCCAGTTTTGAATTATGTAGACTTTTGCTTCTTTGATTTCCAACAATTGGTATTAGAGCTATTAGGATCTTTGAAGGGATCGTGTGAAACATGAGAGATTAAAAGTGAGATTTTAAAAGGGACATTAAAGCTAAGGGCTTTGAAGGGTTTTTTGAAAGAAAAAAATTGAGAGAGCAGATTTTGATCTTTGAAGGGATTGAGTGAAACACGAGAGAATTTAAGTGAAATTTTTCAAAGTTATTAACTTTGAAGGGAAGGGGAGAGAAAAACGAGAGTTCTTTTTTTTTTCTTCTGCAAAATCTTGAAGTAGAAGGATTAGTTACTCTTCTCAAATCTTTTAAAACAATTGCACAAAGGCTTCACAGCAGCAATTGTTAAACTTCTTTTTCAATGAATCATGGTTGAATTTTTTAGAATGGATTATGCATCTTTTTCACCAAAAACACCAGTGTTTACTGTTCAGAATTTTGGAATTTGGGCAGTGAAGATGGAGGCATATTTGAAGGCTTTTGATTTATGGGAGTTTGTGGAGAAAGACAAACAACCAATACCTCTTGGAAACAATCCAACCGTGGCTCAAATGAAATTTTTCAGTGAAGAAAAGGCTAAAGGATTCAAGGCACTTACTTGCATTCATAATGTAGTAAGTGAAGAAATTTTTACAAGAATCATGGCTTGTAAAACGGCCAAAGAAACTTGGGATAAGCTAAAGGCTGAATTCTAAGGAGATGAGAGATCAAGAAAAATGCAGATTTTGAATTTGAAAAGGCAATTTGAAGGGTTGAAGATGAAGGAATCTGACACAATCAAAGACTTCTCCTCACACATCTCAAAACTGGTGAATCAAGTGAGATTGTTAGGAGAAGAATTTTCAGAATCTCGAATTGTGGAAAAAGTGCTAGTGAGCTTACCTGAAAAGTTTGAGCATAAGATTTGCTCATTAGAAGATTCAAAGGATTTTTCTGAATTGAGCTTTCAAGAGCTTGTGAATGCTCTACAAGCTGTGGAGCAAAGGCAAGCCTACAGACAGGAAGGAACAAGTGAGAATGCTCTTGTTGCTGTTTACAAAGGGAAGAATCACACTAAGAATTTTTCCAGAAATAACCAAAGTGGAAAGATGGAAAAAGGAAGCGACTGGAGACCAAATAATCAACAATCTAGTAACTGGCAACACAACCTGATAAGGAAAGAAAAGAAAGAGTTCCCCGCATGCAAATATTGTCAACAAACAAATCACTTTGAGGAATGGTGTTGATACAAGAATGTGCAGTGTCGAAATTGCAATCAATTCGGTCACATACAAAATTTTTGCAAAACCAAAGTAGATGAAGTCAAACAGGCTCAAGAAGAGGACACTTCAGAAATCAAAGATGAATTTTTATTTGTAGCCACAACTCAACAGATGTGCAATACAACAAAGGGAGATGATTGGAATGAGTAGTCTTGGAACCAAGGGGGAGTGTTGAAAAATGAAGACTAAAGATTGATTCCAAGCCTACAATTAATGTCAGGATTTTTACTATCTTTAAATTATTATGTTTCCTAAATAAGATCATATTGATTGATCAAAGTTCTAGTTTCCATTTTAAGTATTTTCCTATTTAGATTATAGAAGATGAAGTTGTAACCAAATGGGGAAACCCTATTTTGTAACACTTCATATTTTCATTATAAATAAGAGAAGAGGGATAGCAGTAACCTCACCTTTGATTCTGCTCATTCTTGCTATTTCTTAGTGTTCTTCATTGTTCTTTATTTTAGCACAATTCCAGTTTTGAATTATGTAGACTTTTGTTTCTTTGATTTCCAACACTAACTAGCCTTAGTGGCTATGAACCTTTCTGCTGTTCTTATTATCCCTTAATGCATGGAAGTTTTAGTTTTAGGCATCAAATCTAGAAAAATTCGCTGGATGACTTGGTTTTCCAAATGCAATAGATCATCAGTGAGCTGTAATAGAAATCCCAAACCAAATTTATTATCTTCTGAACACAATCTATGGATGTTATGGAACTGTGTTCCTCAAATGGCTTCTGTAGCAAGAGAACAATAGGAAAATTCTGTAGCTATTTGTAAAACTAAATAAATAACTTTTGGAGTATCAGAAATAAATCTAGACAGGAATAGAAACCTTACACAGATTTTCCATCCTTAATTATCCAGTCTGGTACGGTTCCATTTAGCTGATTCCCCGTTAAATATCTGAAAAGAAGCTGTGCATCAATGAAAGTGGATTTTGATAAAGGAGGGGCCTCCACTTAATTTATCCCAGAGGTAACAATTGTTCCTGTAGCTTATACAGCAGTTGCAAGACTTGGTTTGAAATATGAGAACTGCTCGGGACTTGGTTTGAAATATATAAAGCCATTTGCTTACATGTAAGCTGCTTGTTTTACACCCAAAAAGTTGTCTGGAATTTCTCCGTCAAGTTTGTTAAAGCTGAGGTCTCTGCAAAGAAACCATAGGAGAGCTCAAAACATTGCTGCAAATTATTAGAGAATGAAGAAGCAAGTGTAGAGCCAAAATGAGGGAGAGTCAATTTCCATATAGAAATATTTTCTTGCTGAATTTTATATATGATCTTATCAGTCTTACAGTAAGTCCCTTTTAATTCCACTAGTAGAGTAACTATTTTGAGAGCAGGAGAAAGTTCAAATTCTCCCTTTGAGATTTGATGAACTTCATAAGCCTCTCGGGATGAAATCAGCATATATAGTGGAAAGAAAAATGGTCAAATAGCCAAGAGAAGAAGTGGTCAAACAGGAACAGAACATCAGTGTATCACCGCCAAGTACGCAAATACTAGACAGGGTAAACGCTAACAAAGTCCAAAACAAGAGGTATATATACAAACACTTGAAAAAAACTGATAGAAGGAACTGACAGGGTTTTCAAGCTGGTGAATTCACCAACAAAGTCAGGTATTCGTCCAATAATATTGCAACTCCTCAGTATCCTGCAACATAAACATTAATTTTTAGAATCATATAAAGAAGAAACAACAAAGCAAAAAACTAATCACATGATGATTGATAAGACATCATCTAACTCACAATATCTTAAGTTTTGTCAGATTAGCTAATGGCGGGAATGGGGCTCCAGTTCCATTTCCCTGCAGATCACTGATTCTCCTGCATACATGCACGGTCAAGGATAAGATCTTTTATTATGGCTCTTATGAAAGTTATCAACCAGCAGAGCTTTACTCACAGATCAGTCATCTTTTCCAGAACAGCAATGCCTGGTGGGATCGGCCCGCTAAGACCGCTGCCTTGTATCACTCTATCATGTAGTCAAATACTGGTTCAAGTAAATAATCTGACAGGCCACAAACAAACTGTAAAATAGTTCATACAATTATGAACCATCGAAAATCTTACAGTTTTTGTAGGTTTGTCCAATTCTGAATGAGATTCGGTATCTCACCAGTGAATTGGTTATCACCAATTCGACTGCAAAAAAAAAAAAAAATATATATATATATATATAAAATCATGCCATTAAAATTAAATTTGTATCATAACAGCAATACTTCAAAAACTTACAAATCCTTCAGTGCGGTTAGCTTTTCAAATGCTGCCGGCAACGGTCCAGTAAATTTGTTTGAGGTTAGATGCCTACAACATCAAAGCAAAAACAATGATGGAACATCATTCTAACTAAATAAAGCTTCATAGGTTTTTTCCAGCAAAGTTCTTACAAGATAGCACACAAACTTGTAGCGAAAGGGCTTACAATTTTTCCAGGCGAGACAAATTTCCAAGTTCCGGTGGCAAAACTCCTGAAAACTGATTAAACTCGACTGTGCTGCATGGTTATTTCACTCAAAACATTACATCTACCGAAACTATTACCTGGTAAATAGCTTAAAGGATAAAAGGATCGATCTTATTTATCTTACAAGTTTACAAGAGTGCTGATGTTTCCAATTTCTTTGGGGATTGGACCGGTAAATCGATTTCCTACCATAGAACTGCATATGACATAATATAAACTTATTTTTTTAGTTAAATTCATGTATAACTAAATATTATTCAAGAGTTTATACATGTATAATGAGAGGACAAAAGAGTAGCGTACATGTTAACCATTTGCGTGGCACCCCATTCTCGAGGGATGGTACCGTTGAGGTAGTTACGTGATAAGTCACTGTAAGTGTTACGTACCGTTGAGGTAGTTTCTAAAAGGGACGATTATGAAATATTTTGGTAAAGAATTTAAGAGGCAGTGCTTACATTTCTTGGAGGTAAGGGAACCTGCTCAAATCCGGTGGAAGACTGCCTTGAAGATTCTGGTTCTTCAGAACTCTGTGCTTCAACATTATATAAAGCTTTTAAGCTTTATTTAAAATAAATAAAACATTTCTACAAGTAATTGACATGTACATTATATAATAAATTGATTCAAAACTTAATTAATCAATCTCTTGGTCCTAGTTGGATCTAAAAAAAATTAATCTAGAATCAATTTGATTTAACCTACAAAAAAACCAATGGTTTCATAAGAGATTTTTTCGAAGCAACCTCGCTTCATTTTTTTTATAAAAATTATTGTGTTAAACTATGATTTAGTATCCCATGAATGAAGTTTCAAACTATAAAATAGTTTATTTATTTTGTGTATAATATATTTTAAATAATATTTTTCATATTTTAATATCATACAGTGACCATGATGACAGTGAAAGAAGACCAAGTTGAAAGAAGCTAGAACGTTAATATCATACAGTGTAAGGAAGATGTAGCAAAATAAATTCCTATTTTTAATACATTGTCGGGTTTATAAAACCAATGGGGTCCGTTGTCACGTGCATTATTAAAAAGGTACTGGTTTTTTCATAAATAATATTTTTTTTTAAAAAAAAGTTTACTTATCAATACCCATGTGTGGTCGAAACGCTAACACGAGCCCTGTCACCATTTTCACTAGCTCTACCCAGAACGGAGTCGTTGGAGATATTTAAATCATGAGTCAGCATGATAAAATTCTCGTCCTTGATAAAAGTTTCTAAATTCTTGATAAAGGTTTAGATTTGAGAATTTCGTGACTGTTTCAGAGTGTAGTTAATGTTTTTTTTGTGAAGGATAAGAGGTATAGAGTTTGGCCTGGGATAATCCATCAGCAGCTTCTAACAAAAGACTTTCAGACATGATCCACCAGCGAGAGAGAGAGAGAGAGAGAGAGAGAGAGCTTACATGCTGGTGACATGGCAGATGGTGCCATTTGAGAAGGTGCAGTTGCAGGATACGGCATTTTCACTCCCTTCCTCTGGATGTGGATTAGCCCAACCCCATTGACCACCGCAAGGATCGGCACTGAAATTCCAATCTGTCTTGCCCAACGTCTTTGCTATGTCACGTAGAGCTTTAACTATAGATTTTTAATATAACCAAATTTAATAAACATTAAACTATATTCCAGAATAATGATATGTGATTAAATCGAAGAGCTTCATCTTCATAGCTATGACTGCTGGGAAAACATACAGCCGAAAGAAAATAAAAACTCTAAAAAAATCCCAATCTTGCGTTGAACATACCTTCATCAGCGGGCAAAACAGCAGCCCCTAAAAGCACATGCTGCGAGGCGAAACGCAATGATCAGTGAAGAAAAAAGAAGCCTCGAGAAGGACATGATGACCGTCAGTTTATTAGGAGGTGTGCGTAT
The DNA here is from genome assembly GCA_029228465.1 of Salix viminalis. NCBI lineage: Eukaryota > Viridiplantae > Streptophyta > Magnoliopsida > Malpighiales > Salicaceae > Salix > Salix viminalis. The sequence goes on along the minus strand of CM055441.1, from coordinate 23,884,672 downwards.
TAACCTTCACATTCGAGAGAGAATATAAGGGAATAATTTGCAGTGGGAAATGATAGTGGAAAGTGGAGTGTGGAGTGTGAAAGAAAGGGAGAACGAGAGATCGAGGGACTTGCTTTGAGCGTGAAGGGACAGAGTGTACCTCGAAGGTGATGGGGCAAGCCAAGTCAACTATATATATATATATATATATTAATTCAATAAACACAATTTTAATTTTAATTTGAAGATAAACTTATTAGAAACTATGCGATTCAAATTTCAAATATAATTAAACAAATAAGAGTTGAACTAATACGATTTAATTGACTTAATGAGTTTAAAAATAGTCTGAATAATTGATAAAAATATAATTTGATTTTAAAAAAAGAGGCAAGATACATGTTTTGTTTTTAAAATATTAAGACGACAACATATCAAATTAACTCAGGTGAACTTCAGATATCATTTTAAATCTATAACTCAGGTTATGAGACCATAATAAACATAAATAAAACAATCAAAATAAATTATAAAACATAATTATCAATAAACTTATTATTGAATGATGAAAATAAAAAAAAATCCAATCCAGAAAAAGGACAAAAAGTGACATTTTAAAAAAAATCATGAATATAAAGTTAGAAAATGACAAAGCTTAAAGGCAAATAATTTAATGCAAAATCAATAAAATTAGAAGAAAAAAAGTCATAAAAAATTAAGGGAAAAAAATTTAACTAGGGTAAACTTAAGTAACGAACTCCATGCACCATAAGATTTGGATATAAAACAAAGCTTCAAAAAAGAGTCTAACAAAAAAAGATCCAAGTTAAATAATTAAACCATTGTGAATTAAAATTCAAGCAGTTAGAATGACCAGCCTACTATTGAAATTATAAAACAAAAGAATAACAAAACTAGGGTAAATAATTTAATATAAAATAATAAAAGTGTGGAGAAAAGAATTTATAAAATTCTTTCGAGTCGTCATTTATTTTTCTCCAGCTGCCACAGAGGACTTTCCGACGTCCTTATTCTCATGCAGGTCTCACTCTCTCTCAATCGCTCTATAAAAGACGTTGAAGTTTCGCCAAGCTAATTAAAGCAAGCCGTGTTGCTGTTGATCATCTTTAAAATCGCTTTTTTTCTTTCCCTCAAGCAACCCCACTCTCATTATTGAAAAGAATACACAGACACACTGTTTCTGTCGTTGAACGACTAGTAGTCTGCTGTTCTTCGAATCGTCATTCCAAGATTGAATTATAATGAAAGCCTACAAGATTGAATTAAATTTATGGATAGCGAGGATGCCCAATGACTATCATGTAAAACTTTGAATCGAATTGGAGGATAGGTAACATATTTTTATCCTTGTTTAATAGACACTTCCTCTTGTCCGTGGCTCTGAAGAAAGTCAAGGTGACATTGTTAAGAAAACGTTTTTACAAAATTATACTAATAAATTTGTGATGTTTATGAGACTTTGAGCATTGTATAAAAAAAATACAAGTGCATGAATCGTAACAAGTAATAAAGTGATGAGTAGAGTATCGTCCCACATAATTTGTAAAAAATATTAATAAGTACCAAAATTATCAAAATCCTATCTATTTGATGATTCAATTATAAATGTTCACAAAATTAAAAATAATTAAAACAAACAAGCAAATAATTAAATGGTGTTGAAATCGAGTTTAACGGATCCTAGGATTTCTGATTTTACCGTAACTAATCTTATATGAATTTTCTCAATTGAATTAATCCTCTCAAAATTTATTTCTTTTTGTTGAGAATCAGGTTTTACTAATTTAATCACTAATCTCTTTCGAGCATCAATGAATTATTTTAATAAGCAAACTTCTTACCTTTCGGTGAAAATTCTAAACTCCTCAAAATACATTAGGAACGATAAAACCATGCACAATTATACAAGTTCCATGCTGAAACAATTATCACTTCTCAGTCTCAAATTGAATCTCAAATTATGCAAACGGTGATCAAGCGTACACAAACATTAAGCATAGAATGAAACACTCAACAAGTATTAGATTAATTCAATCAAATAAATTGTTCACATATTCATAGATAGGCTACATAAAAAAGCTCAGAATAAAAAAACTACTCCATAACAAAATTAAAAAGAAATAAACTTTATACGATGAACATCACTCAAGAGTATTGGAAAATTGGAGTGTTGGACGTCTTGAAGGGGCTGTTAATGTATGTAGGGTTTTCTCCTCTAAAAAATACTCCCCTTATCTACTACCTTACGATATATATATATATGTTGACTTTTTACTCCAAAGGAAAACAAGAATTTTGCTCCTTCTTGATATTGCGAGCCAATTTTGGGGCCCTAAACGTGTGACTTAAGAATCCTCTATTTTGGGAAGGTTGTAGAGAATACAACTTTCTTTCAACTGAACTAGGTCTCACAATGTTTGGGCATCAAGAACTCTGGATATGGTCCAAAACCCGAGACAGTGTTTGGGTCGCATGGATTCGTGGTCTGATTCGGACTCTACATTTTAACTCAATTTATGGGCTTCAAAACAGAAAAACTAGGTTCTTCTAATTGAATAATAGTTGTTGGCCTGTGTATCCTCATTTAATAAAGGTAAATAATGCATGAAACGAAGTTGTATAACTCCCTTTATACCTTAAAAACCAATCAATGCTCAGGCTTGTTTGGGCAAACCAACCAATGTTTGAATTCTAAGCTCATCCCATTGTTTGTTTCTTCATATGATCTCAATTTCTGCATATTTCAATAGTTCAATACCTGAAAGTACATTGAATTTTCAAGAAGTGAATAATTCTCAAAGATACCTAAAACTCTAGACAATTTGCAAAAAATCCAACGAAATTCTCTAAAATAGAGCATCAATGACTCAAAATATATATGCAATATATTCCCTTATCAAGGACCTTCTCCTGTTGGCACTATAAGGGTCTATATTTTATGATTCCTTTATTGATGATCATTGTTGCGATGTCGCGGTCGCACAAATTAATTACCCTAGCTTAAAACAAATCAAACAAGATAGTATAGAGCAAGTAAGGGGTCAATCTCACGAGGACGATTTAGTTCAGATTTTCATGCTATATGCTATGCAATTGGGGGGGGGGGATTGGAAGTTGTCTATACTAGGCTATAGCAAACTAAGCGAAAATTATATAAAACTGAAACTTATCAATAAAGCAAACCTTGGTCGCAAGTCAACATCCACCTATAGAAATCAGAACTGATCATGGAAATGACACATTAATTTATATTCTGAATATTTATCTCTTCTTAAAATTGGTTCGTTAACGGATCCGCCGTATAACTTACCCTAACCATCAAACAACCATAGTGTCCGCACTAGTAATTTGATTCAATGGCAGCATTAAAAACTAGATAAATTGATCAATTAAGAAACATAATTGTCCGCAATATATGTTTAGTTCGATTGAATGCTCTCCCTAATATTAATAACATAGATCTACTACAATTATTAACTTAGTTGCTTCATAAGTTCATATACCACAACTCCGGTTTTGATATCAAACTTAGCAATAAATTGTCTAGAATAATAACTTCGAGTCCGCTCTTAGCAATTAAATAAACAATCATAGGAAAGTAAGCATAGGAGAACAAACATATTTATCATATAAACTGAAAAATTGAGGTAAAAATAGATCTCATAGTTCTTGAAATTTGAAAGTTTTCGTGTCCTTGCAACCAAGCAAAAGAGTCTAGCCTTGCATGTTTATTGAACTACTAAATAAAAAAGATGGAAGAATACATGATTTAGGGTTTGGAGAAAAGATTTGTGTTTTCTTTGCTGCTGGGCGAAACTTCCTTGCTCCTCTCCTCATTTATATATGCTTAGAAACCTTAGTTTCTATTTTACAAAATAGTCCTTCCTTAAGTTGGCAGAATTTAGTTATTCCTTGTAAATTTCATATCTCATTCATAACACATCTTTTTGAGATGAAATTTGTAGCGTTTATAGGTCTTTGAGTCCGGAATCCAACAAAATTGGGTTGGCATCTATATGACTTCTGTAGCTCGAGATATTGAAGTTGGAATGGACAAAGGTCAACATTGGTAGATTGCAAGATTTGACTTTGAAGGTTGTGATTTCCATGCTCTTCCTTATTTTATTTCTTTTTACTTATCTTTCCATAAATTTATGGATGCTAGCTATTCACTTCATTTCGATCTCTAGAGCTCCCGCTCTGCACAAAACACCAACTGAAGGTCAAATCTGTCAATCAGCTCTAATTATCTCCTTTTTGCATCTTTCATCCAAAAATGCCTTCAAAACATAAAACAAAGAATATCAAGGCATTTTATATTCAAAACATATGCAAAGCACTAGGTAAATATGAATGAAACTATGAAATAATATGGTCGCATCATATTTCAAACAAGATATTCCATCAAAGCACATCAATTTTCAACCTTTAAGCACAAATGCTTAGCTACTTTAGATTTCAAGCTCGTTTCTATTTTCTTGTTTTCTTTTCTTCTTTTCTTGTTCTTCTTTTCTTGTTCTTTTTTTTTTGCACCTTTGGCAACTTTGCCCATCTTTTCATCAAGCATCTCTTCTTTCTTTTCACATAATTTCCAACCATAATTCCATGAGATATCATAAGTATATGCTCTACTAATCCTTGGCTAGGGTAAAAGAGGGAAACATATAAAATGTTTAAGGCTTATACATGGATAAAACAAGGAAAAGATAAACAAGCTCAAAAGGGGCTCACTATGGATAATATGCTTTAAGTTGACTTTTTGGCTCAAGCGGTTAAAATTCCTAATGCCTTTATCATCTTGATGCATTTATGTAATGCAAATGTAATCTCAATAAGATATGAAGCAAGTTCTAGATATATATATCATTAAAAAAAGTACAATCAAAGAATATAATGTTGAAGGCTCAAAAGCTTGCATTGGCATAACACTATAAAGTCAATTGGCATATTTTCAGAGTCAATCCCTAAACCAATTAAACTTTAAAACTTGCATGCACATTCATTCATTCAATTTATATATTCATCTATCTCACTTAATTCTCACACATAATACTCATATTCTCATAAACCAATGGGAGTTCATAAAGATCAATCATAGATTTTTTTTTGGGAAGAATAAAGAAAAATAAAATAAGAAAATTGACATTTTCTCAATACCCCCACACTTAAAACACGACATTGTCCTCAATGTTGAAAAATAAAAGAAAAGGGATATAGGAGAATGACAAAAAAAAGAAAGAAAAAATAAATAAATAAAAGATAAGGGCAAAAGAAAGCAAATCTGATTTTTTTTGTGCTGGGTTGCCTCCCAGGAAGCACTTTTGTTTTGTGTCATTGGCTCGACATGTGGTATGCTCATTCTTTATAGATCGGTTCAGCTAACTCCACAGAAGCGGTGATTTCTGTTGTCCAACTTTTATAGAAAGTTTTCAAGCGATGCCCATTAACCTTGAGTACATTATTTGTTTCTAAACTTGTAATTTCAACTGCACCATAAAGAAACACATTAGAAACAACAAAGGGCCCAATCCAACGAAAACACAACTTACCAGGAAAAAGTTTTAAACGGAATGATAGAGAAGGACTTTGTCTCCAACATGAAACTCTTTTCTTGTAATCATTTGGTCATGATGACTCTTAGTCTTATCTTTGTAAATCTTTGCATTCTCATAAGCATCATTTTGAATCTCTTCCAACTCTTTCAATTGCAACTTTCTTGCAATCCCAGCAGCATCATTATCCATGTTACATTTTTTTATGGCCCAAAAAGCTATATGTTCAAGTTCCACTGGTAGATGACATGCTTTCCTATAGATCATCCTAAAAGGTGACATTTCTATTGGTGATTTGTAAGCAGTTCAGTAAGCCCAAAGTGCATCACCAAGTCGTAGGCTCCAGTCTCGCCGGTTAGGTTGCACTGTCTTCTCCAAAATGGACTTGATTTCTCGATTTAAATCTCAGCTTGGCCATTCGTTTGAGGATGGTATGCCATAGAAGTCCGATGAGTAAAGTAATATTTGCGAAACAATGCTTCCATTGAACGATTGCAAAAATGTATGTCACGATCACTAATGATAGCTTTAGGGATTCCAAACCTGTCAAATATATGAGTCCTGAAAAAATTTACAACTTTAGCATCATTATTTCATGTGGCTTTTTCCTCAATCCATTTGGACACATAATCAACTGCAAGAAGGATATATAGATTGCCAAAAAAAGATGGAAATTGACCCATAAAATCAATACCCCAAACATAAAAAATCTCACTTACAAGAATATTCGTTAAAGGCATTTGATTCTTATGAGTGATATTACCTGTTTTTTTTGACAATTTTCACATGATTTGCAAAAATAAAATGCATCCTTAAAAATAGAAGGCCAATAAAAACCACTTTCAAGTACCTTATGGGCTGTTCTTTTTGCTCCAAAATGTCCACCATAAGAATGAGAATGACAAAACGTGAGAATGGAATGAAATTCATCTTCTGATACACATCTCCTAACTACTTGATCCACACAAAATTTCCACAGATGAGGAGTATCCCAAAAATAATATTTAGCATCAGCTCGTAGCTTATTTTTTTGGGATGTAGACAAACTTGGAGGGAATTATTTGGTGACTAAATAGTTCACCAAATCAGCATACCATGGTTTTGTGGAGGAATGTAACACATACAATTGCTCATCATGAAATGTCTCTCTTATTGTTTCAACTTTTATATCCTTGGTCCTTAGTTGGCTCAAGTGATCAGCCACATGGTTTTCTGCACCGTTTTTGTCTTTGATTTCAAGATCAAATTCTTATAAAAGCAAGATCCACCTAATTAATCTTGGTTTGGACTTATTTTTCTTTAAAAGATACCTCAAAGCTGCATGGTCAGTGAAAACGATTACTTTTGTACCAAGTAAATATGACCTGAATTTTTCTAGAGCAAACACTATTGCAAAAAGTTCCTTTTTCAGCTATATGGTAATTGCATAGTGCTCCATCTAACATGCAAGAAGCATAGGCTATAACATGCAAATTCTTACCAATTCTTTGCCCAAGAACAACCCCTACCGCATAGTCAATCGCATCACACATTATCTCAAAAGGTTCATCCCATTTTGGTGGTTGGATGATAGGGGCAGATGTGACACAACTTTTAAGCTCATCATGGGCATCTTTACATGCTTGATCAAACACAAAATCCACTTCCTTGGATAATAGTTTGCACAAGGGTGCTGTAATCTTCGAGAAGTCTTTAATAAAGCGCCGATAGAAACCTGCTTGGCCAAGAAAAGTGTCGCACCCCGTCACGAGAGCGCGGCGTCGCGGCGACCCTCCTCGTGAGCGGGGGAATTCAATGTCGGGGGTCTTATCTTCTATTTTTGTGGAAAAGGGAGTCGCCACCTCGTATTATGGTTACTAGGAAACCTAAAACTGGTCTTTCAGAGATTCTAAGGCAAGGGACTGGTTGGGTAAATGGAAGGTTTTAGCACCCCTAGTACGCTCTACCTAAGGTAAGCTGCTTGGCGTTTTTGTTTGCTTATGATTTGCTATATTATTAATCTTTTGAAAATGTATTGGTTAAATGATAATGATGTATTATTCCTGTTAAAATATTTTGGATATCAACCCTTTTAGGATTCATTTATCCAACTTCCAACAGTGAATAACAATGAATTATTCCCGCTGAATATTTTGAATATTAACCATTTTAGGATTTATTTATCAAAATACCAACAGTGAATAATAACGAATTATCCCCGCTGATATTTTGGATATTAACCTTTAAGGATTTATTTATCAAAATACAAACAGTGAATAATATGAATCACCAAAAAAAAGGTTTTTATATTTTTTATAATATTGGCCAATACCCTTTGGATTTTACAAACATGTTGTAAGATCCAAAAATGTAAGAAGTGATTTTTCTTTGTGAAATCCATGCTAAAACGTATTTTTTTCTTCAAACTCTGAGATAATATATATTTTCTTGCAAGAAAAAGATTTTTCAAAAACATGCTAGTGTATTGGTCGTATGTATAAAACAACATATTTTTTGTATTTTGATCATTTATATATATATATATATATATATATATATATATATATATATATATATTCTTCATGCAAATTTGTATTTATTTTATTTTATTTTGTATATTTTTTTCTTATTTATTTATTTATTTAATGGTGGGCTGGCTGCCCACCCCTGATGGGCCAGGTTGCCAGCCCACTTACCTTGGGCTGGGCTTCAACCCAAATGGGCTGGAAGCCCGCCTTCTCCAAAAGTCGGGCCGGGCACAAAGCCCGGCCCAGACAGCACTGCGGGGGAGTGAATTAATTCACTCCCCACATGCAGAGGAAGAAGAAGCTGCTACAGTAGAAATTAGGAGGATTTTCGAGTGTAACGAACGGCATACCTGCTAATACCGTTGGGTAGAGGAGGTCGAGGTGGTTCTTCTGGTCGTGATGGTGTCGGAAGCGGTGGCCTGTGGTGGCCGGAGTGTCCGCCGGAAGGTGACGGGATTTGTTGCTGTCAACTGGGGTTGCTCCTGTTGCCTTCGCCTGAGTTGCTGCTGGGCTGTTTGGCGTGGAAAGGAGGCTGCCGGATGTGATGAGGGTGAAGTTGAGTGGCCTGAGCTGGCGTCGGAGTTGCAGACCGAGAGGGAGAGGGAGAGAGAACGCCTGTCTGTTTGTTACAGACCGAGAGGTAGAGAGAGAGAGCTCGACGTCGAGGGAGAAGGAGATGATGATATTATTTCGTGTGTTTTTTCTTCTTGTTTTTCTTGTTTCTATTTGCTAAGAATCTGTCAATTTTCAGAACTTTCCCCGCCTGTTTTTCTTTTTTTCTTCTCTGTTCAGTCTCCTCTCTGCTCCGTTCTCTGCCTCTTTTCTACGTAAATCTTCTCTTCTCTGTTATCACCCTTTTTTTCTCTCTTTTCTCGTCTGTTCTGTCTCTCCTCTGCTAGTAAAATCTTTCTCTCTTTCTTTTTTTGAATTTTCTTCTCCCCCCTCCTGGTCGTGCATGGCTGCTGAATTTATAGCCGCAGGAGGTACACTACTAAAAAGGAGGGCGTTTGCAATGGCAAAAATCTGTTGCAAACTCTGCAATGGAATTGTGTTTAGCAATGGATTTCCGTTGCTAAACACATTTCGGAAAAAAAAAAAAAAACCTTAGGTTGCAACGGATTTGCCGTTGTAAATTTAATTTGCAACGGAAATTCCGTTGCAATTTAAAAGCATTTGCAACGGAATATCCATTGCACATTAAATTTGCTTTGCAACGGAATTTCCGTTGCAAACTTCAATTGCAACGGACATTCCGTTGCAATTTAAAATCATTTGCAACGGAATGTCCGTTGCAATTTAAAGTATTTTGCAACAGAATGTCCATTGCAAAATTTAATTTTCAACGGAATGTCCGTTGCAATATAAAACGGTTTACAACGGATTATCCATTGCAATATCAGTTTACTTTGCAACGGATTATCCGTTGCAAATTAAAATTGCAACCGATATTCCGTTGCAATTTAAATGGTTTGCGACGGATAATCCGTTGCAAACGTAAAATTACTTTGCAACGGATTATCCGTTGCAACTTAAATCATATTGCAACGGATTATCCATTGCAAATTAATTTGACGTTTGCAACGGATTATCCGTTGGAACGTGTTTAATTTGCAACAGGAAATTCCGTTGCAATATCAGTTTAATTTGCAACGGAATTTCCGTTGCAAAGCTTTGGAATTGCAACGGATTGTCCGTTGCAATTCTATTTTGCAACGGATAATCCGTTGCAAATTAAAATGATATTGCAACGGATTTTCCGTTGCAAAATTTAGAATGCAACGGAATGTCCGTTGCAATTATAACTTATCAAAACGCGGTGTTGCACGCAATCAGCAAAACGCGCCGTTTCAAGAAATCAGAACATCATCTTCCTCCCGCGATCGCTCTGCTTCTCCAAAGAAGCAAATCTCTCTTCCTCACAAAAAATCCAAATCTCTTCCTCATAAATTCTCTCTTCCGCCCTCGAGCTCTCTTCTTCCTCAGAACTATTCTCTCTTCCTCCCTCGATCTCTCTTTCTCCTCAGAACAAACTCCTCTTCCGCAGATCTCTCTTCCTTCTCTCCTTCTCTCTTCTGGCCAGTGAACAGTGGCAGTAAATCACGTTCCAGCTCTTGCTCCCGTTCCACCTTGTCGGCGTCGACCTTGAGGTAGACAGTTGACCCATCACCTCCACAACGCCGATCTCCTTCATATACGGTAAGCATTTCCATTTTTTTTCCTCAGTTTTTTCCATTTTTTTTTCCTTAGTTTTTTTCCTCAGAACAAACAATATCTTCTTGTTGACGCCATTTCTGTATTTTTTAGCATAATTTTATAAATATGAATGCATTTTTTTAGCATATTTTTTTGCATTTTTTTGGTTATGCCGAGACCTTTTAGCAAAATTCATGTGTTTTTTTTTAATTTGTTTGACAGTATAATATTAGAGAGTGGAGATAAGTATTAATGCTGAATATTTATGATGATTAATTGTGGAATTACTACATGTGTTTGTTTTCGAATTTTTGAGTATGTGATTGCCTATGATCATAGCAAAACATGGAATGTATAGTAAATTAGCTATGAATGAATTCTGTTAATGTGAACTATGGTGTTTTTGTGGAAGAAATTTATAAAAAGAAGAAGTGCAGTGTTGGAATAACTTTGCAAAACTTTAAAATAATGTTTTCTGGTATTTCCTTTCATGGACCTGGGTGATAGATGACTTAAATGAGACATGGGGATTTAAGTGATCATCTACTTCTACATTGTGTGGTTGTTGGGGGGATAGTTGCTGGTCTTCACTGCTGAGTGGATCATATATGGGAGTGAAAGGTTAAGGCTCCTGGATGGAGGTTGTCTGCCCAGGAAAGAAAGCTGAGATAAAGAATAGGTGTTAAAAAGCTGCATTGGTTGACGAGAGTGGGTGGATGAATAACACATTTTTAGTAGTCTTTTTCTTGTGAGTGTTTTGTTTTCCTATTCATGTTGTTGCTTTTTGGACCATGTCCTAGGATTGTGCTGCTCTATTTTTCAAGCACTTTTAGAATACCATTCTATTAACATGTGACATGCTATATTTTGCACCCTCTCTTTCCAGCTGTCTTGTGAGATTTTAGATGTCATGAAAAGGCATGTGAAGCTTTTTGGATTGGTTGAGAAGCTCTCCTGCTTTATATTTTGGTTATTCTTTTGAAATTACTGATATTTTATATTTTGGAGGATCATGTCTTCTTTGCTTATCCTGCACCACGAGTTATGTTGTTCCACCCCTTCATTTTGTCTCTTTCTTGTGCATTATGCTCCAGGAAAAGAAAATTGCTCGTCATGCATCATGGTGGCAGGGATTATGTTTTGCTTCATTTTTCTCTCCCTTCTGATCTTCCTTGTTAATTTTCAAATCTCATGATAAGGTATTTTAGTCCTGTTTTGAGAGGAGTTGTGATTGTCTATAGTCCAAGCATGATTTGAAGGACAAGAGTCAACTCCTCTCAAAACAGGACTAAAATACCTTATCTGGTTTTTCGTTTTTCATATTATCTTGTGTCTCGGAATACTATCAACTTGTATTTTCTACCTTAAATATTCTCAATTTAATCTGTTAGTTGAAGGCTGATATTAAATTTATATTGAATGTACTAACAATGTCTCTCTACTCAGGGTTTTAGAAAGGAGCATCAAGCACTGATCAATATACGTTGACTGCAAAGTGTATTAAATTCGCTTCAAAGGTCAGTGTGATATGTTTTTTGTTTATATTTAGTGTTAGTATCGATTAATTGCATACTGTTGTGTATGGGAAAAAGTGTGGTTGTTCTATTGTGTGTTCAATGTTTTGTTAAGTATCTGTGTTGTTGGCTTTTGTCTTCTTTGTCTTGGACATGAATAATTTGTAAACTAGAGATAGCTATTGAACTAAAGGGAGGCATAGTTGTCCCCTTTGCACCGTAATGATCTTACGCATGAATCTATAGTTGTGAAAAAAAAATTAAATTATGTTTCAATTATTTAATTCATATTATTTTTGATTTGCCTCCTGCGTAATACAAAATGAATCAACATTCTAAAATTTTTGTATGTCATAATGTTTACTAGATTAATATGGACGATCGAGAGTGGATGTATCGTCGTATGAGAAGTGCTCGTCTGAATCCTGAATATATTACGGGTGTTAGAAGATTTATCAATTTTGCATACTCAATTGATAAAAATATATATGAGGGGAACATTAGATGTCCTTGTGTGAGATGCAAAAATCTAAAGTTTCAAAACAAAGATGATGTTTGTAAGCATTTATTGACAAGAGGGTTTTTACCTTATTATGAAAATTGGACTGTACATGGGGAACCTTTTGTCACAGAAATATTGGGTGGACCTTCATTGGGAGGGCCTAGTCGTGTTGTGAATGATATGGAAGATGCAAATCCGTATAGAAATATGGTTATAGATGCGATGGGAAATGATAATACATACGATAATGATAGGGTTTGCAGTACTGTTGTTATAGAGGAACCTCCAAACATAGGGGCATCTAAATTTTTTGAGTTGTTGAAAGCTGCAGAGGAACCTTTGTGGGAAGGGTGTACCAAGCAATCAAAACTATCGGCTTGTGTACAATTGCTTAATATGAAGTCAAATTTAAATTTAACTCAGAATGCCTTCAACAAATTTACTGAATTTGCTAAGAGTTGTATGCCTGATGATGCAAATTTGGTTTCAAATTTTTATGATGCCAAGAAATTTATGCGGCCACTAGGACTTGGTTATGAGAAATACGACGTGTGCCCGAATTACTGTATGTTGTATTACGGGGTGGATGCAATGAAAATCATTTGTGACTTATGTGGAAGGTCACGATATAAACCTACAAACCCTACTAGTCAAGGCACAAAAAGGAAGGCGGAGAAGCAACTCCGATACTTTCCATTGACCCCAAGACTTCAGAGGCTATTTATGTCTCCACATCATGCTAAAGATATGACATGGCATCACTTTCACAGGTCAGATGATGGAGTAATTGTGCATCCATCAGATGGATATGCATGGAAAGAGTTTAATCGTTTACATCCTAACTTCGCGACAGATCCTCGAAATGTGAGATTAGGGTTATGCACGGATGGATTTTGTCCATTTAATATGATGTCAAATGCATATTCTTGTTGGCCAGTAATTGTGACAGTGTATAATTTGCCTCCTTGGAAGTGCATGACAAGACCATTTATGTTTTTATCAATGATCATTCCAGGCCCAAAGAATCCGGGAAAGAAGCTTGATGTTTTTCTAAGACCCTTGATTGATGAATTGAATAAGTTGTGGTCTGTGGGTGTTGAAACTTATGATGTATATAGTAAACAAAATTTTCAATTGAAAGCAGCTTTGATGTGGACCATTAGTGATTTTCCTGCATATGCTATGTTATCAGGCTGGAGTACTCATGGGAAATTATCTTGCCCTTATTGCATGGAACATAGCAAGGCTTTTAGATTAAAACATGGTGGGAAAACTTCATTTTTTGACTGTCATCGACGATTCTTACCCATGAACCACCCCTATAGATACCAGACAGATAAGTTTATGAAAGGAGTAATTGAAGAGCTCCCTCCTTTTCCACGTCGAACTGGTTTACAAATGTTAGATGAAGTGACAAAGTTTACTGAGGGACATGTTCATAGCTCTTGTGATAAAATTCCAGGTTTCGGTGTGTATCATAATTGGGTGAAGAAAAGTATTTTTTGGGAGCTTCCATATTGGCATACAAATGTTATTCGTCATAACCTAGATGTCATGCACATAGAGAAAAATTGTTTTGAGAATATCTTCTATACAGTCATGGATTGTCATGATAGAAGCAAGGATAATGTAAAGGCTAGGTTAGATATTGAGTTGTATTGTAGGAGGCCAAACTTACATTTGCAACAACATGCCAGTGGTCGAGTTTACAAACCAAAAGGTAGTTATTATCTATTCAAGAAACAACAACAAGAAGTGTTGTCATGGATGAAAGAGTTGTCCTTTCCTGATGGGTATGCTTCAAATATATCACGGTGTGTAAAAGAGGCTCAATGTAAGGTTTCGGGTATGAAAAGTCATGATTGTCATGTTTTTATTCAAAGACTTATTCCTGTTGCGTTCCGACCTTACTTGCCTAGACCACTATGGGAGGCATTAACTGAATTGTCAGTTTTTTTTCGGGACATTTGTGCTAAAAATTTAAATGTCAACCACCTGGAGCTGATGCAGAGAAATATAATTGAAATAATATGTAAACTTGAAAAGATTTTCCCTCCATCTTTCTTTGACTCAATGGAACACTTAACCATACATCTTCCGTATGAAGCACAAGCTGGAGGACCCGTTCAATATCGATGGATGTATCCATTTGAACGGTATGCTCTCATACAATGTAATTTTTATTAAATTTCATTTTATATTTTATATCAATTCAAATTAATTAACATAAATGATGTAGGTATATGTTTTATTTGAAGAAGAAAGTAACCAATAAAGCTCACGTTGAGGGTTCTATATGTGAAGCTTACCTGATTGACGAAATTACAAATTTTGCGTCGTATTATTTCGGTGCTGATGTTCAAACAATATGGAATAGAGTTCCAAGAAATGACGATGGTGGATCTAACGATCAAGGTGGACAACTTTCTGTTTTTTCCTATCCTGGGAGAAAATTGTCCAAGAAATTTAATAGAAGGCAATTATCATACGAAGAATTGAAAATTGCACACAGCTATGTCCTTTTCAGTTGTCAAGAAATGAAACCCTATATGGAGTAAGTGTCAAATATATTCAATTCGATCGTCATTTATATTAATTTAATTTTACCTAACAATTACAAATTTAGGCAATGTCGTCAAGAGCTAAAGACACAACAACCACAATTTAGCGATGTTCAAATTGAAAAACTATGTGAGGAGATATTTCCAATTTGGTTGAAAAATCATGCAAGTATTTAAGTATTTTCAAGATACATTTTGTTACATTAAATATTTTGTATTAAATAATAATTCATCCATTGTTATTATTATTCTTATGCTAGGTTCAATACAAATCAACTGGAATTGAGAATCAAATCTTTGCACTATCTATGGGGCCGTCAAATTCAGTGAAATGTTATAATGGGTACTATGTAAATGGGTTTAAATTTCATACTCAAAGTTATGGACGGTATAAAAAAAACAATGAATAACGGGGTTTGTGTTAAAGGAAGTAGCTACAATGAGAATGAGATTGATTATTATGGAATGCTTGAAGAAGTGATTCAGCTTAAATATTTAGGGAATAAGTGCAAGGTATTTATGTTCAAGTGTCATTGGTACGATACAAAACGTGGTCTTAAATTGCATCGTTCAAATGGTTTGGTTGAAATCAAACATACGTCTAGACTACATGGGAATGAAGATTTTGTCTTAGCGCAACAATGTCAACAAGTGTACTATACATTTCCACCGGATAATAAATCATCTGAATGGTGGGCAGTTATAAAGACATCAGCTAGAAGTCGTTATAACGTTGCTATGGGGGAATTTATTGAGAACACTGACAATGTTAAATCATTTGATGTTGATCAATTGGATGAAATTTCTCATCCACGTTATGTGCTTCCTGATCCGTCACTTGATGAACAAAATATACTTGCTGACTCATCTTATTATGAAGAAACAAACCAGCATGAGTTGCCTTGGGTACAAGCAAATTAGGGAGAAGATAATGAAATACCTTCGGATGAGGAATTTGACTATGACAATGATGTCATTGGTGATGGTGATGGTGATGATGATGATGATGATGATGATGTAATTAGGAGTGATGATAATGATGATTAGCTTTATACATGTATTTGTTATTCCCTAATGAAAATATTGATGTTGATGGTAATGATGATTAACATTATGCTTGTATTTGTTGTTTTGATTCCCAATATGTATGATGTTGATGGTAATGATGGGTAGCATTATGCTTGGACTTGTTATTTTGATTGAAATATTGATGTTGATGGTAATGATGGGTAGCATTATGCTTGGACTTGTTATTTTGATTGAAATATTGATGTTGATGGTAATGATGGGTAACATTATGCTTGGACTTGTTATTTTGATTGCAATATTGATGTTGATGGTAATGATGGGTAGCATTATGCTTGGACTTGTTATTTTGAATGAAATATTGATATTGATGGTAATGATGGGTAGCATTATGTTGTTTGAGAAGAATTTGTTATTTTGTTTGGAATATTCATGTTGTTGGTAATGATGATTAGCATGACCCCTTAATTTTTTATTGTAATTTTTATTAGTTATTACAAACACATATTGATGTCGCGACGTGGATCTATATTCGACTCCAGTACTGGTAGGTTTGCATCCAGATCAAAACGAACTCCATACATGATGAATACGGATGCAACAACTTCTCGCCTAATTGATCGTACTGACTTAGAAGATAATTACATGTCCGAAGTCCCAAGTTCATTTCCAAATGAACAAGATAATTACATGTCCGGGTATCAACATTTGTTGGCGAGTGATAGTTATATGAGAGTAGATGGTGCTAATGAGGATGAGGAGAACGACATTGACGATCCAATTAACTCAGATGTAAATAACGATCAGAATGAAGATTGTCTCCAAACAGACAATGGTCAAAACTCTTCTGGCAACAATGTTTGCATTAAACGGAAGGGTTTTGACACCGAAATCGATCCAATGACAAAAAAATGACAACTAAGTTTGTATGGAAGAACAGAGTAAGTTTCATATTTTTTGTACACATTGATTATTTATGTCTGTATTTGTTTCATGAAAGTTTGTTATTATAATATTTCAGGTTTAATAACGCATCATGTGGCCGTGAAATCGGCAACATTTTGAGATGTAATTTCAAGGGGCCATGGCATTCATGGGAAAAAGTACCTTCGATGTATAAGGATGAACTGTTCAAAGAGTTCAAGGTATGAGAAAAAAATGTTGCTGACTTTTTTGCTTTTTTTAATATGAATGCACGCAACTATTTTCATATTATGATCATGATTCATTTATGATATATATTTTCATGGAAAACATTTATGTTATTGTTTGCAAATTATTTTACTTTACTTATCAAATGTATTGGATAGAAAAAATATGCCTTCCCTGAGGAAGATGAAGAAATTGTTCGGAATATTTAGGAAGATAAAGCTCGAATATCTTTGAACCAACAATTGGCACGAGCTCGCACTAAAGCTCTGTCAAAACTACAAACCACAAATATTATTGACTGCATGAATAATGGTCCTATTTGGATACAAAAGGAAGACTGGAATACCATGATACAGGAAGTTTGGTTAACTGATGGATTCCAAAGACGATCAGAGTCTTCAAAACGCAATCGGTTGAAACAAACAGATGGTAAAATAAGTTCTCATTCTGGTGGGTCAGTTTCATTTGCTGCATATCGAGCAAGTATGGTAAGCATTATTATTGTACACCCGTAATTGTGTTTAGCAACAAATTTTTTATGTTGCTAATTATTTTTTAAAATGTTGATAGCAACAACAAGCCGGGGAAAAGAACTTCCATGGGATGATGTATTTTCAATGTTGCATCAGAATGTCAATGAAACCGGCACATTCGTAGACAACAGGTCAAAAACAGTGGTGGTAAGTACTATTATTTTTTAATAAATAATTACTTGTATATAATTTCATATTCAAACAAATTTGTTTATACATGTACTTGTATGTTTGCAGGAAAAGTATAGAAATGAGATGATTGCAAAGTATGGATCTGATCGAGATGTTCATCCTTCTTTTGATGGAGAAGCTTGGTGCCAGGCTTTCGGGTGGGGTAAGCAAGGGTAGAGTGTACGGCGCACCTCGTATGCCAAAATCTAAGGTTAGTGCGAGTGCGTCACAACAATCCTACTCAGTACACTCCACATATCCGAGCATAGTTATCCAGGAGTTGAAAGACGAATTCCAAGTAAAAGATGCTGTTATGAAAAATATGCAACGTCAGATTGACACTATTACAAATTATATTGCCAACCAACATGGAAGTAATATTAGGCCTGAGTTTATGAGTCAAGATATGTCAACACCTGTTGGCACGATGCCATCACGTACAATGGCACCTATGGGTCCAACGTCTTCCACAGTGTATCGACCTCGACCCCATCTCCCAAATAGTGGTTCATCAGCATCTCATCAAAAACAGCGTAAATCATTTCCACCTTAAACAATGGTTTAAAATATGTATTTTTTTTTTTCATGTTGGTAGTGATAAAATTATTTATATCTTTGTTTCATGTTGATGTAAAAATATGTATATACTTAAAAATGTAAATCTAACTGAATCGTTGTTATATTATAAAATATCTTTTATGTTATTTGAACTATATTTATTTGCTTATAAAAATTAATAATATTATTCAAATAAATTCATTATAATTATTCAAGAAATTAAATAACCAATTTAATAAACAAATAATTTTTTGTGACAAGGTTGCAACGGAAACGCCGTTGCAAGATTGCAACGGAAATGCCGTTGCAACCTTGCAACGGTTTATCCGTTGCAATCTAAATTGCAATGGAAACGCCGTTGTTAATTTGCAACGGCTTTTCCGTTGCAATATTGCAACGGATTTTCCGTTGCAAAGTAATTTGCAGTCGCGAAATTTGCAACAGAATTTATCCGTTGCAAAGTCCGTTGCAAATACAAATTTGCAACGGCATCCTTACTGATTTGCAACGGACATGTCCGTTGCAAATACCCCTTATTTTTTGTAGTGGTAGCCGTTGCAACGGTGGGTCACCTCCTGCGGCAGCATGCTTGAAAAAAATAGCCGTTGGTGGCATGCACAGGGGGCTTGTTTGTGGCAGTGCAGGAGATGGCGTTCGCTGAATGCTCTTGGGAGGTGTAATTGCAGTTTGGTCTTTCAATTTGTAATCGTTCTAATTGCATCTCTAATTGGACTTAAACTTATGATTTTGTGCAATTTATACCCTGTCAAAATTTCAATATCAGTCTTGACTTTGCGCGTCTTTTTTATTTTGGTCCTTGATTTCTGATTTGTGCGATTTAACCCTCAATTGACCATTAAACTCTCAATTTATTCAATTCGGCCCCCGATTTCGCATAATTGACGTGGAAAAATTCAAACTCGGTCTCCAAAAATTCCAATCTCATCAATTGAAACCGAATTAAATTCTAGAACTTGATTTCTCATCGATTAAGCCCTTAAGAAAATTAATTTGGTCAATTTAAAATATAATCAAGTCCTTGCACTTAATTAAATATTTCGATTGGACCCTAATTTAATTCTCAAACATAATTATACTTTTAAATCGGCCAACGATTAAATCAAACTGACCCATAAAAATATAATCATATATTTTGACTTAATTTTTACGCAGATTTATCCGATAATAAATTATTTTAGCCTTGAATCTGCGATTTCCTTGATCTTGGGCACAAAAAAAGTACGATCGAACTCTCGAAAATATCCAAAATTTCACCTTGATTTTCCTACCGACACTAGCCCCTTTTATTTTATTTTTTTGTTATTTTCGGGTAGTTTTGGGGAATAACCCAAAATTGGGTTATAACAAAAAGAATGAACTTCCCTCACGCATGAGGGGTAAGGTAATGATGAAATAACATCTATTTTAGCTTTATCAACCTCCAATCCACGTGAGGACACAGCATGCCCAAGAACTATTCCTTGATCTACCATAAAATAACACTTTTCATAGTTCAAGATAAGGTTAGTTTCAATGCAGTTTTTCAAGATCAAAGATAATTTTTCTAGATATTTATCAAAAGAATAACCATACATCGTGAAATCATCCATGAAAACCTCAATTATTCTTCCAACATAGTCAGAAAAAATACTCATCATGCATCTTTGAAAAGTTACAGTTGCATTACAGAGACCAAAGGGCATTCTTCTATATGCATATGTACCAAATGGACATGTAAATGTAGTCTTTTCTTGATCCTCATGATTAATAACAATCTAATTGTATCCACTATATCCATCAAGAAAGCAATAAAAAGACTTATCTGCTAGACATTCAAGCATTTGGTCCATGAATGGTGACGGGAAATGATCTTTAAGCGTAGAAAAATTAAGCTTTCTATAATCAACACACATTCTCCATCCCCTCGAGATGCGATTAGGAATGAATTTATCATCTCTGTTTTTCACCAACGTGATTCTAGTCTTTTTGGGCACCACATGGATTGGTGCTACCCATTTACTGTCTGTGATGGGGTAAATGACTCCAGCATCTAGCAGTTTCAAAATTTCAGCTATCACGACCTCCATCATTGACGGATTCAACCTCCTTTGCATTTCCCTTGTTGGATTCGTATTATCCTCCAATAATATATGATGCATACACATTGAAGGACTGATGCCCTTGATGTCGGCTAAAGTCCATCCAATGGTTGTCTTGTGTTCACACAACAACTTCACAAGTTTTTTCTCTTGAGCACTTGTCAAACTTTTTGCTATGATAACAGGAAGTGTATTGTTGTCGCCAATGAATACATCAAATTATCGGGCAAAGGTTTCAATTCTAACTTGGAAGCCTGTAAAATAGATAGCAAAAGCTTATTATGTAAAAGTACTAAATCAACAAATACATTACCATGGAGAATGATTTGCAAAGTTTGCAAAGCCAAAGCCAATGCTGCTTCAAGTATGTTTTGGGGAACACATGTGTGCCTCTCCATCTCCTCCAATTGGGTAAAATATTTACTTTACTAAAACGCTTCCTTTTTGGATCGAATATATCATATGGACATAATCAAAGCTCTCTGTGTTTTTTTCCCTTTAAATATATTAAAAATTCCATGAAGTTCAAATAAACCATCTACAAATCCAACTTTGACCATGAAATAAAGAGCTGACAAGAATGGCAACCGATTTTGTCACTAATGTCAAGCTGTCCAGATTGAAAGAGAATATTGTTGTTTCTGTTAAATAAAGTTAGTTTTCTATTAATCTCTTAAAGAATAAGGTCTGTGTGTTTAGTTTGTTAAAGTTTGTTACAAGATATTGGCTATAAAAGTCACTGATGTAAAGCCAATATTAGTTTTTCCACAGAATAGTTGAATATACAAGTTGAATACCTGAGATTGCAGATACTCTGAAATCTGCTCTCATTCTTCAAAGTTCCACTGTACGAATTCTCTCTTGATCTTCAAGATTTAGCACTCAAACTCTTCAAGTACTTTCCTTAGCCTACATAAAAACAGAGTTACCTCACAAATTGGTATCAGAGCCTGCAAATAAGAAGAAGATGACAGATCCAAGTCACTTTGCACAACCATGCATACTGAGGTTTGATGGTGATTATGAACACTGGAGCATGTTGATGAATAACTTCTTGAGATCAAAGGAGTTTTGGAGTGTTGTTGAAACAGGATATGCTGAACTTGCAACTGGAGAAGTTCTATCAGCGGCAGGAAGGAAAACTCTAGAGGAAACAAAACTCAAAGATCTCAAGATCAAGAATTACTTGTTTCAAGCAATTGACAAAACAATTCTCAAAACAATTGCACAAAAGGAGAAAAGTAAGTAGTTGTGGGACTTAATGAAGATAAAGTACCAAGGAAATGCAAGGGTACAACGTGCACAACTTCAGATACTTCGAATAAATTTTGAGATTCTGGAGATGAAAATGGGAGAGTCCATGGCAGAATATTTTGCTAGGGTGTTGTTGACAGCAAATGATATGAGAAATCTTGGAGAAAACGTGCCTGATGTTAAGATTGTTGAGAAAATTCTACGGACACTCACCGAGAACTTCAACTATATTGTTTGCTCTATTGAAGAGTCAAATAATGTTAACAATTTATCAGTGGACGAACTACAAAGTTCACTGATAATACATGAACAGAAATTCAGAAAGGCTAGAGGAGAGGATCAAGCGCTACGAGTATATGATGACAGGCTTGATCAAAGAGGTAGAGGAAGAAACAACTTCAGAGGAAGAGGCCGAGGGAGAACACCTCAAGCATTCAATAAAGCTATAATAGAGTGCTTCAGATGCCACAAACTAGGACATTTTCAGTATGAATCTCCTAGTTCAAACAGAGAAGCACATTTTGCTGAGCTAAAAGAAGTTGATGAAATGCTTCTAATGTCACATGTGGATAAGCAGAAGGCATCACAAGATGACACTCGGTTCCTAGACTCAGGATGTTCTAGTCATATGTGTGGCAATCAAGGTATGTTCATCAATCTGGATGAAAATTTCAATCACTCTGTCAAGTTGGGGAATAACAATAGAATGTGTGTGAGTGGGAAGGGGACTGTGAAGTTGTTAATGAATGGAGTTCGATATGTGATAAATGATGTCTATTACATTCCAGAATTAAACAATAACTTGCTAAGCCTAGGGCAATTGCAAGAAAGTGGTCTATCAATTTTAATTCAAGGAGGAGTATGCAAAATCTTTCATACAGAGAGAGGTTTGATCATTCAGACCAGAATGAGTGAGAACAGGATGTTCATATGGCAAGTGCAGAGTTCAGGGAGGCAAGTAGACCAGAACTGCTTGCATGTAAACACACATAATCTTGCATATCTTTGGCACAGAAGATATGGGCATTTAAGTTACTAGGGATTGCATACCTTGATGTCCAAGAAAATGGTGCATCGACTCCCATAGTTTCAAATCATATATAAAGCATGCACAGAATGTATGATAGGCAAACAACACAGAGAAACAATGCCAAAGAATGTCGTGTGGAGAGCAAATCTGCCATTGGAACTCATCCATGCTGATATTTGTGGGCCAATTTCACTAGTTTCCAGTGGAGGTAAGAGATATGTGTTGTGTTTTATTGATGATTGCAGCAAAAAATCTTGGGTATATTTGTTGAGTGAGAAGAGTGAAGCATTCCAATGCTTCAAAATCTTTCAAAGATTGGTAGAAAAAGAGAAAGATTTGAGCATCAAATGCCTGAGAACAAACCGGGGGGAGTTTACTTCCAGTGAGTTTAACGAATTTTGTAGACAGAGGGGAATCAAGAGACAACTCACAGCAGCATACATACCCCAACAAAATGGGGTGGCTGAGAGGAAGAATAGAACCATGATGAACATGGTTCGGTGCATGCTAACAGACAAGAAGGTACCCAAAATTTTTTGGGCAGAAGCAGTCACTTGGACTTGTTACATACTAAACAGGTGCCCTACATCAGCAGTGCAAGGGGTGACACCTTAAGAAGCTTGGAGTGGAATAAAGCCTATAGTAGAGCACTTTCACATTTTTAGAAGTATTGCTCACGTTCATGTTCCAGATGCTAGGAGAGGCAAACTTGATAATAGAAGCATAATGTGTGTCCTACTTGGGATTAGTGAAGAAACTAAGGGGAATAGGCTATATGATCCGAATGCAAAAAGAATTGTGGTGAGCAGGGATGTAATAGTTGATGAAGAAAAGAGTTGGGAGTGGAATGAGGACTATCAGGTGCAGATAAACCTAGGCTTAGAGTGGAATGATGATGCTGATGAAGATAGTGACAGAGACAACTCCAGAAATGAAGAAGATTGCAATCAAGAATGGGATGGAAAAAGCAGAAATTGAAACTCTGGAGTAGATGCAGATGTGATGAATGAAGAAAATAACAGAGGAGTTTACAATTCAGTTGAAGCTGCAGATGCTGCAGATGAAGAAGATGCAGATGGGGTGAATGAAGGAATTACAAGTACATAAATTGGTGAGTGTTCAAATGCACAATGAAGAAAGAACAGAAAATAATGTGAGAGAAAGGAGACTGAGTTGCACTCCAGCATGGATGAATGACTATGTTAATGGAGAAGGGCTAAGTGAAGATGAGGCTTACATGGCTGAAGGATTGGCAGGAGGAGATCCTCTATTTTTTGAAGAAGCAGTAAATGAAGGGAAGTGGAAATAGGCCATGGATGATGAAATAAATTCCATTGAGAAGAATAGAACCTGGACTTTGACAGAGCTGCCTGTAGAAGCAAGAAAAATTGGAGTTAAATGGTTGTACAAAACAAAGTACAATGAACATGGAGAGATAGATAAATATAAGGCAAGGTTGGTGGTAAAAGGTTATTCTCAGCAATATGGTATAGATTACACAGAAGTATTTGCCCCCGTAGCAAGACTTGACACAATTAGAATGATTTTGGCTCTAGCAGCACAGAAGGGATGGAAAATTGGCCAATTAGATGTCAAGTAAGCTTTTCTTCATGGAGAATTAAGCGAAAATGTATATGTTGAGCAACCAAGGGGGTATGAACAGAAGGGTAAGGAACACTTGGTGTATAAGTTACACAAGGCCTTATATGGATTAAAACAAGCTTTGAGAGCATGGTTTAATCGAATTGAAAGATACTTTGTTAAAGAGGGGTTCCAGAAGTGTGAGAGTGAGCAAACTTTGTTGACAAAGAAGAATGGCAGCGGGAAAATAATCATTGTGAGTATCTATGTGGATGATTTACTCTTCACTGGTGATGACAAGGCTATGTTGATAGAATTCAAACTCTCCATGCAAAAAGAGTTTGATATGACAAATTTGGGAAGTATGAGATACTTCCTGGGTATAGAAGTCATGCAAAGGGATGATGGCATTTTTATATGTCAAAAGAAGTATGCTCTCGAGATACTGAAAAGGTTTGGGATGATGGAGAGTAATGAAGTAAGCAATCCTATGGTTACAGGATGCAAGGTGAGTAAAGACAGTTATGGAGTCCCTGTAGATGAAACACACTTCAAGCAAGTAGTGGGAAGTCTAATCTACCTCACAGCAACTAGGCCGGATATGATGTTCTCCACAAGTATAATAAGCAGATATATGGCAAATCCAACGCAGCTACATCTACAAGCTGCAAAACAAGTGTTGAGGTACCTTAGAGGGACTGTGGGCTATGGTATTCACTACAAAAGAAATGGAGATAGAGGGCTGTTAGCATACACAGACAGTGACTATGTAGGGGATATAGAAGACAGGAAAAGTACAAGTGGCTATGTGTTCATGTTAGCTTCAGGAGCAGTAGCATGGGCGTCAAAAAAACAGCCAATTGTCATAGTATCCACTACAGAAGCAGAGTTTGTAGCTGCTACCGTGTGTGCATGTCAGGCAATTTGGATGCAGAGGGTGCTGAAGGAGCTGGGATATGAGAATGAAGAATGTATACAGATCAAATGTGATAATAGCTCAACAATCAAATTGTCAAAGAATCCAGTGATGCATGGTCGCAACAAACACATAGATGTTAGGTTTCACTTCTTAAGGGATCTGTCAACTGCAGGATCTATCAACCTAGTTCATTGTGGAAGTAGTGATCAAATTGCAGATTTGATGACTAAGCCACTAAAAGTTGAAGTTTTTCAGAGGTTTCGAAGATTGCTGGGTGTTTGTGAGCCTACTAAGCTAAGCTAAATTTCGTACATAAATTAGCTTAAGGGAGGGTCTGAAAGAGAATATTGTTGTTTCTGTTAAATAAAGTTAGTTTTCTGTTAGTCTATTAAAGAATAAGGTCTGTGTGTTTAGTTTGTTAAAGTTTGTTACAAGATATTGGCTATAAAAGTCACTGATGTAAAGCCAATATTAGTTTTTCCACAGAATAGTTGAATATACAAGTTGAATACTTGAGATTGCAGATACTCTGAAATCTGCTCTCATTCTTCAAAGTTCCACTGTACGAATTCTCTCTTGATCTTCAAGATTCAGCACTCAAACTCTTTACTTTCCTTAGCCTACATAAAAACAGTTTTACCTCACATAGATTGTCTATACTGCAAGAAATAAATAAAAAAATACAACAACTAAAACCCAAATCTTATTCACGTGGCATTTTACACAAAATTGATCAGAAACTATACGAAATAACGATTGATTTTCACCCAGAGCTTTCCTCTGCAAATTTTGCTCAAGTATAGTGACAGGTAACTCTTTAATCACATTTAGAAAATAGTAATATCCAGTTGTTACAATAAAAATACTTTCCATATTTGGAAATGACTCTACATATGAGCATGACCTCCTGCAACCTCACATAAATAAACTTATCTGTCGAGCACAACAAGACAAACATGCCAGTGGGGCAGGAACCTTCCACCATTAATGAAAGCCGTGATGAGCACATGCAACTTCAAGCAGTAGTTGCTGCTTGATACCAAAAACATCTCACATTCAAGAATCAGAAAATAAAATTCTCAACAATATCACCTTCTCACTTCTTGAATTGTATAACCATCGTTTATATTTTATCAAATCTCTCTCTCTCTATATATATATATATATATATATACATATACGTACAAATAATTCACTATTTAAATAATAAGATCAAGACAAAGGAGTTATGCCATGTTGTACTTAGCCCGGTCGTCCTTAATGACTGAAAGCTATGCTATCTTACGGCCAATCACTCAATTTTGGAAAAGACTCACGCTGGAACAGAGCCAAAACAATGAAAGAAACAAAGGCTTTTGTGATGCTTAACTCAATGCATCATTGTCTGATTTTCTTATTATTTATAGAGGCAAATATGAAAGGTTACGTCCTAAAATACATCACAACTGTTACATAAAAAGTTATGTCCATTAAAAGGTTGTGTCCCCTAAGAGGTCATGTCCCCTAAGAGGTCACGTCTTGCTAGAAAGTTACGTCTGTTGGAAACAAAACAAATTGAAATAACAAGATTAATTCTATCATTCTCCTCCTTAAGCTTGTTGTTCTTTATTGATGTCGAGTACACCAATCTTTCCTCTCATCTCCTGAAACTTTATCCTTCCCGGTGACTTCGTTAAGATATCGACAAAGTCTGGTCCTCGATACGAACATGCTGAATTTCAACCAATCCCGATGTCACACAATCTCTTATGTAATGAAAAGCGAGTGTCAATATGTTTACTCCTCTCATGATGAACTGAGTTCTTGGTTAGAGCAATTGCGGATTGATTATCCATTTTTAGCACCATTTTCTTAGGTTCGACCTTTAACAATTCTCCTAACAATCGACTTCGACCACACACCTTGACACGCTGCTGCACAACCCAGACAATATATTCGCCTCGCATGAAGATAACGCCACTACTTTACGCTTTTTGTGAACACCGGCTGATCGGATTTGCCCCAAGAAAGAATATCAATCTCGAAGTGCTTTTTCTCGTCATTATTGTCACCCGACCAAATCATCGTCCGAAAACCCGATCAACTCCAAATCTCCTTCTTTCTTCTCATACACAAAACCAAAGTTCAATGTTCCCTTTACGTACCTCAGTATGTGCTTTACTGCTGCCATGTGTTCCAACGTGGGTTTCTCCATAAATCGACTTACCATTCCAACGGCAAACGCCAAGTCTGGACGTGTGTGCAGCAAGTATCTCAAGCGCCAACGATACTCGATACAAAGTTACATCTACAGGAGGTTCAAGGCTGTCCTTGTTCAATTTCAGACGAGGCTCCATAGGAATCTGTGTTGAGTTACAGTCCTTCATCCCACATTTCTCCAGCACCTTCTTTGCAAAACCCGATTGCTTTAAGGTGATTCTTGTTGGAGTCTGACACACTTCAATTCCCAAATAATAGCTAAGCAACCCAAGATCACTCATTCTAAATAGCCCTTTCATCTGAGATTTGAATTTGTCAATGTCTTGAATACATCCTCCAGTGATAATTAAATCGTCTACGTATACTCCAACAGTTAAATTTCCTTCCTTTCTCGTGTACACCGCATGTTCTAGAAGACACCTCTCAAAACCGAGTGCCTTCAATGACTTATCCAACTTGGAATTCCATGCTCTAGGCGCTTGTCGCAAACCGTACAAGGCTTTATACAGTTTCAGCACCTTATACTCTTCTCCTTTTATCTCAAAACCCGGTGGCTGCAGAACATACACATCCTCCTCCAATTCACCGTTAAGGAAGGCGGATTTTACATCCATGTGATGCATTTGCCACCCCTTTTGTGCAGCGATTGATATCAACAACCGTACAGTTTCCAATCGAGCAACAGGAGCAAAAACTTCGTCAAAATCTATCCCGTGCTTTTGAACATACCCCTTTGCTACTAACCTCGCCTTATGTTTGATTATTCTCCCTTGAGTATCTTTCTTCAATTTAAACACCCACTTCAAACCAATTGGCTTTTGATTTTCTGGTAAAGCAACTAACCTCCATGTTGCATTCTCCTGTATGCTGGAAATTTCTTCTTCCATAGCCTTTCTCCATGCTGAATCGGTTCTTGCTTCTTCATAACTCGTGGGCTCCTCCTCTCCTAGCAAACATAGCCCCGAATAATCCAATTCAGTAGGAGTAGTTTTGTCGTACAAACTGTTTAGGTCTCGTTTCCCTCTTGGTCCCACTTATGATGCCTCTGGATGGATGAATTCGGATGCCCTCTGCTCAACAGGAAACGACACTGGAGTTTGTGCATTTCCAGAACCGAATTCATCTACTCTGTTGCTACCAGCAGATGTACTCTCAGGCTCGCCAGATTGATAGAACCCTGGCTGTGGAGACGCCATATCAGGATACAGCATCTTTTCCTCAATTCGTTGATGGGCAGCATCACTTGAAACTGCAACAGGAAAATAAAGAACAGTAAAGATATCCTTTGCTGGTCTAGGTTCTGTAGCCGATGAATCAGTCCAGTCCCACTTCTTTTCTTCATCAAACACGGCATCACGAGTCACTACCACCTGTTTTGACTTTGGATCAAACATCCGATAACCCTTGGTATGCAAATCATACCCAATAAACACCATAGGTTTGCTCCAATCTGCTAGTTTCGGAAGGTGAGGTGTGACATTCTTCACGTGAGCAATACATCCAAAAATTCGCAAGTGTTCAACTCTTGGCTTTCGATTGTAGTAGGCTTCATAGGGTGTCTTGTCAACTAGACTCTTAGTTGGTGCTCTGTTCAGCAAGTAAATTGCCGTTGACACTGCTTCTCCCCAAAATTCACCGGGAACACTTTTACTTTTCAATAAACTTCTTGCCATGCCAACCACTGTCTGATTTCTCCGTTCCACGACACCATTTTGCTGCGGAGAATAAGGTGCAGTAAGGTAGTGTTTAATACCATTTAATTCGCAAAAGCCCTTGAACTCATTTGATGTGAATTCACCACCACGATCACTTCGAAAAGCTTTCAACTTACACCCCTTCTCCATTTCGGCTGCAGCTTTGATCCTTTTAAAACTTTCGAACGCCTCGGCTTTGCTTGAGATCAGAACCTGCCACATAAACCTTGTGCAATCATCGACAATTAGCATAAAATAACGCTTTCCCCCATTCGTAGTCGGTGTGATTGGCCCGCACAAGTCTATATGCCACGACTCAAGAGGGTACTTTCGGCTCCGAAATTTGATTCAGCGAGGGAATGGTTTTCGTTGTTGTTTTCCAATCAAACATCCATCACAAATGCGATCTTTATGATCTATCAAGGGCATGCCATGCACCATTCCATTTTTACCCATGATTTTTTAAAAGCATGAAAATTCACATGTCCATACCTTGCGTGCGAGCCAAGCTTCTTCTTTGCTCCTTACCGGGAAAGCATTCGGGTAGAGCTGGTGCTATGTTAAGCACATATAACCGGTTGCTTGACCTCTTCACTTTTGCTAGTAGCCTTTGTAATCTGTCCAAAACAGTCATAACACCTCCTTCAATCACTACCTTGCATCCGTTTTCATCCAACTGGCCAAGGCTTATTATGTTGCTCTTCAACATTGGGATGTAGTAGACATTAGTAAGTATTCGATGTTCACCTGTGAAGTCTTCAAGCAAAACCGAACCTCTTCCTTGGATTTTTACAGTCGAGCCATCCCCAAATTTGACTGACCCTGTAATAGTCGTGTCAATTTCAGCAAATTTTTCAATACATCCGGTCATGTGGTTACTTGCGCCGGTATCTAAATACCAAGCCTTCTCTCGAGTGCCTTTAATCTTTGGCACCACCTTGTCTTCATGCAGATACACATGCTCGTTCTGTATTGAGTGGCTAATAACACAAGTTTCGGCCATCAGTAGTGCCGGTTCATCATCGGTTTGTGTTGTAACAAAATTAGCCATCTCTCTTCGGTTTGGCTTGGAACAATCTTTTGCGAAGTGTCCAAATTCATTACAATTGAAACACTTAACCTTGGATTTGTCGAAGTTTCGTGGCTTTCGGTCTTCGTTAGTGCGTTCACCATTTCCTCGACCTCCACCATATCCACGCTCACGACTATGTCCTCTCCAGTGACGTCCTCCTCTTTTATTGTTGTTGAAACTTTCATCTTTCTTTGCCTTTGGGGTTCTTGCTTCCCTTTCGGCTTGGTTGAATAACAACTGCTCTCCTGTACTCTCTGTATGAGATCGCCCCTTCAATCCCTCTTCAAATGTTCTCAAACGCCCAATAGCTTCTGAAACCGACATCGTGTCTATATCTCCAAACTGCTCAATTGTCCCAATGATTTGAAGAAATCGATCTGGAACCGAACTGAATAGCTTTTCAACAACTTCGCTTTCTTCAAGTTTCGCGCCAAGTGATCGGATCTCACCAACCAAGGCAGTCAACTTCATCGAATACTCATTTACGGTTTCTGAATCTTGCATATGCACCTTGTACAATTGTCGTTTCAGTACTTGTACACGTGCCTTCTTGACACGATCTTCGCCAATTCGCATCTCCCTGAGTGCGTCCCAAGCCTCCTTTGCCGTCTGCTTCTCCGCGATTGCCATCATCACGTCATCTGGCACGGCTTGAGAAATGGCTACCATGGCGCCTTGATCTTTGTCGTCGTCTATGTCTGCACCTTCGATCACTGACCATACTCCTAGCGAACGCAAGATTATCTTCATCTTGACAGCCCATATGCCGTAGTTCGTTTCGCTTAACATTGGATAATGGATCGGGATTGAGGCTCCTCTTGCCGTCGGTTTGACGACTACAAGCGTCTTAGATTGATCTCCTTCAACATCAGCCATTGCTTTGACAACCTTTGCTCTGATACCAAATGAAAGCTATGCTATCTTACGGCCAATCACTCAATTTTGGAAAAGACTCACGCTGGAACAGAGCCAAAACAATGAAAGAAACAAAGGCTTTTGTGATGCTTAACTCAATGCATCATTGTCTGATTTTCTTATTATTTATAGAGGCAAATATGAAAGGTTACGTCCTAAAATACATCACAACTGTTACATGAAAAGTTATGTCCATTAAAAGGTTGTGTCCCCTAAGAGGTCATGTCCCCTAAGAGGTCACGTCTTGCTAGAAAGTTACGTCTGTTGGAAACAAAACAAATTGAAATAACAAGATTAATTCTATCAATGACTACTATGCTAAAATAAAAATTCCCAACACATTCACCATTTTCTTTTTTATAAAAAGCATAACCTTGATAGATTCATCATCTTTTGTTTTCCTCTGCGTTAATAGTGACTACAATGAAACAAATTATTCTAAAAATAACACAATAGATATTTAGCTCCTCTTCTGTTTGGTTTCGAAGATGGCGAAGGAAGAGAAATAAAAAAATGCACAGAAACCGAATTCCTCTTCTTTTCCTATTAATTATTTCTCAATTCATGCAGTAAATTCCCCCCATTAATCTTCAAGAGTAGATAAAACACTTTGTTTTTGACAAGAAGAGATAAAACAAAGGTTTTTAAAGAGAGATGAAAAATCTGAAAGTCAAAAAAGCAGTTTCCTCCAACGAACAAGACAAGAGCATGCCTTTCAACTAATGTTAAGAAGAAGAACACTTGGCCACTACTCAAAGAAAACCTAGAAAGAAAAAACAGCCAAATATTTTGAGTTGCTGACAAAAAGAAATGGAGATAGTTGACCATTAACCTTCATCTTGTGGCAAGAGTGCAGTCACTCCTTGAGCAAGAGATCCAAACCTGTCCACAACAAAGCAATTCAATACCACAAAACCGAAAACAAAAACAGATGCAGTCTTCGACAGTGATTGAACAAACGCCATGTTTGAAGCATGCAGAAAACAGTTACTGTTTCCCTGATTGCGGGTAATTGATATCTCCAAAAAAACAATCAAAGAGACGAAAAACAGTAGTTCAGGGACAGAAACAAAGTTTCTAGAAACTGTGTTTTTTTAGAGAGAGAAGAAAGAGAGTAGGGCAGTTGGGGGGAGATAATGTACGTAGGAGGGGTTTTAAAGATGACGAGTTACTCGTTTCTCTTTTTTTTCTTGCATTTTTCATTATGCTTTGTGTACTTTTTTCTTGAATAAAACGCTGTCGTTGTAATAAAATATTGAGAAAGGGTCAACAAAGCTCATAAAGAAAAAACGAGATGGAAAATCAAAGAGAGTGAATTCCAGGGAACGTGGTTGTATTCCGTACCAATCAAAAACGGTGAGAGCTCATGAGAAATAAAAAATAAAAAACGAAAAGGGAGGCATGATTTCGTGTTCAAGAAGCAGCTAAGCCGCCGGCCATGGATGGTTTTCTTTCAAACTGGGACACACGGTGTGGTCTTAATTACGGTAAAGTCTTTGAGGAAACAAACTGTGGGTGTCCAAGAAGTCAATATTTGCTGGTTGTTCTTGAATAAATAGTCAACTTTTGCCTCCAAACTCGGCCCGAGGACACCCTGAAGATGGAGGAATTGATCAAAAATAGCATACGAGGGAGAGAAAAACCATTTTGGCTGCTTGGATAGCACACTTGTTAGAGCTGAAAAAATTGATCAAGAATGCTAAAAGTATATTTTTTTGCTCTCTTGATGGCACATGCGTTGGACTTGCTCTAACACTTTCTCAAGTAAAAAATCCTTGGGCTTGAAACTTGCATAAACCCACATTACATTATGCTTGATTTTTATCAAATAGATAAAGCGTGGTGAGATTTGAACTCGTGACCGCTGGGTCAACAAAACTTTGATACCATATTAAGGAACCATCTCACCTAAAAACTTAAAATGTTAGATAAAACTCCAGAATAATTAATACGTTTGCTTACTTGTTGAGAAGTTAAAAATAAAGCGTGAAACTCATTTTAGAACTAATTTTCAAAATGTTTTTTTTTTTTAATATTTCATAGTGTGATTGATGTTATTTTTTAAAATATTTTTTGTTCATAAATATGTTAAAATAATATTTTTTTATTTGTTTTTAAAAATTATTTTTGATATCAGCATATAAAAACAATAAAAATACAAAAAATAATTTAAACTCTCTCTCTCTCTCTGTATATATATATATTACATTATCAAATTAGTTACAGTCAAATTTTTGGTTGGATTGAGTTTATAAAAGAGCATAAATCACATAGAAAGAAAATCAATTTTATTAAATAAGTTCTATTATATATATATATATATATATATATAAGAAACCTAAGTATTCATTACATTTTCTTTATCGGAAATAGATCATCATGTATGACTTTTCAAATAAATTACAAAAATTATTAATTTATATTCCATATCTCCACTCTTTATTTACATTTTTCTATGCTAGTTAATTATTATTACTATTTAAAAAACTAAAAGATCTCGTCATTCCACTATTCACCAAGATATAAAACATTTCACATTGTTTTGTATTTTTTTTTCATGTCTTTTATTTCTTAAAAATTATTTTTTCAGTACATCCTTACAAATTGAGCTAAGTAGGATATATTTATGATTTATTTTGAATTGATTTTTATGAAATTCTTGAGATGTTCAAAAGATATTTTAACTCTAAGTTTGCAAAATAAGATTTGATTTTGTTGGCTAACAAAATTACATTTTTAGGAATGAAATTGAACAATACATACATGTAACTTTTTTTTGTTATTGTGCTTCAACACCATTTCAAACACAAATTGCATAAAAATCTTTACATTTTGTTTTTTTGATTTCTTTAGTTTTTCAATTATGCATTTTAGTTCAAAATTTTATTTTCTTTGCATATCAGTCCTTGAATTCGAAGGAGAAGAAAAAGTTGATGAAAAACAATGAAGGAAAGAGAAGAAAATTCATTTGGTCATATTTTTGAAATAATAAATATCATTTTTGTTATCAATGATTCTACTTCTCAAGATAACTTCAATGATTGTGGTGTTTTCCTTTAAATATACTAGAGAAAATAGATAGCGGTCTATTTAGATTTCTTTTAAAAATCAAATTCAGATAATCTAATTGACACATCCTCAATCCCTTAGTTTAACAAGAGCTCAAAGGTTGTATATAAGAATTCAGAATCATATTTCATCAAATAAACCTAATAATAACGAGTATTATCATCAATAAAGGAAACATAATATCAAGCCTCTCCTTTAGTGGCAACAAAAAAAGATCCCCACACATTAGAATGCATCAGATCAAATGGAGAAGAAGAAAAATAATTACTGTGATTAGGTAAATAGAAAATTTTGTTAGTTTACATTTATTACAACCATAAATATCACAAGTTTGTAAATTTCTTAAAGCTCTAGTGGATGCTAAAAATCTCAAACAAGAAGACAAAACATGACCTAGATGACAATGCCATAAATAAATACTAGAAGAGGAATGATTTAATCGAAAAGAAAACAAATCAATACCAGTAGTAGCAATAGTAGTAGGAGGAGGAAGCACTATTAACTCATCTAGAATATATAGTCACTTCTCTCTACGGCCTGTCCCAATCACCTTCTGAGACTGCAAATCCTACACACTACAAAAAGAAGCGGAAAATATGAATAATTAATCACTAGTATTTGACCAATAGAAGCAAGATTCAATGTTACGCTTAGAATAAGATATACATTAGAAAAGAACAAGTGAGGTGTAAGAGCGGAGACAAGACTTGCTAAAGGCATAGGATTGCTGATGCGAACCCTAGCGGAATTTAATGGTATTCATGACCCCAAGATCAATCTAACCCAAGTTTTGTTGAGATTTGAATGAGCTTATCACAATGGAACACTTGCTCCAAGGCAACAAGACTATAAACCAACCGATTTTAACGAGTCTGTTCTGATTTTAACGAGGTCCAATTTTTCTACCTGATTTTATCAGGTTTGTTCTCTTGACTCCTAAAATCGTAAAATTTTACGAGTTAAATCATGATTTTAACAATATTGCCCGCTCAAGATATCTATAACATATTTCGACTAAGAAAAAAGATAACCTCTAGGTAAATAGGTTATCTCAATACCCAAAAAGTATCGTAGAGAAACCAAATCTTTCATCTCAAATTATCTTGCTAACTCTGTCTTCAAAACTGAAATACCATCAATGTCATCACGAATAATAATCATGTTATCAACATATAAAGATAGAATAATATGACTTATAATAGTGCTCTTAACAAAATGAACAAAATCATGACTACAAGAAACAAAACCAAGGAAAGAGATCACAATAAAAGAATTTCTCAAACCAAACACAAGGTGCTTGTTTAGGACTATATAATGCCTTTTTAAGCTTGTAGACATACCCAGAATCATGTGAAATACTAGGAGGTGGTGCCATATAAATGTTTTATTAAACATCTCCATTCATAAAGACATTTTTAACATCAATTTTAGAGATAGGCCACCGATGAACTGAAGCAACTACAATAAGAGTACAAATAGTAGTCATTTTAGCAGCAAGAGTAAATGTCTTCTCATAATCCATATCATACTGTTGAGAGTATTCTTTTGCAACTAATCGAGTTTTATATCACTTAATAGAAACAACACTCATATCGGGAGGTAGAGGAACCAAATCCCAAGTATTTGTGTTATGCTAAGCAGAAAGTTCCTCATCCATAGCTTGTTGCCAAAAAGGATAAAAAATTGCCTCTTTATAGAAAGAGAGCTTAGAGACAATGAATACAAACCATAAAGAAAATAAATGGTGAAGAATAACAAGAATAAGTAAAATCAAGTTGTTATGTGGACTTGTGAATGCATATGGATTGACATCGAGGAGGATCTGCAATCTTAGATGGATTAGGAGGGACTGTAGAGGAGAATAGAGCTTCAGGTGCACCGGAGAGTAAAGTGGCATTACCTGCAAAATGGTTAGGATGAATTGATCAAACATGTACAGAGGCATTTAAGGTACTAGGAACCTAAGATGATAAACTGCTAGAATTCCCAGAAAAAAGGATCTAAACGAATAAGATTAGATCTAATGAAGCTTTGGGGAGTGAATGGAATAGAAAAGAAAGGTATATACTCTAGAAAGATAATACGACGAGACACATAAAGTTTTTCATAGAGTTTGCTTTTCTTACCATACATTTTTTCTCTTGCAATCATCTTTGAGCTTTATTTAACAATCTGATTCTATGACTCTTTATAAATCGAAATGAATGCTTTTAATCTTTGCAGGAGCCTTTCATAACATTTCATTTCTTTATATCTACTGTATTTTTTTAAAATAAGGTTGCCTATATAATTATATTTTCTCCTTTCTCAATATTCCAGCCATCTCCAGTAGAAAGCAATCATTATTGATGAAGAATTTTGGACAATCAACTAAAAAATAGGAAGTCACACTTTCTCCCCCAGCAGAGGTTTCTTTGCACGCTACCTCTTTTTTCTTATTTATAACAATTTGTGGTTGAAGAATATCAGTTTTTTTTCATTTAATTTGTTAGCTTGCATTTTCTTTTGGCACAATGAAAATAGTAGGGAATGGGTTGGATCTCATTTTGAAAAGGAGTTTTTGCTTCGTTGTTCGCCTCAAAATTACTTTGTTTCCTGCGACGATCTGCAACCAATTTTGCTGGCGTTCATTGAGTCTTTGTCAAGTAGTAATTGGCTTACTTTTTGTGATATCTTGCAAGGCAAAAGCTGAACTTGCAAAAAGTAATTTGTGTTAGCGCAACAAAATTTAACTTAAATTTACTCTTATTTGCTCGTTGTATGTAATTGCAATAGCAATTATATAATGTAGACTTATCATTTTAATTTTGCAAATATAAGCCCATATGCACATGCATGCCCGTAACAATGTGCGAGCAATATAACTATATATATATATATATATATATATATATATATATATATATATAGAGAGAGAGAGAGAGAGAGAGAGAGAGAGAGAAATTTGATAAAATATAAACGATGGTTATACATTTCAAGAAGTGAGAAGGTGATATTGTTGAGAGTTTTATTTTCTGATTCTTCAATGTGAGATGCTTTTGGTATGTTCATCGAATCAAGTAGCTACTACTGCTTGAAGTTGCATCTGGGTAGTTGAATTTGCATCTTTATCATAAAACTTAAGTTTTAGGTGAGACCTCAAGATATGATTTATATTATTCTCTAACACATCTTCTAAAGTGAAAGTCATTTGAGTTTGAAATTTGCACATAGGTCAACACTACCCTGTGCTTAATTTTTATTAAATGAAATGAGAGTAGTGAGATTTGAACTCATGACTGCTGAATCAACAAGGCTTTGATACGATGTCAAGGAACTATTTAACTATAGGGTATGTTTGAGAATGTGATTAAAGTTGCTTTTTGAAATGTTTTTTTTTGTTAGAAATGATTTAAAATAATATATATTTTTATTTTTTAAAAATTATTTTTGATATCACATTAAAATGATCTAATAATACAAAAAAAAACATTAATTTAAAATAAAAAATAAAAATACAAAATTTTCAAATTTTTTCAAAAATATTTTTGAAATACAGTACCAAACAGATGTAATTCACCCGGAATAAGTTAACAAGTATGAACCAAAATAATAATAACAGGGCAACAGAACATGCTTTAAAACAAAAGTAATAAGATGGAGGTGGTGATGGTGGATGGACACTTGATGAAGCAAATTGGGGCACACTTCTCTAATCTCTGCCCTTCCAATAGTCAGAATTCAGAGAGACTGGATAAAGATCACCATCAGATGTAGAAGCAACGGCCCACGGTCCATCCATTGACATGCTCTGAGTTTGAGTCTCACTTATTTCCTGTTTGTTGATGACTTGAAAATGCTTCCTCATCTCTTCAATCTTGTGCTCATCCATTGACTCACTTTTATCTGGAATTTCAAAATCTTGAACAGCAGCCTTCCCTTCGAGCATGCTTACTACTGCAGACATCGCAGGCCTGACAGCTGAAGAGACATTACTGCAAAGCAGAGCCACATTAATCATTGTTATCACCTCTTCCTCGTTGTAGTCTTGTCCGAGACTTGGATCGACAAGCTCTAGCAAAGTCCCTTCCTCTTTCAAATACAATGCCTAGAAAACAAAATACGTATCATAATCAAGTAACAGCAGGAAAACAAAAACAAAACAAAAATGGAGACGGGGAGGAACTTCTGTTACCCAATCAAGAAGATAAATGGTGTCCTCCTTTCCTCGATGACTAGTATTGCTCTTCCCACTGACAATTTCCAGGGCAACAATTCCAAAGCTGTAGACATCTGCTTTGTCAGTCAAATAACCCCGCATTGCATATTCAGGAGCCATGTACCCGCTGCAAAAAACAGAGATACCATATTATTTGAAGGGCTTAATCTTACGGTGGGTTGCTCAGGGACAAGTTCTGTAACAGACATTAGCAGCACCTATTCATTATCTTTAAAATTTTTGGTTGCTGACCAAATCTGTTTAAGGCTGTAAAAGATTTACTTAACATTCAAGAGGAGCATCAGGATGAGATGTTTTGTCTTTTTTTTTATCTTTTCTTTCATTGTATTCAACTTAAAAAGTATCAGCAAGATACAATAGTAGAGAGCAGACTCACTAGGTTCCGGCAACCCGGGTGCTTATGTGGGTGTTGTCCTCTTCATCAAGTCTGGCTAGCCCGAAGTCAGATATCTTTGGGTCTAGATTCTCATCAAGCAACACATTGGTGGCCTTGATGTCTCTATGCACGATCTTCAATCTTGATTCTTCATGAAGATAAGCTAAACCTCTTGCTATACCAACACAGATTTTCTGCCTTGTAGCCCAATCCAAATTCAACCGGTATTCTTCAGGACCTTTCAGACAGAATCAACAGTAATGTTAAGTAGAAGTTTTGTCCCTTCGCATACAAAGTTTTACATGTATGGAATCATCTAAGAGCCAAAAGTTTGCAGTC
The DNA here is from genome assembly GCA_029228465.1 of Salix viminalis. NCBI lineage: Eukaryota > Viridiplantae > Streptophyta > Magnoliopsida > Malpighiales > Salicaceae > Salix > Salix viminalis. The sequence continues at coordinate 23,845,637 of CM055441.1, read as the reverse complement.
AATAAAATTATGTTCTTTGAATTTACCAAACAAAGCACGAGCAAGGCTGTTATTTTCCATATACTCGTACACCAGCAATAATTGATCGCCTTCAATGCAACATCCATGAAGCTTTACAAGATGAGGGTGTTGCAGAGCAGAAATCATGCCAATCTCATTCACGAATTCCCGGTTTCCTTGTTTTGATTTGGAGGAAAGCTGCTTTACAGCAATTATGGTTCCATCTAATAGCAGACCCTGCATCCAGGCAATGTAGACAAATATTGCATCAACCTAAGAATCTTAATAACGTTACGAAGGCCATAAGTAAAATTCATGTTGAATACCTTGTAAACAGGACCAAAACCACCTTCTCCAATTTTGTTTGCAGGATCGAAGTTGTTTGTAGCAGCTTTAATTTGCTTCAATGTAAATTTGAACCTGTTTTTAAGTCCAGGCCCTTCAAATCTGTTGGAGAAGTGAATTTGTTTCAGAAACGAATCCGTTTCTTGGAGCTAATCTCCCTTCCCTCTCTATCTTTCCAGTTTCAGTTTAATAGGTGTGATTATATATATATATATAGTTTTACAAAGTTGATACGGAGAAATCGTATGCAGAAATAGGAAAATAGAGATAAATCTTTAGAAAATACCATGACGTGAACTGATCTTCTGTCCAAAACAACCTTTCCACCAGAGAATTCCAAGAATCAGGAAGACGAAAACTACTGCAGCAGCCACAATGCCAACCACGGTGCCAGCAGATGTACTACTGCTATTTTCTGAAGGAGGTTTAAAATCTGCAGGAAGCAAAGAATTTATAACAGAACGACATAACATCACATTGTAAGTCATAAAAGTACAGTAACTGTACCATTTTGATACCTAAATTTCAATAATAAATAAGAGTAGAAAATAAGATCCAATCTGCATTGATGGTTTTGTGCTGTACGAACAGAATCCTGATGATTAAGTTCATAAAATTTCATCAACTTACCGGGTGTCACAGAAATAGCCGATATGAGAGGTCCATAGACTCCTCTATCAGGCAGTCCAGTTGTCCCTTTTCCAGCCCAATAAAAGCGTATCTCCAATGCACCTCCAGTTACAATAGCAGTAAAGTTTTTTATAATTGCCTTACCAACACCGCCTGCTTCATCCTGGATACTGAAATTCTTTTGTACAAGGTTCCCCTACATTTTTGTTGTCAGATTGGTATTAATAAAACTGAAAGAAAATAAATTCTGTATGTTCATTCAGACCTTTAATACTGAATGATAGAATAAAATTTTGATCAGTCACCTGAATATAGATATCAAAAAAACGCCTGCCAAGGCTGCTGGATGTGTTGTCATTAGTAAACATTATCTCTGCAAAGTGAAGGAAAACTGTGTAGCTCCCACTTCCCATACAGAAACCATAATAAGTCAGAGAGATTGGAGAAAGGCGTGCATCCATATAAAGTGATGAATAATTTGCATTCGTCGATTTGTAGGAATCTCGATCGGAATTATCGTCCATGAAGTGACCAGTGGTACTAACTGCCCAGTTAGTTCTGCGGTAGAAGCTTGATTGTCCGGCTTGATCTGTATCCTCTTCGTATGAGATCCCTTCAATAGTTGCTGCATTTCCTCCACAATTTATGTGGAAGGAATAGAATTCTGTTTCCAAAGCAAAAACATATCAATCACCATGGAATAGGAACATACACATATAAAACTACCAAGGCAAGGAACAACTTATGTATGTTGAAAATATTCTTGTTACCTTGTAGAAGCTTAATTTTGTTAAGCTACTATGTGAATGCTTCTTTTACAACTAATCGTATTCTTATGCAATTATATCCCTTCATAATGACAAGAACCATGACATCATAGTACACTCGCTCTTTAATTTCCAGAACAAGACTGATGGTTTATAGATATTTGGTACGCAAAAGAAACAAATAATTTTCTATAATACAATCATAAACCTGACTTACTTTTCTTGACAAGGAGGGCTTCTTAAAGCAGGGAACAGTGCTTCCACTGAGATACAAAAAGAAGAAATAAAGCATATCTGATTAAAATTTAAAATAGGAAAAGGCCTAGACAAAAAATTATCAAACATCCCTCTAGAAATAGAAAAGATTAATTTTTCAGGAGTTTAAACACTTACGAGACGTTTCCCATTGAAGCGCTGCCAAATAAGTTTCTGCAGGAATTCAAAGAAGTGAAAAAATTAGCTCTTACGCAAATTGCAAGTAAATGCAGGGGAATGCGGGAATGATGGATAGGAAAAAAGTGGAGAGCATAAGACTTCACTTTCTTACATATTGCCCTGTGGACATGAGCTTTCACTTCCGAAATTGTTATAGGAAAGATCACTGCCAGAAGAAAGGCAGATGTTCAGTCCAAAATCTACATTAATCAAACAATTTGTTGATCGCATATTTGGTTAAGTGTGCCTAACTAGCCTCAGTGGCTATGAACGTTTCTGCTGTTCTTATTTCCCTTAATGCATGGAAGTTTTAGTTTAGGCATCAAATCTAGAAAAATTCGCTGTGTTAGAAACCCCAAACCAAGTTTATTATCTTCTGAACACAATCTATGGATGGTATGGAACTGTGTTCCTCATATGGTAAATTCTGTAGCTTATTTGTAAAACTAAATAAATAACTTTTAGAATTATCAGAAATAAATCTAGACAGGAAAAGAAACCTTACACATATTCTCCATCCTTAATTATCCAGGCTGGTACGGTTCCATTTAGCTGATTCCCCGTTAAATATCTGAAAAGAAGCTGTGCATCAATGAAAGTGCATTTCAAGCAAAGGTAACAATTGTTCCTGTAGCTTATACAGCAGTCGCAAGACTTGGTTTGAAATATGAGAACTGCTCGGGATGTTCAAGCTAAATGTAAGAAGGAACAAATATATAAAGCCATTTGCTTACATGTAATCTGCATTTCTTAAAAAAACACCAGAAAAGCTGGCTGGAATTTCTCCGTCAAGTTTGTTAAAACTGAGGTCTCTGCAAAGAAACCACAAGGAGAGATCAAAACATTGCTTCATATTATTAGAGAATGAAGAAGCGAGTGTAAAGCCAAAATGAGGAGGAGTCAATTTCCATGTAGAAATATTTTCTTGCTAAATTTTATATATGATCTTATCAATCTTACAGTAAGTCCCTGTTAATTCCACTAGTAGAGTAACTATTTTGAGAGCAGGAGAAAGTTCAAATTCTCCCTTTGAGTTTTGATGAACTTCATAAGCCTCTCGGGATGAAATCAACATATATAGTGGAAAGAAAAATGGTCAAATAACCAAGAGAAGAAGTGGTCAAACAGGAACAGAACATCAGTGTATCACCGCCAAGGACGCAAATACAAGACAGGGTAAATGCTAACAAAGTCCAAAACAAGAGGTATATATACAAACACTTGAAAAAAGCTGATAGAAGGAACTGACAGGGTTTTCAAGCTGGAAAATTCACCAACAAAGTCAGGTATTCGTCCAATAATATTGCAACTCCTCAGTATCCTGCAACATAAACATTAATTTTCAGAACCATATAAAGAAGAAACAACAAAGCAAAAAACTAATCACATGATGATTGATAAGACAGCATCTAACTCACAATATCTTAAGTTGTTTCATATTAGCTAATGGCGGGAACGGGTCTCCACTTCCATTTCCCTGCAGATCACTGATTCTCCTGCATACATGAACGGTCAAGGATAAGAGCTTTTATTATGAAAGTTATCAACCAACAGAGCTTTACTCACAGATCAGTCATATTTCCCAGAACAGCAATGCCTGGTGGGATCGGCCCGCTAAGACCGCTGCCTTGTATCACTCTGTCATGCAGTCAAATATTGGTTCAAGTAAATAATCTGACAGGCCACACACAAATGTAAAATAATTCATACAATTCGAAAATCTTACAGTTTTTGTAGGTTTTTCCAATTCTGAATGAGATGCGGTATCTCACCAGTGAATTGGTTATCACCAATTCGACTGCAAAAAAATTAATATATAAAAAATCATGCAATTAACATTTAATTTGTATCATAACAGCAATACTTCAAAAACTTACAAATCCTTCAGTGTGGTTAGGTTTTCAAATGCTGCCGGCAACTGTCCAGTAAAGTTGTTTGAGGTTAGATGCCTACAACATCAAAGCAAAAACAATGATGGAATATCATTCTAACAGGTTTTTTCCAGCAAAGCTCTTACAAGATGTAATCAACTACAAGCAACTTAAAATTGCATAAAACAATCAGGATAGCACACAAACTTGTAGCGAAAGGTCTTACAATTTTTCCAGGAGAGACAAATTTCCAAGTTCCGGTGGCAAAACTCCTGAAAACTGATTAAACTCGACTGTGCTGCATGGTTATTTCACTCAAAACATTACATCCACCGGAACTATTACCTGGTAAATAGCTTAAAGGAGAAAAGGATCGATCTTATTTATCTTACAAATTTACAAGAGTGCTGATGTTTCCAATTTCTTTGGGGATTGGACCGGTAAATCGATTTCCTATAATAGAACTGCATATGATATAATATAAACTCATTTTTTTTAGTTAATTTCATGTATAACTAAATATTATTCAAGAGTTTATACATGTATAATGAGAGGAAAAAAGAGTAGCGTACATGTTAACCATTTGCGTGGCACCCCATTCTCGAGGGATGGTACCGTTGAGGTAGTTACGTGATAAGTCACTGTAAGTGTTACGTATAATATTCAGGTAGTTTTTAAAGGGGACGATTATGAAATATTTTAGTAAAGAATTTAAGAGGCAGTGCTTACATTTCTTGGAGGTAAGGGAACCTGCTCAAATCCGGTGGAAGACTGCCTTGAAGATTCTGGTTCTTCAGAACTCTGTGCATCAACATTATATAAAGCTTTTAAGCTTAATTTAAAATAAATAAAACATTTCTAAAAGTAATTGATCCTAGTTGGATTTAAAAAAAATAATCTAGAATTAATTTGATTTAACCTACAAAAAAACCAATGATTTTCATAAGAGATTTTTTCGAAGCAACCTCGCTTAATTTTTTTTTAAAATTATTGTGTTAAACTATGATTTAGTATCCCATGAATCAAGTTTCAAACTATAAAATAGTTTATTTATTTTGTGTATAATATTTTATAAATAATATTTTTCATATTTTTTTATATATTTAATATCATACAGTGACCATGATGACAGTGAAAGAAGACCAAGTTGAAAGAAGCTAGAACGTTAATATCATACAGTGTAAGGAAGATGTAGCGAAAATAAATTCCTATTTTGTTCATATTTAAAAACCCAATCGGGTCCATGTGTGGTCGAAACGTTAACACGAGCCCTGTCCTTGACCATGTCAACATTTTCACTAGCATAATCAAGTTCTTGTCCTTACAAAAAGTTTCTAAATTCTTGTGATCATCCAAGCCAAAGATTTAGATTTGAGAATTTCGTGAGTGTAGTTAATGTTTTTTTGTGGAGGATAAGAGGTATAGAGTTTGGCCTGGGATAATTAATCCGCGGCTTCTAACAAAAGACTTTCAGATATGATCCCCGAGCGAGAGAGAGAGAGAGAGAGAGAGCTTACATGCTGGTGACATGGCAGATGGTGCCATTTGAGAAGGTGCAGTTGCAGGATACGTTATTTTCACTCCCTTTCACTGCATTTGGAGTAGCCCAACCCCATTGACCACCGCAAGGATCGGCACTGAAATTCCAACCTGTCTTGCCCAACGTCTTTGCTATGTCACGTAGAGCTTTAACTGTAGATTTTTTAATACAACCATATTCAATAAACATTAAACTATATTCCAGAATAATGATATGTAATTAAATCGAAGAGCTTCATCTGCATAGCTATGATTGCTGGGAAAACATACAGCCCAAAGAAAAAAAGAAAAAAAAACTCTAAAATCATCCCAATCTTGCGTTGAACATACCTTCATCGTCGGGTAAAACAGCAGCCCCAAGAGCATATGTTGCGAGACCAAAGGCAATGAGTGAAGCAAAAAGAAGCCTCGAGAAGGACATGATGATCGTCAGTTTATTAGGAGGTGTGCGTATTAACCTTCACGTTCGAGAGAGAATATAAGGGAATAATTTGCAGTGGAAAATGATATTGGAAAGTCCTGTGTGGAGTGTGAAAGAAAGGAAGGTGTACGGGAACGAAGAAAGATCGAGGGACTTGCTTTGAGCGTGAAGGGACAGAGTGTACTTTGAAGGTGATGCAGCAAGCCAAGTCAAGTATCCTGCAAACCTCTTGCGGTTGTCTTATATATATATACTAGCCACTTATTTACTTCTCGTCACAGCTGAGACTATATTTTTTAAACGTAAAAAAAATATTAAGAATATAAGATTTTATTTATTATACTATAAATTTAGATGAAATAATAAATCTTTGCAGAATTTCTATGGAGCGCATGTTTCTAATAAAATATATGAATTTTAAATAGATTTAAATTTATTTGTTCAATGAAATCATCAGCATAAAATTATCATCATCATTAAAAAAAACAAGAATATTTGGATACTTGAATCATCAAATTCTTTGTATTAGGATTAGTTCATTTCATAATCTAATTTAAATTAAACACAATAATAAAATATAAATTGTGGAAATATCTATGATAATTAAACAACAAAAAAAACTTGATGATTTTCTACCTACAAAAAAAAACATCATTAAAAATCCATTGCTAGATTACTATAATTATCATGACTATAACAGCTAAAATTATTATCACCATCGCTTCCCAAACAATAATGTTAAAAATACTTCAATTTTTTTCAATGTTTTCCAATTATTATTACAAAAGAGCTAAAAGAGCTTGGGACGTTACTGCTCACCTACACCCATTGGCACTGTGGACTGGATATTTGCTCCGGTGCTTCGCGTGCGTACGTGAGTCTTTTTTTTGGGTTGATGAACAATGTCATCACGCATTTGTCCCTCAAAAAGGACAAAAAACACCGCTTGGGTTGAGGGGCTCAACGGTAATTGCACCTTTTCGGTCCAGTTCGTCTGGCCAGTTTTTTTTTATATTTCAGTGAACAGTGCAAACACCTTTTTGTCCCTCGAAAAGGATAAAAACCATCCCAAGGAGGGAGAGGCGATCCGGTAATTAACCAATTGTTTTTCTTTTTTTTGCCGGTTTATTGTTGGCATGTCGCCGAACACGCCGTCTGTTTCCTTCCTCACGCGTGTTTTAGACGGTGCGTGCGGCTTACTCTAGCGTCTAAAAATGTCCAACCGACGTCTAAAATGAGTTTTCAGGCATGTTCTCTTCCACTTAGTGATGTGCGTGACTATGTGGTGTCCGGAGACGTGTCAATGGTCATTTGAACCCCCCCAATTTCTCTCTCCTTCATGCGCCAGATGATGTCACCACAGCTGCTTTTTGGACAAATTTTCATTTCAGTCTCTGAACGTTAGAATTTGTTATTCTGGCCCTTATTGCTATGATATAGGTTTTGATTTGTTTCAATTTTGTTCTTCAATTGAAATTGATGATATATTGTAGTTTCAACTAGGTCCTCATTCTTTTAATTTTTCAGATTGGCCTGGAATCCTTAATATTTTTGGTATCAAAGTTTTGATTGATTTCAATTTCATCCTTCCATGGAAATTTATTATAAATCCTTAATATTTTCGGTATCAAAGTTTGATTTCTTTCAATTTTATCCTTCTATATAAATGAATTATGGATTTTAGTTTTCATTTTGGTCCTAATTCTTTTAATTTCCGGTTTTCTTTTAAATGATTTAATTTCAATGTTTTGATTTATTTCAATTTTGTCCTTTAAATTAAATTTATTACATATGTTTTTTTTTTTATCCCTTATTGGATTTTATTTTAGTTCCTTTATTTTTTATACATATTTCTTACATATTTTCTATTTTTGTCCATATTTATATGTATATGCTCTTAGTTTTTCATTCCAATGTTATTAAGTTTTTCTATTTATTGTTGAAATTTTAACTAAATAATGTTTTTTTATTATTTCTCTTTTTTTATTCTTCAAGTTAAGTAATTTCTTTAAATATAATAATATTTATTTTTTGTTAATACTGTTAGGTATTGAATTTTCTAATTATTACAGATAAAACATTCGAAATAATAATAATGATTATTTGTAAGCTTTATTTTCTGTTAAATATATCACACTAATTATATATTTTGATATTTATTTAATATTAGAGCTTTAATATATATAAATGACCTAAGTTTTTTTTTAAAAATACAATTGATATAATTGTTCCGAAATACTTTGAATATAATAATATGAAAGCAAAAAACATTATGGATTTTTTTCTCTAACAATAATTATGGTCTCACCAATTTCTATTATTTCCACTGTTATTAAGGTTATTTTTTTAATGTTTACATTTTAATTTCTGTTCGTGATCATTTCAAAAATGATATTTTTTTCTTCTTCTTCCGTTCAAATAATTTTTTAGAATCTAATAATATTTTTTTTGTTTTGTCATTTATTTAGTATTTTAGTTGCTTTTCTGTTAATATTGTTAGGTCTTAAAATTTCTTCTTATTATAGATAAGACATTCAAAATAATGATAATGATTATTTTGTAATATTTTTTTCCTTATCAATATGTGAGGCTAATTCTATGTTTTGATATTTATTTAATATTAACACCTTCATATATATATATATATATATATATGACCTATTTATTATTATTTCTAATATATTTTTAATATAATAATATGAGCAATAAATTTTAAAATCAGTTTTCTACATAGAAAAAAAAACATTTTGAACAAATTTTATCAAAAAAATTTTGGAGATAGCAACATTCAATCCCTTTTTGATGGGAAAAAACATATATTTTTAACAAATTTTACCAATTATAATTTTACCAATTAAATATTAAAATAACAAAATACAACATATATAAAATTAATTAATTATTTACATAGATAAAAAAAATTCAGCGCATGGCGCGGGCATATGGCTCGTTTGAACTATAATGGAGCTAATCTTGATACAAATATGGGAATGATTTGCAGTGGGAAATGATATTGGAATGTCTTGTGTGGAGTGTGAAACAAAGGAAGAACGAGAGATCGAGGGACTTGCTTTGAGCGTGAAGGGACAGAGTGTACTACGAAGGTGATGGGGCAGGCCAAGTATCCTGCCAACCTCTTGCGGTTGTGTCATATATATATATATATATTAATTCAATAAACACAATTTTAATTTAAAATTAAACTTATTAGAGAATATGTGATTCAAATTTTAAATATAATTAAAAAAATAAGAATTGAACTAATATAATCTAATTGACTTGATGAGTTTAAAAATATCTTGGATAACTGATAAAAATATAATTTGAGTTTAAGAAAATTCAAGATGCATGTTTTTTTAAAAAAATATTGAGACGATAACATATCAGATTAACTCAGGTCAACTTCAGATATCATTTTAAATCTATAACTTAGGTCATGAGACCATAATAACTGGAAAAAAAAGTCATAAAAAATTTAGGGTAAAAAATTAAATCAACTCGAGTAAACTTGACTAACCGTCTAGACACAACATAAGATTTGGATATGGAAAACAGACTTTGAAAAAAGAGTCTAACAAAAAAAGATCCAAGTTAAATAATTAAACCATTGTGAATAAAAATTCAAGCAGTTAGAATGACCAACCTACTATTGAAATTATAAAACAAAAGAATAACAAAACTAGGGTAAATAATTTGATATAAAATAATAAAATTGTAGAGAAAAGAAATTCCTTTTCTTTCGAGTCGTCATTGACTTTTCTTTTTATTTTGGTATGGAATATTTTTTGTCAATGTGCATGCTAAGAAAAAATCATCCAAAGAAAAGTAGTGTATTTAAAAAGTTGATTTTAAAGTTTGAATTGAATAAAAAAGAAAATAAACATCCAAAGAAAAGTAGGGTAACTAATCTCTTTACTCTTCGATCGAGTCGTCATTGATTTTTTCTCCAGCTGCCACAGTGGACTTTCCGACGTTATTATCCTCATGCAGCTCTCACTCTCTCTCAATCGCTCTGTAAGAGACGTTGAAGTTTCGCCAAGCTAATTAAAGCAAACCGTGTTGCTGTTGATCATCTTTAAAATCGCCTTTTGTCTTTTCCTCAAGTAACCCCACTCTCATTATTGAAAAGAATACGACACACTGTTTCTGTCGTTGAACGACTAGTAGTCTGCTGTTCTTCGAATCGTCATTCCAAGATTGAATTATAATGAAAGCCTTCATGGTGGGCCGGGGGCTAACCCTACCTTTTACATCTCTCTCTCTCTCTCTCATCCTGTTTATTTATTTTCTGCTAGCTCCAAGTTAATTTCAGCTGTATTAACAATTAAGCTTGCAATTAGAGCAGCAGAGTGGTACGTCTTGAATCTGCCATAAAAGCACAGTCATCGGGCCAATAGCATGGCATGAAAACAAAACCCAGAAATTATTATTGTAAAACTCTCTCTGTGTTCGCATCAATCATTGGAAGTTGACTATATATTATAGGGTGCCAAAGTGCAGTCCAATATTCACTATCAATTAGCCAATAAGAGAAGAAAAAAACATAAAAGATTGATACATAGTATCCTTTGTCATGTGGGCATGATCAAGCGTGCATAGTGTCTTAACGCTGATAATCATGGTGCCAATGGTGTTGTTGATTGAAAAGCAGCCAGAAGGGCTGCCCTGTGTAGACAAACGGTCGGTTTTCTCCTCTCATCCCAGATGGCACTTCTTTATTTGATGCTGCAGACCTCATGGCTGTAATTGCCATATAAACCTAATAAGAAAAAAAATGCACGAAATAATTGAATTATAAATATATTAACGACTTTACAGAATTAAATTTATGGATAGCGAGGATGCCCAATGACTATCATGTGTAGGATTATTCAAGTAGAGAAAAGAAAAGAAAAACCTCTGTGTTGGTTCTGTTTATTAGCTGTGTATATATATTATTTACATGAGAGATTGTTGCCTATTTTACAGGGATTGCAGAATCATTGTTATACAAGAAATCTTGCTATGATCAAGCTGCCATTATATCTTTATTGCCAGCTATGATAGATTGGTATCTTATCACCCCCCCTCAAGTTCAAGGCGGTCAAGAACCGGTGAGGAGCTTGCCACGGTTGGAAACAAATTTGTCTGAACAGAGGGCTTGGTCAATATGTCTGCAAGTTGGTCAGTGCCAGCAACATGTTCAAGCACCAGAGCCCCACTAGCAACACGTTCCCTGATGAAGTGAACATCAATTTCAATGTGTTTGGTGCGATGATTAAACACTGGATTCTTGGCCATAGTGATTGCGCTGATATTGTCACAGAACAATGTGGGAGAAGGGAGACAGTAGCCAATGGACTGTAATAGGTTCATGAACTATATAAATTCAGCCGTGGTAGAGGCTAAAGCCCGATATTCTGTTTCTGCCGTTGATCTCCATACAGTGGCCTACTTTTTAGCTCCCCATGATATTAGTGGGAAATGATAGTGGATAGCCGAGTGTGGAGTGTGAAAGAAAGGAATAACGAGAGATCGAGGGACTTGCTTTGAGCGTGAAGGGACAGAGTGTACTTCGAGGGTCATGGGGCAAGCAAAGCTATCATGCCAACCTCTTTTTGTTGTGTGTGTGTGTGTATATATATATATATTAATTTAATAAACACAATTTTAATTTTAATTTTAATTTAAAGATAAACTTATTAGAAAAAATGACTTAATGAGTTTAAAAATAGCCTGAATAACTGATAGAAATATAATTTGAGTTAAAAAAAAGTTCAAGATACATGTTTTTTTTTAAAAAAAAATATTGAGATGACAACATATCAGATTAACTTAGGTCAATATCAAATATCATTTTAAATCTATAACCTAGGTCATAAGACCATAATAACCGTAAATAAAACAATCAAAATAAATTATAAAATATAATAATCAATAAACTTATTATTGAATGATGAAAATGAAAAAAAATTCCAATCTAGAAAGAGGACAAAAAAATAACATTTAAAAAAAATCATAAATATAAAGTTAGAAAATGACAAAGCTTAAAGGAAAATAATTTAATGCAAAATAATAAAATTGGAAGAAAAAAAAGTCATAAAAAATTTAGGGAAAAAAAAATCAACTCAGGTAAACATAATTTGGATATAAAAAAACAGACCTTCAAAAAAGAGTCTAACAAAAAAAATCCAAGTTAAATAATTAAACCATTGTGAATAAAAATTCAAGCAGTTAGAATGACCAACCTCCTATTGAAATTATATAAAATAATAAAATTGTAGAGAAAAGAAATTCCTTTTCTTTCGAGTCGTCATTGACTTTTCTTTTTATTTTGGTATGGAATATTTTTTTGTCAATGTGCATGCTAACAAAAAATCATCCAAAGAAAAGTAGTGTATTTAAAAAGTTGATTTTAAAGTTTGAATTAAATAAAAAAGAAAATAAACATCCAAAGAAAAGCAGTGTAACTATTCTCTTTACTCTTCGATCGAGTCTTCATTGATTTTTCTCCAGCTGCCACAGAGGGCTTTCCGACGTCATTATCCTCATGCAGCTCTCACTCTCTCTCAATCGCTCTGTAAGAGACGTTGAAGTTTCGAAAGCTAATTTTAATAAACCTAATTTTAACTCAAATCTAAAAATAAATTTATTTGAAAGTATGCAATTTAAATTTCAAATATAAATAAAAAACTAAGAGTTGAACTAATATGACGTAATTGACCCGATGACTCTAAAAACAACTAGCATTCGAGTTTGAATTAATAAAATGTGTAAGGACCCGATTGATTTGATTCATTCTGATGTGTGAGGACTGTTGGTAGAAATTGCAAGTGCATGAATCGTAACAAGTATTAAAGTGATGAGTAGAGTATCGTCTCACATAATTTGTAAAAAATATCAATAAGTTCCAAAATTATCAAAACCCTATCTATTTGATGATTCAATTATAAAGGTTCACAAAATTAAAAATAATTAAAACAAACAAGCAAATAATTAAATGGTGTTGAAATCAAGTTTAAAGGATCCTAGGATTTCCGATTTCACCGTAACTAATCTTCTATGAATTTTCTCAATTGAATTAATCCTCTCAAAATTTATTTCTTATTGTTGATAATTAGGTTTTACTAATTTAATCACTAATCTTTTTTTCGAGCATCAATGAATTATTTTAATAAGCAAACTTCTTACCTTTCGGTGAAAATTCTAAACTCCTCAAAATACATTAGGAACGATAAAACCATGCACGATTATACAAGTTCCATGCTGAAACAATTATCACTTCTCAGTCTCAAATTGAATCTCAAATTATGCAAATGGTGATCAAGTGTACACAAACATTAAGCATAGAATGAAACACTCAACAAGTATTAGATTAATTCAATCAAATAAATTGTTCACATATTCATAGATAGGCTAGCTACATAAAAAATCTTAGAAAAAAAAACTACTCCATAACAAAATTAAAAAGAAATAAACTTTATACGATGAACATCACTCAAGAGTATTGGAAAATTGGAGAGTTGGACGTCTTGAAGGGGCTGTTAATGTGTGGACTTGATTTCTCGAATTAAAATCTCAGCTTGGCCATTCGTTTGAGGATGGTATGCCATAGAAGTCCGATGAGTCAAGTAACATTTGTGTAACAATGCTTCCATTGAACGATTACAAAAATGTGTGTCACGATCACTAATGATAGCTTTAGGGATTCCAAACCTATCAAATATATGAGTCCTGAAAAAATTTACAACAACTTTAGCATCATTAGTTCGTGTGGCTTTTGCCTCAATCTATTTGGACACATAATCAACTGCAAGAAGGATATAAGGATTGCCAAAAAAAGAAGGAAATTGACCCATAAATCAATACCCCAAACATAAAAAATCTCACTTACAAGAATATTCGTTAAAGGCATTTGATTCTTATGAGTGATATTACCTGTTTTTTTGACAATTTTCACATGATTTGCAAAAATGAAATGCATCCTTAAAAATAGAAGGCCAATAAAAACCACTTTCAAGTACCTTATGGGCTGTTCTTTTTGCTCCAAAATGTCCACCATAAGAATGAGAATGACAAAAGGTGAGAATGGAATGAAATTCATCTTCTGATACACATCTCCTAACTACTTGATCCACACAAAATTTCCACAGATGAGGAGTATCCCAGAAATAATATTTAGCATTAGCTCGTAGCTTATTTTTTTGGGATGTAGACAAACTTGGAGGGAATTCTTTGGTGACTAAATAGTTCACCAAATCAGCATACCATGATCTTATGAAGGAATGTAACACATACAACTGCTCATCATGAAATGTCTCTCTTATTATTTCAACTTGTATATCCTTGGTCCTTAGTTGGCTCAAGTGATCAGCCACATGGTTTTCAACACCGTTTTTGTCTTTGATTTCAAGATCAAATTCTTATAAAAGCAAGATCCACCTAAATAATCTTGGTTTGGACTCATTTTTCTTCAAAAGATACCTCAAAGCTGCATGGTCAGTGAAAACTATTACTTTTGTACCAAGTAAATATGACCTGAATTTTTCTAGAGCAAACACTACTGCAAAAAGTTCTTTTTCAGTTGTATGGTAATTGCATTGTGCTCCATCTAACATGCGAGAAGCATAGGCTATAACATGCAAATTCTTACCAATTCTTTGCCCAGGAACAACCCCTACTGCATAGTCACCCGCATCACACATTATCTCAAAAGATTCATCCCATTTTAGTGGTTGGATGATAGGGGCAAACGTGACACAACTTTTAAGCTCATCATGGGCATCTTTACATGCTTGATCAAACACAAAATCCACTTCCTTGGATAATAGTTTGCACAAGGGTGCTGTAATCTTCGAGAAGTCTTTGATAAAGCGCCGATAGAAACCTGTTTGGCCAAGAAATGAACGAACTTCCCTCACGCATGAGGGGTAAGGTAATGATGAAATAACATTTATTTTAGCTTTATCAGCCTCCAATCCACGTGAGGACACAACATGCCCAAGAACTATTCCTTGATCTACCATAAAATAACACTTTTCATAGTTCAAGATAATGTTAGTTTCAATGCACTTTTTCAAGATCAAAGATAATATTTCTAGACATTTATCAAAAGAATCACCATACACTGTGAAATCATCCATGAAAACCTCAATTATTCTTTCAACATAGTCAGAAAAAATACTCATCATGCATCTTTGAAAAGTTACAGGTGCATTATAGAGACCAAAGGGCATTCTTCTATATGCATATGTACCAAATGGACATGTAAACTTAGTCTTTTCTTGATCCTCAGGATTAATAACAATCTGATTGTATCCACTATATCCATCAAGAAAGCAATAAAAAGACTTATCTGCTAGACATTCAAGCATTTGGTCCATGAATGGTAACGAGAAATGATCTTTAAGCGTAGAAAGATTAAGCTTTCTATAATCAACACACATTCTCCATCCACTCGAGATGCGAGTAGGAATGAATTCATCATCTCTGTTTTTCACCAACGTGATTCTAGTCTTTTTGGGCACCACATGGATTGGTGCTACCCATTTACTATTTGTGTTGGGGTAAATGACTCCAGCATCTAACAGTTTCAAAATTTCAGCTTTCACGACCTCCATCATAGGCGGATTCAACCTCCTTTGCATTTCCCTTGTTGAATTCGTATTATCCTCCAATAAATATATGATGCATACACATTGAGGGACTGATGCCCTTGATGTCGGCCAAAGTCCATCCAATGGTTGTCTTGTGTTCACACAACAACTTCACAAGTTTTTTCTCTTGCGCACTTGTCAAACCTTTTGCTATGATAACAAGAAGTGTATTGTTGTCGCCAATGAATACATACTTCAAATTATCGGGCAAAGGTTTCAATTCTAACTTGGGAGCCTGTAAAATAGATAGCAAAAGCTTATTATGTAAAAGTACTAAATCAACAAATACATTACCATGGGGAATGATTTGCAAAGTTTGCAAAGCCAATGCTGCTTCAAGCATGTTTTGGGGAACACGTGTGCCTCTCCATCTCCAAGACAAACATGCCAGTGGGGCAGAACCTTCCACCATTAATGAAAGCCGTGATGAGCAGATACAACTTCAAGCAGTAGTTGCTGCTAGATACCAAAAACATCTCACATTCAAGAATCAGAAAATAAAATTCTCAACAATATCACCTTCTCACTTCTTGAAATGTATAACCATTGTTTTATATTTTATCAAATTTCTCTCTATATATCTATCTCTCTCTCTCTCTCTCTCTCTCTCTATATATATATATATATATATATATATATACATATACACATACATACAAATAATTCACGATTAAAATAATAAGATCAAGACAAAGGAGTTATGCCATGTTCTTTTTGCTTAAGAAAACAGACACTTAGCCCAGTTGTCCTTCATGACTACTATGCCTAACCTTGATAGATTCATCATCTGTTGTTTTCCTCCTCGTTAATAGTGACTACAGTGAAACAAATTATTCTAAAATAACACAATAGATATTTAGCTCCTCTTCTGTTTGGTTGCGAAGATGGCAAAGGAAGAGAAATAAAAAAATGCACAGAAACTGAATTCCTCTTCTTTTCCTATTAACTATTTCTCAATTCATGTAGTATATTCCACTCATTAATCTTCAAAAGTAGATAAAACATATTTTCTTTTTGAAAAGAAGAGATAAAAAAAGGTTTTTAAAGAGAGATGAAAAATCTGAAAGTCAAAACAGCAGTTTCCTCCAACGAACAAGACAAGAGCATGCCTTTCAACTAATGTTAAGAAGAAGAGCACTTGGCCACTACACAGAGAAAACCTAGAAAGAAAAAACAGCCAAATATTTCGAGTTGTTGACAAAAAGAATGGAGATAGTTGACCCTTTACCTTCATCTTGTGGCAAGAGTTGAGTCCTCCTTGAGCATGAGATCCAAATCTGTCCACAACAAAGCAATTCAATACCACAAAATCGAAAACAAAAACAGATGCTATAACATTGTATAAAGTAATTATATTTCATTGATGTATTTGCCAAAGATACAGGGGTGCCTTTATAGAGGCTCTATACAGTAATGAATATCTCGTAAACTAATTATTTACCAGAAATGGATTCCTAAACTATTGCAATCGTATCTTCTATACTAAGTAATTATCAATTACAAGAATCAATTAAGACAATTATGCAGCTGGTGATGACTGGGTATCTCAACACGCTCCCTCAAGGTTGGTGAGTGGATATCATACAATCCTAACTTGCCAAGTAAAAAGGAAAATGGTGCCTTGCCCTAGTGGCTTCATGAACAAGTCTGCCAGTTGCATCTTTGTGGGAGTGTATACTGTGGAAATTACTTCGAAGCTGAGATGTTGGCGGACTAGGTGACAATCGAGTTCAATGTGTTTTGTACTTTCATGAAAGACATGATTTTTGGCAATATGTAGAGCTGATTGATTATCATAGTGAAGTGTTGTTGGTTTAGAGTGTGGAATGTTCAAGTCTCTAAGTATGTGTCCAAGCCATTTGATCTCACAACAGGCATCTGTCATAGCTCGATACTCTGCTTCAGCTGATGATCATGAGATAGTGTTTTGTTTCTTTGTTTTTCCATGAAATCAAAGAATTGCCAATAAAGACATAGTAACCTGTCATATAACATCTTGTAGTGGGGCAAGTAGCCCAATCTAAGTCACCAAAAGCTTTGAGTTTGAGATCGTTTTGTGCTGGAAAGAAGATATCTTGTCCAGGTGAATTCTTTATGTATCGCAACACCCGTAAGGCAGCATCAAGGTGTGGTTGGTGTGGTTCATGTATGTAGCGGCTGAGTATATGGACAGCGAAGCCTATGTTTGGTCTGGTCACTGTAAGATATATGAGACGGCCGACCAGGCAACGGTACCTAGTGGGGTCATGGAGCAATTTCCCTTCATTTGGCTTGAGTCTTAGGGTCTGTTCCATGGGAAAGGAATAGGGACGTGCTCTTATCAAACCAGCATCATCAAGCAATTCAAGTGCATATTTGCGTTGGGAAATGAATATGCCTTTGCTGGATCTTGCCACTTCTATGCCCAAGAAATATTTCAGGAGACCCAAATCTTTGATGTAGAAACGATGGTTGAGAAAGTCCTTGATGGATTGAATATTTGGGGAATTATTTCCTGTAATCACAATATCGTCAACGTAAACTAAAATAACAGTAAAGGAATTTGTGTTAGACTTGGTAAAAAGGGAATAATCAGTCATAGATTGAACAAATCCAGCTTCTCGAAGAGCCGTAGTGAGCTTTGCAAACCAATTGTCGCGATGACGATTTTTCTACGTACTTCGCGCCCCGCCATCTCCCCTGGATGTGAGGGAGATGACGGCGCGCGGTGAAAATGGGGTATTTAATAGTCATAAAAATTATGACTATAAATATCGAGAGTCGCCACCTAATATTAAGGTTATTAGGAAACCTATTGGTCTGCGAGAGTCTAAGGTAAGGGGACTTGTTGTGCAAGGGGAAGACGTATCACCCTTCAGTGCACCCTACCTAAGGTAAGCTGCCTTGTTGTTTGATTGTTTTTTCTAAGTTAAAAAGTATATTCTTACACTGCATTTTAAAAAAAAATATTTTTTTTTTGTCTGCGAGTGTACTTTACAATGTAATTTTACACCGCAGTTGAAATCTTTTTTCTTATCTACAGATGTACTTTACAATGTAATTTTACATCATAGTTAAAATCTTTTTTAATCTACGAATGTATTAGAAAATGTAATTTCACAACGTAGTAAAAATATTTTTTATCTGCGGGTGTACTTTACAATGTAAATTTACACCGCGAAAGATAAAACAAAATAATTGTTAAATTATTTTTGATATTTTGGCCAAAATCCAATGGATAATCATAAACCGGTTACGATATCCAATTTTTGTTTTAAAATATGAGAAACATGCACCATATTTTTTTTACGAAAAATATGCTTGAAAAATCTTGGAATTCGGCCGTATGCACGAAAAAAAAATTGTTTTGATTTTTTTTAATAATAATAGTAAAAACACACACACACACACACACACACACACACACATATATATATATATATATATATTTCAAAAATATTTAAAAATATTTTTTATATATATTTTTTTTATTTTCTTTATTTTATGGGCTGGGTTGTCAGCCACAGTGGCTGACAAGCCCAGCTTGAGGGCACTGGGCTTTCAGTCTGGATGGGCTGGAACCCAGTTGATTTTGTGCTGGCTGTCAGTCCTGTGGGCTGACAGCCCAACGCTTTTGGGCTGGCCCATATTTCTTGAACATGTGGCCCGGGCATGAGGCCCGGCCCGCTTACTATGACTCGGCCCACGTGGACAGGGGACGCAAATTGCGTCCCGCTGTGCATGCAGAGCCGAGGGAGACGATGAAATAGTAAAATTTCAAAGTGTGGAGAAATGCGTACCTGTTAGTATCTTTGGGTAGAGGAGGTCGAGGTGATGATTCCTGTCGTGGTGGCGTCGTCAACGGTGGCCTGTGGTGGCCGGAGGAAGCCTCCAAAGTCGCGGTGTTCACGTTGCAGTTGCAGAGAGCATCGCCGGGGCCTCGCCTGAAGGTGTGTTTATGTTTCTGGTGTAGAGGGGAAGTAACCGGTGATGATGAGGTGGTTTTGGGGTGGTCGAACGACTGCCAACGGTGGAGAGAGAGAGAGATGGGAGTCTGCAACTAGAGAGAGAGACGTAAACCCAGAGAGAGAGAGGGTGATGTTGACAAAGAAGAAGATGATATTTTTCCTTCAGATTTGTTGGGCGTGTTTTTGATGCCAAAAATCAACGTAATTTGCCTAGAATCTCTTCCTCTTTTCTGTGTTTTCTTCCCCATGCCAGTTTTTTCCCTCCAGTTTCTTCTGTGCAGCGCGTTCCACGACTGCTATTTATAGGGAGCTTGGCCTGCCACGGTGGCTAAAATACTGTGGATGTTGTCGGCATGGTGGCTTGCTATCGGCTAGGTGGCTGTTGGCAGCGGCACAGGCGGGTTGTCGGCAGCATGCAGGTGGCCGGTCGGTAGCGCGGGTGTTGAAAATGGTTAAAGGTGCAAATACATTTTGGTCCTTCAATTTGTAATTGCTGCAATTACACCCCCTAATCGGTTTTGTACTTTTAATTTTGTGCAATTGTACCCGAGTCAAAAATTCAATGTTAGCCTTAAATTTGCGCGCCTTTTTTATTCTGGTCCTTGCCTTTTGTTTTATGCAATTTGACCCTCAATTGAGCATTAAATTCTCAATTGTCTTCAATTTGGCCCCCTAATTTTGCACAATTAGCTTGAAAAAATTCAATTGGGTCTCAAAAAATTCCAATCTTCTCAATTGAGCCCGAATTAAACTCAAGAATTTGTTTTTTTTATCAATTAAGCCCTCAATAAAATTCATTTGATCAATTTAAAGCATAATTAAGTCCTTGCACTTAATTAAATTCTTCAATTGGACCCTAAATTAATTCTCAAACATAATAATATTTTGAATTAGCCCATGATTAAATCAAATTGGCCTATAAAAATATAATTATGATTTTTGACTTAATTTTTACCTTGAATTTGTATTTTCTCTCATTTTTTGGGCACAAAAGAGATATGTTCATCTCAGGAATTATTCAAAATTTTCACTGTGATTTTCCACCGACGCCAAAACCCTTTTTATTTTATTTTTGTTATTTTTATTTTACTTTGGGAGTAACCCAAAAATTGTGTTACGACAGTTGCCCCCCCTCTTTACAATGCTTACGACTAAAGTCTTGTAAAAGACTTTAAATAGTAAGAGTTGTAAATAAAAAGAAAAGTGGATTTATCAGACCAAGAAATGATTGATCCATCCAGAAATGAGAATGAGGATTATAAAGTGCACTCAGAAAGGAATGATAAGATAGGGCTAGAAAGCGCACCACCTAAGAATTGGGGGTTAAGGAGGACACTCAAAAAGGATGGGTGACCTACCAAGGTGAAAAATAGTGAAGATGGTCTCGTTGTAATGGGAGACCTACCCAGGTGAAAAATGGTGAAGATGGTCTCATTGTTATGGGTGACCTACCCTGGTGAAAATGGTAAAAAGGGTCTCATTGTAATGGGTGACCTACCCAGGTGAAAATGGTGAAGACAGTCTCATTGTAATGGGTGACCTACCCAAGTGAAAAATGATAGAGATGGTCTCATTGTAATGGGTGACCTACCCGGGTGAAAGTGATGAAGATGGTCTCATTGTAACAAGTGACCTACCCAGGTGAAAATAGTGACGGTGGTCTCATTGTTATGGGTGACCTACCCAGGTGAAAATGGTGAAGGTGGTCTCATTGTAACGGGTGACCTACCCAGGAAATATGATGGAGATGGTAAAAACAAAAAGACGGTCTTGTTGTAATGGGCGACCTACCCAATTGAAAATGGTGAAGATTTCATAGGATGGAAGATAGGGCTAGAAAGCGCACTATCTTAGTTGATGATTGAGGGTTAGAAAATGCACTTAAAGATGAAGGAAAAATAAGGCTGGAAAGCGCACTATTCACATTGATGATCAAGGGTTGGAAAACGCACTCGAAGATGAGGGAAAATAGGGCTAGAAGCGCATTATTTTAATTGATGGATCGAGAGTTGGAAAACGCACTCGAAGTTGAGGGGAAAATAGGACTAGAAAGCGCACTATTTGAGTTGGTCGATGGCTAGAAAGTGCACACAAATAAAGGAAGAGATATGGTTAAAAATGCTCTATCTATTGTAAATGAAAGGCTCGTAAGCGCACTCAAGGAAGTAAAAATGATGAGGGCTCAAAGGCGCACACAAAATGATGAGTAGAGGTTTGTAAATTACAATTCCTCTAAAACATTTCTTGGATCCCTAGGGAGATGCAATGCATAATAACACCCAGAATCAAGAAACAAATAAAGTTGAAAATCATGCTCATAGAAATGAAAGAGGCGAAAGCTTGAAAGCGTGCACACAAAATGATGAATGAAGGTTCGTAAATTATGATCCCTTCAAAACATTTTTTAGATTCTCAATGTGGATGCAATGCATGAATGCATGTATACTTGCCTGAGAGATATAGGTCCCCTTCTTCTTCATGGTCTTCTCTTTTCAGGGTTTGGATCTCTAGCTTTGACGGCTTCTCTCTTCTGCTTACTCGAGCCGCAACTTAAGATTTTAGCCACTGGAGATGATAGATTTTCCATATCAACATGCCCCCCTGAGTTTGATCCAGATTCTTTGAAAATGAATGATGGAGCTAGCTTCATGATTTTAACCACTAGAGATGATAGATCTTTCATATCAACATGCCCCCCTGAGTTTGATACAAATTCTTTGAAAAGGAATGATGGAGCCACCTTCAATTGCATTTTAGATTGCCCTTAGCCTGATCATTCCCCAAAAGTGTTTTAGGCTCAAGTGTTTGCAAAAAGGGGTTGGTTATTTGCAAAGATGGTGTTTTCATGTGGGATTTTTGGAATTCAAAGTCATTCCAAGCACAAAAACCATTTTGATTGGCCCAATCAGGCCATGTCACACCAGTGTTTTAGGCTTCGAGTGTTTGCAGGAAAGGGATGGTTATTTGCAAAAAATATTTTCATGTAAAACTTTTGGAATTTCAAAGTCATTCCAAGCACAAAAACCATTTTGATGTTTGTTTAACAAGCTTGTTCTCGAAAGAATTCAAGCGATCTCATTGGCAGGTTTTATGTTGACCATGACAAGAATGTGAAATGATATTTGCAAGTCTCATATGTCAAGAAGATTTTGATCAGGTCGTGTAAAGCATTTGTAAGGATTGTTTCAAATGAAAAAGCATTGCTTATCGATCCAGATAACTCGTATTTGATCATAAAAGGCTTTATTAGGCTTGTAACGTAGGCTTAGGTTACTGGCTACGAAAAAAAAGATATTTGTAGGCTCAAAAAGTGTTTAAGGGTTTTTTAGACTAAGGATCACTTAGTGCTTACTCTTATAACTCCATTTAGCCCTCATGATTGATTTTCATAGTGACCTAGCATGCCCCCCCCAGTATTTGTTTGGGTTTTTTCTTTGGTATTTGGCACTAACTTTGTGCTGACTTGACATGCCCGCCAAAGTATTTTGTTTGTGCTTTTATCGTGACATGCCCCCTAGTATTTTGTTTGGGCTTTCTATGTTGATTTTTAGTACTACCAAAATGTTGAATTAATTTGCTATAGTGTACTAAAACCCTTTTTATGTTTATGCCCCCCCCCAGCTTTGTTCAGACGTCACTTGTCATTAAGGACTGTTTTGTAGATTTTTTTATTTTTTTTGCACTTGCCTCCCAGTGTAGGGTGTGATCCTTGTCAGGGTTAATTATCAAAAAAATAATTATTAGTCTCAAATAGGGACTGTAAGTGATATTTGAGACTTCGTAAAGGCATATCAAAGATGGCCTTTCCTCATTTCAAAAACATGCAATTTGAATCAATAAGCTTTGCTTTTCCATGCGAAACAAGTTTTTGATTTTTTTTGGATCATTTGTTTGGCTAAGGGATTAGCTTTATTATGTGGGTTTTGGTAGTATGAGATCACCTTTTAATGAAACCCTTTGAATTCTCAGAACACATTTGTTAAACAAACATCAAATTGGCATTTCTTTTCGTACTAGAATTTGATTTGCCAAAAATCTTAATGAAAATATAAGATCATGCAGAAAATAGAAAAAGAGGATACACCAAAAATTCATGGCCAAATTTCAATTTCATTAGATGTCTTGAGTGATACATTAAGCATAATATTTCTTCACAACATCAGAGTTTACAGGTCTAGGCAGATTTTCTCCATCCATGTTAGTTAGAATTAAGGCTCCCCCTGAAAAAGCCTTTTTTCACTACATATGGTCCCTCATAGTTCCGCGCCCATTTACTCTGGTCTTCTGCTACTGATATCTTCTTCAATACCAAATCTCCCTCTTTGTACACCCTTGGCTTGACTTTCTTGTTGTAAGCTTTTGCTATCCTGCCCTGGTATAACTGGTGATGGCAAATAGCTGCTAGTCTTTTTTCATCAACTAAGTTTAACTGTTCAAACCTCACCCTTGCCCATTCTGATTCATCTAAATCTGCCTCTTTCAAGATCCTTAGTGATGGAATCTCCATTTCTAAAGGTGTGACTACCCCCATTCCATACACTAAAGCATATGGGGTAGCCCCTATGGAAGTTCGAACAGTAATGCGATATGCGTGCAAAGCGCATGGGAGCATTGCAATCTTTGTAAGTAACGACCATCTTTTGGATGATTTTCTTAAGATTCTTATTAGTTGCTTCAACAGCTCCATTCATCTTTGGTCTATAAGGAGAGGAGTTGAGATGCTTAATTTTCCACTTGGTGCAAAGTTCGACAATCAATTTTCCATTAAAGTTCTGAGCATTATCAGTTACCATCCTTGCAGGTAGACCATAGCGATAGATCAAGTCCCTTTCAATGAACTTCTTGACAACCTTTTGCGTTACATGGGCGTAGGAATTAGCTTCCACCCATTTAGTAAAGTAATCAATTGCCACCAAAATGAATCTATGTCCATTACTTGCCTTCGGGTTAATTGGTCCTATGACATCTAATCCCCACATGTCAAATGGCCACGGTGAGGTCATGTTGAATAGAGGTTTTGGAGGTGCATTTATTTTATCACCATAAATCTGACACTTATGACATTTTCTACCATATATCACGCAATCTCTTTCCTTGGTCAGCCAAAAATACCCAGACCTTTGCATTTGCCTTGTCATTGTATGACCATTGGCATGGGTGGCACATATTCCTTCGTGAACTTCTTTCAAAGCCTGCCCAATTTCTTTCTAATCTAGATATCTGAGTAAGGTCCCATCGAACGACTTCTTGTATAGGATTTCGCCATCCAAGTAGAAATTCACGGCCATCCTCCTTAAGGTCTCTTTATCTGCTTTAGAAGCTTATTGGGGGTATTCTTGGTGTTGGATGAATCTTTTGATATCACTATACCAGGGTTCTTCATCTGGTGACTCTTCGAGTGTGCAATAATGGGCTTGATGATTTCGAACCTTGATGTCAATTGGGTGGATCTTTTCTCTAGCAACAATTTGTACCATTGAAGCCAAAGTTGCCAAAGCATCAGCGAACTGATTTTTATCCCTACTCATATGAGTGAATTTGACCTCTTCGAACTCAATGGCTAATTTTACAAGGTAGTTTTGGTAAGGTTTCAACTTTTCATCTTTATTTTTTCATTCTCCTTTCACTTGGCAAATAATCAACATGGAATCCCCAAAGACTTCAAGTTTCTTAACCTTGAGCTCTAAAGCAGCCTCTAAGCCAATGATACATGCTTCATATTCGGCCGTGTTATTAGTGCACTCGAATTGCAACCTTACTGAGAAAGGATATTGTTTTCCATCTGGGGAAATTATTACAGCTCCAACCCCATTTCCTGATACATTTACCGCTCCATAAAAATAGAGCGTCCACCACTCACTTGCCCCAATATCATCCCTGATCACTAATATGTCTTCATGAGGGAGATCAAAATCTAGAGGATCATACTCTTCCATGGCATGTTCCGCAAGATGGTCGGCAACTATACTGCCCTTTATGGCTTTCCTCGTCATAAAAACAATGTCATATTCTGCTAACAACACTTGCCACCTCGCTATCCTGCTGGATAAATAGGGCTTTTCACATATGTATTTAAGTGGATCTAGCTTGGAAATTAGCCACGTGGTGTAGTATAACATATACTGCCTGAGTCTTCTCGCACTCCAAACCAAAGCACAACATAGCTTCTCAATCATGGTATACCTAGACTCACAATCGTTAAACTTCTTACTCAAGTAGTATATAGCTTGCTCCTTTCTTCCAGATTCATCATGTTGTCCCAACACACAACCCATGGCTGTTTCTGTGACCGTTAAGTACAAGATCAATGGTTTCCCTGGCACTGGAGGTACTAACAATGGAGGGTTTTGTAAGTACCTCTTTATCTTATTGAAGGCCTCCTGACAATCAGCATCGCACACTCCAGGATTTTTCTTTCTGAGTAAGCGAAAAATTGGTTCACACGTTACTGTTAGTTCGGATATGAAACGAGCTATGTAATTCAAGCGTCCGAGAAAACTCCTTACTTCCTTTTCAGTTTTAGGCGCAGGCATTTCTTGTATGGCCTTTGCTTTATCCGGATCAACTTCTATTCCTCGACTACTCACAATAAAACCCAGCAATTTTCCCGTCTTTACTCCAAATGAGCATTTGGCAGGGTTTAACTTTAACTGGTACTTTCGCAATCTCTCAAATAGTTTCCTCAATATTTGCACATGGTCTTCATCGATCTTGGATTTAGCTAATATGTCGTCCACATAGACCTCAACTTCTCGGTGCATCATATCATGGAACAAAGCCACCATCGCTCGCTGATATGTAGCCCCAGCATTCTTCAAACCGAATGGCATCACTTTATAACAGAAGTTCCCCAAGGTGTGGTAAAGGTGGTTTTCTCTTTGTCCTCTTCTGCCATCCTAATTTGGTTATAACCAGAAAACCCATCCATGAATGAATATGTGGCATTTTTAGCAGCGTTATCCACCATGATATCTATGTGAGGCAATGGAAAATCATCTTTCGGGCTTGCTTTATTCAAATATCTATAATCCACACACACCCGAATCTTTCCTTCTTTCTTGGGGACCACAACCATATTGGCTACCCATTGAGGATAGTGAACGACCTCTAGAAACCTTATGTCCCATTGCTTTTGTATCTCTTCTTTAACTTTTAGGAGCATATCTGGCCGCATTCTTCTGTTTTTTTGTTTTACCAGCATGCTTCCTTCTATTAAAGGGATTTTATGCACGACTATATCAGTATCTAAACCAGGCACTTCTGCATAAGTCCAGGCAAAAATATCTGCATATTCATGCAAAAGAGAGATTAATTTTCCTCTTTCTTCAGTTGTAATAAGGGTACCGATTTTTAACTCCTTTTTCTCTTGCTCGGTTCCTAAATTGATGGTCTCAAGATCCTCACTAAAAAGTTTCCAAGTTTTTTTAGACTTTTCCACCAATTTAGCAAACTCCTTTATATCTTCCTCTGCCCATTCCTCGTCATCAAGTACAGTGACATTATTAAAATTTGCCCAAAAGTTTCATCATAGATAAAAATGCATGATCTTATAAAAAGAGTGCCCATTTGACAAAGCAAAATCTTGCGGCATCGTGAGCTAGATTACCGTCAAGGTTAAAATAGATTAAAACATGGACATGATCAGACAAAAGTAATTACTTTTTAAACACAATAGGAGCAGGCTCCATCTTCCAATTTTGGTGCATCTTCCCTCCAGCTAATTTGTGCACAAAAGTCCTTGCGAGAAGCTCATCGGCATCGTGGATAGATATCTGTGGAAAAACTGCCTCTTCTCCTTGGCATTCAAGAGTGCCAATATGCAGATCAGTTATGCCTGACTTGATCTCCTCAACTGAACTACAAAAAGATACTTGGAGTGGTGGGAGGACAAGCTCTTCTTCTTTTGACTCTCTTCCCTCAATTTTTTCCATCCTTGCTTATTTCCTAGCTTGGGCACCCCGCTTGTAATCTTCCTTTTTTGGCTTATATCCTGATCCGAACCTCTGATCCGCACATTTGAATTTTATTATATTGATTCGCTCTGACATTCCGCTTATGGGATCATACTGAAAGGGAATCTCGTTCCTTAAAAAACACTTAGCAGCCATCTTTGCTGCTTCTGGGATTCTAGGTTTCCTTACCATCGCACCCTCAGGAACCTAGTCTACATTCACTATTTCAAAAGCATGAATATTCCCCTCCCTACAGTCCTTCGCTTCTACAAAAGGTACGGCCACATTCCTGATCATTGAAACTGTTTCCTCAGCTTTGACAGTAATCAACATTCCATTTATAATGTATTTCAAGCATTGGTGTAGTGAAAAGGCCACTGCTCTCCAGCTGCATGTATCCATGGCCTTCCTAGTAATATACTGTATGTATATCCATTACTTGCAACGTCACTAGAAATATTTGTGGTCCCACATATAATTCTACTTCCAAAGTCCCCACTATCGGTCTTGGCGATCCATCAAATGCCCTTGCCATCATTGTACCCGGCTTCATGTGCGACGCATCAATGGGCATTTCTTTTAACATGTGCCTTGGTAACACATTCAGTGCAGAGCCATTATCAATTAATACTTTCCCAATTAAAATATCTTTACATCATATTGTGATGTATAATGGCTTATTGTGTCCTGTACCATCAGGATCCGCTTCATCTTCAGTAAAATACATATAATTTGAAGCTTGTATTCTCCCAACTAAATGCTCCATGGCCTCTAGATTGATGTCCTGGGGTACATAGGCCTCATTCAACACTTTTTGCAAAGCTTTCCGATGAGATTCAGAACTTAATATCAAGGAAAATAATGATATCTTAGCAGGGGTCTTCTTGAGTTGTTCCACCACACTATACTCACTATGCTTCATCAACTTTAGGAATTCATTGGTCTCCTCTTCTGTTACGGGTTTATTTATTTCTTCGGATACGTCGACCACTTCCTTCCCCTTAATCCTTTTTAACTCCTCCAAGGTAAAACATCTACCACTTCGAGTCAAGCCTCCAATTTTGGGCAGAAAGACGAGTGGAATTCAGCCGTATGAACGAAAACAAAATATTTTTTGTTTTGATTTATTTTAATAATAATAGTAAAAAAATATATATTTTATTTTTTTTATTTTTATGGGCTGGGCTATCAGTCATAGTGGGCTGACAGCCCAGCTTGAGGGGACAAGGCTTCCAGTCCCGATGGGCTGGAAGCCTAGTTGATTTTGGGCTAGCTATCAGTCCCGTGGGCTGACAACCCATCTTTTTTGGGCTGGCCCACATTTCTTGAACATGTGGGTCGGGCATGAAGCCCGACCCGCTTACTATGCCTCGGCCCACGTGGGACGGGGGGACGCAAATTAAGCGTCCCCATCTGCATGCGAGCCCAGGGAGACGATAAATAGTAAAATTTCAAGTGTGGAGAAATGCATACCTGTTAGTATCTTTGGGTAGAGGAGGTCGAGGTGATGATTCCTGTCGTGGTGGCGTCGTCAACAATGGCTCTGTGGTGGTCGGGAGGAAGCCTCCAAAGTCGCGGTGTTCACGCTGCGATTGCAAAGAAGCGTCGGCGGGGCTTCGCTCGAAGGTGTGTTTATATTTACGGTGTAGAGGGGAAGTAACCTAGGGTGATGATGAGGTGGTTTTGGGGTGGTCGAACGACCGCCAACGGTGGAGAGAGAGAGATGGGAGTCCGCAACTAGAGAGAGAGACGTAAACCCGGAGAGAGAGGGTGATGTTGACAAAGAAGAAGATGATATTTTTTCCCTTCAGATTTGTTGGGCGTGTTTTTGATGCCAAAAATCAACGTAATTTGCCTAGAATCTCTTCCTCTTTTCTGTGTTTTCTTCCCCAGTTTTTCCCTCCAGTTTCTCTTCTCTTCTTTTTTTTCTGTGCAGCGTTCCACGGCTGCTATTTATAGGGAGCTTGGCCTGCCACGGTGGCTGAAATACTGTGGATGTTGTCGGCATGGTGGCTTGCTTTCGGCTAGGTGGCTCTTAGCAGTGGCACAGGCGGGTTGTCGGCAGCATGCAGGTGGCCGGTCGGTAGCACGGGTGTTGAAAATGGTTAAAGGTGCAAATACATTTTGGTCCTTCAATTTGTAATTGCTGCAATTACACCCCCAATCGGTTTTGTACTTTTAATTTTGTGCAATTGTACCCGAGTCAGAAATTCAATGTTAGCCTTAAATTTGCGCGCCTTTTTTATTCTAGTCCCTGCCTTTTGTTTTATGCAATTTGACCCTTAATTGAGCATTAAATTCTCAATTGTCTTCAATTTGGCCCCCTAATTTTGCACAATTAGCTTGAAAAAATTCAATTGGGTCTCAAAAAATTCCAATCTTCTCAATTGAGCCCGAATTAAACTCAAGAATTTGATTTTTTATCAATTAAGCCCTCAATAAAATTCATTTGATCAATTTAAAGCATAATTAAGTCCTTGCACTTAATTAAATTCTTCAATTGGACCCTAAATTAATTCTCAAACATAATAATATTTTGAATTAGCCCATGATTAAATCAAATTGGCCTATAAAAATATAATTATGATTTTTGACTTAATTTTTACCTTGAATTTGTATTTTCTCTCATTTTTTGGGCACAAAAGAGATATGATTCAGCTCAGGAAATATTCAAAATTTTCACCGTGATTTTCCACCGACAAAACCCTTTTTATTTTATTTTTGTTATTTTTATTTTACTTTGGAATAACCCAAAAATTGGGTTACGACACCAATTACGGCTTGCTTACTTTAAACCATAAAGCGACTTTTGTAGCCGACATACTAAGTTCCCCCCTTGTCGGCCAAGACCGAGAGGAGGAATCATGTAGACTTCCTCATCCAAGTTGCCATGCAGGAAAGCATTTTGCACATCGAGTTGATGAAGCGGCCAGTCAAAAGTAGAGGCAATGGCAAGGAGACAATGAAAGTGACAAGTTTAGAAGTGGGAGAAAAGTCTCGGTGTAGTCGAGACCCTCCTTTTATGTGTAACCCTTTGCAACAAGGTGGGCCTTATAGCGTTCGACAGTACCATCAGAATGGTATTTGACCTTGAATACTCATTTATAGCCAATGGGGCGTTAGCCTGCAGGTAAAGAGGTGAGAACCCAAGTATTATTTTGTTCAAGTGCCTGAATTTCATTTGCCATAGCCTTACACCAAAGGGGATCCATGGAGGCCTGGGCATAGGTAGTGGGCTCGATGATTTTGGAAACAGCAGTGACAAAGGAATGGTGAGCAGAAGATAATTTATGGTATGAAAGAAAATTAGATAGGGGATACTGGGAAGCCTTACCTTGTGAGATGGCGAGGGATATGAGTTAGAATGGGCGAGGGGGACATGGTATTGTAACATTCAAAGTCCTGAAGAAGCACTGAAGGGTTGAGGGATGCTGGGTAGAAGCGTCGAAGGGCAGGAGATGGGGTTGATGTGGGAATGATGTCTCGGTAGTCGGTAGGAGGTGAAAAAGGGGTGTCGATGGTGGTGGTAGGTAATGGGCTGGGAAGAGGTGTAATGACGGGTACGAGAGATGTGGTGGGCCGAAGTGATGTGTAGGTGGGGTCAATAGGCTGAAGTATAGGAGGAATGGGGTGGGGTGTTGGTGAGATGGGATGAGTGATGTTGTTTGTGATAAAAGGGAATATGATTTCATGAAAAACAACATCGCGACTAACCAGAAATTTATGGTTGTTGAAATCATATAAGCAATATGCTTTTTGTCCCGAAGGATAACCCACAAAGATACATTTTTGAGCTCGGTTATCAAATTTATTGGTGGGTTGAAGGTTAGTGGCATAGCATAAGCAACCGAACACACGAAGGTGTTTGTAAGTGGGTGTTTGTCCAAAAAGGATTTCATATGGTGTTTTGTTGTTTAAGACAGGTGTATGAAGATGATTGATAAGGTAAGCAGCGGTGAGTATACATTCACCCCAAAATTGAAAAGGGAGGTTAGCATGCAAACAAAGTGCTCGTTCCATCTCAAGGTGATGGCGATGTTTTCGCTCGACAACACTATTTAGTTGGGGTGTGTAAGTGCAAGTGTGTTGATAGATGACACCATGTTTAGAAAAAAATGGTTTCAATGATGCAAACTCCCAGTTATCAACACGAATGGCTTTGATGTTGGTGTGAAATTGTGTGTTCACAAAGGAAAAGAAAGATGTAATCAAGGTTTCCGTCTCAGATTTAAAAATCATTAAATAAACCCATGTAGTTCGTGAAAAATAATCAACTATGGTTAAAAAATATTTTGCACCGGAATGAGAGGCAACTTTGTGTGGTCCCCAAATATCACAGTGAATTAAATCAAAGGGGGCAATACTTTTTATTGAACTAGAAGTGAATGGTAGTCTAGTTTGTTTAGCTAAAGGACAAAAATCACATATATGTTAAGGAAGGGAAATGTCAGAAAATTATGCAGATAATAAGCGAAGTTTGGCATCGGAGGGATGTCCCAATCGAAGGTTCCATGTATTATTTTGAACTGTCACATGGTACGTGGAAGAAGAGCAAAGGTGTAGAGCGAGGTGGTGCGGATCGAAGTAATACAAGTTCCCATGTCTTACCCAATGTATGTAACAAAAAGTGGGGAAAGAACAAACAAAGCAATGGAGGGATTTAGTAAGTCATGGTACAGACAAGAGATTAACATTAAAGGAGGAACACATAGAACATTAGTGAGGTGAAAAAGGTCATCAAATTGGATAGTGCCTATTGAAGTAATTTATGCTTTTTCACCGGTGGGCAACCCAACTTGTGGAAGGGAAGTTTGTGAAATATTAGTGAGGAGATTTGAAGAATGTGTAATATGATCAGTAGCACCACTATCAATGATCCATACATTTGGTAGACATATACTGGGCTGAAAACTAAAATAAGAAGGAGAATTCAGACCTGCAAAATTTTCTTATGTTGGATTAACATCCTCCTTACCAAAAGTGTCCATTATTTGCTTGCATTGTTCAAGAGAGGTGGGGTGCTATGAGTGCGAAGCTAATGTGGTGGTTCCGAGACTTGTATATAGTTGGCGGAGAATTGTTGTCGATGTACTAGCTTGGTTGAGCTGGTTGTTCCTTCCTTGATGTGCACGGTTGTTCCCATCAGATCGTGGTGGAGGGATAGGTGGCTCCCTACCATGCCACTTGTGTCCAGGAGGAAAACCTTTGAGAAAAAAACATTTCTCCACAGTGTGTGTCACCATTACAGTAAACACAATGTCTAGATTCTCTTTGATTGTTTCGTGACATGTTCCCATTATTGTTGGAGTAAGGTGATCGATTTGTGGAGCTATTCTTCCTGCCACCATTGTTGGAAATGCTGAGCATTGCCATGCTTTCATGGTTACTGTTGAAGATGGCAGCAACTTGGCGTTGTTTTTCATCTTGGAGGAGGAGACTATAGGCTCGCCGAGTAGTAGGAAGTGGTGTCATGATCAATATGTTGCTCCGGGTGCTTGCATATGATTCATCTAGTCCCATCAAAAGTTGCATTAGATGTCGTTGTTCTGCATGATCCATAATTGATTGTGCAACACCACATGCCTTCCCAGATGAGCATGTATTTATCTAGTTGTAATATGATAATTCATCCTAATAGCTTTTAAGCTTTGTGTAATAGGATGTGATGGACATTTGACCCTGTATTAGGGTTGCAATTTCTCTCTCTATTTGAAAAATTCTGGGTATGTTGATGGTTAAGAATCTCTCTTCGAGATCAACCCAGAGATCATATGCCAAGTCAGTGTAGACAACACTGTTTGCTATCTCGTGTTCTAATGAATTGATGATCCATGATAGAACCATATCATTGCATCTTTTCCAGCGGTTGTATTCATTGGGTTTGATGGCCTCTGATGGTGGTTCAAGGGAGCCATCAATAAAGCCAGTTTTGTTCTTCACACTTAAAGCTATTTTGATCTGCCGACTCCAGTTGCCATAGTTGTCGGTGGAGAGAGGTGTTTTCACAAGAATTTCTCCTAGGTGGTCTGATTGAAATAAGAAATATGGATGGTCTGGATTTGTGTAGGAGTCAATGGATGGAGCAGAATTTGATTCGCTGCTCCTTTGGTTAGCTTCATCTTCAACCACGACAATCGTATGAGATGGGTGTAGAACTTTTAGGTATGCTCTGATACCATATAAAATTGTATAAAGTAATTATATTTCATTGATGTATTTGCCAAAGATACAAGGGTGCCTTTATATAGGCTCTATACAGTAATGAATATCCCGTAAACTAATTATTTACCAAAACTGGATTCCTAAACTATTGCAATCATATCTTCTATACCAAGTAATTATCAATTACAAGAATCAATTAAGACAATTGTGCATTTGGTGATGGCTGGGTATCTCAACGGATCGCGGTCTTTGATAGTGATTGAGCAAAGCGCCATGTTTGAAGCATCACGAGAACACGATTCTTGTTTCTCTAATTGCGGGTTATTGATATCTCCAAAAAAAACAATCAAAGAGAGCGAAAAAAGAACGGTAGTATTAGGGGGACGAAACAAAGTTTCTAAAAACTGTATCTTTTTAGAGAGAGAAGAAAGAGAGTAGGGCAGTTGGGGGGGGATAATGTACGTAGGAGCATGGTTGTCAAAATCGCGAGTTGACTCGTAAAATCGGATGATTTTACGAGCCAACTCATCAAACCTTATCAACTCAGGTAAAAAAATCGATTTTAGTCAAACTCGATCAAAATTGTAAAATCGGACCGGATCGGTCCGATTTTACGATCCAGATGCTTCAAACTTTTCAAGCCAAGCCAATTCATTCCTCTTATATTTATACACAAAAAAATTTACCTTCTCAATTATTTATCCGATTTGGGATAAATTGAGAAAGGAAATATTTTGCTTGCCTTGGTTGAGAGTAAAGATTATGGCTGAAGAGTGAAGCTTATTTATACTGAACAAACATTTGGAACAAATGATATTTGTCCAGCATTTACGCTGGACAAATTGTGTTGTATATATATATATTATATCATGGAATCACTGTTGAAAATCAGTAATATTAAATTTAAAATTTATACTTAAATTTTTTTTATTTTTTACTTTAAATTAAAAAAATTAATGTTTCTAAATTTTTATGTCCTGACGTCAAAATAATTTGTTGGAGTTGGAGCTAGTACTAGTAATATCAGTGTTGGTATCAGTATTAGTACTGATAATCCTTTCAATAATAATGCTTTTGATGAATGTATTAAAACTAATGAGGAAAATAACAATCATGAGACTGATTTTAATTTATATAGCACATCAGCAAAATATTTATTTTAAATTTGTTAGTTTTTACCTAATGAAATTCTATGGACATAATTGTTTTGTAATGTATTTTTAAGTTATTTTGAATTATATATGAACCTTAACTAATGGAGTTTTATGGTCATAATTATGTTGTATTGTATTCGCAAATATTTTACTTACGATTTTACGATTTTTCTACCTACACGGTTTTAACTGTGATTTTACAATTTTTATAAGGAAAAATTCAGGTACGATTTTACGATCGGAGTTTCCGAAACTTTTTTCATGTCGTGTTAAAATCGCAATTTTGACAACCATGCGTAGGATGGTTTTTAAAGATGACGAGTTACTCTTTTTTTTTTTCCTTGCATTTTTCATTATGCTTTGTGTACCTTTTTCTTGAAAAAACGCTGTCGTTGTATTGTAATATTGAGAAAGGGTCAACAAAGCTCATAAAAACGGTGAGAGCTCATGAGGAAAAAAAAAAAAAAAAACCCGAAAAGGCAGGCATGATTTCGTGTTCAAGAAGCAGCTAAGCCGCTAGCCATGGATGGTTTTCTTTGAAACTGGGACACACGGTGTGGTCTTACGGTAAAGTCTTTGAGGAAACAAACAGTGGGTGTCCATGAAGTCAACATTTGCTGGTTGTTCTTAAATAAATAGTCAACTTTTGCCTCCAAACTCGGCCTGAGGACACCCTGAAGATGGAGGAATTACGAGTTAATTTAAGTTTCTACTCATGTAGATTTTTTTATTGAAATCATAAATTTATGGTCATATGGTTTTCTATCCATATATGATTTTCCAGTTTTGTATGCCAAAAACAAACTTAACCGAACCGGTTTAGGGTGTTTGTTACTGTATTTCAAAAATACTTTTGAAAAAATTCAAATTCAAATTTTTTTGGTGTTTTTAGATTATTTTGATGTGTTAATATCAAAAATAATTTTTTAATAATAATAAAAAATTATTTATTGTATTTTTGAATGAAAAACACTTTAAAAAACAATATAAAAAATATTATCAAACAATCACTTAGTTTGAACTAGTTTTTAGTTCAGTTCTAATAATATTTCAGCAAATAACAATGATCTGATTGAATTCTTTGGATAGAGCTAAATTGACTTCTCTAGTAATAGTTATCTAGTAGGTATGCGAAAATATAAAGATGGTTTAAAAATAGATTTAGTTTTAATGACTTTTTTATTATCAGATTAAAACAATATATATTATTCAATTTGAGCCATCCGATTTAATTAAAAATTCAATGATCTAAGTCATTCAATCAGTCGTGATTGATGTAAAATATTATATATTCGGCAAACTTGACCGAACCCATGTAGTTAGTCTAATAAGTTTAGCTTCGACATGAATTTTTTAATAAAAATTTGCAGCTTTTGCAAGTTTAAGAAAATGATGTTCTTGCTACTCTATCATTTGTTGTTTGTGACAGTTTGACTTAAATCACCCAATGATTTGATTTGGTTCTGTCTTAATCCGGTTTAGTAACATTAATTAATACGCTTGCTTACCTGTTAAGAAGTTAAAAATCAAGCGTGATAACTTATTTTAGAACTAACGAGCGATTTTGCATCGCGCTGGGCTTCTTTTTTTATATAGGTAGGAAATTGATTGATTTTATGTGTGTTGTATTTTGTTATTTTAATATTTAATCGTAAAATTATAATTAATAAAATCTGTTAGAAACGGATTTTTTTTTTCCCATTAAAAAGTGATTAAATGTTGCTACTACCAAAACTCTTTTGAAAAAATCTGTTAGAAATGATTTTTTTTCTATGTAGAAAACTGACTGTAAAATTTATTGCTCATATTATTATATTAAAAATATTTTAGAATCATAATAAATAGGTCATTTATATATATATAGTTAAGATGCTGATATTAAATAAATACAAA
Organism: Salix viminalis; assembly: GCA_029228465.1. Lineage (NCBI taxonomy): Eukaryota > Viridiplantae > Streptophyta > Magnoliopsida > Malpighiales > Salicaceae > Salix > Salix viminalis. The sequence continues at coordinate 23,808,886 of CM055441.1, read as the reverse complement.
ATATATAATTAGTCTTACATATTGATAAGAAAAAAAATATTATAAATAATAATTATTATTATTTTGAATGTCTTATCTATAATAATAAGAAATTTAAGACCTAACAATATTAACAAAAAAACAAGTAAAAAACAAAATAAATGACAAAAATAAAAAAAGTATTATTAGCTTTTAAAAAATTATTTGAACGTAAGAATAAAAAAAAAGGAAAAAAATAGAAATATCATTTTTGAAATGATAACGAACAAAAATTAAAATGTAAACACTAAAAAATACATAAGTTTAATAACAGTGGAAATAATAAAAATTGGTGAGACCATAATTATTGATAGAGAAAAAAATTTCATAATTTTTTTTACTTTCATATTATTATATTAAAAGTATTTCAGGACAATGATATTAATTTTTTTTTTCAAAAAAACTTAGGTCATTTATATATATTAAGTTTCTAATATTAAATAAATATCAAAATATATAATTAGTCTTATATATTTAAAAGAAAATAAAACTTACAAATAAATATTATTATTATTTTCAATTTTTATCTGTAATGATTAGAAATTCAATACATAACAATATTAATAAAAACTAAATATTATTATATGTAAAGAAATTACTTAACTTGAAGAATAAAAAAAAGAGAAATAATAACAAACATTATTTTTTAAATGATTACCAATATAAATTAAAATTTCATCATTAAAAAAAATCTTAATAACAGTGGAACTAAAAAAAATTGGAAACAAAAACTAAGAGCATATACATATATACATAAACAGAAATAAGAATTATGTAAGAAATATATAAAAAAAAGAGGGTTTTTTTTTCAAATAGTAATGAAAACTGAAAACCACAGTTGAAATAACCGTTAATTACTGTTTGAAATTGCGATCTCTTTTAGTCATTCTATAAAATAATAGTCATGGTGCCTGTAAACTGGTCTAGACACCACGATTATAAAAGAAGAAATTATAAGTGGGAAAAAGAAACAGAAAAAAATGTCAAAAAAAAGTGGTTCCGGGGATTATTCGTGGCGTACGTAAGTTGTCCTGGTTACCCCGGTTATCAAAAAACAATGTATATGTTGGAAAAAAACAGGAAAAAATGTAAAAAAAAACGTGGGTCCAGAGATAAAAAAAAAAGTATACGTGGGAAAAAAAATTGCGGTGCCCATAAGCTAGCCTGAACACTTTGGTTATAAAAAAAAATGTATAATTGAAAATAAAACAGGAAGATTTTTTTTTAATAAAAGTGCGTCCGAAGATTAATTGTGGTTCGCATAAGTTAGCCCAGACACCTCGTTAAAAAAAAAAAACCAGAAGTCTGGTCTATAAAAAAAAATCACGTTTTCAAACAGTAATGAGAAAAAAAATTGTGGTGCGCATAAACTGACCTGGACACCCTGGTCATTTAGAAAAAAAAAATAGAAGCCCGGTTTATAAAAAAAAAAAAATCACTTTTTCAAACAGTAATGAGAAAAAAAATTATGGTGCGCATAAACTAACCCGGACACCCCAGTCATGAAAAAAAACAAATGTATAAGTGGGAAAAAAAGGGGGGAAAATGTAAAAAAAAAAATGGATCCGGAGATTAGTTGTGGTGCATGTAAGCTACTATGGATATCCCGGTTAAAAAAAAACACAAAAAAAAAGCCCGGTTAAAAGAAGAAAAAAAGTTGATCTAGAAACCTTGGTTATTAAAAAATGAAAAAAAAAGGTCCCCATCTATTAAAAAAACAAAAAAAAGTGCAAGGGGAAAGTACCTTTTTAAACAACAATGAGAAAAAAAATATAAGTGGAAAAAAATCAGAGAAATTTTTTTTAAAAAAAATAAATTCAGAGATTATTCGTGGTGCGCGTAAACTGCCACAGATATCTCGGTTTAAAAAAAACCCAAAAGGGAAGCCTGAACAAAAAAAAAAAAAAACAACCACATCAGATAATGCACCCCAGTCCACAGTGGAGCTGGGGTGCGTGAACAGTTTGGAACACTGTTCAAATTTTCGTTCTCTTTTAGCTTCTTTATTATTTTTTGAAATATTTTTATATTTAAAATATTACATAGTTTTGTTGATTTTGATTATTTTTATTTATAAATTTATTAAAATATTTTTTAAAATTATTTTAACAGTATCATATACAAATGATAAAAAAGAAATACAAAAGAAATTTAATAATAATACCCATATGTAAATAAACATGTCAGCGTTACTCAGTTCTAGAACCTAAGAACACAGACTAATGATGAATCTACTACCTCGCTATCACTTGGATCAATAATGTAGGCGTACTGTGCTGTAGTTTTTGCTTCTCGAGTATTTTTTTTATATAAAAAATATTTTTTATTTAAAAAAGTATTAATTTAATATTATTTTAGTAATTTTAATATAATAATATTAAAAATAAAATACATATTATTTTTCAATTAAAAAACACTACATAGCACATTATCGAATTCACAATTAGTTACAGTCAATTTTATGGTTGGATTGAGTTTGTAAAAGAACATAAATCACATATAAAGAAAATCAATTTTATTAAATAAGTGCTATATATATATATATATATATATATAAACTAAGTATTCATTACATTCTCTGTCCCAAATAGATTCTCATGTATGACTTTTCAAATAAATTACGAAAATTATTAATTTATATTCCATATCTCCACTCTTTATTTACATTTATCTACGCTAGTTAATTATTATTACTATTTAAAAAACTAAAAGATCTCATCATTCCACTATTCACCGTGATATAAAACATTTCACATTGTTTTGAATATTTTTTTCATATCTTTTATTTTTTAAAATCATTTTTTATTACATCCTTACAAATTCAGTTAAATAGGATATATTTATGATTTATTTTGAATTGATTTTTATAAAATTCTTGAGATGTTCAAAAGATATTTTAACTTTAAGTTTGCAAAATAAGATTTGTTTTTATTGGTTAACAAAATTACATTTTTAGGAATGAAATTGTACAATAAAACAAACATGTAACTCTTTTTTGTTATTGTGCTGTCAACACCATATCAAACACAAATTGCATAAAAATCTTTACATTTTCTATTTTTGATTCCTTTTGTTTTTCAATTATGCATTTTAGTTCAAAATTTTATTTTCTTTGCATATCTGTCACTGAATTCGAAGGAGAAGAAAATGTTAATGAAAAACGATGAAGGAAAGGAGAAAATTCATTCAATCATATTTATTTTTGAAATAATAAAGGTCATTTTTGTTATCAATGATTCTACTTCTCAAAATAAGTTCAATTACTGGTGTTTTCCTTTAAATATAATGAAAAAAAATAGATAGAGGTATATTTAGAATTTTTAAAAAATCAAATTAAGATAATTTAATTGATACATTCTCAATCCCTCGGTTTTTGTAAAATTTAATTTTGATATAATTTTATTATTATTATTATTTAGTCTTTGGTTTAAGTAAAAAGAGAGAAAAAGAAGAGACTCGACATAGTTTGTTTGATGAGAGAGAGAGAGTCTCGATTGAGATCAATTTTGAGCAGAACAACATTGATTAATAAATTATTTTAATTATTATTATATTCTAACTATCATTATTCTTAAATTGTCATAACAATTATAAATGTTATTATAATTATTAATGTACGATGAATGGTGAAATCGCCTGGAAATTATCAGAATCATCAGAGTTCAACGTGCTTTTCTGGGTTTTGGGATTGCAGCGAATCATCTTCTTTTGCAAGACAAATGTTATCCTGCTGCTATCGATGCTAGCCCTATTTTTGCATCATGGAGGCTACTGGAAAAAGGTTCGCCAAAAAGCTTTTCAGAAAGTTCCACCATTTTTATGCAGAGAACCATACCAGAAGGAGCCATTGAATCCACCATTTTTGCTGAGAAGACTGTACTGCTAAGAGGAATTCAGTGCTTGTTATTTGTGCTCTAAGGCCATGCCATGTGAAATAACATCCGATATATTAAGTTTGTATAGCATGTTTATGCTTTTGTTTCTGCCTAAAGACTTAAATTTGCTTGGGCTAATGGGTTGAATGTATACATATTATTTTGATAATTGATAATAATTAAGTTTATATATATAAGTAAACTACTAAAAGGCAGTAATTTTGATGTGCTTTTTGAATAGTCAAGGACTAGCCATGGCCTCGTTATACGCGGCTGACTTATATTTTTTAAAAAAAATAAAAAAATAATATTTCATGTATTGTAAATATGTTTTAAAGAGAAGATAAATTCAACTCAAGTAGTCAAATAAACTAGTTTAATTTTAATTAAAAACAACAACAACAACAACACCAAGAACACCAAATTAAGGAAAAAATATATCACAATAACTTTATTTTTTTTTCAAAAATAAAGAAGTGATATAGCTCAATTTTGATCCCATTAAATACAAAAGGATAAAATTGAATAAAAAATAATCTTAAAAAATTAGTATGGATCAACCTAACTTGGAATGACAAACTTATAAATTTGGTAATCAAGATCAAGTTAACTTGGATTATCCTACCAAATATATAACATATATTATAGGATCAGGATAACCTAATAGCAAAAAACAGATGAAAAATTAGAAAGCTTTTTTAGAAAAAAAAATTGTTAATTCACGCTAACATTTTAAACTCATGACATGGCTGTTAAACTCGTGATTTTGTAAATCAACTTAACAAAACCTGTCAAATCAGGTTGAAAACGCAATTTCCATTAAACTCGAAAAAAAAAACACCAAAATCAGTCTCGATCTTAAAATAAGATCAGATCTATCCGATTTTACAATCCCAAATTTTTTATCCGCAAAGCCGCCCCCAAGCTTTTTTTTCCTCTGTTCTGCAAAGCTAGGCAATAGACAATAGACATAGCCCCCACTTCTCTCTGCAAGCTAGACCTAGCCTAGCCCCCCTCCTCTCTCTCTCTCTCTCTCTTAATAAAAAACAAATTAAAAAAACCATTACACACAATATTAGAAAAAAAAAAAATCTTGATTTCATGTATTAATTTAAATATTAACTTTAAAATTTATACTTGAAATTTTTGAAAAAAATAATTTTTTATTTTTATTTTTTACTTTAATTTTTTTTAGATCATTTTCATGTGTTCATGTTGAAATAATTTTGGTAGAGTTAGAGCTAATACTAGGTGTTGATACTAGTAGTAGTACTAATAATCCTTTCAATAACAATGCTTTTGATGAATGTATTAGAAATAGCGAGGAAGATGACGGTAATGAGCCTGATTTTAGTTTACATAGCACACCAGCAGAATATTTGTTTTAAATTTGTTAGTTTTTACCTAATGAAATTCCATGGACATAATTATTTTTGTAATTTATTTTTAAGTTATTTTAAATCATGTATAAACCTTAACTAATTAAGTTTTATGGTTATAATTATGTTGTATTGTATTCGAAAATATTTTACTTATGATTTTACGATTTTTCTACCTACACGATTTTAGCTGCAATTTTACAATTTTTGTATGAAAAATTTTAGGTATGATTTTACTATTTTACAATTCGATCTTATAATCCGAGTTTTAAGATCGGCTTCTGTGTCATGTCAAAATCGTGATTTGACAATCTTGACTCATGAGTCAAGTCATTACACTAGAAGCATCTTATATAAAAAAACCATGAAACTCAATTCTCAATCAAAAATATATTAAAAAGAAAAAGGATCAAACTATGCTTTCAAGCGAGGATATCTTAAACGTAGACAACTTGCTAAAAATCCAATTAAAATAGAGAAGGAATGACACAAGATATTCCTTTATCAATGGCAGAACGCGAATCACGGGAAAAACTGTCGTTGCCACATGCTACATGAGGACAATGACGTCGGAAAGTCATTTGTGGCAACTGAAGAAAAATCAATGCCGACTCTAAACAAAAGGATAAACTTTGTTTTTTCATTTTTTAAATTTATCAATCCCACACCTTTTCTTAAACTTTTTTTAAAGGGGATTTTAAGGACTTTCGTCGTAACACGATTTGCTCTAATTTGCTTGTCTTCTTATGGAAATTGTTGCCGCCGGAAGGTCCTTTGTGGCAGCCGGAGAAAAATCAATGACGACTCGAAGGCGAAGGTTAAAGAGATTAGTTATTTTCTTTTTTATTTAATTCAAACCGTAAAATCAAATACACTACTTTCTTTGCATGTAAATTGACTAAAACGTATTCCATACCACACCTTTCTATACTTAAAAAAATATTTAATGACGTTTTTTATTAGTGTATAAAACATAAAGAAAATTATAGAGCCATAAGAATGAATTAAGAAATTATACAAGATCATTTGAATATTCTAACAATTTATAGCTATAAGTTGATATAACATCTTATTCCGAGAAATTGAAAAGTTCTATGCAATTTTCCCCTTTTCACCTTGGAATTTCTTTTTCTCCACAATTATATATTAAATTATTTACCCTAGTTTTGTTATTTTTTTTGTTTTATAATTTCAATACAAGGGTGGTCATTCTAACTGCTTGAATTTTTTATTCACAATGATTTATTTATTTAACTTGGATTTTTTTTGTTACACTCTTTTTTTTGAAGGTCTGTTTTTTTTTATATCCAAATCTTATGTTGTATATAGTTGATTAGTTAAGTTAACCCGAGTTGATTTAAATTTTTCCCCTTTTTTTATGACCTTTTTTTTCTTCCATTTTCATTATTTTGCATTAAATTATTTGTCTTTAAGCTTTATCATTTTCTAACTTTAAATTAGTAATTTTTTTAAAAGGTTATTTTTTTGTCCTTTTTCTAGATTAGATTTTTTTTTTCATTTTCATCATTCAATAATAAGTTTATTAGTAATTAAGCTTTATAATTTGTTTTGATTTGCTTTATTTAGAGTTATTATGGTCTCATGACCTAGGTTATAGATTTAAAATGTTATCTCAGGTTGACCTAAGTCAAACTCATATGTTGTCGTCTCAATATTTTTTTTTAAAACATGCATCTTGAATTTTTTTTAACTCGAACTATATTTCTATCAATTATCCAGGTTATCTTTGGAGTCATCAAGTTAATCAAATCATATTAATTCAACTCTCAGTTTTTTAATTATGTTTGAAATTTGAATCACATATTTTCTAATAAGTTTATCTTTAAATTTAAATTTAATTTTTATTTATTTATTGATATATATATATATATATATATATATATATATATATATATATATATATATATATATATATATATATATATGCGTTGATGTTTCACAGTATATGTTCATTATGGATTTCAACAGTAAAATTATCATTTACCCATAGAACAAAAAAAATTAACCCTTGGAACCTTGGGTATTTTCGGCTTTTTACCTGATATTGAACAGTGAAATAACATATGTGCCCTTGAGCGGGATGCAATGTAGGCGGTTGGAGGTGAGGGTATTTTAAGTTTTTCACATCTATGTGCATAATGTAAAATATCCCCATAAAAGACAAAACTGAAGGCTTGGAGCAGGGGGTATGGTGGTAGTTTCATGCCAGGTTTTTTCGCAATGATCGATGGGTCTAGGAGTTAACTAATTAAGCACTTTTTAATTATTTTGTTTCTAATTTAGTGGAGGAGCGCCATCACTTTTTACGTGGACGCGCCTTTTAGGGTGCGTTTTTGGTGTCTCACAGTGGTTGAAAATGTCCTTCTGCCTTGTCAGAGGTGCACTACCATGTCCTTTTCCTCTTAGTGTGGTGCGTGTCTATGACGACGGTTAGGGAATCATCGGTGGACAATTTTTCTTTTTTCTCCCCCTTATCTATCTCCTGGAGAGGCAAACTACAATACGATCCTTTGGGGGGTTTTAGGGCTTTCTTTCAATCTCTGTTCTTTTGATTTTGTTATTCTTCTTGATTTTCTCAATGGATTTTTCATTGTTTTCAATTGTGCCCTTCAATTGAAATTGATCATATATATTGTTTTTAATTTCATTCCTTATTCTTTTGATTTTTGGTTTGTTTTTTGGTTTCTTTAATTATTTCGGTCTGTAGATTTTAATTTGTTTTAATTTTATCCTCCAATTGAAATTGGACATATATGATACTTTCATTTTGGTCCTTATTCCTTTAATTGTTTTAAACAATAACACTACAATTTTGTTTTTAAAAATCCCTTTATTTTTTCTGGTTCCAAGGTTTTAATTTGTTGCAGTTTTGTCCTTCAATTGGAATTAATTATATAATTTGCCTTTTATTTTGGCCTTTATTGTTTTAATTTTCTTATTTAGTATTAATTCTTTTGGTTTTTTTGGTTCTTCTTTGACAATATTTATTTTTTGTCCATATTGATGCATTGATGCTTTTGGTTTTTGTTTTAAATTTTTGTTTTTTTTTGTTGAGGTTTTATTTTTATTTGGTTCAGTTCTGGATTTTAATTTATGTTGGTAATCATTTTAAAATTAATATTTCTTTCCTTTCTCCCCTTTTTCTTTTTTTAGTGTTTTTTTTTAAAATTTTTAAATGTTCTTTGGATCATATTTTTTTATGCTCATAATATTTATTTTAGTTTTTTTGTTTTTTTGTTGGCTCTTTTGTTAAAGGTTTTTTTATTCTTCGAGATAATTTTATGGTTTCATTGTTTAAGCAATAATAATGATTATTTTAGTGTTTTTTTATTAGTTTCTTAGTTGTTTTTTTGTAAAAATATATTTTTTATTCTTGGAGACAATTTAATGACTCTAATTGTTTGAGCAGTGATGGTGATAATAATTTTAGCTGTTATAGTCATGGTAATGATGGTAATGTAGCAATGGATTTTCAATGAATTTTTTTTTATAGGTAGAGAATTATCTAGTTTTTGTTGTTGTTTAGTTATCGTAGGTGTTTCCACAATTTATATTTTATTATTGTGTTTAATTTAAATTAGATTATGAAATGAACTAAACCTAATACAATGAATTCGATGATTCAGTATTCGAATCTTCTAGCTTTTTTAATGATGATGATAATTTTATACTGATGATTTCGTTGAACAAATAAATTTATATCAATTTAAAATTCATATATTTTATTAGAAACCTGCACTCCGCAGGAATTTTATACAAATTTATTATTTCACTTAAATTTATACTATAATAAAAAAAATCTTACACTTTTAATATTTTATATTTTTTTATGCTGAAAAAAATATGATTTCAGCCGCTACCATACATGAGTAAGTGGCTAGATACATGAGTAAGTTGCTAGTGTGTGTATAATACAACCGCAAGACTTTTGCAACTTGTCTTGGCTGGCTGCATCACCTTCGTAGTACAGTCTGTCCCTCTCTCCTTCTATACACTTTCCTTTGTTTCACACTCCACACAAGACTTTCCAATATCATTTCCCAATGCAAATAATTCCCTTATTTCTATCCAGATTAGTTATATTCTCTCTCGAATGTGAAGGTCGATAAACTGACGATTATCATGTCCTTCTCGAGGCTTCTTTTTGCTTCACTCATTGCCTTTGTTTTCGCAGCATATGCTCTTGGGGCTGCTGTTTTGCCCGACGATGAAGGTAAGTTCAAGGCAAGATTGGGATGATTTTAGAGTTTTTTTTCTTTGTGCTGTATGTTTTCCCAGCAATCATAGCTATGCAGATGAAGCTCTTCGATTTAATCACAGATCATTATTCTGGAATATAGTTTAATGTTTATTAAATATGGTTATATTAAAAATCTACAGTTAAAGCTCTACGTGACATAGCAAAGACGTTGGGCAAGACAGATTGGAATTTCAGTGCGGATCCTTGCGGTGGTCAATGGGGGTGGGCTAATCCAAGTGCAGTGGAAGGGAGTGAAAATGCCGTATCCTGCAACTGCACCTTCTCAAATGACACCATCTGCCATGTCACCAGCATGTAAGCTCTCTCTCTCTCTTCTCTCTCTCTCTCTCTCGCTGGTGGATCATATCTGAAAGTCTTTTGTTAGAAGCTGCGGATTAATTATCCCAGCTGGCCAAACTCTACCTCTGCAGATTATCCTCATCCTCGTAGCTACATGGTAATAGTTTACCACCAATAATTTATATTTATTATATATTGATAGAAACTTTACCTTAAAAGGATAAATTGCTCTTGAAAATTGTTCATATGCAAGTTATGTGGGAGATAATTTAAAAATATTATTGAACTAGCTACAAACCTCTCTCTCTCTATATATATGATGAGCTCCATTATAGTTGAAATAATAATTGGAAAACATTGATTAATTGAAGTATTTTTAACATTATTGTCTTCTAAAAAAAAAGTAGATAGAGAAGGAGAGAGGGTATATTTAATATTCAATTGAGCTTACTCAACTATATATTATTATTATTATTATTATTAAAGTAGACGACGGCCCAGTGGCCAAGTTGTGTAGTCATGAATTATGGTTGGTTTGTTTGTTTGTTTCCATGTTTTTTTTTTTCTGTTACAGCTATCGATGTGGATTAGATCACAGTCATACCTCTGGGCAAGTGTTGACTTTTAGGTGTAAATGACAACACTTATGATGGCATATATTATATGTTATATGATCTCTTCAAGGCAGGGTGTTGGGAAAACTTTAAAAAAACTATTCTTGAAAAAAATAAATTTTTATTATTTTATTTTTGTTCTCTTAAAATCATTTTAATTTCTGATGTTAAAAATATTTTTTAAATAAAAAATCACTTTAAAAATAACTTCTGCCAAAATACTTCCAAATTTATACTTAATCTATATAATAGGGTTGTTTTTTTTTCTCATTTTATAGAAATTATTGTCTCATAATTCTTCCTTAAAAAGTAAATAATTTTCCGACTAGGTTTGTTTGAGTGTGTTTATTTATGTTATAAGTTATATAATGAAAGTTTTGTTTGTCACTAGCATGTAAGCTCTCTCACTCTCTCTCTCGCTGGTGGATCTGAAAGTCTTTTGTCGGAAGTTGCGGATGGCCCTTGATTAATTATCCCAGGCCAAACTCTACCTCTTATCCTCATTTTGGGTTAAAAAAAAACACTTTACGAAACAACTGAAGTACACTCCCAAAGAAACATATAATTAGGTTACTTTTTTCTCATTTTGTAGATATTATTGTCACTGTTCTTCCTTAAAAAGTAAATAATTATAAGATCAAGTTTATTTGAGTGTGTTTATTTTATGTTCCAAATCTAAACCTTGGAGTTTAGAAACTTTTGGTCAAGGACAAGAACTTTGTGAACTGCTAGACAGGGCTCGTGTTGAGGTTTCGACCGCACATGGTATTGCTCAAGAAAGACTAAACACTTTTTTTATTATTATTATTTATGAAAAACCCAGCACCTTTTTAAATATGCACGTGACAACGGACCCGATTGCGTTTTTAAATATGAACAAAATAGGAATTTATTTTTGCTACATCTTCCTTACACTGTATGATATTAACGTTCTAGCTTCTTTCAACTTGGTCTTCTTTCACTGTCATCATGGTCACTGTATGATATTAAATATATTAAAAAATATGAAAAATATTTTAAATGTCAAATATTTTTTATTTATAAAATATTATACACACAATAAATAAACTATTTTATAGTTTGAAACTTGATTCATGGGATACTAAATCATAGTTTAACACAATAATTTTTTAAAAAAAGAAAATCATTGGTTTCTTATAGCTTAAATCAAATTAATTTTTTTTCAGATCCAACTAGGATCAAGAGATTGATTAATTAAATTTTGAATCAATTTATTAAGTTATTCCAGGTTTAATAATCGCGTAATAAATGTAAGAATGTTTTCTGAAAGCTTTGCAATATACTTATTTCATTTTTTAATTTCAGATTGTTTTATAATCAATGTGTGTGTGTGTATATATATATATATATATAATATGAATATAAATTATGTGATCTACATGTTGAGTACTATAAATTTGCAATAATGTACATGTCAATAATTACTTGTAGAAATGTTTTAATTACTTTAAATAAAGCTTAAAATCTTTATATAATGCTGAAGCACAGAGTTCTGAAGACCCAGAATCTTCAAGGTAGTCTTCCACCGGATTTCAACAGGTTCCCTTACCTCCAAGTAATGTAAGCATTGCCTCTTAAATTCTTTACCAAAATATTTCATAACTTGCATGACTGAATATTATACATGTATGAACACATGTCTGCAAAACTTACAGTGACTTCTCGCGGAACTACCTCAACGGTAGCATCCCTCGAGAATGGGGTGCCACGCAAATGCTTGACATGTACGCTACTTTTTTTTCCTCTCAATATACATGTATGAATTCTTGAATAGTATTTAGTTACACATGAAATTCACTAAAAAATTGAGTTATATTATATCGTATGCAGTTCTATTATAGGAAATCGATTTACCGGTCCAATCCCCAAAGAAATTGGAAACATCAGCACTCTTGTAAACTTGTAAGATAAATAAGATCGATCCTTTTCTCCTTTAAGCTATTTACCAGGTAATAGTTTCGGTAGATGTAATGTTTTGAGTGAAATAATCATGCAGCACAGTCGAGTTTAATCAGTTTTCAGGAGTTTTGCCACCGGAACTTGGAAATCTGTCTCGCCTGGAAAAATTGTAAGACCTTTCGCTACAAGTTTGTGTGCTATCCTGTAAGAACTTTGCTGGAAAAAACCTATGAAGCTTTATTTAGTTAGAATGATATTCCATCATTGTTTTTGCTTTGATGTTGTAGGCATCTAACCTCAAACAACTTTACTGGACAGTTGCCGACAGCATTTGAAAAGCTAACCACACTGAAGGATTTGTAAGTTTTTGAAGTATTGCTGTTATGATACAAATTAAATGTTAATGGCATGATTTTTTATCTATTATTTTTTTTTTTGCAGTCGAATTGGTGATAACCAATTCATTGGTGAGATACCGAATCTCATTCAGAAATGGACAAACCTACAAAAACTGTAAGATTTTCGATGGTTCATAATTGTATGAACTATTTTACAGTTTGTTTGTGGCCTGTCAGATTATTTACTTGAACCAGTATTTGACTACATGATAGAGTGATACAAGGCAGCGGTCTTAGCGGGCCGATCCCACCAGGCATTGCTGTTCTGGAAAAGATGACTGATCTGTGAGTAAAGCTCTGTTGGCTTATAGCTTCCGTAAAAACCATAATAAAAGCTCTTATCCTTGACCGTGAATGTATGCAGGAGAATCAGTGATCTGCAGGGAAATGGAACTGGAGCCCCATTCCCGCCATTAGCTAATATGACAAAACTTAAGATATTGTGAGTTAGATGTTGTCTTATCAATCATCATGTGATTAGTTTTTTGCTTTGTTGTTTCTTCTTTATATGATTCTGAAAATTAATGTTTATGTTGCAGGATACTGAGGAGTTGCAATATTATTGGACGAATACCTGACTTTGTTGGTCAATTCACCAGCTTGAAAACTTTGTCAGTTCCTTCTATCAGCTTTTTTCAAGTGTTTGTATATATACCTCTTGTTTTGGACTTTGTTAGCATTTACCCTGTCTTGTATTTGCGTCCTTGGCGGTGATATAAACTGATGTTCTGTTCCTGTTTGACCATTTCTTCTCTTGGTTATTTGACCATTTTTCTTTCCACTATATATGTTGATTTCACCCCGAGAGGCTTATGAAGTTCATCAAATCACAAAGGGAGAATTTGAACTTTCTCCTGCTCTGAAAATAGTTACTCTACTAGTGGAATTAACAGGGACTTACTGTAAGACTAATAAGATCATATATAAAATTTAGCAAGAAAATATTTCTATACGGTGATCCCTCATTTTGGCTCTACACTTGCTTCTTCATTCTCTAATAATTTGCAGCAATGTTTTGAGCTCTCCTTATGGTTTCTCTGCAGAGACCTCAGCTTTAACAAACTTGACGGAGAAATTCCAGACAGCTTTTTGGGTGTAAAACAAGCAACTTACATGTAAGCAAATGGCTTTATATATTTCAAACCAAGTCCCGAGCAGTTCTCATAATTCAAACCAAGTCTTGCAACTGCTGTATAAGCTACATGAACAATTGTTACCTCTGGGATAAATTAAGTGGAGGCCCCTCCTTTATCAAAATCCACTTTCATTGATGCACAACTTCTTTTCAGATATTTAACGGGGAATGAGCTAAATGGAAGTGTACCAGACTGGATAATTAAGGATGGAAAATCTGTGTAAGGTTTCTATTCCTATCTAGATTTATTTCTGATACTCCAAAAGTTATTTATTTAGTTTTACAAATAGCTACAGAATTTACCTATTGTTCTCTTGCTACAGAAGCCATTTGAGGAACACAGTTCCATAACATCCATAGATTGTGTTCAAAAGATAATAAATTTGGTTTGGGATTTCTATTACAACTCACTGATGATCTATTGCATTTGGAAAACCAAGTCATCCAGCGTATTTTTCTAGATTTGATGCCTAAAACTAAAACTTCCATGCATTAAGGGATAATAAGAACAACAGAAAGGTTCATAGCCACTAAGGCTAGTTAGGCACACTTAACCAAATATGCGATCAAGAAATTGTTTGATTAATGTAGATTTTGAACTGAACATCTGCCTTTCTTCTGGCAGTGATCTTTCCTACAACAATTTCAGAAATGAAAGCTCATGTCAACAACGCAATATGTAAGAAAGTGAAGTTTTATGCTCTCCACTTTTTTCCTATCCATCATTCCCGCAATCCCCTGCATTTACTTGCAATTTGCGTAAGAGCTAATTTATTTCATTTCTCTGAATTCCTACAGAAACTTATTTGGCAGCGCTTCAATGGGAAACGTCTCGTAAGTGTTTAAACTCCTGAAAAAATAATCTTATCTATTTCTAGAGGGATGTTTGATAATTTGGTCTAGGCCTTTCCTATTTTAAATTTTACTCAGATATGTTTATTTTTTCTTTTTGTATCTCAGCGGAAGAACTGTTCCCTGCTTAAGAAGCCTTCCTTGTCAAAAAAGTAAGTTTGGTTTATGATTTTATAATAGAAAATTATTTGTTTGTTTTGCTAACCAAATATCTATAAACCAGCAGTCTTGTTCCTGGAAGTTAAAGATCGAGTGTGCTATGATGTCATTATGAAGGAATATAATTGCATAAGAATGATTGATATGTTTTTTCTTTGGAAATAGAATTCTATTCCTTCCATATAAATTGTGGAGGCAAAGAAGCAACTATTGAAGGGAACTTATACGAAGAGGATACAGATCCAGCCGGACCATCAAGATTGTACCAGAGAAGTAACTGGGCAGTTAGTACCACTGGTCACTTCATGGACGATGATAGGAATCCAGATTCCTACATATGGACGAATTCCACCAAACTCTCTGCAAATACTTCATCACTTTACATGGATGCACGCCTTTCTCCACTCTCTCTGACTTATTATGGTCTCTGTATGGAAAGTGGGAACTACACAGTTTCCCTTCACTTTGCAGAGATAATGTTTACTAATGACAACACATCCAGCAGCCTTGGCAGGCGTTTTTTTGATATCTATATTCAGGTGACTGATCAAAATTTTAGTCTGTCTTTCAGTATTAAAGGTCTGAATGAACATACAAAATTGATTTTCTTTCAGTTTTATTAATAGCAATCTGACAACAAATATGTAGGGGAAGCTTGTACAAAAGAATTTCAGTATCCAGAATGAAGCAGGCGGTGTTGGGAAGGCAATTATAAAAAACTTTACTGCTATTGTAACTGGAAGTGCCTTGGAGATACGATTTTATTGGGCTGGAAAAGGGACAACTGGACTGCCTGTTAGAGGAGTCTATGGACCTCTCATATCGGCTATTTCTGTGACACCGGGTAAGTTAACGAAATTTTATGAGCTTAATCATCAGGATTCTGTTCATACAGCACAAAACCATCAATGCAGATTGGATCTTATTTTCTACTCTTAATGTGATGTTATGTCGTTCTGTTATAAATTCTTTGCTTTCTGCAGATTTTAAACCTCCTTCAGAAAATAGCAGTAGTACTGGTACATCTGTTGGCACCGTGGTTGGCATTGTGGCTGCTGCAGTAGTTTTCGTCTTCCTGATTCTAGGAATTCTCTGGTGGAAAGGTTGTTTTGGACAGAAGATCAGTATGCGTCATGGTATTTTCTAAGGATTTATCTCTATTTTCCTATTTCTGCATACGATTTCTCCGTATCAACTTTGTAAGACTATATATATAATCACACCTGTTAACTGAAACTGGAAAGATAGAGAGGAAAGGGAGATTAGCTCCACCAAACGGATTCGTTTCTGATACAAATTCACTTCTCCAACAGATTTGAAGGGCCTGGACTTAAATACAGGTAAATTCACATTGAAGCAAATTAAAGCTGCTACAAACAACTTCGATGCTGCAAACAAAATTGGAGAAGGTGGTTTTGGTCCTGTTTACAAGGTATTCAACATGAATTTTTCTTATTTGCTTATGGCCTTCGTAATGTTGTTAAGATTCTTAGCTTGATGCAATATTTGTCTCGCGAAAAAAATTTACATTGCCTTGATGCAGGGTCTGTTGTTAGATGGAACCATAATTGCTGTAAAGCAGCTTTCCTCCAAATCAAAACAAGGAAACCGAGAATTCGTGAATGAGATTGGCATGATCTCTGCTCTGCAACACCCTCATCTTGTAAAGCTTCATGGATGTTGCATTGAAGGCGATCAATTATTGCTGGTGTACGAGTACATGGAAAATAACAGCCTTGCTCGTGCTTTGTTTGGTAAATTCAAAGAACATAATTTTATTGACTGCAAACTTTTTGGCTCTTAGATGATTCCATACATGTAAAACTTCTACTTAACATTACTGTTGATTCTGTCTGAAAGGTCCTGAAGAATACCGGTTGAATTTGGATTGGGCTACAAGGCAGAAAATTTGTGTTGGTATAGCAAGAGGTTTAGCTTATCTTCATGAAGAATCAAGATTGAAGATCGTGCATAGAGACATCAAGGCCACCAATGTGTTGCTTGATGAGAATCTAGACCCAAAGATTTCTGACTTCGGGCTAGCCAAACTTGACGAAGAGGAAAACACCCACATAAGCACCCGAGTTGCCGGAACCTAGTGAGTCTCCTCTCTACTATTGTATCTTGCTAATACTTTTTTTATTTTTAAGTTGAATACAATGTTAAATAACTCTTTTATGTTAGAGAATAATATGAATTATATTCTGGGACCTTACCTAACAACTTAAACTTTTATTTGATGAAAAACCAAGCATAAGATAGTGTGTATTTGTGTGCAAGTTTCAAGTCCAAAGAACTTTCATTTGAGATGATGTGTTAGAGAATAATATAAATGATATTCTAGGACTTCACCTCAAGCAAGTCGGTGAGGCCTTAGAATATCATTTATATTATTCTCTAAAATTTTACATCCTTAAACAGATTTGGTCAACAACCAAAAATTATAAAGATAATGAATAGGTGCTGCTTATGTCTGTTACAGAACTTATCCCTGAGCAATCCACCGTAAGATTCAAGTCCATCGAATAGAACTCATTCTACACTACCTCATAAAATATGGTATCTCTGTATTTGTGCAGCGGGTACATGGCTCCTGAATATGCAATGCGGGGTTATTTGACTGACAAAGCAGATGTCTACAGCTTTGGAATTGTTGCCCTAGAAATTGTCAGTGGGAAGAGCAATACTAGTCATCGAGGAAAGGAGGAAACCATTTATCTTCTTGATTGGGTAACAGAAGTTCCTCCCCGTCTTCATTTTTTTCCTTCTCGTTATTGTTTAAGGAACTATCTCATCTAAAATCTTTAAGTATTAAATGAAGTTCCAAAATATAATTTATATTATTTTCCAACACATCCTCTCAAGTAAAAGTCCTTTGACTTGAAACTTGCACACAAGTTTACACTATCTTGTACTTAATTTTTATCAAATAGATTAGGGATGATGAGATTTAAACTCGTGACTGCTGGGTCAACAAAGCTTTGATATCATATTTAAAAAACTATCTCACATAAAAGTTTAAACTATTAAGTGAATCACATTATATAAGTTATATTATTTTCTAACAGTTACTTATCATGATACGTATCTTGTTTTCTAGGCATTATTTTTGAAAGAGGAAGGGACTTTGCTGGAGCTTGTCGATCCAAGTCTCGGACAAGACTACAACGAGGAAGAGGTGATAACAATGATTAATGTGGCTCTGCTTTGCAGTAATGTCTCTGCAGCAGTCAGGCCTGCGATGTCTGCAGTAGTAAGCATGCTCGAAGGGAAGGCTGCTGTTAAAGATTTTGACATTGCAGACAAAAGCAAGTCAATGGATGAGCACAAGATTGAAGAGATGAGGAAGCATTTCCAAGTCATCAACAGACAAGAAATAAGTGAGACTCAAACTCAGAGCATGTCAATGGATGGACCGTGGACTGCTGCTTCTACATCTGATGGTGATCTTTATCCAGTCTCTCTGAATTCTGACTATTTGAAGGGCAGAGATTAGAGATGTGCGCCTCAATTTGCTTCATCAACTTTCCATCCACCATCACCACCACCATCTTATTGCTTTTGCTTTTAAAGCATGTTCTCTTGCCTTGTTATTATTATTTTGGTTCATACTTGTTAACTTATTCCGGGTGAATTACATATGTTTGACATTATGTTGTAAAAATATTTAAAAAAAAAATTGAAAATTATATTTTTATTTTTTGTTTTAAATTAATATTTTTTTGTACTATTAGATCATTTTGATTTGTTGATATTCAAAATAATTTTAAAAAAATTAAAATATATATTATTTTAAAACATTTCTAAACAAAAAAAACATTTTAAAAAGCAACTTTAACTACATTTTCAAACATACTCTATAGTTAGATGGTTCCTTCACATGGTATCAAAGTCATAATGATTCAGTGGTTACGAGTTCAAATTTTACAACCTTTATTCTATTTGATAAAAATTAAGCACAGAATAGTATTGACGTATGTGTAAGTTTCAAACCCAAATTGACTTTCATTTTAGAGAGTTTATCAAAGAATAATATAAATTATATTTTGGGTTTCATCTAAAAATTTAAACTTTGTGATAAAGATGCAAATTCAATTGCCATCTGGAGTTGTGTCACCCTCATATTCAGGAAGCTTCCACCATAAATGAAAGTCGTGATGAGCAGATGCAACTTCAAGCAGTAGTTGCTACTTGCTTCGATGAACATACAAAAAACATCCCAAATTGAAGAATCAGAAAATAATATTCTCAACAATATCACCTGCTCACTTCTTGAATTGTATAACCATCATTTATATTATAACAATGGAATAATGTCATTGCTGATTTAGCAATGGGTTAACCATCATTTTCTTCTAGATTTTCTAGCTAATTGCTCACCAGAAATTATGTTTATATTTCTAGGTTTATTTTCCTTGCTGTCGATCAGCGAACCAAGGGTCTGTGGTTCCAGTCCATCTGATCGGGTTTGAGTCTGCTGCTGAAATTGCCTACCGAATAATTCTAAATTCTATTCTCGCATTTCGTTCTGAGTATCTTGAGTTAGAAGAACCTTTTTTTGTTCCGAATTATATAATGTTGTGGTGAGTGACAAGAGGGAAAAATTCTGTTTGCGGCAAACCCTATTAGAGAGGATGCGAGAAACATGCGTGATACAAGTTTAGCAGTCAACCTGTAGTTTTAAATTTTTTTTCTCCACAGAGACTTGCAGTTTTTGTCCTTACTAGTCGTGAGTGCATCTTTTTGTTTCTCTATGACCGTCTTTTGTTATTGGGTGTCATGAAAACAATTATTGTGGGTTTTTTTTGACCGGCGGCAATGTAAAACAAATGCTCGGATCTTCTTGCCTCTTTTCCTTGTATAGGATTTCAGGTTCAGCTTGTTGATAATGTTTCCATGGCAAGGGAGGTTGTTAGTAAGCTTACAAATCAGAAAAGGCATTTTATCCATGCATGCGATACTGAGGTACTAAATCATAATAAATTCTGTCCTAAGCAGATGTAGGCGTGGACATAAAAACTTAAATATATTAGCTCTTTGCTGATTCAATGGAAACAAGCTAAGCCCAAATTGCATTAGCAAATCAACTCACGGTGCATGAATACGAAGCTGTTTCACAGTGCAAGATTTGTATTGTGAGCAGTAATTTTAGTTGAAGGTTAATTTTTGAAGTTGATCGTGCAGTGATTATGGTTTAAAGGGGACCGTTTCTAGGGTTCGGAAGGCTGGAAATCGGATGAGTATGAAAATGCTCACATATCTTGCAAACATTAAGAAATTAAACCAAATTGTAAGCTCAAACAGAATATTACTCAGGCTTCATATTGAAGTTCCAGTCAGCAGCAAGATGTTTGAGTTGCATTAAAGCTCAAAAATTAACCTTCATTCTGAAAACAAACACTGCAGAAGCATGTTTAATAAGAATATCACGTAGATATGCAGAGATAGGCATCTCGTGCTTATCTTTAAGATTTAGGCCTGTTATGAACATCAAACTTAATCTTAGAATATTATGCTCGGATCTTCTTGCCTCTTTTCCTGGTATAGGATTTCAGGTTATGGCCAGAATAATGGAAGTGCTTATAGATCGATAAGAGTGGAGGGAAACGTAGCTTCAATTGCATATGCATATATGCTTTTTCTGCTTTAATCTTAATTGCCTTGCGTTTCTTTCAATCCTTTGCTCCACTCTTCATTCTTTAAGCTTTAAAAAATCCAAATATGTTACTGATTTAATTTCAGGCTTCAGCTACTCTGTTCTAGTGATTTCCTTTCATGTAATTCAATAAGCAAAATATAAAAAAGATAATTCTCTTATCTGATGTGACTTCTAAAAAAAGATTTATTATTTAAATCATAATTGAATTTTCTTATAGACATTTGAAAACAACATTATAATTGAATTGTTCTTTTCTTGTTCCAGGCTTTTGGATTTTGGATTCATTTAGCATTTTTTCACTTTGAGTATGTATTTGGTCTGCTCAATATAATTATTTTTCCAAGTAAGTTTGGAACTAAGCTCTGTAGAATTGTTAATTTATGATCTCTTGCTTTTGAATGTATCTAGTTATTTTGGAGTATTGTGTATTGTTGATGGAAAAAAGATATAAGTATTTATGATACATAATTGGGATTAATGTAAGTGTACAATAAGTTTTTTAAAAATATGAATTAGTAATTAACAAAGTTGTCTTTATAATTTAGTCTAAAACCTAACCATTCTAAAGTCCGAAAAAAAATTCACTACATTTAGAAAACCCTATTTTACTATCTACAGGTGTAATTTACAATGTAAATTTACACCCCAATACCTAAAAGAAAAAAATTGTTAATTTTTTTATCGTTTGGCCAAATTCCAATGGATAATCATAAATCGGTTACGATATCTCATTTTTGTTTTAAAACATAAGAAAGATGCTCTATATTTTCTTACAAAAAATATATTTGAAAAAACCTTGGAATTTGGATGTATGCACAAAAACAAAATATTTTTTTAGATGCAATTTTTATATTTTTTATTCATATTCATGGTCCGAATGCCTACCCAAATGGGCCAAAATGGCTCGACATGCTAAAGGGGATGGGCTACCCAACAAAATGGGCCAAAATGGCCTAAAATGCTTAAAAAGGTTGCTGCCCAGCCAAATGGGCCGAAATTGCCCAAATTGCGTAAAGGGGGTAGTGGCCAGCCTAGCCAAGCCTACTATTCACTAGTAGTGAACAGTAGTAGGAGAAGGAGGGAGAGAGGATTACCTGTTTTTGCTGCCCTATAGAGGAGGTCGAGCTTGTTCTGCCTGTGGTGGTGGCATCGGGAAGGTGGCCTGTGGTGGTCGCGGGAAGAGAAAGGAAGTGCTGCAAGAGAGAGAGTCTCAACTGAGATCAATTTTGATCACTTAAAAGGTCGATTTTGATGTCAATGTCAATCATTTTCATTTAATGAGAGTTGTATTGAGATATTTTCCTTTTATATTGACCAAAAAAAGATCAAACCTGAGAGAAGATTTTTTCTTTGAAAAGTTTTTTTTTGTTTATTCACATAATAGGGTTATTTTAAGTGTTTTGTTGCGAAAATTCCATTTTGACAAGAAAACACCCTACCCAATTTTTTGACAATCTCTATAGTAGTTGGAAATAGGAAAGCAAAATGATGTATCATTTATCTCTTTTTTTTTCAAAAAATCTTAGAGGACTCATCCATTCCTATTTGAAAAAAAGAAAAGGGAATCCTACATGCATAGGATCATGTATAATTTTTTAAATGGGTAATGCTTGACCTTTTTTCTTATATAATTTTTTTTTTATCTTTAAGTGATACTCTAATATTTGTTTTCTATATTTTATTTGTTTGAATTAATTTTTATAATATATATTTAAATTAAAACTTTTTTTTTAAATTATTTATTTTATTTATTTTTAAAAAGAACTATATATATAAATATAATACTTCAATGAGATTATTTTTATTTATCTACAAGTTTTTTATTTATATTTTATATCAACAAACTTTATTTTCATGATGCGTTTATAAAGATAAAAATTATTTGTTTTTGATGTAAACTAGCTAAAAGGAAAAGTGGGGATAAATATCATAAAAAAAATGCGTGGTCTATTTATTTAATTTTTTTATTGGAAAACCTAAGTACCATTAACATCCCTATAAGTTGATTGATATTGATATTGCGATTATACACTATAGTTTAGAAAATTAAACTCTATTTCTTCTTTGCAAATAAAGTTAACAAAAAATATCTAATTGTTTATAAAATTATCATCAAAATAATATTACAATTTTGCTAAAAAATAGAAAAGAATTAAAACATGTTATTTCACCAAACACTTTGTCTACAATACAAAACCAACCTCAATTTCATAATTTTCATAAACACAAATACCAAAATGAAAACTAATCTTGGAACTAAATGCATTTAAGTAAAAAATCTACATTTGCCAAAGCTTCCCCTTCCTATTAGCTCCTCGCATGAACCATCTTGTCTTCGAAACACGACTTTCTTATCAAAGACAACAAGAAGTCAACAAACTTGTGGTAGTTTTTTAGCTCAATACTTAGCCACATATTTTGATGACCAAATTGAAGGATGATTCCTGGCTGCTCTAACAATAACCATTATTGTTGTATAAGATTTTTGTTGTCATTTTAGTAAGAGGAGCAAATGTCTCTTCATAATCCATTCTATATTGTTGATAGTATGCTTTTACATCCAACCAAGTTTTGTATCACTCAATAGATCTATTAGAATTACTCTTGATTTTATGCACCCAATGAAAACCAACAACACTCTTACCAAAAGGTAGAGGAACAAAATTCCAAGTATTTGTGTTATGCTAAGCAGAAAGTTCATCATCCATAGTTTGTTACCAAAAAAGGATCAAGAATTGCCTCTTTATATGAAGAGGGCTCGGAGAGACAATGAATAGAAGCCAAAAAGAAAGTAAATAGTGAAGAATAACAAGAATAAGCAAAATCAAGTAGTTTTATGGACTTACAAATGTGTATGGATTGACATTGAGGTTGATCTACAATCTCAAACAGAGCAGGAGGGATCATAGAGGAGAATAGAGCTTCAGGTGCACCGGAGAGTAAAGTGTCAGTACTTGCAGGATGGTTAGGATTAATTGATCAAACTTGAGGAGAGACATTTCAGGCACTAGAAACCTGAGATGATAAACTATCAGAATCCTCATAAAAGGAATGTATACAAAGATCTAGTGAAGCTATGAGGAGTGGATGGAATAGAAAATAAAGGTATATGCTCGAGAAAGATAACATTAAGAGACACATAAAGCTTTTGAGTTATAGGATCAAAACAACAATATCTCTTGTTACCTTCACCATAACCAAGAAATACACAAATAACATATCAAGGGGAAAACTTGTTGTGTTCGACATGAGGAAAAATAAAAAAATAAGTACAACCAAAAACTCTAAGAGAAGAATAATTAGGACCATAATTATAAAGCTTTTCAAAAGGAGATAAACCTTACATATAAGAAGATAGAATTGTATTAATCAAACTTACAGTTGTTAATACAAACTTACAACTGTAAGAACACCTTCTCCCCAAAACTCACTAGGAACCAAAGCAAACAAAAATAGAGAACGAGTAGTTTCAACAATATGTGTGTCGTCTTTCAGCAACACTATTTTGCTTATGAGTATTTGTAAATGAGGTTTGGTGAATACTTCATTTAAGGCTAGCAACTCACAAAATTTATTAGAGGTGTAATCCCCACTGTCATGATGGTGATTTTTTTACGCGCTTCGCTCCCCGTCATCCCCCAGATTTGGGTGAGAACGGCGTGCGGTGGAAATGAGGTTGTTTTATAGCTGTAAAAATTATGAATATAATTATCAGGAGTCGCCACCTAGTATTAAGGTAACTAGGAACCTATTGGTCTGCGAAAGTCTAGGTAAGGGGACTTGTTGTGCAAGGGGAAAACACATCATCCCCAGTGCACCCTACCTAAGGCAAGCTACATTGTTGTTTGATTGTTTTTCTAAGTTAAAAATATTTTTATACTGCATTTTCAAAAACCATTTTTTTTCCTGCGGGTGTACTTTACAATGTAATTTTACACCATAGTAAAAAACCTTTTTCTTATCTACGGATATACTTTACAATGTAATTTTACATCGTAGTTAAAAACTCTTTTTTTTTATCTACAAATGTACTATACAATGTAATTTTACACCGTATTAGAAAACGTTTTTTATCTGCGGGTGTACTTCACAATGTAATTTTACACCGTGAAAGCTAAAACAAAATAATTGTCAAATTATTTTTGACATTTTGGCCAAATTCCAATGGATAATCATAAACAAGGTTCTCGAAAACATCCAAAATTTCCACCTTGATTTTTCTGCCGACACCAGCCCCTTTTATTTTATTTTTGTTATTTTTGGGTAGATTTTGGGGAGTAACCCAGAAATTGGGTTATGACACCCACTATGATCACACCGAAAACATTTTATAACAGTAGAATGTTAAGTTTTGAGAAGAGCTCAAAAGGTTGTATTTATCCCAAAGAATTCATAACCATGTTTCATCAAATAGATCTAATAATAATGAGTATGGAAACATAATATTGAGCCCCTCCTTTAGTGGCAACAAGAGAAGTTCCCCATACATTAGAATGAATCAAATCAAATGGAGAGTAAGAAACATAATTATTACGATTCAGTAAAAAAGAAAATTTCATTAGTTTACATTCACTACAATCAGAAATATCACAAGTTTGTAATTTTTCTAAAGCTCCTGTGGATGCTAAAAATCTCAAATGAGAAGACAAAGCATAACCTGACAAGAATACCATAAATAAAAACTGGAAGAGGAATGACTCCATCAAAAAGAAAACAAATCAACACTAGTAGCAGCAACAACAACAACAAGAGGAGGTACTGTTAACTCATCTAGAATATATAGTCCCTTTCTCTACGGCCTGTCCCAATCATCTTCTAAGACTGCAAATCCTGCACACAACAAAAAAAAGAGCAAAATATGAATAAATAATCACTAGAATCACATATTTGACCAATAGAAGCAAGATTAAATGTTATGTTTGGAAAGAGATAGACATTAGAAAGGGACATGTGAGGTGTAAGAACAGAAATAAGACCTGCTAAAGGCATAGGAAAGTCATCACTAGTCATGACATGAATAGAGGGCAAAGCGGATACAAAAGAAGAGGCAAACATAGCTTATGGTTGTAAGGTAAGAAACTTCTGAAACTGTTCGGCCAGAGTATAGTGATCGATAAAGAAAGTTGGGGAAACTGCTGCTGTATTATTGTGTGGTGGTTTATAATCCTGAGTTAATTTATGGGAATTAGATTATGACTGGTTGCTAGATTTTCATAACTGATTCTATTGTCTCAACTTTGGACACTGAGCTTTCCAACTACCCTTTTCCTTACAAACATGGTTGTCAAAATCACGATTTTGACACGACACGGAAGGGGCTTTGAAAACTCGGATCGTAAGATCGTAAAATCGTGTTGGTAGAAAAATCATAAATTAATTAATGTTATTTATTATCTTAAATTAATAGGATTTTTTTAAATTATTTTTTATGCTAATTATTATTATTATTATTATTATTATTATTATTATTATTAATAATAATAATAATAATTATTATTATTATTATAAACCCCCAGATTATTATTATTATTATCATTATAACCCCTCCGCCCGTAGAAACCTATTTTTTATTATTATTATTATTATTATAACTAGTATAAAAGGGCCCCCCCGTAACCCTAAATCCCTAATTCCCTTCTCCCATGCCGCCGCCCACCCTCATCTCCTCATCCTCTTCTCGATATTTTTTTCTTCCTCCTCATCCTCTTCTCCTTTACTCTCTTCCTCCTCGTCTCCTCATCCAGATGATATGGAGGACAACAAGGGTTAGGTGTGCAGGTGGTGGGTAAGTGTATTTTTGGGTAAGATTTTGTGGGTGAGAGCTGATGATTTGGGTTTTTTTGTGCTCCAAATGTAATTTGTAAATGAAAGAATGAAAAATTGAAAATGAAAGCCCTGAAGTCCGAACCCCCCTAAACTCGTAAAATCAGATCGATCCGGTCTGATTTTGCGATCCGACCCGATTATAAACGGGTTTGACCGGGTTTGACCGGTTTCGAGTTTTCTTCCCGAGTTAACCAGTTTTCTTGAGTTGACTCGCAAAATCGTACGAAATCATTGAAAAGTGTTGTTAAAAACTATATTAATCGTTGTTGCTCTCTATGTTCAACATAGGCACCACATGCTTTTAATTCTGCTGATTCTGTAAGAGCCAATTAATCTCAAAATTTGTCATAGCAAAATAAAACTCCTGAATACTCATCTTTTGGTAAAGAGCTCATATAACGTTCTCTAATTGATATTGTTTTACAAAATTTGATTGAGTAAATAACCTTTCCAGTTGCTCTCATACTTCCTTTGTTGTCTCATACTTCCTTTGTTGTCTCATACTTTGCCAATCTTGGAACAAAATGCATTTAAGTAAAAATATACATTTGCCAAAGCTTCTCCTTCCTATTGGCTCCTCCCATGAACCATCCTATCTTTGAAACACAACTTTCTCATCAATGACAGCAAGAAATCAACAATCCTGTGGTAGTTTTTTAGCACAATACTTGGCCACAGATATGATTGAAGGACTTGGCTGTATAAGATTTTTCTTCCATGACAAACTGTAAAACATGTGCGGAGTGCTTGTAGCGAATGAGACTAAATAATTGTAAAACATGCCCAAGCACCAGGAGAGCACAAAATTGGGAAGTTGATGAAAAGGGCCTGCATCTGAGGTTATCTCGAGTCGAAAAATATGCCAATCATAAATGTATTCAAATCCCACTCTCTTAGAGATGTCACGAAGCTGGGCTGCGTAAGAGAATCTTATGCCAACTTCAAGCCATCCCCAAGCATATTTGCGCTCTAGTGAGAAGTCATATTTCACCATTTTTCTATTTCCACTACAAAACATTTCCATGAAAGTACTGAACTCTTTATGCCATTGTGAAGACAACCAGCACTGAGCAGTGTAGCATAACCCATGTAATCTTTCTCGTACCTTTTTGTTGTCGAATATTACAATGGAAGCAGAACATGGTTTCAAGGGTGCTTCACATAGCTTTTGATTTCCGTCATTAGCAGAACTGCTACCCATCAATCTAAACACATTGTTGGATGGAATGGAACTAGAGATATCATCAAAAGACATGTTTAGAAGCACTAAGCTTGAAGAATCATTAAACCTCACTTCTGATTGCTTTTAAAATAATATGAAAATAGTTGTTTGATATGAAGCAACGGAGTACTAAAAACTACAGGCTGTTGTTTTTGCTTTACACCATACCTGTACAGTGCAGAGATTAGCACAAAGTGTGCAGAGAAGAGAAGATATGAACTGAGAGAAGAAGAAGAGATAAGAAAATAAGAGGGAAAATATAAAATATAAAATTTCCTCTTTACTGTTTGTTTTTCCACACAGCACACACACTGCGTATGTTGGCTATTTATATCTAAAAGGATATACTTACGTATGCATACTCACACGTATGCATACGCTATACTATACTCTATCATCCCCCCTCAATATCTGGCTTGAATAAACCAAGCTGGAGATTGCGAAAATGAACAAGAAACAGAGGAGAGGCTAAGCCCTTAGTGAGAATATCTGCAAATTGCTCCTTGGAAGAAACAAACTGAACAATTAACTGATCTTTGGCTACCCTTTCATGAACAAAATGAACATCAATCTCGATGTGTTTAGTTCGTTGATGTTGAATAGGATTGAATGGGAGTGCAATTGCCGAGAGGTTATCACAATAGAGAACAGGAGGCTGAGATTGAGAAATTCCTAGAAAAACCAACACTTGTTGAATCCAATCAAGCTCAGCTGAAGTGGTTGATAAGGCCCTGTATTCTGCTTCAGTGGACGAACACGAGACAGTTTGCTGCTTCTTTGATGACCAAGATACAAGATTGAATCCAATGAAGATGACCATACCAGTGGTGGACCTACGATCATTGGGGTCACCAGCCCAATCGGCATCACTATAGGCTGTGATGTCCAAGGAACCCTTTGCATAAGACATACCAACATCCATGGTGCCCTTGAGGTACCTGAGAATCCTCTTAACAGCTATAAAGTGTTCCACCCGTGGTTGTTGCATAAATTGGCAAACCTGGTGCACAGAGAAGGCAATGTCTGGCCTTGTGAAGATTAGATACTGAAGAGCCCCTACAATGCTGCGATATAGAGTAGGATTGTCGAAAAAATCACCATCATCCTTCATCAACCTTTGATATGGAAGGCAGGGAGTAGCACAAGCCTTGGCAGCCATCATATCTGTCTTAAGAAGCAATTCATGAATATACCGAGATTGTGATAAGACCAGACCAGCAGAGGTGTAAGTAATTTGGATGCCTAAGAAATAATGAAGACTGCCCAAATCTTTGACATCAAATTCAGTTGTAAGAGACTTGATAATAGCACCAATACCACAAGAGTCACTACCCGTGATGATAATATCATCTACGTATACAAGAAGCGCAACAATACCAGCAGAAGCAGTTTTAACAAATAAGGAAGAATCTGAAAAAGTAGACTGAAATCCCAATGTAGGTAAAAAGGAAGTGAACCTGTCATTCCAAGCACGAGGAGCTTGTTTAAGACCATAAAGGGATTTGTGAAGCTTACACACCAGCTGAGGATGATCAATATCAGCAAACCCAGGTGGCTGAGCCATAAAAACTTCTTCCTGTAAAATACCATGCAAAAATGCATCTTGATGTCAAGTTGCCTTAAATCCCACTTAAAATGTGCAGCAAGAGATAGCACAATTCTAACAGTGGTTGGCTTAACCACAAGGCTAAAAGTCTCCCCATAATCAATCCCAGCTTATTGACTAAACCCCTGTGCCACTAGCCTGGCCTTATGTCGTGCAACAGTCCCATCAGAGTTCTTCTTCAGCTTAAGCACCCATTTACAGCCTACTAGATTCCTGTGAGGAGGGAGAGGAACAAAAGCTCAAGTTTTCTGAGAGTTAAGTGCAGCAAATTCCTCTCTCATAGCCTGCAGCCAAACTGGAATATTCATTGCAGCCTTGTAGCTAGATGGTTCAATTTGAGACTTATCAACATAAAAGCACTCAATATTAGAAACAAGGTAAGCCTTCTTCTTGCAAATGCCACTCTTGCTACGAGTTTGCATTGGGTGCACATTCATATCAGGAATTTGCAGCACAACTGATATGCCCTCAGGATTGAAAGAATCAGCAGATGACATATGCTGTGATGCATGATGATCAGAACTGGACTGAGGGTCCATTGGGGCAGATAAGCCACGCAAAGAAGCTGAAGTAATGGACTTTGAGGGTGATTTATCAGCAGATACAGGATTAGAAGAAATAGGATTGAAAGGAGACATGACAACAGTATTATGATGATCAACAACATGCAAAATGGAAGGAGTAGCAGCTGAAGAAACAGGCCGAGACATAGATGTAAATGTAGCATAAGGAAAGACATGTTCATTAAATACTACATGTCTTGAGATATATTTGCGATTGCTAACTAGATCAAAACAAATATAGCCTTTGTATCGAGGAGCATAACCTAAGAAGACACACATTGTAGTCTTGGATTGCAACTTATTATTGACATAAGGACGCAAGAAGGGGAAGCAAGCACAACCAAAGATTCTCAAATGTGTAAGAATTGGAGCAGATTTAAACAGAATTTCATAAGGAGATTGATGATGTATAACTGGTGATGGCATGCGATTAATGAGATACACTGCCGTATGAACAACATATGTCCAAAATTTGGAAGGTAATTTAGCATGTTGAAGTAAGGTAATGGTTGTTTCAACTAGATGACGGTGTTTACGCTTAGCAAGTCCATTTTGTTCAGGAGTATATGGACATGATTTTTGATGCACAATTCCTTTATTTGTAAGAAAAAGTTGAAAAGCTTTACTCATATATTCACCACCACCATCACTTTGAAGTATTTGAATAGGACAAGCAAATTGTGTTTGAACATAATGATAAAACGCAGTGAACACAGAAACAAACATCACTTTTATTTATCAAAGGGAACAACCAACAGTATCGTGAACATTCATCAATGAATGTCACATAATATCGAAACCCATCAACAGATACACAAGGGGAAGGCCCCCACACATCACTATGGACAGTATGGAAAGGAATTACAGATTTATTTGCACTGGAATAAAAGGGAAGTTTGGTAAATTTTCCTTGAAGACAACTATGACATATGGATGAAATAGAATCAATAGAACACTGAACATTAGCCTTGTTTAACATCAAGGTAGCTATTCTATTTGTAGGATGCCCTAACCTGCTGTGCCAAGTGGAAGAAAATACTAATTGACCCAAATAAGACCGAGGCTGAGATGGAAGGTTGAACAGACCAGACTTGGACGCAAAAATGAATGGTAAGGGATAAAGTCCATTATTACAGCACCCTTTGTAGATTATCCTCCCTGTGGCCCTGTCCTGAATCCAAAACCAAAATGCATCAAAGATTAGTCTATAATTATTATCCAAGCACACATGATGCACTGATAAAAGGTTTTGTGTCAATTAAGGAACACATAACACAGATTACAGCTTAATTGGAACTGAAGCAGGACTTGTGGAACAACAGAATTTCCAACATGTGACACCAACAAACCTTCACCATTGGCTGTCTGCACTACATCATTTGAAGGATAAGGAGCTGCTAATGACAGGTTACTCAAATCAGATGTCATATGGTTCGTAGCTCCCGAGTCAGCAAGCCACATTTGAGACGAAGACTGATTTGAATGCATAGGTTGCATAGCATGAACTGGAGTGGACAGAGACTGAGCTGATGAGAAATTGGCAGAGCCAATACACTGATTTGGGTACAATACTGTATTCATTGCTTGCATAGCATGGGATGAACTAGGCTGAGAAGATTGATGTGGAGAATAATGTGTAGAGCCACTGAAATTAGGTCCACTGTCATTGTAAAAACAATACCATGTAGTATGGTTTGTTTTACCACATATATTGCACTTACTTCTGTCTTCCCGTCTGAACTCACAAGTAGGGGCAATATGCCCTTCTCTGTTGCACAATTGACATACTGGCCTAGATGAATGCTAATTCATATGTGGTTTGACATAGTATTGAGGCCTCTGGTTAAAATTTCGCATCCCTTGGTGAAATTTTCCTTTACCTCTACCTCTATTGAATGGCTTATATGCAGTATTATCATAAGAATAAAAAGACTGTGATCTATCATGCTGTTGAACTACAGAAGGCAGACCAGATTTAGCAGCACACACAGTATGCATAGCAGACATATAAGAAGGTTCAGTGACAATTGTTTCTACAATCCTCTCCTCAGTAAGCAATTGTGACCGAAATTCTTTCAGTGTAATCACACTCTCCCTTCCTCTAATTACACATCGAAATGTATTGTATTCTGATGAAAGACCATTTAACGCCAAAATTACAATATCCTCATCAGAATAATGCACACCAGCAGCAGTCAAATAATCCTGAGCTTCCTTAATCTTAAGCAAATATTGACTAGCAGAATCAGCTCCTTTTCTAATATTCTGTAAGTTTGACTTCATTTGGAAAATATTTGTTTTAGAGACTGTGGAAAATTGTTCCACCAATCGTGTCCATAAATCCCTAGAGCTTACACTACCAATTGCACAGGACATAGCAATTGGGGATAATGTTGCAGTAATCAATTGTATAACTGCCCTATCATGCAATTTCCAAATTAAAACATCATCGAACTCAACTGAAGAAGAAGAAGAGGGAGAATTATGTGTACCGCATTCATCAACGGTGACAGTGGAAGGGCAGAGGTGGGTTCCATCCACAAACCCAATAATACCATTGCTTTCCAATAGCAAATGCATTTGAAAATGCCAATTCAAATAATTCGTGTCATTGAGCTTCACATTTACTGATGTGGAGATAGTTGAAATCAACTTTGTAATCGGTGACTGTAAAATATGAAGTTGTGCTGCTGTAACCATGATACCTGAGCTTAGCACAATCACAAAATCGTTGATCAATTTCTGGAGACGAGCTGATACTCTGATAATTTTTTGGAGGAAAAGAAAAAAATGAAAACAGAGGAATTTGATTTTGACGATTTAAGAAGATATTCTGGAACAGGAAATTTGTTGCGTGAGCATCTATGGCTCTGATACCATGTAGAGATTAGCACAAAGTGTGCAGAGAAGAGAAGATATGAACTGAGAGAAGAAGAAGAGATAAGAAAATAAGAGGGAAAATATAAAATATAAAATTTCCTCTTTACTGTTTGTTTTTCCACACAGCACACACTGCGTATGTTGGCTATTTATATCTAAAAGGATATACTTACGTATGCATACTCACACGTATGCATACGCTATACTATACTCTATCATACAGCACCACGGCTAATTCAGAATCTTGGTATCTAAAAGGGCTTGTGATTGTTATAGGTTCATCAGAATGTTGAAATCTTTCAACCCAACTAATTGATTAACTTAGGTTTAAAATTGAACTGTGTAGATTTAATTAACTTTATTGATGCAAAACAATCCGGTCTATTATTACACCTTGAAAATAAAATTCTAAATAATTAGAAAACGTTTTCTTCTCTTAGAAACAATAATATTGTTTCACCTTGAAAAAAAGCACGGGTTTTTCATCTGATTTCCATCGGTCAATCTATGCTGATGGGATAAAGATCCTTGGCCTCATCTTGACTGTGGAGGGAAAATGAGGAATCGATCCATGGTCCATCCCTTGATCTGCTTCTCTGCACCTCACTGATTTGAGAGGAAGTGGAGGCCTGTGTTTGGCTATCTTGTGATAGAAGCTGGAAGGCTTTGAACCTTGCCTCCTGGTCCGTGCTACCATGGTTGATTGTTGGAGCTTCAACAGGAATATTTCCCTCAAGCATTCTCACCACGGAAGACATTAATGGCCTTATAGAGGGAGATTGGTTGGTGCACAAGAGAGCCAAGTGAAGCATCTTCATTGCCTCTTCTTTCGAGTAGCTTGAACCTAGCCTTGGATCCACAAGCTCTAGAAGGTTGTTTCTCTCATGCAGGACATAAGCCTTCGATTCAATGTCATTGGGAAAAACTAAGCAGTTAGAATTCATGAAAAAGATAGATAGCTCAAGAAATGTTTAACAAAATCAAGTCCATGCATTTTCCATCAAATGTAAGATAAACAAAGTAGAAGATATATATATTACCCAATCAAGAAGATAAACAAAGTCCTCTTTAGGCCTGTAATTCGTGTTGCTCTTCCCGCTGACAACTTCTAAAGCAACAACTCCAAAGCTGTAAACATCGGCTTTATCTGTCAAGTAACCCCTCATTGCATATTCTGGAGCCATATAACCTCTGAAGAGAAATTAGAAAGCATCAGAAGAGTAAGGATTGTCCATGAGAAATTGTATGGTGAGCATTTGGTCATGATATAGCAGAGTAAATTTGTATGTAGTTTAGTTCTTCCCAGTAAAATCATACACTACAAGAAATTATAGGTCTGTTTTTTACAATTTTTCCAATTTAATATCAACTTTGTAACACTCTATTAAATTGAGAGATCAAGGGGAGGGGAGAACTGACATTGTTCCAGCTATTCGCGTGCTTATATGAGTGTTTTCTTCTTCATCAAGCTTGGCTAAACCGAAGTCAGATATCTTGGCATTTAGATCATTATCAAGCAGCACATTGGTTGCCTTTATGTCTCTGTGCACAATTTTCAGCCTTGATTCTTCATGAAGATATGATAACCCCTTCGCAATACCCAACAATATCTTCTTCCTTGTTTGCCAGTTCAGTTGAAGCTGGTGTTCCTCGGGACCTGAAAAACAAAGATACAGAGGACTAGGGCAAACAGCTCGATCGTATTCTCATTGTATGTGAAGTAGTTCGTCAATTAAGCACGTACCAAAAAGTGCGCGCGCAAGACTATTGTTTTCCAAGTATTCATAGACTAACAGCAACTGGTTCCCCTCAATGCAGCAGCCATAAAGCTTCACGAGATGGGGATGTTGCAAAGCAGATATCATGCCTATCTCATTCACAAATTCACGATTTCCTTGTCTCGATTTCGATGATAGCTGTTTAACAGCAATTACAGGACCATCTGACAACACACCCTGAAATCAAAGGCGCAAATTTTAGAATCTTTCAAGATGATATATGCTTTTCTTTTGTATAAAATTTTATCTTGCAGGAATGGTATATCTTCCGCGTGCATCACCAAGTAGTTAATAATAAATTGAAAATGCAAGAATACCTTGTAAACTGGCCCAAATCCTCCCTCTCCTATCTTATTTGCAGGGTCAAAATTATTGGTAGCATGTTTAATTTGTCTTAACGTGAAATAACCCGTTTGGAGATCCAGACCGCGAAGTTCTGTTACAAAAAGAGAATCTCAAACTCAAAAGTGTTATAACATACGCACAATCAAACAAGCGAGATACCTGTGCCTTCAGTCCTACCTTTGTTTTCGAGGTCCTTTCCTCCCAGGTAACCTTTCGTTCGCAGCAGTAGCAAAAACAGCGCAGCAAGCACACATGAAGCAGCTACAATGCCGATTACAGCTCCGGCTGATAATCCTCCCTTCTTCAAGTCTACAAGTAGAGAAAGAAATGGTTAGATGAGAAGTTCGTGGGTTGAAAATCAATAAAACTTTGAAGATTCCATGACTTACATGGTGTCACTGTGATGGCAGATATGAGTGGTCCATGGACACCTCTGTGAGGAACGAAAGTAGTACCTTTGCCTGCCCAATATAAGTGTATCTCTATTGTGCTACCGTTAACAATTATATTATCAAATACCTCAGTGGTGGCAATGCCAACTCCGCCAGCTTTCTCAGCAATATTGAAATTCTTCCGAAGTGTGATACCCTGGGCCAAAAAGTTAATTATAACTTTAAAAAGTTTCAAACAGTAGTATAAATTCTTTTCATTGGCATACTAAACTTGTTATGGACCAAACAAAACACATGGTAGGTAGGCCTCGTGAGGAAATATAGAGATTAAAATCATAAGAAATAAACAAAATCTTAGACGAATATGCATGTTTTTTGAAAATCATTTTGCTTACGTACTTGAATTGATATATCAAATATGCGCCTCCCAAGGCTTCTATATGTCTGGTCATTAGAATACATAATTTCCGCGAAGTGAAGCTGCACTTTATACTTTCCCTTTGCCAAACACAGGGCATAGTACTTGAGTGATTGAGGAGCAAGGCGAGCAGTCGCATAAACATCTTCCACACTCAGATTAAAATCATTTTTTGCTAAAAATGGACCTGTATTATTACTTTCCAAATAAAGCCCAGTACTGATATAACCCCATTTTTCTGGGGAAAAGAAAAATGATGCTGGCCCACCATCAGTTGAGTCGACTTCATATGTATTATCATTAAAACGCAAATTGCTGTCCCCTCCACAGTTTATGAACAAGGAACGATCTGCACAACAATCAATATCTTTCAACAGGGCAGTAAACATGTTGATTTTATGTAATGACTCTTTCATAGAACATCAGTGCTGTGTGGTTTCTTTCATACTTACGTTCAGGGTTTTGTTTGCAAGGAAGGCCTTTCGTGAAGCACCACTCATCAGTACTAATAGACAAGAATTCAAGCTGTCAGCAATTCATGGTTCCAGAGTCTTCACAAAGCATCTCAGTGAAAGAGGAACTTACGTGTTATTTGATAAATAACTAGAAACTAAGTTCCTGTTGAATTTTAAAGTAGAATAATGAGCAACATGAGACAAGCTACGAAGAGAATACAAATAATGAGCAAAATAATGCTTACACTGTTTTCTGCTGTTGGCATCCACCAGAATCTGGCAGCGTAAAATTTCTAAAATTGTTGTAGGACAGATCCCTGAAATAGATTTTCCATGGTATGGATAATACAGTTCTTAATTGGTGAAAAATAAAGATTGACGGACACAAAAGATTTCTTAAAATTCTATCAGAGTATGAATAACATGGTAACAAAATAGTAATACAAAG
Organism: Salix viminalis; assembly: GCA_029228465.1. Classification (NCBI taxonomy): domain Eukaryota; kingdom Viridiplantae; phylum Streptophyta; class Magnoliopsida; order Malpighiales; family Salicaceae; genus Salix; species Salix viminalis. The sequence goes on along the minus strand of CM055441.1, from coordinate 23,772,383 downwards.
ATTGATAGCATCATTGTCGACTCACACTTGCTTCCTTTTGTTCAATGCCCAAGGAGGCACTTCTCCAGTTAGTAAGTTGTTGCTCAGAAATCTACACATATATTATACAAGAATTCAATCAACAAGTTTCCAATACGAGAGAAAAAATAATTAATTAGTTAAGGTCCTATGTGTTTCAGCATGTGCACGTATTGACCTACACCGGTACGCTTGCCAAATTCTTGAAGATAGAGATATTGCCTGTCAACCTGTTGATGCTCAAATCTCTGTAAAGAAATATATAAAGATTAATGAAATCTTAACATTGCTAGATTGTGGTTCAGGTTTCAAGGAAATGGTGAGAGAGTCCCACGTCCTAACTGTGCGATCATATGTAAAAGGAGTTCAAATTAGCCATCCCCGTTTCATAAATATGGCAACTCTCTCTTATTTCTACAGAAATAAATAAAGGGATCAGCTCATCGCTAGACCATTCTGATGCACTTTACTTTATCTATCTTCAATCAAAAGCCAAATGATGGACTACACTTATGTCAATCATTTGCCTCTTTTGGTTTCTTTGAATTCAAAGTAACATCTATAGGGAAGAAGTACAATCCATGAAATTAAGCATTTCCACAAGGATAACTGTTAGAAAAACTTACAAAATTTTCAAAGACGACATATCTGCAAAGTAGTCTGGGATTGAACCAGTAATTAAGCAATTTCTCAGAATGCTGTCGCAAAAATGTGAACAATGATCAATTTATTATAGTTAAGGCAATCCAAAAGTAATTAGAAAGGCTTTTGAATACATAGGAATATTGATCAGGGTTATTCAACTCACAGATTTGTCATGTTTTTCATGGCCTGTAGATTAGGCAAAGTTGAACTTGGTCCACTCAAGTCGGAAATTCTCCTGGAAGAGAAAAATCGGTTACTCATGCGTATGAACTTTCTTAACAGCAAAAGGGCAGAATATTGGAAGATGATTGAAAAGCTACAGGAATGAATGAACTTGTTTGTGCTCACAGAGATTCTAAACTTGTTAGCTGTGAAATGTTAGATGGAATAGGACCCTCCATGGATGTTCCTTGCAAATCCCTGAGAAAGAAGATGAAGTTGTTGTAGGAAATACAGCAGTAACAGAGGAGAGGATTGGATGGTTTAGGGTGCACACTCAGATTTTGGGTAGAATACAATATATTAAGAAATGATACTCTCACATCTTTTCATTATGAAATTCATACAATTTATATAGATATTATAAAATGTCTTTTACAATATTCAAAGTACTTAATTAATATTGAGACTCTTCAATACTTACTCTAGATTCATAGTACTACTAGATTCATAGTATTTCTAGATTCATTGTATTTCTAGATTCATAGTATTTCTAATGTGGATAGTAATACATTGTACTAACTTCAATACACTTAATCTTGATAAATAAGTTTAACAACTAACATTCACCCCTCTTAAACTTGTTTCATCAATCTTCATGATTCCAAGCTTCTTCTACAGATAACAAAAAACTTCAGTCTTCAATGGCTTTGTAAAAATATCAGCAATTTGTTCATGAGTATTGACATGAACTAACTCCACATCGCCTTCTTTTATGTGCTCTCTAATAAAATAAATCGAGTATCAATATGCTTTGAACGTTCATGATGCACTGGATTCTTTGCAAGAGCTATAACAGTCTTGTTATCAACGAAAATTCTTGTGGCTTCACTCTGTTTTTGTTGCAGATCTTCCATCAATTTCCTTAGCCATATTGCATGACACACACATGATGCAGCAGCAATGTATTCTACTTCACATGTGGATAATGCAACAATAGATTGTTTCTTGGATGTCCGTGTGAATGTTGTTTCTCCCATGAAAAATATGAATCCAGTTGTGCTTTTCCTGTCTTCCAAGCTTCTTGCCCAATCACTGTCACTATAACCTGTGATTTCGAAATTCTATGATGATGAATAACATAATCCATAGTTTAATGTTCCTTTAATAAACCGAAGGATCCTCTTTGTTGCCTTCAAATGTGAACTCCTTAGTCCCTCCATGTATCTGCTAACCAAACCAACTCCAAACAGAATGTCTGGTCTGGTACAAGTTAGATAACGCAAACACCCAACAATACTTTTGTAGTATGTAGGATTAACTAAATCTCATTCTCCTTCTTTAGTTAACCTCGTTCCATACTCAACTGGATTGTCTGCTGGATCACAATCTTCCATAACAAATTTCTTTAACACTTTTGTTGCATACTTAGCTTGAGAAACAAAAGTTCCATTACTGCATTGCTTCACTTCTAATCCCAAAAAATATGCTAGAAGACCTAAGTCTGTCATCTCAAATTCCTTTACCATGGATCGCTTGAAATCTTGAATCATTGTAGGATCATCCCCTATGAACAAAATATCATCCACGTATAAACAAACAAACATTATTCTACCATGCTAGTTTTTCTTCACATATAATGCATTTTCATACGGGCATTTTGTAAACCCCTTCTGAGAAACATAGCCATTAATTCTTGAGTTCCATGCTCTTGGTGCTTGTTTAAGCCCGTAAAGAGCTTTCTTCAATCTGCACACTTTTCCTTCTTCTCCTTTCACTACAAAACCAACTGGTTGCTCAACATATACATCCTTTTCAAGATTGCTATTCAAGAAAGTTGACTTTACATCCATCTAAAATATCTTCCATCTTTTTTGAGCTGCTAGTGAGATCATCAATCTTAGTGTCTCCATTCGAGCTACTAGGGTAAAAACATCTTCATAATCCACTCCATATCGTTGTTTGTACCCCTTCGCTACTAATCTGGCTTTATGCTTTTCAATTTCTCCTTCTGCATTTTTTTTTGTCTTGAAGATCCATTTTACTCCTATTGCATTGTGTCCTTCAGGAAGTGTAGTCAATTCCCATGTATCATTTTTCCGAATGGAATTGATTTCCTCCTTCATTGCTTTCTTCCACCTGTCTTCCTGATATGTTTCTTTAAATGTAATAGGATCATTTTCTGAAAATAGCCAGGGCATGTTTACATCATCAAGATCCATTCTTTCTGTTAAATCATAAATCTCCTGTATGCTCTTTGTCTTTCTTGTTGAACTGTAGAACTAGTTGGGCATGTAGTTGATGGAGATGGAGCTATCATGATTTCTCCTTCATCTTTCTGAATTTGCTCGTCATCTACAATCAGTTTTTGGAGCTGATTCTCAGAGCTCTAGCTCCATACTTGCTCTTCATCAAACCTCACATCTCTTGACATGACCACCTTTTTTGTCACTAGATTGAACAATTTGTAACCATACGAATTTTCTCCATATCCCAGTAGTATGCATTTCTGACTTTTATCTTCAAGCTTAGTTCTCTTTTCTTCTTGAATTTTGGCATAAGCAATACTGCCAAAAATTCTCAGATGATCGACTCTAGGTTTCTTTATGCTCCAGGCTTTTTCTGGTGTAAGCATATGAAGTCTCTTTGTTGTAAATCTATTCAACAAGCACACATCACATACAACTGCATTTCCCCAAAACTCTTTTGGACAATTTTTTTCTTTTAGCATACATCTAACCATGTTCATAATAGTCCTATTTTTTCTCTCTGATACCCTATTCTGATGTGGAGTCTGTGGCATTGTAAGTTGATGTGCTATACCATTCTCTTTACAATAATCATCAAAAGCATGAGAAACATACTCTCCTCCCCTATCAGTTCTTAGGCTCTTTAACTTGCATTCACTTTGTTTTTCTACTAAGTTTTTAAACTCCTTAAACTTACTCAGCACTTCTTTCTTTTCTTTTAGCACATATACCCATGTCTTTCCACTAAAGTCATCAGTAAAAGTGAAAAAATGCATGTTTCCTCCTATTGAAGTAGGTGAAATAGGCCCACACACATATGAATATACCAATTCCAGAGGCTGAGATGCTCTTGAACTCTTTTTTGGAAAAGACTTTCTGTGTTGCTTTCCCATTACACATACTTCACACAAGTTGTTTGTGTGCTTTAGCTTTGGTATTCCCAGAACCATTTTGTTTTTCTCCATCAGCATCAGTGATCCGCAGTTCAGATGTCCATATCGCAAATGCCACAAATTCGTCATGTTGGAGATTTGTGCCTTGAAACAATTTGACAGATATATATTCAGGTCTAGAGGAAACATCCTGTTTCTGGTCATCTTAATTGAAGCAATCATAGCTCCAGACTCATCAAAGATCTTCAAATTCTTATCTTTCATCTGCACTTCAAACCCTTTCTCTAGAAACTGCCCCAAACTTTAAATGTTTTTCTTCATGTCTGGAACATAAAACACTTCTATTATGAACTTTTGCTCACCATTCTTGAGTTTTATAAGGATTTTGCCTCTTCCTTCAACTGGTCTTTGAGAAAGATCTCCAAAGGTAATTTTACCTTTATAACTTTCATCAATATCGAGAAAAGCTTCCTTCATGCCACACATATGATTTGATGCTCCCAGTGTCTAGATACTCAGGTGCTTTGGAGTTGTTGCCATCAAATTTTTCCACATGCCAATAATAATGCAGGTTCTTCTGAATCACTCACCTTCTCAGCAAAGTTGACATTTTTGTCTTCAAATTTGTATTGTGAGCAATTTGAAGCAAAATGACCATACTCCTTGCACTTATAACACTGCACGCTTGCATTATTATTTCTCCAGTTTGAATATCCTCCATGACTTCTTCCTCTGGTTCTGCCTTGACCTCTAACATTAAAGTTTTGATTTTGTGCTCCATGAAACTCTTGATTTCTATATGATCTTCCTCCTCTTCCTCTTCTATGCAGAAACCTTCCTCTATGGAATTCTCCTCTACCAGATTCACTAGCATTCTTCACAGTTAATTGTGTCTATAAAGCATGTTCAAGAGATCTTCCTTCTCTTCTTCTGTCAATTTTCTGCTCATGGGCTTGCAGTCATCCCATTAAATCTTCTACTAGAAGATCTCCTAAATCCTTTGATTCTTCAATTGCTACAACAACATGATCAAACTTTGAATCCAACAATCTAAATTTTTTCTCCATCACACGAACATCATCAATATTTTCACCATTCCTTCTCATCTGGTGAACCAAAGAGATTACTTTTGTGAAGTAATCTGAAATTATCTCATTACCTTCTTTGTTCATCTTCTCAAAATCTCCTCTCAAAGATTGTAACCGAACTCTTTTTGTTTTTTCAACTCCACTGTAAGTTTTGCTAAGCATTTCCCATGCCTTTTTTGACGTCTTTGTTGGTGCCACCATCTCAAGGGTTGCTTCATCAAGACCTTGATAGATCGTGAATAACGCCTTATTACCTTTCTTCCTTGATTCTCTCATCGCTTGTCTTTCTGCTTTGCTCATCACTGCATCTTCTCTCGGTTCAGTGTAACTGTCTTCAACTAACTCTCATAACTCTTGTGATCTAAGTAGTGCTTTGTATTGGATACACCACAAATCATAGTTTTGTTTGGTAAGGTGGGGAATATGGAATTGGGAATTGTTGTTGTTGGAGGTCATGTCTACTCTCAAGCTCTAATACCAATTTTGTTGGAAATACAACAGTAACAGTGGAGAGGATTGGAGGGTTTAGGGTGCACACTCAAATTTTGGGTAGAATACAATACATTAAGAAATGGTACTCTCACATCTTTTCATTATGAAATTCATCCAATATATATAGACATTATAAAATTTCTTTTACAATATTCAAAGTACTTAATTAATATTGAGACTCTCCAATACTTACTCTAGATTCATAGTATTTCTAATGTGGATAGTAATACATTATACTAACTTCAATACACTTAATCTTGATAAATAAGTTTAATAACTAATTGTTAGAGAATAATATAAATCATATTATGGGGCCTCACTTACAAGCTTAAGCTTTTAGGTGAGATGATTCTTTAATATGGTATCAGAGCCTTGTTGACCCAGCAGTCACGAGTTCGAATCTCACCACCCCCATTCTATTTGATAAAAACCAAGCACAAGGTGATATAGGCCTGTGCAAGTTTCAAGCCCAAAGGGTTTTCACTTGAGGGGGTGTGTTAGAAAATAATATAAATTATATTATGGGGTCTCACTTATAAGCTTAAACTTTTAGGTGAGATGGTTCCTTAACACTAACAACTGTTAGGAATGCGAAATAGAAACGAAAATGAGATTTAAATTAACTTGTCCTAGAGGATACCATGAAAAGATAAATGGACAAAAACTCACAATCTCGTAATATTGATCCAGTTCCCGATAAATTCAGGTATCTTCCCTGACAGTTCGCTCCCATCTATACTACTGCAGCAACATATGAAACAGATGGATGCTTAAGCTCAGCATAGCTGAATGTGTAAATAAAATTGTGACTTACAAATCATTTAAACTCTTTAAATTGCCAAATGTGTCTGGTATTGTTCCTGTAAAATTGTTTGCGGAAAGAACACTGCAGGGGTAAATAAATTTCTCTGAGTGAGAATCATACATCGTCACCATACATAAAAAGAGTTAGATTGAGTATCATGTAGTAGATACACAGATAAACTCAGATAGAAGATGAAGGCATCTGGCTTACAGTCTTCTTAAGCTTGTCAAATTTCCAAGATCTGGAGGAAGAGACCCTCCCAGCAGATTATCTTCCAGGACCCTGCATGCTTGTCAAATTCAAGATTTAACGTTTTGGCTTAGTGTTTGATATAAGAAGTTCGTTTTGTGACTTACAGCTCCTCCAGGGTGGTAATTTTGCCTATTTCCGGTGGAATTGGACCGGTAAGACGGTTAACCATGAGAGACCTAAGACATGAGAAAATTGTACCGGTAAGACGGTTAACTTGAACATGAGAAAAAACCCCTCAAATATACAGAATGCACGAAAAAACTTACAAAATCTTAAGTCGAGGAAGCTGTGCAAGTCTTGGAGGGATTGTTCCATTAATATAGTTGCGAGTCAGATCACTGTCCAACGAAAAATGCTTCATCTCAGTCATTCTGTAATTCCTCATAGTTTACAAGTCACTGTTTCTCTTAGCCACTTGGACAAAAACCTATTCCCGTTTGAATCATCATAAAACTTTTATTTGTTTTAATAAATAAATATAATAAAATCCTCTGTGAAGGTGCCAGAAAATGTTAAGAAAAGAAACCCAAATATTCAATAATGATATTAATGAGCTTGACTAAGAATCGTAGAAAATGCACTCATCACTTACATTTCAAGCAGTTCGGGAAGGTCTCCTAGTTCCTCTGGTAGAACTCCATTCAAATTAAAACCTTTCACTCTTCTGTCAAAAACAAAATATAAGAATTAGTAGTACATAAAAAGAAAAGAAAATGGAAGTATCGATCACCAATGTATAAACTACACAGAGACTCTGCTCTCCATTAAATATTATTTTTACTCACTAGCTGTTGCATGAACACATTTTTGCTGGTGGTTTTATTATTGAAAGAGGAGCACAAATTCACATTTAAAATAGGAAAACGTATCGCCATCACCATGAACTTGTTAAAATAAATATATAAAATAGAAAAGCAGGGGGGAAGAATTACAATTCTTCCTACACACACACACACACACACACACACACACAAAAGCTTACATAATAGTGACATGACAAACGGAGCCATTCTCAAATGTACAGTTGCAATGAACAGTGCTTTGAGTTTTGTCGTCGGTCTTGTTCCGCCACTCTGCCATGTCACATGACTTTCGATCGATGGTGGCCCAATTGCTGATATTCAACTTGTCGGATATGTTTTGAAGAATTTGTACTGTTACATACAATTCAGGAACTTCAATGATCCATAAAAACAATAATAATATTAATATTAATTATCCATAAAAATATTGTATGAAGGCCTTGCTAAAACACAACTAGATAATAATAATAATAATAATAATAATAATAATAATAATAATAATAATAATAGGTACAGAAAATGCTGACAATAATTATATTTTTCAACAAATTATTTGGATAGGCATAATTCTTAATTGGATACCCAACAACGTTCGAGACATTTGACAAAAAAAAAGAAGTAAAAATGTATGCTTGATCCATTTGCATTTTGGCATTTCATTGATTTATCATAGTTTCTGCTCTTAGTTTTAAATTTATTTTCATCCGTTAACAATTGATAACGTTTTTATCCTCAAACTTATTTTTTTTCTCTTTGAATTTCATTGAAATTCTGTAATTTCAAATAATTATGTATAATGATTCTTAATGCCCTAACAAAATTTACTAACTCTACAACAAAAATAATAAAATACTCAAAAATATTAGGAATGAACTATTTATTATTAAAAACAATAGTCCTCAACTATGTTTATTTTTGTTAGTTTGAATAATTCTTTTAATGCTTTATGTTTAGTGTTGTCATGCACCACGATTATAGGACTTGTTAAATCTTGGGTGGTTATTTTTCCTTTCTATCTCAGTGTAAGATTATTTATTAGCCACAATATATAGTTGTCCAATTTAATAAATATTCTCCTAGCCTTCATGCAATCATACTTTGCAAAGCTCTCTGCCATCTCTTAATTCTCACATGTTTGATATCAGAACTTGCAAAACATTTCAGCTACTCCCCTTCATAACTATTGTTAAACCAAAATGACTAAACACTTTATTTAAATTTTCAAATTATTTCTTTTATTTATATTTTTTTGAAATTGTTCTTATTCTGATTACTTCAAACAATTAGTTACTATAATTTATCTCGTACCAATTTTAGTTCATAATTACATCTAAGAATATCTTTAACAGTATATTTTTTTATTAACAACTTGCATTCATGTGTGTTAGTTAGATTAAAATTTAAGCATTATTTTCACAAGTTTTGATTTAAAAACTAGACAGAATCATGAATTTAAATATAAATTAAATATAGTTCATGGTGTCAAAGTGTTTCATTCTATGATAGAATTTTGATTGTTATATGTTTTGTTTTGTCTACAAATATGCCTAAAAATGAGATTCCATATCATTTTTTTTTATTCGGGTGATTTTGTTTTTAAGTGATTTCATTGCTTAAAGTATATGTTGTGGTATTTATTAGGTGTTTTGGGGTAAAATATGCTGAAAAACATATTATCAACATCAAAATCTCGCTCCTAGAATTTCTGACAACCATAACATGGTCACATTTTTCGCAGTAACAAGTGATGTGGCTCCTGCTATTGTTTTTCCAATAAATAAAAAAATACAACATATCATTCATCATTTTAAAAATTAAATAAACAAGGTTTTGGTGTGTTAGGCTTTCCTAAGGATCACATGTTTACTTCTTTTTTTTTGCAAAAAGGCTCACATGCTACGATACTCACACCTCCATGTTTGTTTGTTTTTCTCTTTGGTTTTTTTTTTATCTTTTCAGTCTCATTTTTTAATAATTGTTTCTATTTAATTTATTTGGTTGATTTTGTTGTTACCCAATTATGGACCTTTTTTTAGAATTTTATTTCTTTTATTTTATATATATATACATAAAAAAAACTCTTTTCTTTTCTAATTGAAAGACCTTTTAGTCCAATTTAGGCCTTGAATTGCAAAAAATTCAAATCTGGGGTTTAATTTGTAATTTTAAAAATGATTTGGTCTAATGAGGGGTTTAATTGCATAAAATTAGAAGTTTGTTGCTCAATTGAGGGCTAAATTGCACAATTCAAAAACTAAGGACCAAGCTAGAAAAGACGCGTAAACATAGGGGCCATATTTAATATGAACCATGGACCAAATCAAAGAAATTAAAAGTTTATTGGTCAATAAAGGTCAAATTGTACAAATTCATAACTAAGAACTATAATGAAAATGGAGGCCAACTTACGAGTTGAAATTTTAGTTTGACAAGGGTAAAATTGAAAGTAATTGAAAGTTTAGACGTAATTAGGAGTGTCATCAGAAAAAAAAAGATTAAAAGTAAGGACTTCATTGAAATTATCCAGTATCTCAATCTAAAAACCCTAATCCCCATAGACGACGAGTCATTCGGATGTAAAGAAGAAAGGTGGATGATATGTCATTAAGACTTTGTTTTGGTTGTTTTGGCTGATCGAGTTGGCAAATTTGAATGCATGAGTATGGAGTTACAAACCTTAAAATTAAGCTCGAATGGATTCAAATGACAAATATGTGTCTCTTATATCAAGTTGTGATGGTTTTCAATGACAACAACATCATACTTTCTCTGACAACACTTTAAAAGTAGGCCACTCGATCAGCCTCGATGGTGGAACTCCTACGTAAGGACCAATGTGCTCTTCACTTGGTTATACTTTGAAACACTCCATTTGCTTTATATCAAAAGTCTATAACATGCATCAAGATCAATTGATCAGATTTGGATTCAAAACATCCCAAGATCTTAGAAAATCTCTATAAATACCCCACTCCTCAAGCACGTTTGAGAGGAGGGGGAGGCGGCAGCAGAAAAGAAAAAGCAAATAAAAAATAGTGTTTTTTAGGTATTGCTCTAATCAAT